>CM065472.1:31280077-32502538 GCA_032872505.1 Leptopilina syphax
TATTGCAAAATATCGATATACCGATAATGAAACATCGATAGTATAATTTCCTCGAAGCAAAAATATCGATTCTTCTGCAGGAAACCTTTAAATATGCATAATATAATGTTTTTAAATAGTTTTAATGAAACGGCGTAGCTTCCGGCATGCCCCACACTTAGGTACCCCATTCTGCCCCACACTGCTTGTTAAAACAAAATACAATGTTTACAAGTTATTGTAAACAATTAAACAACCTATTCTATTAGAAATTACTCTAGAATAAGTACTGAAAAAGATCCAACACTTGCCAAACTAAATGCATTATCCCAAAAAGTTTGATAAGCACTTTAATTTTGAAAAAAATTCATATTTTTTTTGCCTAAAACTTAAAAGTTGTATAACTTTCAAAAAAAAATTTTCTTTGGAATGTCTTCATAATAAATAACAGTTTCTTATCAACATGAATGATATATGTCGAGGATAAAAAAATTAAAAGTACCTATCATGGAAAAACAGAGGTACCCCATTTAACCCGCCTACCCCATTTTGCCCCACTCTCCCCTAATTCTTTTAAAAAGTCGATTTCCCCATTAGAAGTAATTTGTCTACTCGCAGGTGTCTTGTCCTTCTTCAGCTTCTGAAATAAAAAACGTAAAAGAATTTAAAGCTGATTTTTAAAAATTATTAGTCTCTATAAATTTATATTGACTTACCTTGCTTTTGTTCTCGTTCTTATAATGAAAATCATCATTTCTTAACTCTTTCCTTTTTAAAAGTTTCCTTGTACTTTTCGTTGATTGGAGAACATTTAAATTAATCAAATTGCTTGCTTTCTCGTTCATTTCAACTCAGTCTGAAATTCAGATTAGCACAATTTAATCACAGTAAATAATTTACAAAAAAGTATGTTAATTTTCACAATTTTATTTTCAAAATGTTATTTTAAAAAGATAAAAATTCGTACTTAAAATTTTTATTAAAAATATTGCTAGCTGTTTATTTCTAGTCGCTACTAATAAAAAAATTTACGAGTTTAACGATTCTATATTAAAATGCATCTTGAAGTTACATTTATTTAATATTTAGTTCATTTTATAACATTGTATTTAAAGTAGTCTAGTCTTTTTAAAGTAGTTTAGTCTTTTTTGTTTCTAAAAAGGACGACATTTTGTTATCAAAACGTTAACTTGGTTTTTTATTTTTTTGCCTTGGACTGATTGATAATATTACATATCTTAATTGAACATTTTAACTAAGTGATAAAATCAGCAGTATTTATACTTCATAAATTAATTCCATTATTAAAATAAACTTGAATTCCAATTGCAATTAACTTTAATTAATAGATTAAATTAAAATTTTTGTATTCATTATATCTCTTTAATTTATAGGTGCATTTCTATTTCAGTAAATGATCAGAGAAATAAACAATTGTTTCAATAGAAATTATATTTTATGAATTTCTCAAAAATGAGACTAATAATAGTTGTCTCGTGTGAAGTATAGATATCTCGCAACGTGCTTTTATTATAGTAAATGAAATTTGTTTTGACTAAAATTATTTTGTAAATGAATACATATCTTTAGTTAATCAAACAAAACTTTTATTTAAAAAGACACAACTAATTATTTACTTACCGCCTGCAGCAAGAATTCTAGCTAGATATTTCTTCCATTCGCAGTTATCAGCTTTTTTTTACCATTTTCGACGCCGGTTCTACATTACAGCTAGGCCACTTAATAACTACTATTTCCTTACTTTCAATAATATTTATTAAATTGTCATTTGTTAACGGTACATCAAGCCAATCACGAAACCCAACTGCGATTAAATTATTTTCATTATAAAACTCGAGCAACAAACACTGCGTGTCGTCCATGATTTTCACCTTAATTCGTCAACACGTGCACTCAAAGCAAAATTTTAAATTCCTAGTTTGGTTTTTGCGCAGGACGACGTGCCTTGTCTCTTCCAGCAATCTCTTGCACCATGAGCAAAAGAGATAGAAAGACATTTGCGCCTGCGCTTAGAATGAATATACCGACGTGAAACTAAAACGCGCGGAACACCTGTACGCAGGAAAGTTTCATACTTTCTGTGACATGTGCATACTGGCATACAACTAAAAATGGAAAATGAAGGTGGTTATAGTGGTTACAAAAAATATTTATATGCAGATTTAGAAACGATTCCAAAATCTACTCTACGCTCAAGAGATGAGAAAAATAACGCACGTGCAGAGTCTACACATACTTTACGAGAACGATTTAAAGTACTGGAAAATTCCGAAAATTCTGACGAAAGTGAGGTTAGTTTCTTTTTTTACAAAATACTTTTTAATGGACGTATGAAAGTCTTGTTATGTAACTTTATATTCTATAAAAAGAATATTAAACAATTAACCAATTTTATATACGTTATTATATTTGCAATTAACTTATATTGACATATATTTACACCAGTTCTAAAAACTACTTTTTGGTTACTATTCCTTCAGTAAATCACTTCTGTTTGCTATTATTAGTACTTTTATAATCATTTTGTTTACAACATTTTTTATAAATTGAAAAAATTGAAAAAGGATTTGTTGTTTTTACATAAAAGGCATTATTTTTTAATTGCCCTAATCAAAGGTTTTCTTAAATTCAGGCATTTTTCCTGTACTTTATAATTTCCAAATTTTTTTTAAAATGTCAAACTTTTCTTCAAAAAATTATTAGTATTACTCTTGTCATTTTGAAAATTTTACTTGCATTGCTTATTTTTATCGGAAATAAATGCAGGGTGGCCACTGGAACGGGAAACTAATTAGAACAAAAGTTATACGAAATTTATAAAAATTAATTTTTAAATAATAAATAAAGTAAATAAAAAATCCAAAATAAATAAAATTTCTTTTCTTATAAAATAAATTTTTAAATAACCGTATTCAACATTAATATCAATTTGTTTTTTACAATTAATCATAAACAACTATTTCTACATTTTAGAATGTTAAATTAATATTACTAATATTAATATAGGTTGAATTTTAAAAACTTTCAAATTAAAGTTATAAAAATGTAGAATTATAGAAGATTTTATTTAAAAATTCTGAATGAGTTAGTTTTTTGAAACATTTTTATTCACATTTTTTTCAAATTAGTTATATTTTTGAATATTTAATTGAAAAACTTTCAAAATATTCAAAATTTCATTAAATCGTATTGTAAACAAGTAAATTTTATAAATATTTTAGTTAACATTTCTAGAAAATAATTGAATTGCAATTATGAAAATAAATATTTTTAGAGTTTTGGAAAAAGTCAAAGTTTTGTCTAAAAATCAGGAAATTCTTTCAATCTTTCATATGGAATAATTTATTTTCAAAGTTATTCTTTATGACCGGGAAATGACCGTAAATTTTTTTTATGAAAAAAGTGTCCACCCTGTAAATATTTTGTTGAATAACACTTAACACTACTAGAAACGGAAGTAATCTAGATTTTCGACAGAATGGAAGAGTTACCAAAAGCAAATTGTATGAATTAGAAATTAAAAACTTTAAGTGTAGAAATACTAAAATTTTTAATTAGGTGGAGGATAATGATGAAAATGACGGAACTGAAACTATGGAAGAGAATATAAATTCTGGAACTGAAAATATTGTTGATTCACAAATTGAGGAAGATGGACATGCTAGTACAGAAAATATGGAAGACGACATAAATGCAGGGACTGAAGATATTACTGATTCACAAATGGAGGATATGGAAGTCGAAAATTATACGGAAGCGCATATTTGTCAACAAGCGGAAAATGAAATTCATTCCAGCGAAGAAGATCAAACTAGTACTGACGATTCTCAAGAAAGAGTTGAAAATTTATTTACTGACGATAGTGCAACTGAATCTCAAGAGTCTACAGATAGAGAAACAGAAACCGATTCTGAAAGAAGTGATTTTGAAGATGACTCTGAAGATGACTCGGAAGATGAAGAACTGTTTCAAATTTTTCATGATGAAATTGATTTAAACAATTTTCAACAGTCGGCATCTAATAGTTTTACTACAGATAACGAGGTATGTTGTTTTAAAAACAGTCACTTTTATATCATTTTAATTAACAACATTTATATTTCTAGAAAAAATTTTCAAATTTTTCTAATTATTTAAAAAGAATCCAAGCTTTAAAGACAGTTAATATTTTAATTTTTAAGTAAGTCGCAATGAATTTATTTAAAATATAGTGATCTGACTTATAAATGAATGAAATTAGATAAATTTAAATAAATAAATTAGGCATTATTGTAGCTGTAGTGACATATCATTTTATTAACAAATAATATTCTTCTCACAGGATAGAACTCTTATCTACGATGGCAGTGACCTTACACAAGAAGAGTCTCATCTTCTAATTCTAACTCACGCCCTTCGCCACAATTTACCAGACATTGCTTTGCAATCTTCTGTAAATTTAGTTGATTGCCATCTTCCGCATGTTGCCCATGGCAGCAAATACAATTTCTTGAAGCCCTGTCCAGAGCAAAACGTTGTAACTTATTATTTTTGTCCAACATGCTTAATCTTTATTGATTTTTTAAATATAAATCGAGCTGAATGTAAAAACTGTAACAAACAGTATGATAAGTTAAAATTAAAGAAAGACAGGAACTGCTTTTTTTATTTACCATTAGAGCCTCAAATAAAGCAGTTGATTAATAGTAAAACGTATTTGCAGTTTAGAAGCCATTGCGCAGAAAGTGATATTGTAAACAGTAACGAGTACAAACGTTTTGTCGAAAAAAATGTTATTTCCTCAAATGATATAACGATTCAGTGGAATACTGATGGTGTAAATATATCTAATTCATCCATTAAATCGATATGGCCAATTTTAGTAATGGTTAACGAATTGCCCTATCGATCAAGAAGAGATAATATGTTTCTGTGTGGTTTATGGTTCGGCAAAAAAAAACCACCAATGAATCTTTTTTTAATCCCATTTAAAAATGAACTAGTTCATTTACATGTTAATGGTTTTATCTCAACGACATTTCTTCATAACCAACCTATATTAATTAAAATTCATAGCCTATGTGCTCCTGTTGATTCAGTCGCACGTCCTTCTTTACAAAATGTCAAACTGTACAATGGAGAGTATCCATGTCCATATTGTCTTCATAAGGGGAAACGAGTGCCCGTAGGACGAGGATTTGCTCGTGTATTTTGCGGGAAAAGAAAAAGATTGCGTACAGTAAAACAACACAATAAAGATGCCAAGAAAGCTGATGGAAGTAAGCCTGTCCATGGTGTAAAAGGATATTTCGTAGTAAGTCTCATACCTTTGATGCACATTATTAAAAGCTTTCCTTCTGAATATTTACATTCAGTTTTAGAAGGAGTTGTAAAATTATTTTTAAGTGAATTCTTTGATTCTCATAACTCAACCAAAGATTGGTATTTAGGTAAACATGCGAATCTTATTAATAAAAAATTGCTAGACATGAAACCTCCTACTGAAGTTACAAGAACTCCACGATCCTTGGAAAGCATCAATAAGTGGAAAGCTTCAGAATTTAAAACTTTCCTTCTTTATTACTCGTTAGTCTGTTTTCATGAATATATGCTCCCGAAATATTTCGAACACTGGTTTCTTTTCGTTTATTCGATAACAATTTTTTGTAAACCAAAGATCACTGAAGCTGAATTCATCAAAGCAAAAGAAGCACTTCAAACATTTGTTTCCAAAATTGAAAACCTTTATGGCCAAGAATATATGAAATTCAATGTTCATATCCTATTGCATATTCCTCAAGCGATACTCAGTTTCGGAGCTCTTTGGTCTTGGTCAACTTTTCCGTTTGAACATTACAACGGCATTTTAAAACAATTATTTCACGGAACACAATACGTACCCGAGCAAATTTGCAAGTTTTACTCTCGATTAAGTTATATAAAATCTGCTTCCGAAATTTTTTCTAAAGAAAATTGTAGCCAAAGGGGAAAACAGTTATTCCGTACGTTAATGAAAGAATGTGGAGTTAAAAAATGTATCTATTACGACGAATTTCTGAGAATTTTAGGAGCCCCGAGAAATGTGAACTTAAATTTAACACAAAAATTTGTAATAGAAGAAGTATTAGGAGCAACAATTGATGCTGGAGCTCAATCATTTACACGATTTATATCGAAAAATGTACTGTATCACACGTCTGCTGATACCAGAGTTATGAAGAGAAACAATTTTACTATTGAAACTGTAGATGGTCGTTTAATATGTATTTCCGACCTTTTAATTGTACAACTGACTAAAAGTCAAGAATATAATCACATTTTACTTGTCATAGAACTACAAAAACAAGATAAAATATTCTGTACAGTAGGTAACATTTCTTCTAATGAATTTTCTTACATTGCAATGAAAACTAATAACATTTGTGCCTGCTCTATTCTTTCAATAAAAAATAAGTGCGTAAATATTTATTATAATGATAATGAACTCTACATTGTACCGCTAGTAAATAACATTGAGAGAGACTGATTAATTAGAGCAGAACATTATTATTGCTATAAATAAGCGTCAATTATCTGTAATTTCTTCACGGATTTGCAAAAATAAAGAATTTATACTTTTTAATTATACTCATTTATCTATTTTATTATTAAAATATTCTAAAAATGTTTGTTATATTAATTGCCTTGAATTTTCTTTGTTCATTCTAAACCGCGAATTTAGTATTGGATTTCCAATACTTTAACCAATACTTATGCCACTACTTCTTCTAATGCTTCATCCAATACTTTATCCAATATTTATTCCAATACTTATTCTTATACTTTTTGCAATACTCATTCCAATACTCGATTCAATAATTTTTTTTCATAAGGGAAGTGTCTGTATTTAGAGAAAAAGTGGTTGAAAAATGTTTATTTACCTATTTCACGTCATTTAAATCAGTGAGTGTCGTATTTTTTTCGGGCGATAATTGTAACCTACAAATTTTATTGACCTTCCAACGCCGTTAAAACAAAAAAATGAAATAAAAATATAAAATTCGTATTGTGTTTTAAAAATATCCAACTACTTTTTTATACTTGTCAATGTATAGTTCATACAGGGAAAACAATATAAATATTTTGTGAATAATTCTCACTCTAAATTGTGATAAATTATAAATTCTTATTACATCGAGTTATTACAAAAATACGAATTATATAAATATAGGACTAAAATTTTTAATATTGTTTATTCAAATAATATATTTGATTTGAATTTATTCAAGTAAGTTGATAGTTTAAAACATAATTATGTTCCATGTCATAAAATTTGAGATTCCTAATATCATTTTTAGGCATAAGAAATACGTCTTCTTCACAATACTAATATTCGGATTAGATATAATACCAAATTTCAGTTTTAGTGATCTGCTTACATCTTACGTCCGATTCCAGTGATAGTTTATGCCTAAATCTCAGATTTAATCTCTAATTTAGAGATTAATTTTTTTCCGTGTACGATTAATGATACATAACTGAAAATTTTAATAATTTATACAAAGATTGCAGCAATCGACAAATATTTTAAAAATAAAATTTTTTTGGAAATTGTTGGCATGCAGATTATTTAGAGCAGGATGTAGTCAATAAGAACACACAAATACGCATGAAATCGGTCGTTTTTAAGAGCTCGTTGACGATCGAGACGTTCACGGTCGAAGCGATATCGAGAAGAAGAAGGAGTGCGTGCGCACACGGCAGTGACGTAGAATCAAACTACTGTTAGAGTCAAGCGAGATATTAGGCGCGAATATACAATATTTCAACACTCCCTGCGGAGATTGACTTGTCTACAATATAAATAAAAATGATATCGTATACTGTCGTGTATTTCAGTTGTTCATTTAAATTTTTCTTAGAAGAACTGTCGTTTAATCATTTGTTTATTCAAACTGTCTAGAAGAGAAACTGTCTTACATATTAGTTGTTTTTTTTGAAATTACCTAAGAGGAATCTGTCGTTATTAGGTATATATATATATATATATTAGGGTGTCCGTTATTTACCAAGTTGTTAATATTTCTTGCGACGCCCCCTTAATTATTAGTTTACCATCTAAAACAAAATGTCAGACCAAAATAAACCCTTAATATTCATAATAAACCTTGCCCCAAAGACGATACATTTCCCATTTAAAATACATGGGATTTTGCTACTTTTTACAAATTAATTTTTTTTTTCGTTAAATATTTCATTTTACATTAATGAAAAATATATATTCTTATAGGAAATTTAACGCTCTAAAAAAAGTTTTCATATGATTTTTTGATAAATTATCTCCTTTAAGAGTTATTTAAAGTTAAAGTTCAACACTGTGTAAATTTTTAGATTTTAGTACTTTTACGGCAAAATTATTATGAAAGGATCCATATCAAATCATGCAGGCATTCCGACGATATAAATTGCGAATTATTTTCGCAATGACATATGTTATCCTACTCAAAAAATAATAAAATGCGTATTTTTTTTAATTTTGAATAGGATTCTGTTTGCACTTTTTACGAATATTTTAAGATTTTATCAAAAAAATTACTTTTTTGTATTTTCTTCTATAAAATTGCGCAATTTACATATTTTTAGGGTTCCGTACACCTACGGTGTATCGGCGGAACCCTATTGGTGAGACTCTGTTGTCCGTAGCCAAATCGTGTCCCCCCCCCCCTTAGCGGCTAAACTATTTGACCTAAAGAGCTCAAATTTGGTACAGATATGTATTTTCACACGTAGATTACAGGAAAAATATAGCGAATGTGATTGGACGTGATGGGCATAGCGTTGTCAAGGAAATAACAAGATTTTTGGCCAAAAATGCATAAAAAGTGACCATTCCCCCCCTTAACTTTTAAACTTTTCGACATGGAAAGCTGAAATTTTGCATGCTGGTGTATTTTTACTTGAATATTACAGGAAAAATATAGAGAACTTGATATGTAATGATGGCCATAGCGTTGTCAAGGAAAAACTAAAAAATTTAAAAAAAAATTTTTTTTCCTAACTTTTACATTATTTGACCTAATGAGCTAAAAATTAGTATCCTAGTGTATTATTACAGTCTGACGACAAAAAATTTATTTAAGAAACTTTTTGAAAAAAAATAAAAAAAAATTTTTTTTTAATTTTTTTTTTTCAAAAAAAAAAAAATTTTAATTTTTTTTAGTTTAAACACGTGGCATTAAATATTTTAAGAAAGAGAGTGAAATTTTAAGAGATTAAATGAGAGATTGTTTTCTGACTTTAATTTCTTAACTAAAAATAAAAAAAAATTGGACAAGTGCGAGTTACGCAAAATAAAAAAATAATAAAAAACAAATGATACAATTTCAATTAAAAAAAAAATTTCTAAAAAAGGACATCTTTTTTATCTCTTTATTTTCAGGATTTATTAATACTCATGTATAGTATTTAACATAAAAATACCATTCTACTTATTTTTTTTATATTGGAATATATAAATACAATTTTTATGTTACTTTTTTAAGTTCTTTAAAAAAATATCCTTTTTTAATAACATTACAATTTTTTTGTTTCTTAGGAATTATTTTATTATATATTTACATTTATTTCAGAGGCAATATCTATAAAAGAGAAAAAAATTTCTATTTATAGTTGAAATTTTTCTTTAAATCAATCGACTCAATCAGGTAATAATATTCTCGCATAATAAGTTATGTTGAATTTTATTGACAAAAAATTTTAACCTTCGTTTAAAAAATTTGAACGTCTTAAATAAACTAACCGGGATAAATAACATTTTCGAACATCATCATTATCATATAGATAATTAACATAATTTTCGGACATAATGTTAATTATCAATATTCTTTACTATTGACAAGATTTTTCAAACTGATGTTAAAATTTAAAAAAATAAGCGACGGTACGGAAATAGAAACCTGAAAAGTTGCGAAATTTTTGAATTTTTAGTAAAAAATTGAAAATAATTTTTTCTCTTAATAGATAAACAAAAAAATACAAAATGGTATTTTTATGTTAAATACTACACATGAGTACCAATAAATCTTAAAAATAAAGAGAGAAAAAAGATGTCCTTTTTTAGAAATTTTTTTTTTAAAATTGAATTTGTATCACTTGTTTTTTATTATTTTTTATTTTGCGTAATTTTACATAAAATAGTATATAAAAGGAAAAAATGAGCCCCAAGAGCAACAAAAAATATAAAAATTACGCAATTTTATAGAAGAAAATACAAAAAAGTAATTTTTTGCTAAAATCTTAAAATATTAGTAAAAAGTGCAAACATAATCCTATTCAAAATTAAAAAATACGCATTTTATTATTTTTTGAGTAGGATAACATATGTCATTGCGAAAATAATTCGCAATTTATATCGTCGAAATGCCTGCATGATTTAATATGGATCCTTTCATAATAATTTTTCCGTAAAAGTATAAAAATCTTAAAATTTACGGTGTTGAACTTTAACTTTAAATAACTCTTAAAGGAGATAATTTATCAAAAAATCATATGAAAACTTTTTTTAGAGCGTTAAATTTCCTATAAGAATATATATTTTTCATTAATGTAAAATGAAATATTTAACGAAAAAAAAAATTAATTTGTAAAAAGTAGCAAAATCCCATGTATTTTAAATGGGAAATGTATCGTCTTTGGGGCAAGGTTTATTATGAATATTAAGGGTTTATTTTGGTCTGACATTTTGTTTTAGATGGTAAACTAATAATTAAGCTTTATTATCATATTTAACTAGTCGTTGTAAATAAAACTTTGTCAAACTTTTTCGTCAGGGATTCGCTTATCGTCATAATTTTGTTAAAATATTCACTTTTATCAATAGCAATATCTAATCTCAAATTTCAATAAAAAATGTAAATTTGATTATTAGTATTTCAAGAGATAATGTCTTGAAACAGTCGCATTACAAGAATCAAAATTACAAAATCACATTTGAAAAACATTATTTGCTATTAACAAAAACTTATGTTCAAATTAGAAAACAGATCGTATCGTCTACTCATGAAGTTCAAATATAATTTTAATTTCTGTCAAACGTTAAATTATTTATTTGATCAAGTTCCACTCGTTTCCAGTAAGATTATAATATAAATTTTATCTTAACTTATAGTTTTATCTATGTGATAGAAAACTAATCAATTGTTATTCTTTAAGAAATATTAAGAGCTTTTTCATAGAATTCCAAACTGTCATTTGTTTCCACGTTCCTTTCGTTCTTGATTTGATAACTGTTCTAATACATTTGTTGATTTTATCAAATTTATTAGCTGATCAGAATTTCGTTTACATTTGCTTCTTGTATAACTCTCATGCTTTTTGTTGTCTCTAAGTCGTATTTTCATATCTAACAGACATTCAGGTTTACATGAGTTTGATTAAGATCGTTATGAGTTATCGTTGTTAACACTGTTCGTATAAAAATTAATATTTAAATACTGTCGCATAAATTTATTTTAAATAATATAAATTTTTATGTTATAAATGCTGGAATTATTGGCCTTGCTTTCAATTTAAGAGATCTTAAACTGTCGTATTTTCGATTGAAAAACTCATCTTAAATAAATATTTTGACTTTTTACTATTTTTAACTATCATTAGTTAATCTATTATAGAATATAATTTATACTTTGTCACCAAATACAAATCGTTATTAATTCTTCTCAACCAATCGTTTTAATTTTTAGACTCTATCGTTTGTTTAACAGTCAACTGATTTTCACTAATCTTAATATAAATGGAAAATAAAATTTCTGTGCCTTATTTTCGGTTCTAATGAACTCGTCTTTTATATTGGATTCTTTAAAACAATCGCAAATGCAGAAAATTCAGTTTTTACTAATTTAAACTGTTTTCTGACTATATGAGTCTCGTAATTTTCTAGTGTGAATTTTATTTATTTATACTTTTGTTCAATTCATCTCCCTTCGTTTCTAATAATCGTTTTTAAGGTTTAGTAAACTGTTCTTTATTTTATCTCCCTCCGTTTTTAATAATTCGTCTTTAAGGTTAACTAAACTGTTCTTTATTTTATCTCCCTCCGTTTTTAATAATTCATCATTGTTTTCCTAAAAATTCACTGTCTTATCAATTTTTATTTTAATGAACCAGTCGTTTAAAGACAAATTTTTTTCTGTAATCGTTCTGCTTTAAGTATTTATTACATCATCTCTTACTATGAACTTTTTTTTATTATTATTGACAAATAATCTAAACATTTGAATCGTTTAATTTCATTTCGTTAAAATAATCGTTTATTATAAATGTACTTAGAGAAATTCGAAAGTTAATTTATTTATCGTATAATTTGGTTACATCTTTCTAGGATTCTATTTGTCAAAAAATGTCGAAATTATCAAACTGTCGTATATATTTTTGCATTGTATAAACTTTTTCGTATAAATTCTTACATATATGCATATATACATATACACATACACACATACATACACACACATATATATACATATATACATACATATATACATATATACACACATATACACATATATACATATATTACAATTTAAAAGACTGTCGTCAAAAATTATTTAGATTTTAGGCTTTTATTTTATTTCTATTATATTCCTCTAACTTTCGTAAATAACCAATAGTCATTTAATCAGTTTGTATACGCTACAATATAGCTTTATTTGTTTTAACAAAATCGTTATGAAAATAATTTGAATTCATCTAGAATATTGTTTACTTACGTTCGTATTATTGTCGAGACATATCGTTATAATTATTGCTGCATTTATAATCAGACTTTCTTATGGTTGAAGAAATAATTAGGTGAATTATATTTTTCTACCAAGGTGAAAATATTATTAGGCATTGACGGAATAATGATTTGATTTAACATACTCACACTTCGGTTCCGATATTCTGTGAAATCAATTTTTAGTTCTTTATTCGTACTTGTTTGTGTCTTTCGTTGTTGACTTTTTAAACTGTCATTTTATAAACAAATTGTTTTAATAGTTGACTGTCGTTACTTTTTTGTGTAAAAGTGTTTACCATAATATAATTAAAAGATCATTCAAATAGATCAAAATTAACTTTTTCGTTATAACATTTAATTTTGAAAACTGTCTTTCATTATTGGCTGAATTAGTAACACTTAGGCTTATTATTTGAGCTGACTAAACTCTTACCAGTAATACCTGTTTGTTTTCCTAACGTTTTTTTTAAAATTTTTTTAATGAGCGACAGTCGTCATAGACTGATGGCAGTCTTATAAAAAGTAAAGCTTTGACATTCGTAAAAATATTGTTTTTGAATTCTTGATTCTTTCAAGAGCAATCGTTTTTCTTTTTGGGACTTATATCATTTTCTTGAACATTTCGTTTTGTTTAAGTTTCAAGTAATTTAAAATAATTTCTGTCACTTTAAAATGCAAAGAATTTTTGTAAACTGACAGTATTCGATTTGTTTTGGGCCAAAACAATAGAATTTTAAAAACAATTAATACTTTATTCGTTATTAAATTAAAAAGAGTTTCGTCTATTTTTCATTATTTAAACCTTTTAAAACAAGAATTGTTTTTCTTCTCTTTTCGTTTTTTTTGTTTTTATAATTAGAAATAAGTTTCTCACGTCGATCAAAAAGACAATTTGTAGAATCTCATTTCGTATCATATTTAATTAATTATATTTGTTTCAGTTGCACTCGTTAAATTTTATTTCGCATCGTTTCTTTAGTTTACTTAAAGTTTCGTTTTTATCGCAAGTATATAAAAAAATACCATACATTGAACTATACTTATTCTATTTATGAGGATTGCTTGCAATTTAAATTCGTTTTTCTTTTTATTTATTTTTAAAAGGAATTTTAAGGAAATAACTGTCGTATTTAAAATATGAAACAAATCTATCGTCTGTAATTTATCCGCCAACAACTCGTAAAAATACACAAAAGGTTGTAGATTAATTTAAAGTTCAATTATTTGTTCGTTAACAATTAAATTAATTATATAATTATAAACTAATTATAATTTATTGAAACCATTATTAATTATTAAATAATTAATACTTTACTGTCGTTACTAATTCGCCAATAAAAATTTATTTTAAGTTTTCTCTGAAGCGAATTCATGGAAAGATCAGTCATTTGGTTTAAAGTTATTATTAGTAATTTTCGTTCAATTTTTCGTTAACAATTCGTTTATTTATGTACCTTTTTAAAAATTTATTTATTTTTTAAATTTCGTCTGAATTAAAGGAACAGTCATTATCTTAGAGTACTGGACAAATAGATTTATCTATAATTCTAAGTCGCTTTAGCTATTCATCATCGTTCATTCGTTGCTGAATCTGTAGTTTTATTTTTGTTATGTATCGTCAAGGTCATATGAAAAAGGGGGTAAGATTCAGTCAATTTGAGTCAGCACTATCGTTTATATTCAAACTGTCATTTATGATTAAAAATTAACAAATATCATTTTGTTATTGCCTGATTTTCCGCCTTTTTCGTCTCTGATTGATCGTCAATACTGTCTTTCAACTTATCGTGATCACCATCGTCTTTATTAACAATACTTTGGTTTTTTTTATAAATTTATATTGCATATCATTTAAATTATAAACATTCGTTTTTTAATTTTCTTTATTATTTACTGTCTTCATATAAACTTTCGTATTTATAAACATTCTTTTTTTAATTTTCCTTATTATTTACTGTCTTCATATTAACTTTCGTAATTATGAACATTCGTTTTTTAATTTTTTTTTTATTATTTACTGTCTTCATATTAACTTTCGTATTTACTGTCTTCCTATTGTATAACATTGTTTAATTTATAAAAATTATTAATTATTATTATTATTATTTAATTAACAATCGTCTCTACTGTCGTTATAACACATGTCGTTTTATAATTTGTTGTTATAACCGTCTTTGACAGTGTTGTCTATGAATAACAGTCGTTACTAATTGTCTCAGTTTTGTTCTGAGAGATCAAAATAACAATCATTTCGTTAATCAATTTTCTTCGTAGTAGCTGCTTCTAGGACCTCTACTTTCTTCTGGTGACACATTTACCAGACAAATTAAAAAGTTTATATAAAACAATCATTCAAATTTATGTTGTCGACAACCCACTCGTACAATCGTTAGATATTAATAAATCGTATACACAGTCGTTATTCGCATACTGTCGTAAACAATACGTTTTCTATTCGTTTACCAATCGTTTATCACCTGTAGAAATTATAAAGTCATTTATAACATTTTGAATTATCGAAACAATTTATTTCCTTGATTGAATCAGAAAATAAATTTTTTGTCAACCTTCTCGCATATTCAGACTTATTATTTGTGGTAAGATCCACTGGGTTTTAAATTCCCAACGCTATTGGACGACGCCGCCAACTGGATTTGACTCTTTTTCCACACTTATCTATTCGTTTTGTAATGCCCAATTCGCTGTTCAAGTGAATGGTACCTTAAAAACAAATTGTTAATTATATTTCAAAATAAACATTCGTTGTTTGTCAAAAACTAGAAAAACTGTCATTAAATATTTTTTCGTGCTTTAAGATTGTCTGCTCCTAAACCATTAAAACAGAACACATGCTAAAATGATTTGGAACTGATTCATTTTTCCAACCCTCCCCAGTGGGCACACTTGTTCAAAAGACGTCCTAAGGATGTCTTTTTGCGGACGTCTTTTGGACTTGTACAAAAAGACGTCTTTAAGACGTCTTAAAGACGTCCTATTCATGTTCTATGTCTTGGCCATCAGATGTCTTTAAGGTGTCTAAAAGACGTCTTTTTCATTCAACATTTGAAAATAGAAAAATTTTCATAAATAGAAAATATTATTTTCTAAGTTCAACTTGGACTTAGAAATTTATGAATGTGAAATTCATTGGAATTTTTCTAAGTTAAATTCATTTCATTGACAAGTGAGATCGTTAACTTTGTAGAGGTTCATATCTGTCTTGAACGGCTGAGGTGCTTAAGGCGCAGTGTTTCAAGCCCAAGGTATCCGAGTTCGATCCCAGCTTCGTCGGAATTTTTTCATTATTTCTCCACATTTTAGAAAAAATAAAATTAAACTTAAAATAAATTTAATACAATATTACTGAGTTTCAACTTAGAAAATGTTATAAAAGAAATGTTTATTTAAGATCTGAAGGAATGTAAAAAGGACGTCCAAAAGACGTCTTAAAGACGTCTTTTAGACGTCCCTTTTATGTCTTTTAGACGTCCAAAAGACGTCTTTTAAACGTACTTTAGACGTTTTTTCTTATGTCTTTTAGACGTCTTTTGGACCAGACATAGAACGTCTTTTAGTTGTCTTTTTGATGACTCAGAGACATTGCCATCATTGTCCCCGAATCGTCCGCGGACAAAAAGGGACGTCTTTAAGACATCTTTTAGACGTCCCTGTGCCCACTGGGTCGTTACTGTCGATTGTTACGAAAAACAAACCTAGTTGTTTCAGTTTATCGGGAATGAACACAACTCTGTCCAAAAAGAAACAACCCAGAAAAAACGGTTTCATGTGTCTTAAAATTTTATAAATGAAAAATAAAGAGTTTATAACACATCGTCATTAAATACTGTCATTCTGAAGAAAACAAAACTTTTCGTTAAAAAATAACCTCTAGTTTGAATCTGGTCCTTCGTTCCTTGTAGCGTTTTATTTGTTTAACGACGTCAAATAATAAATTAAATAAATACTTAAATATTTATTTATAAAGTACTTTTTGATAAACTATATAGTTATAATAAAATTAACAGAATATAGAAACATACATTCATTAAAATACATAGTCGTTAAATGTGTATTCTGTCACATTTTAATTCTTTTCTATACAAAAGAATTTTTAAGACAGTCGAACAGTCGTAATATTTTCTAACTAAAACATCGTTTTTACATGTATATTAATTGATCTTAAAATTATTTGTGCACTATATTTTATGTTTAGATGTTGATGTATCGATACATTTTATATTTTCAGAAATTTTATTATAAATAATTAAATGGTTATTAAATTCTTAAACAATCGTAAATGAACTACATTTATTATAGCATTCGTTAAATAGTTTGAAAATTAATTTTAATATTAAAACAGTCATTTTCTGTATAAATAATTCAACACCAAAACGTTAATATTTATTTATTTCTGAAAATAAAAATAGTCATATTTTCATATCCAATAATCGTTCAATAACAGATCTGTTTAAACATTTCAAAATAATGTTATGCATACAAATGTGTAAATCGTGTAATTTGTGTAAAAACTTGCAAGTTAAATGTAAAACGTTTTACTTACTCAAACTAATGGTTTTTACCTTTCAGCGTAGGTTACGGTCAAAAATTCGCTGCACTTGCTCTTTTCATATTTACCTTCGTAGACACAATCGTTATATTTTTTATTTTATTCCAAATTCCTTTCGTTAACTGTCGTCGAAGAAATTAGTTTTCTGGAATTTTCATTCTCCTTCGTATAAAAATGCTTTAGCCACAGTCGTCTTGTGCCGTAGCAAAAATCATTCGTTCGGTAACATATTTTCTTCTTTAAAGGGCCTTTTTGAAAAATTCTTTGTCCTCTTAAACACTTCGTTTCCAATCGTTAGAACACTTTTATAGTCCTGAGCATATACTGTATCACAATGGCTTCCGCGCGACAAGTCCATGCACGCCGAGAGCACGCCGTACGCGACGAACTGACTTTTTGTTAATTTTACCGAAAACTACATCCAGCGCAGTTGAATCATGCCTGGGCCCATAACCTGTTGGCATGCAGATTATTTAGAGCAGGATGTAGTCAATAAGAACACACAAATACGGATGAAATCGGTCGTTTTTAAGAGCTCGTTGACGATCGAGACGTTCACGGTCGAAGCGATATCGAAAAGAAGAAGGAGTGCGTGCGCACACGGCAGTGACGTAGAATCAAACTACTGTTAGAGTCAAGCGAGATATTAGGCGCGAATATACAATATTTCAACAGAAATTTTTTCAACCCCTGCACATTTTTTAAAAATTGTAGAAAAATTTTAAAACTTACATAAGAGTGATCATTTAAGTTTCATCTTTAATTTAAGACCAAGAGAGTTCAAAAATCTTAATCGGTTAGCGAAATATCATTATAAACGGCCGAGTATTTTCAGCCTAAAATCGTTCAAAATCGACTAATTCAATGCATTTGTCAAAAAACATGCTCGGACGTTTTTAGGCCGTGCGCGTGCAGCCGTACCGATAATTCGCGGCGGAAGTGTAGACAATTATGTTAAATTATTATTATTAAATTTAATAAAAATAAAAAATGAACAACTGAAAAGTAAAATAATAATTTTTTTCAATAAATTTATATTTATAAACATTCATAACCTTTTTTATAATTTTTTTCAAGTTTATGTCAAAAAAGCAATGTTAGCAAAGAGCGTTGTGAACAATTTTTCTATACTCAGCCAGCACTTGCCTCTGTGGCTTGTCCAAGCTTCGGCGAAACAAAAATTCTGTACTGCGACAGCACTAATTGTCGAGGCTCGGCTAGACTACGCCGAACAATCGTCTAAGTACTAAGCCAGTGGTGAAAATCGGCACTACACTGGCATTTCCCATTGAGTATTTCAAGAAGAATTCTTCACCGGTCACACGGAGAAAAATGGAGTTTGAAAAACTGGGAGTCAATATTGAAAAAACAGGACTCAGTCCAGTAAAAGTACATTAATATTCATTTCCATCAAGCATCTTAGGGTATTGCGTATAGTGTAATAGAGGGCCTTAGTTCCAAATGTCACTGTAAAGGAGCATTGAAACACAGGCGAAGATTGTAAGGGGCGCTGCAGTGTGCATAGTAGAGAAACTGGACTCAGTCCCTTACTTCGAAATTTTCACAATAAGGGAACGCAGGCGCGGAACCTGTCAAAATAAATGGCCGACGCGACGCGAAAACGAGTGTTTCCTTTTATTCACTTCGTCAATTTTATATAAAAAAACAATAACCAATCATTTAAAAAAAGAAAAATATCTTAAATGCACTCTTTATATATTCATATTCATTAATTCACAAGTTTTATTCTTCACACATCTTCATACTTACAATTAACAACTAAGCGAATATCGGAAAATCTGACAATCATAAGGGGTTAAACACCTACCTAACCATACAACTAAATATACGCATAATTATAAATCGCACGCTTTTACATTAAGCCTCTCGGCTACGCAATCGATGGGGGAAATTTCCTATTTAACCCTCTGCTGATGCTAACTTATCCCCATTCTTTCGCCAAAGAACGTAACTCCCATGGTCCCCACCAGACGTTCAGAATGACAATTTTTGACGATAACGGTTGTTAGCATCAGCAGAGAGTTAAAAAACATCCCTTACCAATGAAATAAATTAGATTATGCGTGGATTTTACTTTGTAATTAATGTAAGTATGGATGTTAACAATATTCATAATATTGAATAAATAATATTGTCAACTAGTTTAAATTTGATACGGTTATTAGAATTTAATAATAAATAAATAAAAAACATTAATTTTTTCCTAACCTTTTTCAAGCTTGACACTCCCTCATGGTAAATTTGATTATTCTTTATTTTCCGTGTACAAAATAGTGAATTGACCTTGAATGAAATGTATAATTAATTATTCTCACAGCAATATTTAATAATTTAATTAACTTAACTGCACTGCATAATAGTTAAGAGTAAGTGAAACGGTAAGATAAGTGAACGACCATTAGTGTGAGAGAGAGACCCAGTGAGAAATTTCTCACCGGTCCAATATCGGTCCAATATTGGGAGCCAAGAGACCGATCATCGGTCCAATAAAGGCTCCCAATATTGGACCAATATGGGCTGATGCTTGGGATGTAACGGCATCGCCAATCATCGGTTGTCAATATTGGTCCAATATTGGCCGAATATTGGCAACCAAGAGAAAAAAATTTTTTAAATAAATTTTTTTAATTAAATAATAATAATAAATTAATGTTTATAATTTTTGTTTAATATATTTATTTGTTTAATTATTTATTTTTAATAATTCATGTAAATAATAAATAATTTATTATTTATAAATTATGATTATTTAAAAATGCAGCAGCTATTAGAAAATAGCATTCTGCAAAAAAATTCTATCATTGAAAAATCAATGATAGGCGAGAGAAATCCGCGTCTTTAAATAGATTCGCAGATGATAGACAAGAGATATCCGCGTCATTAAACGGATTCGCAGATATACTCTGGTCTCGCGACGAATCTCTTGATACTTATATACACTGGAGTCGCCGTGTCAGTTGCGAGAACGGTTACAGCGTCCCTCTTGCGGCAGAGATAAGAATTGTCACGTAAACTGCGGGTATAATAAGGCGGTCGGTAAAGCGATTTAGCAGTTTACGTGACAATTCTTATCTCTGCCGCAAAGAGGGACGCTGTAACCGTTCTCGCAACTGACACGGCGACTCCAGTGTATATAAGTATCGAGAGATTCGTCGCGAGACCAGAGTATATCTGCGAATCCGTTTAATGACGCGGATATCTCTTGTCTATCATCTGCGAATCTATTTAAAGACGCGGATTTCTCTCGCCTATCATTGATTTTTCAATGATAGAATTTTTTTGCAGAATGCTATTTTCTAATAGCTGCTGCATTTTTAAATAATTATAATTTATAAATAATAAATTATTTATTATTTACATGAATTATTAAAAATAAATAATTAAACAAATAAATATATTAAACAAAAATTATAAACATTAATTTATTATTATTATTATTTAATTAAAAAAATTTATTTAAAAAATTTTTTTCTCTTGGTTGCCAATATTCGGCCAATATTGGACCAATATTGACAACCGATGATTGGCGATGCCGTTACATCCCAAGCATCAGCCCATATTGGTCCAATATTGGGAGTCAATCGGCGCCCAGCACGGCAACCAATATTGGACCGATATTGGACCGATTAAAGTCTATTGGCAATTTCTCACTGGGGAGAGAATAAATTGTGGTTTTCGAGTAGGTATCTACTTTATGTGCACGGCGTTCATTTTTCGAAAAAACTGGACTGAGTACTAGTTGTTCAATATTCGCTTCTATTATTGACTTGTGTTTTGTACACTGACACGATTTTTTTAACAATTACATGAGAAAGTAATTTCTCATTCCAATTTTCTATACTCTTATTCCCTCTTACACTATATAAACAGTCTTGTTTAAGCTGATGAATGGGATAACTTGTGTTAAGTCCTAAAGTCTTCAGCTATTAAACTTCTAATACTATAGTGTGTACCTGTCACATATTATTCTATAAAGGAGTACTACACTGACTGCATAAATCATTTTTCCATTTTTCTCCGTGCATAATTTTGGATTATTGCGGACTAATTACGGACTGAATTCGTAGACATTCAGGATTACTCCGGAGTGTTTTTGGATTCAAGTTTTTGTTTGGATTGATATCAAACTAACGCGGATCATTTTCGGACATTTTTCGTACAATTTTCGGACTAATCCGTACTTCTCTGTGCGTATTTAATCCTGAATTAGTTCAAAATTTTTACCAGGTAAGTCATTTATTTCTATTTCTCGAAATAATAAGAAAATAGGAATTTATCAAGTTTTGAAAACTTGCTCCTATCGTTTATCGTCTGGGACTATAATATACGTATAATTTTAGATTTAAAATTAATTAAAATCATAAAAATATATGCTATTCTTAAAATTATAAATGTTAGAAAAATTAACATGTTTTAACCAAAATATACACGGAGAAAAATGGAAAAATGATTTATGCAGTCAGTGTAGTACTCCTTTATAGAATAATATGTGACAGGTACACCCCGTGTAGAAATTTGTCGTGGCCTTCCTAGAAATAGACTACAGCTAGATAGCATTTGTCGTGGAAAATTATTCTGAAAAAACTGTCCTGGCCCCGAAATGTTAATGTACAGTTTTCCCCTTTATTTTCTTCGCTATGAAGACAGTCTAGAATCTGGCTAAAATTTGTCTAGGATACTGAATTGAAAATTCAGTACAAGTTCGTATAGCAGGTTGTCCAAGAATTAGCTAGGCACTGTCTAGGACGCTGACTTAAGAATTTAATACAAGTTCGTGGAGAAGGTGGCTCTGACAGTCTACTAAGCCAGCAGACAAAATCAGTTCTTGACGTAGTGCTTGATGAAAAGAAACCAAGAGTCTACAATTGTAACATATCTTGTTGTGAAGATAAAATCAAATTTATAAATCTAGTGAAAAGTTTTCAGTTTTCCATTTTTGAACAGGGACAGTGTACAAGTTTAAATATATTACAGAGAAAAGAAGATTTATTAGAAAAAGGACATGTGATGTCATCATTCATAGTCTCAGATTGTTTTTCATATTATAATGTTCATACACTGAAAAAAAAATTTATTTGATTCAAATAATTCAAATTATTTGAAAAATATTTAATTGATTTAAATACTTTTTAGTTGGATCAAAAAAATATGTATTTGATTTAAATATCTGCAATTATTTGAATCATACTTATTTGAACCAAATAAATCGTACTTGATTCAAATAAATAGTTAATTAAATTGAATAAATAAATTTATTTAATACAAATATTGAATTATTTGAAACTATTCTTTCATTTATTTCACTCAAATACTTCGTTTATTTGATGCAAATAAAAATTATTTGACACAATAAATTTATTTTATTGATTCAAATAAGCGGAATTATTTGCTCCGAATAATTTATTATTCAAAGCTAATATAATATTTTATCAAGACAAATAAAAAAATATTTCAATCAATTAAATAATTATTTGAAACGAAAAAAATGAATTATTTGAAACTGCTCTTTCATTTATTTCACTCAAATACTTCATTTATTTGATGCAAGTAAGAATTATTTGATTCAGTAAATTTATTTTATTGATTCTAATAGACTGGAATATTTAATCCGAATAATTCATTATTTAAAGCTAATATACATTTTATCAAGACAAATAAAAAAATATTTCAATCAATTAAATAATTATTTGAAACGAAAATAATGAGTTACTTGAAACTATTCATTCATTTATTTAACCCAAATATTTCGTTTATTTGATGCAAATAAAAATTATTTGACACAATAAATTTATTATTATTGACATAATAATTAATATTATGAAAAAATATATAAATAAAAATATTACAATAAGTTGATTTTTTAAAGAAATATTGAAATATATTCGTAAATATACATTGAATAAAGTATTGAAAATATAGCGGCAAAATTGTTCACTGACTTGTAGTAATTCTACAAGTTTTATTTCAGCTAGTGAGACATGAGAGTGTTTAAGATTTGAGAGTCCCATGCGAGCGTAGTATAGTGGTTAGCGTGCGTGACTTCGGTGCGTGAATATTCGGTTAGGCGTGGGTTCGTACCCCCAAGCGTTAGGATTTTTCAAATGTGTATGTAATAAAAATTGCGTTTAAGTGTATAAAAAAATGTGAAAGTGAACTATCAATGAATTGTCATCAGTATTTATCTTTTGCAATTAGTTATTTTTTTATTAATATTTGTTGATGTTGAAATTATCAATATTGAATGAAATAATTTTCATACTTGATTCAAATAATTATTTATTACATTAAAATATTCGATTTATTTGATTAAAATAATTTGAATTTGATTTAAATAAATAGTTATTTAATACAATTAAATAAAATATTCGGGTCAAATAAATATACATTTGAGTTGAATATATTTTGAATTTGATTCAAATAATCATTTATTAGATTCAAATATTCTATTTATTTGATTTGAATTAGTTGTATTTGATTCAAATAAATAGTTATTTGATACAATTAAATAAAATATTCGGGTCAAATAAATATATATTTGAGTTGAATAATTTTTGAATTTGATTCAAATAATTATTTATTAGATTCAAATATTCTATTTATTTGATTTGAATTGTTTGTATTTGATTCAAATAAATAATTATTTGGTGCGATAATATAAAATATTTAGTTCAAATATTTATGTATTTGGTTCAAATACACATTTATTGGAATATAACCAAATAAATGATTTATTTGAATCAAATAATTTTTATTTGATTCAAATAATTTTTTTTTCAGTGTAATAAGTAATAAAACTTTGGTAATTTTAAGTGAATTTTTTGTGATTGCAACAATATAATATACAATTAATTTTATTATCGGTATACAAGTACGAATCTTTATAATGAATGTGTTTGCGTTTTAAAGAAAAAATCCAATGTAGCAAAATATGTTACAATTAATTTCAAAAATAATTGTAACAGGAATTGCGATAATAACAAATACTTTTGTATTACTCTTTTGTTTGTTTAAAAGTTAAACAAACAAAAGAGTAAAGTTGAAAAATATTCTTTTATTATTTATAAACCTAACAATTATTCTCAGTATCTAGAAACTGCTTATATTAATATCCAGGAACTGGATAGGAATGATTTATTTTACTAGACAAGGACTAGACAAAATAACTGTACAAAATCTTGATGTTGCTAGCGTCACATCCCTCGTTCAATCCTGTCCATTTTTCCCATCTAGTTGCTAGATTGAATCTAGCGCAACTGGACAGTTTCTCATACTCTTCCACGGTAAATTTCTACACGGGACACTATAGTATTAGAAGTTTCATAGCTGAAGACTTTAGGACTCAACACAAGTTATCCCATTCATCAGCTTAAACAAGACTGTTTATATAGTGTAAGAGGGAATAAGAGTATAGAAAATTGGAATGAGAAATTACTTTCTCATGTAATTGTTGAAAAAACGTGGCAGTGTACAAAACACAAGTCAATAATAGAAGCGAATATTGAACAACTATAGTACTTAGTCCAGTTCTTTCGAAAAATGAACGCTGTGCACATAAAGTAGATATCTACTCGAAAACCACAATTTATTCTCTCTCTCTCTCTCTCTCTCTCTCTCTCTCTCTCTCTCTCTCTCTCTCTCTCTCTCTCTCTCTCTCTCTCTCTCTCTCTCTCTCTCTCTCTCTCTCTCTCTCTCTCTCTCTCTCTCTCTCTCTCTCTCTCTCTCTCTCTCTCTCTCTCTCTCTCTCTCTCTCTCTCTCTCTCTCTCTCTCTCACACTAATGGTCGTTCACTTATCTTACCGTTTCACTTACTCTTACTACTCTCAACTATTATGCAGTGCAGTTAAGTTAATTAAATTATTAAATATTGCTGTGAGAATAATTAATTATACATTTCATTCAAGGTCAATTCACTATTTTGTACACGGAAAATAAAGAATAATCAAATTTACCATGAGGGAGTGTCAAGCTTGAAAAAGGTTAGGAAAAAATTAATGTTTTTTATTTATTTATTATTAAATTCTAATAACCGTATCAAATTTAAACTAGTTGACAATATTATTTATTCAATATTATGAATATTGTTGACATCCATACTTACATTAATTACAAAGTAAAATCCACGCATAATCTAATTTATTTCATTGGTAAGGGATGTTTCTTAACACTCTGCTGATGCTTCTTCTTCTTCTTTCGTCTTTGCTTGTTAGTGGCCTGTTGCAGTGCATACTGCCATTTCTATATGTGAACAACAGTTTATATGTATTTTAGTAAGGCTTAGTTCAATCGCCATGAACTATAAAGTTAATAGAGAGTCGTTGTACTAATTCATGTAGGATCGACAATTGAGAACAAAAATAATTCAAAAAAATATAGAAAATATGAAAACAAAAAGAAAAGCAAACAAAAAATTCAAATTAAAAGGAGGGGAAAAAAACCAAAACAAAAAAAACAAAAAAGAACTTCCAAAAAGCAAAGTGTATTCAATTCCGCATTAAGGCGCCAACGTGAGCCCCAGGCTACTCAGTTCACTCAGGGGGAAAATTGGCAAAATGCAAAACAGAGATACACAATTGCTGAAAAAGAAGAAAAAATCAACAAAAATTGTAGCGACCAAAAAGAGCGGAGAAAAGAGATTTTCTTTCTCACCTCTCCCCCACCTTCCTCCTTTCCTTCCCCATACCTTCCCATTTCCCTTTCACGCAAAATTATCAAAATTCTCATACAAAAATTATCAAAAGCACAAAAGAAACCAAAAAACAAAGAAAATCAAAAACAAAAAAACCAAAAAATAAACAAAGAAAACTTGAACCTAGAGCATATAAATTAACGAATATATCCTATGCATAAAATTCTGCCCTAACATCCCTATATATTAAATTATTATGCGAGAAGTAGCACCGCCAATAAACCTACCCAAGGCCTCGACCATTTCTCTTGTAGGGTTCAGCACAATTTCATGCGGATTAAATTGCTCAGGGTTAACAATCCCCAGTCTATGATATAAAAATCCAAAGAGCTCCGGCCTACCCGGTGATAAAATGGGACATTCAATAAACAAATGTTTCAAACTCCTAGTATCTGCTCCACAAGGGCAATCAAGTTCCATTCTCTATCCCAAACGTTCGAAGTGATCAGAGCAAACAATATGGCCCGTTCTAAGACGGGTAACGAAATTAATGACTTGTCGAGAAGCATTGGAACCAGCAAACCATGGCCTTACGGTATCAAACTTGACACAATTAAAGTATCTCAAACCTTTCGGTTTCCCACCAAAGAAGGGCCACGATGTCCTAATCTCACGTTGGCACAGGGAATCAAAATGTCTAGCAACATCAGTATGAGGAAGACCATATCTCTTCCTAAACGGAGTTCTAGCGGCCATTTTAGCCACTTGATCTGCAACATCATTCCCCATAATACCCCTATGGGATGGAATCCACATCAAAGAGATCCTTTGACCCTCCATTTCAGACGTATATAGAGCAGCAAGAATCCTGAAAACCAGTTGTGATGACGGCTCCCGTGAGAGAACATCCTTCATGTCAGAAAGCACTTGTTTAGCATCCGAGAGAATAAGTACTCTCGGGGTACCATTTCTCTTGGCATAAAGGATAGCAGGGTAAGAATTCCTGAAGTGGGCAACGGATTTTCCAAGGTTTGCAATTTCTATAATAAACTTTATAAAAATAAAGTACTAATAGAGGGACAAACAGTCACAAAGTTTTATATGAAAATATTCATTTGTTTATTTTTTATAAAGAATTTAATTTTAATGTAACATTTTTTTTAAACATTTATTTTTAAGAACTGGATTATCGGATTTTTATGAAAATTTTTGGACACAATTATTGAAGGTTTGAGCTTTTTAAGAAAAATTATTTTAATGTTGAAAAAAATTATTTATTGTAAAAAATAATTGTTAACAATAAACAAATGAATAATTAATTGTGTTCTGGACCTTTTTCGTAAATTTTTTTTTCAGAACCTTAGACTATATAAATCAAGGATTAAATAACTGAAAGAAAAAGTTGGTAGATCGAAATAGTTTATTAACTGTGAATTTTTTTGTGAGCGCGGTCGCGTTGTTCCATGCGTCGCGGCTTGACGTGGAGCTCCATAAGTTTATTGCACACTCACCACGAACACCAAGTATTCTTAAAAACTGAAATACAGAATAAGTATCTAAAATTTAAGATTATTAGTAGAATTATTTTACCACATTATTGTTTATATTTTTTTTATATATTGTTTATACTCCTGCCCTATTGGCCTTACGCACTTCGACAAGAGTCCCCGAGAAATTCTTTTTTGGATTAAGCATAACCATTCTACTTTAGAAATTTTCTATATATTAACCTAATTTGCGTCTACAGCCGACTTTATTAGGAGTACTCGCATTACGCCTGGACCACCCGTCAATGGGTTTTCTCGCCAGAGAAGAGGGAAACTGTAGAAAACCTCTCTAAGTACAACCGGTTTATCGACAGTCGAGTTCTAATGGTGTGTACCGGACAATAATCGACGGTGCACATCATTATACCTCGACGTCAAATCTCCCGCTCAGATTGTCTCACGTGCCGGAAAAATACCAAGCCAAGTGGGCGCGAACCAAGGGTACTTATACCCTTGGTCCTTAAACGACCACCAACGCCAGGCATTTATCCGACTGAGCCAATCTGTCGGTCATTATTGTTTATATTAGTGACAATAATATGTAAAAATAATTTTTTATTCAGGTATTTTTAAGAAATGTAATTTATTTTTAATTAAATAAATTTTACTTTGTTAGTGTTTAACTAGTATTTTTGTTTTAATTTTCGACTAAATTTGTAAGTAAATAAAAATTTTTTTTGTTAAATAAGTAAAAAGTTCACA
The DNA here is from genome assembly GCA_032872505.1 of Leptopilina syphax. Lineage (NCBI taxonomy): Eukaryota > Metazoa > Arthropoda > Insecta > Hymenoptera > Figitidae > Leptopilina > Leptopilina syphax. The sequence continues at coordinate 31,308,277 of CM065472.1, forward strand.
GTAAAAAAATTTTCTTAAGATTAAAATTTTTGTTATGGATTTTTATTGAAACTGGTAAAATTTCGTCGAAAGCAGAGAATTCAAAATTTCTTGTGTTAGATTAATAAAACAAATTATACAATATTTTTTTTTTTAAGGGAAAATTGAAAACTTTCCAAGTGTAAAATATTGTCTTCTGAGTAATAAACAGTTTTTTTTCTTCAAATTATCGCTGATGATATTAAAAAAATAAATCTAACATAAGCAAATTTCAAATCTTTGCTTTAGACGAAATTTTACCAGTTTCAATAAAATTCCAATTTTACATATTATTGTCACTAATATAAACAATAATGTGGTAAAATAATTCTACTAATAATCTTAAATTTTAGATACTTATTCTGTATTTCAGTTTTTAAGAATACTTGGTGTTCGTGGTGAGTGTGCAATGAACTTATGGAGCTCCACGACAAGCCGCGACGCACAGAACAACGCGACCGCGCTTACAAAGAAATTCACAGTTAATAAACTATTTCGATCTACCAACTTTTTCTTTTAGTTATTTAATCCTTGATTTATATAGTTTAAGGTTCTGAAAAAAAATTTACGAAAAAGGTCCAGAACACAATTAATTATTCATTTGTTTATTATTAACAATTATATTTTACAATAAATAATTTTTTTTAACATTGAAATAATTTTTCTTAAAAAGCTCAAATCTTCATTAATTGTGTCCAAAAATTTTCATCAAAATCCGATAATCAAGTTCTAAGATATAAATGTTTAAAAAAAATGTTACATTAAAATTTAATTGTTTATAAAAAATAAACAAATGAATATTTTTAAATAAAACTTGGTGACTGTTTGTCCCTCTATTAGTACTTTATTTTTATAAAGTTTATTATAGAAATTGAAAACCTTGGAAAATCCGTTGCCCACTTCAGGAATTCTTACCCAGCAGCCAGAATAGCGTACGCCTCTGCTGAATACACAGAAGATGGTTCCTGCAGCGCCACTCCAAATCTATAATTCTGTTGAGGAATATAAAAAGCACTACCCGCATAAGAGGCATCAACTCCAGAGACTGACCCATCAGTAAAAATGGAGGTGTAGCCTGGAAAACATTCTCGTTGGATGGCTGCAAAACTATTCAATGGTGAAATTCCTTCCTCTTTTCTCTCCTGGAATAGGTCCAGACAAATGTCAGGTTCCATGGTTACTATTTCCCATTTGTGATCAAAATAACCAGGTCTGTTAGATCTAAAAGTCGATCCCAAGACCTCTCTCACCGCTTCAAAGGTATGCAGCAACGGAGCTCTAGCAATGGTCATCGGCATACGACGAGCTGATGTGCGAACTCTTCCAGACAACAGATTCAACTTAGGAATCAGTGGATTGAGACGATAAGAATGATTTCGAACAATAAAGCGCTGAGTGAGTAGCCTCCTTCTGCAAAACAGAGGGGTCTCCTTCGCCTCCGACAATAATACAGGGATTGGAGTAGTGCTCATAACACCAAGCGCAACCCTTAACGCAGAGCTCTGGACCCTGTCCAAACCAGCAAGAACTGTGGTTCTTGCCGAACAGTAGAGTTCACACCCCCATTCCAAATAAGCTCGAATCAATCCCCTATACACCATCAAAGCCAAAGTCGGAGCAGCCCCCCAACTAACCCTCGAGATCACCTTGAGGACATTTATTGCTTTACAAGCACGTAAGATATTTTCTCTTATATGAGGGATCCAAGATAAACGAGAATCCAAAATGATACCCAGGTATTTAATCTCAGATGAGCCCGCTATTCTCACATTGTCAACTTCTATCGAGACATTCTCACATTCCATCCGTTTTGGAGAAAACGGGCAAAGTAAACACTTCGAAGGAGAAATCCTCAAGCCCCTTCGCAAAAGCCAATTCGATAATGGATTCACCGCCTCCTCAAGCAAGTCCCTTGCCTCATCCACATTTCCAGCTCTAGTGTACAGGAGAAGATCATCCGCGTATTGTGTTGCTCTCACATGCACCGGAAGGTTTGTACCAATCTCCACCAAATACAAATTAAAGAGAAGAGGCGACAAAACTCCAATCTGAGGTACCCCGACCCCACAAGTTCTGCCCTCCACAGAATCAGAAAAAAGAGAACCCTCCTCTCAGAAAGGGAAGCGACAAAGTCCACAATTCGTTCCGGAACATTCAGTTGGTGCAATTTTTCGTTTAAAATTAGAGGGCGTACGTTGTTAAATGCCCCTTTGAAATCAATTGCCAAAGCGAGTGTAACGTCACCTTGACCGAAACCCTGTAAGATGTCAGTCACTACCGTTGATACGCAGTCCAGAGATGATCTTTTACGACGGCAACCAAATTGGAAATTTGGAATAATAATAATATTATTCCGCTCAACAAAATGCTCCAATCTACATTGAATCATTCTCTCTATAAGTTTGGAGAGAACCGAGGTCAGAGAGATAGGTCTAAAACCCTTCCCACCAGGCTTTGGGAGAAAAATAACCCTTGTCCTTCTCCATGGTTCAGGGAAAACCGAGTGCAAAAAGAATACATTGAAGAGTTTCAGACAAAAATTCTGCGCCTTCAATGACAATGCTCGCAACCACTCCCAAGTGACGAAATCGGTACCAGGAGCGGACTTGATATTTCCCCGCATCAAAGCAGCACGAAACTCATGCCAAGAGAGAGGAGAATTATAGATATTATCCTTATCAACTGAAGTACAATGAGGAATCAAGACAGGAGGCACCTCCTCACAAACCAGCTCATCCTGCAGCTTAATTATCTCCGGACTCGTTGTTGGACCTTGATTATAACGAGGACCCTGAGGACCGCTTTTCAGAGACTTCACCACAGACCATGTCTTCGATATGCCCACGTTCGGAGTAAGTTCGCCGCACATCGACCTGAAGGAGTCACGTTTCCTATTACGTAGAAACCACTTCACCTCAGCATCCACCCTCCTTGCCGTCTCCTCATTATCCCTTGACTGATCGCTCCAATATACCTTGTTCGACTCCCTTCTTCTTTTGATTGCCTCATCACACTCCTCATTCCACCACAGTGGACGTGTTTTGCAGAGATTCGAGTTCCTGGATGGAAGAAAGCCTCCCGAGGTTTCAATTGCGCTCACCATTTCAGCTACAAAAACATCATAAATCATCTCAGGAGATTCACCAGAATCGAGTCCAGCGGATAAACCAGGTATACTTTCGTCGACCTGACTCTGAAAAATGGACCAGTCCACTTTCCGTACGTTGTATCTGATCCTAGATGCCGGGCAAAAGTTAGGATCGCAGGACAACGAGGATGTGACCAAAACATGGTCAGATCCAAAACAATCACCAGTTATTTCCCAAGAGAAGAGATACTGCCTCTCAGATAACGTGAAGATCAAATCCAAATTAGATTGATTCCGATGATCAAACGGAGAAAACGTTGGAAGTGAGTCATTGAGCACAACAAAACCCTGATTTGCTGATACTGATGAAAGGTGTCTACCTTTAAGATCCGAGTGTGATGCTCCCCATGTTTCATGATGCGCATTAAAGTCACCACATACAATTGGAAATGAGAAGGTATTGATCAGATCAAATATTATCCTCCAATCGTCGTAATCCGTATGAACATTAGGTGCACAGTAGACCAAAAGAAAGGAAACAACCCCAAAATCAGAGCCCACATTCATAGAAAGAAGATTAATCTCTCCTCCACACACAATCGGTACAACCCCCATTTCAAACCTCAAACCAACCCTAGCAAAGATGAGGACTCCACCTCCACCTCCCCACCAACCGATCAGACCTATGAACACAATATCCATAGATATTGAAATTCGATTCAGGAGTGAGCCATGTTTCCGTAATGCATAAAATATCCAGCTGATATGTAGATAAGATTGATTCCACCTCAGCCTTTTTGTTAACAATACTTCGGCTGAACAAAAACAAACAATCACAATTTCAACAAAAAGGCCAAACATTGGCCGGGGACGAAAAGTCCCAGACATATATACAAGCCTCAGAGCTCCATATCCACCAAAGATGAATTCTTTGAGGATTCCGCAGATTTGGAGAGAGCAGAAAGCAACTTCCCAGAGGAATCAGAGTCCTGGATCGTGGTCATAACTGCACCCAATGAAGCATCTTCGGAAGGTATAGTAGAGGGAGGAGGAGGAGAGGACGCCCTACCAACCATATTTCCTTCTTCAAAATGTTGATGACGAGATCCTCGGAGGGAGATCTGCTGCAGATTGCGAATAATCGTTGCTGGGAAGCGCGGCTTTGTGATTCCCTGGGCCTCCAAGATGGTTTCTGCTTCGTCGTATCCGCAAAAGTTTTCAAATCTGATCCTCATAATCTCAAATTCAAAGGCGTAGACCGGACAATCCTTAGAGGAAGCAAAATGGCATCCCCCACAGTTTGAGCACAGGGGAGGTAACAATTTATTGTGACAGTCCTCCTCTTTATGAAAATCAGCGCAGATAACGCAAATCTGTCTCGAGCTTCTACACTGCCTTGTGATGTGCCTGAATCTGTGACAAGTATAACATCTCTTACACGGAAAAAATCTTGGGTGACGTGCCGTTCCAAGTAGACCGAAAATGTACGAATGCGATACGACTTTAGTTTGGAGGAGCTGCATTTCCAACTTGGGCGTGCTGAACGCCCAAGATGCGGCTATTGCAGTCCCAAGTTTTGAGTCTCAAATCTTGGGTGTTCAGCGCCACCGACATGGGAACGCAGATTTCCCGAATTGAGAACGTAGCACATCCAAACTATAGTTCCCCCACTTTCCGACGATTGGGATTGCACGTCACCCAAGATTTTTTCCGTGTAGGCGGAGGAATAATCGGGCCTGCCGAACAGGCAATATTTGCAATATATACAGTCCTTGGAACATTATGTGAAGAAATCGACAATTCAACAATGTCAACCGGTTCTGAAGCACCTCTAGTATCACTATCCCTGTCCTGAGGACGAACTTTTGTTCTCCTACGGATTTCCAACACCTGCGATCTAAAAGAGCGATCCAACAACCCATAGATGTCGCCTGCTCCAAGCTCGACATCAACTTCTCGGACCAGAATTCGACGATTGAATAGAGAGGACGGAATGAATGCTTTAAGTCCTTTTTCTACCAAGATTTCAGAATCAACTAGGGAGTTGGCATCTTGCCATCTATCGCAAAAGACTTTGAGTTGGTTCTGTCCGTTAGGAGTTATTCTCTTATTTCCTTTAATGATGCCACTAATTAAAATGCCCACCGCTATTTTTTTCATTTTGCCCACGTTTCTATTAGGCTCAAAAGATTCAATCAGAACAATAAATGGAGGAGAGGATTCATGACAGAATCTATCCATAACCTCTGATGAAGTTCTCTTCCAGAGTAAATATTCAAAGGTATTTGTCTCGGGAATTTGAGAATTATTATTATCGGCAATATCCACACCTCCAGCATTCGGAGCACGATTATCGAATAATTGCGCCTCCGAAGTACTCTGATGTGGGTGAACAGAGGATTGTTCCAATTTATCAGATGGGGAATGAAGACTAGAAGGTTTTTCACCGCCTGGCTTATCAGTTTTGGGCTTTTTACTCATTAATTCTCCTGTCTTATGAATAGTTCCAAGAGACAATTGTCTCTTCTTTTCGCTATCATAAGAATGTTTAAGGATGATATTTGAATTCTGAGAATTTTGAGAAGTTGGAGGAATAATGGGGGCAGTAACAACCTGTCCTAATCGAGGGGGCAACGTTGTCAGCTTGCTATTTCTAGGGCCACCAGTTCTTCCGTTGTACGACATGTTGTTGATAGACAACGACCTAGAATACACATACAGATTATACCATATACAAAGCAAAACGTATAAATATTTAAAATAGATATGAAAACAATTCAAGAAAATTTCAACAACAATCCCTTATATTCCTTTATTTAAAATAATAAGTACTCCTCCAGAGCAAACAAATCGTAACTATAACGTGACTATAACGTGCAAAGTGAACCTTCCGTCCCCGAACAAAAATTCAGATTAATTTAACAAGTCATAAAACCCTCAAAATCAAATCGAGTACTCTTAGAAAAACAAGACATATAACCAAAATCAAAGAAAACTCTCCTCTCACCTGTGAAAACCAAAATACCTTCCTGAATTCCACAAAAGAGCCAAAAGACTAGATCTCTCTCCGAAAATCACACCAGGAAGCTATTCAATCTGAAAGACACCAAATATATCGGTTAAAACATCCAAGGAGGTTATGATTTCCTAAACTCAAAGATAGATTATGCACGTACAGAGAAAGCCGAGGTACCTCCTTAAATCCCACGAAAGTGCAAAAAATAAGGTCTCTATCTAGAAATCACTCCAAGGATCCTCTTAATTCCAAATATATAAACATGTCGAATGAACACATTCGAAGAGGTTAAATTTTCCTAACCTCAAAGAGAGGTTAAGCACGTGCTTCATAAGTTTCAAAAGAGACTAAGCTTGTTCAAAATTAGATATAAAAGTATAACAAGAATAACAAAAATATTTAGAAATAATACAGTTATTTGAAAACTCTCTTTAAAATAATGCTCTAAGTTCACAATTCTACATAAAAACACAAATTATGGCGTGTAAAACAACGCCGACTTAACTAATTAAACAACATATGTGACCATACTCTAAAGCGGTTCAAACAGAACTCCTCTGCTGATGCTAACAACCGTTATCGTCAAAAATCCTCATTCTGGACGCCTGGTGGGGACTATGGGAGTTACGTTCTTTGGCGATAGAGTGGGGATAAGTTAGCATCAGCAGAGGGTTAAATAGGAAATTTCCCCCATCGATTGCGTAGCCGAGAGGCTTAGGCCGCAGTCCCATGGCAGCGTTTTGCGTTGCGTTGTAATGAGAGAAAATGCAGCAAACGTATATTTGCGTCTTTTTCTCTCCCATTACGACGCAACGCAAAACGCTGTCATGGGACTCCACCCTTAATGTAAAAGCGTGCGATTTATAATTATGCGTATATTTAGTTGTATGGTTAGGTAGGTGTTTAATCCCGTATGATTGTCAGATTTTCCGATATTCGCTTAGTTGTTAATTGTAAGTATGAAGATGTGTGAAGAGTAAAACTTGTGAATTAATGAATATGAATATATAAAAAGTGCATTTAAGATATTTTTCTTTTTTTTAATAATTGGTTATTGTTTTTTTTATATAAAATTGACGAAGTGAATAAAAGGAAACACTCGTTTCGCGTCGCGTCGGCCATTTATTTTGACAGGTTCCGCGCCTGCGTTCCCTTATTGTGAAAATTTCGAAGTAAGGGACTGAGTCCAGTTTCTCTACTATGCACACTGCAGCGCCCCTTACAATCTTCGCCTGTGTTTCAATGCTCCTTTACAGTGACATTTAGAACTAAGGCCCTCTATTACACTATACGCAATACCCTAAGATGCTTGATGGAAATGAATATTAATGTACTTTTACTGGACTGAGTCCTGTTTTTTCAATATTGACTCCCAGTTTTTCAAACTCCATTTTTCTCCGTGTGACCGGTGAAGAATTCTTCTTGAAATACTCAATGGGAAATGCCAGTGTAGTGCCGATTTTCACCACTGGCTTAGTACTCAGACGATTGTTCGGCGTAGTCTAGCCGAGCCTCGACAATGAGTGCTGTCGCAGTACAGAATTTTTGTTTCGCCGAAGCTTGGACAAGCCACAGAGGCAAGTGCTGGCTGAGTATAGAAAAATTGTTCACAACGCTCTTTGCCAACATTGCTTTTTTGACATAAACTTGAAAAAAATTATAAAAAAAGTTTATGAATGTTTATAAATATAAATTTATTGAAAAAAATTATTATTTTACTTTTCAGTTGTTCATTTTTTATTTTTATTAAATTTAATAATAATAATTTAACATAATTGTCTACACTACCGCCGCGAATTATCGGTACGGCTGCACGCGCACGGCCTAAAAACGTCCGAGCATGTTTTTTGACAAATGCATTGAATTAGTCGATTTTGAACGATTTTAGGCTGAAAATACTCGGCCGTTTATAATGATATTTTGCTAACCGATTAAGATTTTTGAACTCTCTTGGTCTTAAATTAAAGATGAAACTTAAATGATCACTCTTATGTAAGTTTTACAATATTTCTACAATTTTTAAAAAATGTGCAGGGGTTGAAAAAATTTCCAAAAAAATTTTATTTTTAAAATATTTGTCGATTGCTGCAATCTTTGTATAAATTATTAAAATTTTTAGTTATGTATCATTAATCGTAGAATTTAATAATCTTTCGAATAGTATATTTGTTAATTTTCTGACATTTGTATTTACAAAAAAATCGTGATTTATAGATTGGTATTTTTTTGGGCCTTGCCTCATAACATTTGTTTATGTGCATATTATACAGATATATGTGTACGAATTCAAAGCTAGAGGTCTAAGGTGGCTGTCAGTGAAGGAATTAAACTGATTCCTTTAAATAAAAAAGTTTTATTAGAAATTTAGTGAAATGGGAATTTTTTGACAAAAAAAATTTTGTACCTGGTTGTGGGCACCCTTGAAAAATCCGCTAAAAATGGAAAAATATTAAACGAAACCAACACAAATAAAGAAGAAATGAAAGTTTCTTTATTTTAAGAGAATTTGCCGGGATAAAGAACAAAAATGATGACACGTTTTCACACTATGCTCATCGCTAATAAAAGCATAATGCTTGCACCCGTGCAGAAAATGCCCCACTTTGCCCTATTTAAAACAGGGTTCTGGTCGGGGCCTCGACAGTTTTCCCTATTAAAAATTTTTTTTTTAATAATGTTTTTAGAATTCCTTTTTGTTGTAGAAGCTATTAACAATGAAAGGCAATAATTATTTTAGTTATTTAATATTTTTTTTATTTTAGGGGCTTGACTAGAATTCCTAGCCAGAACCCCAGGTGGGGTGTTCACTAGATATGAAATAGGGCTCTGATCAGGGCCTCGACAGTTTTCCTCGTTTTAAAAGCATGTAAATAAATTTAATTTTTTAAAATTAACTTTTTTAAAACAGTTATTTTAATTAAAAAAGCGTGTTCTTTTCAAACTCTTTATAAAATTATTATGGTAATATATTTAAAAAACGAAAATACATATAATTTTTTTTTCTTTAAGGTGGATTGGGGTGATCCCCAATGGGAAATGCACCACGGGCGCAGTACTATACCAGCGTTGGCAGTATCGGGGCTACACTGAATTTCAGTACTGGTGCAATACAGATATAACGTCGGCATGTAGACAATGTTCTGTACTGACAATCGGTACTAATTCAGTACTGGCGTCAATGCAGAATGTTAGTGTTGCGGTAGTACAGGTGAATACGTATTTTTAGTGTCACGCCGATGTTACTTTTATTTTTATAAAAGAAATTTATAAATTAAAAAAAAGAATTTCATGCTATTCTCATGTCATGTATGCTTGGAATGTTAATACCTGTCGAAGAAAATTTATTTTTCTATTTACCGTGATGAGGTCTCGAACGCAAGACGCTGCTAGGAGCGGATGCTCTACCAACTGCGCCACGGAGGCTCATGAATGGAAAGTTAGAATATACATACATACGAAGGAAGTATGAAAATATGCTCTGTAACTTGAAAGTGGGATATTGTAATTGCAACAATAGTACATTGTAATATACATTATATTTAATATATATTACAGAAGAATATTAAAATATAAGGAATCATTTAAAAATTAATTTTTAATATAAATGAAAGATTAGTGTGTTACGTCCGGACGTGTCAGTTCGTCCTTCTTCTTTATTTTTATGGAAAAGAAACCAATGATTTTAGATTATTTTACATATATATGTGTGTGTGTGTGGATCCACGTATGAATCCTTTATTATGTGTACTTTACTTTCCTCAAATTAATTTTATTATTGAACTATTTTAACAATAATGTACGTTAAGAGATTGGAATCCTTGGAGAATATTTGAAATTGCATTCCAAATTGCCATATCATAAAGATAGACATCTCAACCACCTTAGAAAACGATTTCGAGAGTTGAAAACATTGTCACCACATTTTTGGATTTTTGGTCCCTCCTTAATCCAGGACTTCGTTGTGAAAACACGTAGCATTCTCTTTTTATCTACTAGAAAGTATGATGGGTTAATCCTATATCATAAAAAAAGGTGTACTCGAAACTCAAAAAAGTAATAAGACCGAGATCTGCAAAACAGATGCTCGGTAATAAAACTCAGGCCCCTGGTAATGAGTCACCCTGGGACCTGAACCCTACCCTCTCAGTGATTTTTCTCAGTTTTTCATTTTTTGATATGATTGGAGGAAAACTCTTTTGGGGTAGGGGAAAATTGCAAAAGAAGGGATACACTTTTGGCAAAAAGAGGTTCCTGAGGCCCTCGCAGTCACCTATTAAATCAGTCTGGTAAAAATCTTCAAGTTCTGATCACTTAGATCGGGAAATCGGAACGAAGTCTTGGGTTACGGGCCCTTAGTTCAAGTTCTCGCTGGACGTTGTCCACCAACTGAAGAACCCCTGTCGTGCTCGTGGTCAACTCTCGTTCTCCTCTCTAAGTTCGCCCGGTTTTTGCTAAACTCCGGTAGTTATAGTTAAATTGATAAGAACGATAGTAAAATCCTTTAATCATAAAGAAAGATAGAAACCTTTTCCAAGGACATCAATCGATCACCATTAATGTATATGTAAGTAAAAGAAACTTGAAAATAACCTTGAAAATAAACTTATTCGGAATATTCGAATTATTAATCTAATTAACAGAGTTTTATTAATTACGCAGCGTGGGCTGGTACCCCCTTTAATAGAATAAGGATCCACAGAAGGAAATCTCTTATAGATTTTTCTTTTTAATAATTAGGAAAATTAAGATTTTGAACGTCACCTTCAGTGACGTAACAAGTGCAATAAATTTAAGCTTAATGAATAAAATTCCTAAATTTTTATAAAAAAATTTATATTCCAACTTTTCATTTAAATAAACAGATTTTACAAAATTATTTGCCAAATTAGTTTATTATAACAATATATTATAACAATATAATGCCAAATGGAAAAATAAGTACCGAATAATTACATTACACCATTAAAACAAAAACGAGACTTTTATACATAAGAACATTGTTTAAAAATTTACCAGAAGAATAATCAATCATACTCAAAATTGAGATTTGCATATAATTAAAAAATGACAAAAAAGTGAGGTTACTTTTTGTGAAATATGAATGAAAACAATAACAACCTAACAAGATGGTTGGTTTCACCAAGAAGCTTGTGTTAATTTTATTAAATTTGTTTAACTTGTCCAATGTAGTTCGCTTTACCAGCTCTCACTATATAGTTATAAAAATCAAGTACAAAGTAAATTCAACAAAAGTCATTTTAACCATCTTAAAAAATAAAAAGTATATCCAACTTCACAATTTTAAGTCATTCTACTAAAACTTTAGTTAATATAAGAATATGACTACAAATATTTTAACTAACGATAATTTATTAATTTAGTATTGAATTTTTTTTTCAATGAATAATTAACAAAAAAAATTATTCAACTTGTGAATTTTGAAATTAAGTTCTTAAAAACATATTTACAGTACTAAGCCGAAGTATTATTGCCAAGATTTAGCATTACTATGGCAAAAACATTTATTCTGTACTGCGCCAAGATTTACCTGACAAGATTTGGCATAACTATGGCGGAACCATTTATTCTTTCTTGCGCCAAGATTACCCTCCCAAGACTTGGTAAAATGCTGGAAGAACAAATGGTTCTGTACTGCGCCATTTGTCACTGTTGGCATTGTACAGAGATTTCCCATTGGGACGTCAAAAGTCCACCCAAAAAAAAAATGTTGTCCAATTATTCACAAATTTTTTTATGATATGAGCAATTCCACGCCAAGTGATCATAAGAATTTTCGATGATTTTAGCAATATTAAAAATACTTTCAGAATTGGTTCCTTTTTATAGATAGAATAAAAGTGTATAAAAGTTTTTTCAAAATTTTCCAAATTTTTTGAGTTACCTCTTATTCAAAATTTTGGTCGGTTTTTCAAAAAAGGCACATAACTTTTTTTCTTGTTAACCCATTAGGATAATTTTTTCAGGAAATACTCATAATAAGAAGTACTTTAAAGAAAAAAATAAAAATTTAAAAAAAAAAGTTTTTTGCCCGAAAAAAATTTCAAAAAATTTTTTAAATTCAAATTTTGAAAAAAATATGTCTTTGATTTGAAATTTTTTTTTTGGTAAATATTGCCAATAAAGTAAAGAATACTTCCTGTAAATTTAATTATGGGACAACAGTAACTTTACGAGAAAAAAAATAAAGTGTCCAGCGTGGCGTGCCGGGACTTGTGCATGTATTCGCTTATGGCGGCGCAAGTTTCGTTTTAAATCACTGTACAGGTCACAATTCTTTACCAAAACGCTTTTTCTTTTTTTCTATATCTTCGCAATTAAATTCTCTATCGATCTCTCGAGCCTTATTTTTAAATTTCTGTTTTTAAACATTTTTTAAATAACAAGAAGTATTAAAAAAATCATAAAATCGTAAAATATATTTTTGTAGTTTTATTGATTAAGAAAATTAATCAAAAAACCTATTGAAATAATGTTTGATTGATAAAAAATAAAAAGTAATTTAGTTAAAAATTGTTATACAATAAAAAGTTATTATTTTGACATAAACTGTACTTAGGGTTAAAAATGTATATTTTTTCTGAATTGTGCAATTTGTCGTAAGTAAAGTATTCAAGTATAAAAGAAAAACTATAAATTAATTATTTAAACATTGTTTAAACAATTTATTTTGTTAATTTTTTAATTTACTATAGTTAAAATTATAAAATCTTAGTTTTTCTCATTTGTGTAATTTTTGATAACTTAAACACTTAATTATAATAGAAAAACTAAAAATTAATTATTTCACCCTTGTTTAAAAAGTTTATAATTTTCAACTTTTCAATTAATTGTTTACAAAAAATTAGAAATTTCTAGCCCAAATGAAACTTATGAAAAAATGAAAAAAGTACATAAGAAACAAATATAAATTTCTTACCCTAAGTATAAATAGTTTGTGAAAAAAATAGCAACAATTAATTATTTAAACAATGTTTTAATAAATAATTGTTTTTTATCATCAGTAGATAAATACTCATGAAAAATTGTACAATTGAGAAGAAACTAGTAATTTCTAGGCCTAAGTACAGTTTATAAAAAAAAATTAGTTAATTAAAAAGTGTTTAATTAATTTATTCTTTATCAATCAAACATTATTTTAATAGGTTTTTAAAATAATTTTCTAAATCAATAAAACTAAAAAAATATATTTTACGATTTTATGATTTTTTTAATACTTATTGTTATTTAAAAAATGTTTAAAAACAAAAATTCAAAAATAAGGCTTGAGAGATCGATAGAGAATTTAATTACGAAGATTTAGAAAAAAAGAAAAAGCGTTTTGGTAAAGAATTGTGACCTGTAGAGTGATTTGAAACGAAACTTGCGCCGCCATAAAAGAATACATGCACAAGTCCCGGCACGCCGCGTTAGACACTTTATTTTTTTTCTCGTAAAGTTACTGTTGTCCCATAATTAAATTTACAGGAAGTATTCTTTACTTTATTGACGATATTTACCAAAAAAAAATTTTCAAATCTAAGATATATTTTTTTTTAAATTTGAATTCAAAAAATTTTTTGAAATTTTTTTTGGGCAAAAAAATTTTTTTAAAAAAATTTTTATTTTTTTCTTTAAAGTACTTCTGATTATTAGTATTTTAAAAAAAAAATTATCTTAATCGGTTAACAAGAAAAAAGTTATGTGCCTTTTTTGAAAAACCGACCAAAATTTTGAGTAAGAGGTAACTCAAAAAATTTTGAAAATTTTGAAAAAACTTTTATACACTTTTATTCCATCCATAAAAAGGAACAAATTCTGAAAGTATTTTTAATATTGCTAAAATCATTGAAAATTCTTATGATCACTTGGCGTGGAATTGCTCATATGCCCTATAGGTTAGTAATTTATCGGATAAATTTTATTGAATTTTATAAAAAATTGTCCGCGAGGGAGGGGGTAAAAGTTCTGAACTTTTGCGTGACACGCTCCACTTTGATTATTTCTTATAATATAAAAGGAAAAAAATTTTTAAAAAATTAGGATATGGGTTTTTTAGATTTTTTCATTAGCTTTCGAATGGCACAGTCTATTTTCAAAAATTTTTTTATTTTGACACAAATTTTGAAAAAATAAAAATACAATTTATTTAATTTCACTTCTTCCCATTTTTTTTATTTTTTAATGTTGAAAAATTTCCTCCGATTTTTAAATATTTCAAAATACTGATTTCGTTACATTTTTAAAACAGGTATTTTATTTTTTCTTTTTGTTGGCTTTTTTACTTTAGCTGTTCTCGACTTTGTCTCTATACTTTTTGTTTTCGTGCCCTTATTTTTCTAATCTTTTGACTCGACAGGATATTTCTACAAATGACGAAAAATTGTTCCTTAAGAAAACTTTGTTGGGTTTAAATTATGTGGAGTTTCCAGCTTCAAGAGATTCAAAAAGTAAGGGCACTAAAACAAAAAATGCAGAGACAAAGTTGAGAACAGCTAAAGTAAAAAAAAGCGAACAAAAAAATAAAATACAGGCATTAAATTAAAAATAAAATTGCAAAAAAAATTTTGTTAAAAATTAAAAAAAATAAATATTTTTTTTTAATTTAAAAAATTAAAGAAAACTGTAATGCAGGCATTATATTGTTCTAATGTCAGTCTCAATCCTGTGAATCCTTCCTTGAAAGTGCTTGAATTTTGGATAGGACACAAAATACAAGGCTGTTCCATATACTTTTTATTAGAAAATATAGAAAAGTCCTAGAGTTATTTTAGTATTAGTATGGGCAACAGTGTTTTTTAAATTTTAACGAAAAGTCATTTGTTCAGTTTTATAAAGTACGTGAAAGATTAGTTGACTGCGCTTGAAAATTCTGTAGAGCATGCGCAGTGTGCGTTGCGCGTTTCTACCCAAGGTAAATGCCGCAGCTGATCGTCTGTTTCCGTTTGTGTTAATTTCAGATGTGAATATACTATTATTTTATGAAAAACAAATAGTGTTAATATATATTTGTCTTCAAGAATTGACTTTCAAAAAAATATTTTTTGTTTTGTGTTTCTCACAAAACAGAATGTTATGTAAGTCTCAGTTTTCAGTGAAATAGCATGTCTCAGAAGTCGTGAAAAATTTCACCATGTGGTATATAAGAACAATTCGATACGTACTTTTAAGTGTTAAGTGTGTGTTTATATTTAAGTTATACGCGAATATGTGTGTGTTATAGGTTAGTTCATAAGTGTTGATGAACGTCGAAAAGTGATACAATAATTGTTCTTTGTTTGTGTGATTAATTATCCAAATATGTGAATGAATGAGTGAATTTCAGAAAAACTCTGTGAAAAAGTGGAAATTATTTTTTTTATTTTACAGTTTTTTTGAAAGTCAATGAAATTCTCAAGCAAGGTACTAGAAATTTTCATTGACTGCTTTTGAAACTCTCATGCAAAAGTACTAGACTGTTTTTAGTATTTTGTGTCGTATCCAAAAGTCAAGTACCGAGTCAATGAAAAATTCACGTACTTTTTTTTCCGTGTAGTGTAAAATTTATAAAAAAGCTTTTTTTGTCTAAACTTTTATTGATAATTAAACATTGAACACTTGACTTGAAAATAAAGAAACATAAAATAAAATATTTTCATTGCAACAATCTTAAAATTTACATTTTCGAAAAAGTGCATTTGGCCATTTCTCTGGAATGTCCGGGTGAGATGGCCACATGTGTTCGGGAGAGATGACCACTACCTATAATTTTTGGCTTTTATCTTAAATTTAATTTTTAATCGTTCACATCACTTTCCTCTTTTTCTGGTCGCATTTTGAAAATTTTTCATGGGGTTCAGAGCAGTTTTCATGTAGCCACAAGTGTCAAATTCTGCATTGAATTCAATCTTCAATTAATGTCGTTCGGTTGTAACTTTTAGCACAACCTACAAATAAATCTCCATCTCTGGTGTCAATTAGATCAATTATTTTGTTCTCAGACATTTTTAATTTGCTTTTCTTTAATATTTCTCAAGTATCTAACATTAACATAAAAAAATTTTAAATAAAAGTCATTAATGGCCATCTTACCCAAAAATTCATGATAAAAGTAAACATCAAAATATTAAATAAATAAAATAATTTTTCCTTTCATTTTTCGTTTATATCGAAGCGTGGGTTATACACTACTCAATAAAACTTAAATTTAAAAATTATGTTAACAAATAACAATATAGCAACAAGAAATCTGAAATTATCAAATTATTTTGGACCCATGCAAAAAAAATAAACAAGGATTATACTTACAGCTTCATTATTTTTCATCAAATTATTGTTTAGATTTATTATTAATCACAAAAGGTTGAAGAATAACCCATAAAAAGTGATATTTCTTTACAAATTCTGTAAAATATTCGAACTGGCCATCTCTCCCATATGGCCATCTCCCCCGGACTTACCCTATAGCGCATCACGTCGTCGCGCCGCAATTTAATTGGGACGCATGAATCTTCCACAAATCCCATTTGACCTAATAACAAGTAACCGAATAATTGTTTGGACTAATTTTCGATTTTCCGATATTTCATCTGTTATAATTCCTATTTTTCTAAATCATTAATTAATTTTTTTTTATTCGAAATGTTTTTTAACCTAAATATCAATTGCTCTAAATGTAATGAGTTATAAATTTCATTTAATCGAAATGTCATTCGTTATAATTACCACCCAGATAGCACGTAATGTTGCAGCAAGCTTGTGGCAAGCTTGCCGCGTATGATTGCCAATATTGCCGAGCAAGCTTGCGGCAATATTGTGGCAAGCTTCAAATGTCCCACCTACAGGAAGCTTGCCGCGTAAGCTTGTAGCAATATTGCCTTGTAAGCTTGCTGTAATATTGCACGGCAATATTGCCACAATGTTGCACTGTAAGGTTGTGGTAAGGTTACACGTAAGGTTGTTGTAAGGTTGAGGTGAGGTTGTTGTAAGTTTACAAATTATGGAAAAAAAATTACCAAAATAATTAATAATTTAAATAATTAATAAATATTAATTAAAAAAATAAATTTTGTTGCTCTTCTATATTTTTGAACCCTAACATGAAACAGACTGAATCCATTTCGAATCAGGCAGGTCGACTAACTTCAACCCAATGGGAAATTTACAACTGGCGGAGTACTGCGCCAGCACTGGCAGTACTGGCAGCTACGCTGACAGACAGCACTGGCCAAACTCTGGGATGATAACGCTGTCTAACGCTGGCGAAGTCCTGCCTGCCAGTGCTGTCAGACAGCGCTGGCGCAGCACTGGACCAGTGCTGGCTGAGAATATTGCTGCAGTAAATGCCGTATTGTTATTAATTAGTCGTAAATTCATAATTATAAATAATTTAACAACAAAATGGTAAATAATATTAATAAATAGTTATTATTCATAAAATATTTCTCATTCTTAAAGAAATTGTATTAAAGATGGAGACTTACAATGGATATAGTAAATGAAGTAGAAAAAAATTGTTTATAACATTTAAAAATTAAATAATAAACAATTACAGTTAGTGTGCATTAGATTTTCATATTTTAGTACCTAACGATTGGAATCTAGAAATATCGCAAACCTATGAAAATAAACAAAATTTCTGACGAGGGGAATCGAACCTACAACCTACGGACTAACAGACTAACGCTCTAACCACTATGCTAACGACACATGTATACAGTAAAGAATTAATATCTCAGTATCATTCAGACATACAATTATTGAGTCAAAGATGGGAAAAAAATAGGGATACGTTAGAAGTAATAAATTGAATTAAAATAAATTAAACTAAATTTTTAATAATAGAATTAAATAACTTTACTTATTGCATTTAACATTTTATAAGTGATAATTTTTTAATAATTTTTTATTCATAGTAAGAAGTATAATAGTATTTTAATAGGATCCAAATTATTATTGAGATTAAAGTTTAAATTTTGTTTATAATTTTAATTTGTTTAAATAATTTATTATTTACAAAATTAGACAATTGTGTTAAATTGTTATTATTAAATTTAATAAGAATAAAAAATGAACAACTGAAAAGTAAAATAATAATTTTTTTCAATAAATTTATATTTATAAACATTCATAAACTTTTTTTATAATTTTTTTCAAGTTTATGTCAAAAAAGCAATGTTGGCAAAGAGCGTTGTGAACAATTTTTCTATACTCAGCCAGCACTTGCCTCTGTGGCTTGTCCAAGCTTCGGCGAAACAAAAATTCTGTACTGCGACAGCACTAATTGTCGAGGCTCGGCTAGACTACGCCGAACAATCGTCTGAGTACTAAGCCAGTGGTGAACATCAGCACTACACTGGCATTTCCCATTGGGTACGCACATTCAAACTTTGAGTGGTAAAACTCGAATGAATAGTGAAAAAAAATTGTTTTGCTTGTCATTTTTTTTCTTTTGAGTATAATTTAATTTTCTTTCTTGGGTCTTGTAGATGATCTTGTCCTCTTCAAAATCCAGTTTGAAATTTGAAAAAATATTTAAAATTATAAAAATAGGGGATGATTTTCTGAAAATAAACAAGATCAATTTTCTCAAAAACACCACCTTTTTTTCTATCTAAATTTTTACTACAAGTTCTTAAAATACACTACCGTCGGGAATTATCGGTACGGCTGCACACGCACGGCCCAAAAACATACCAATCTTTAAATCACGATTTTTTTGTAAATACAAATGTCAGAAAATTAACAAATATACCATTCGAAAGATTATTAAATTCTACAATTAATGGTACATAACTGAAAATTTTAATAATTTATACAAAGATTGCAGCAATCGACAAATTTGACAAAAAAATTTTAAAAATACAATTTTTTTGGAAATCTTTTCAACCCCTGCACATTTTTTAAAAATTGTAGAAAAAATTTGAAACTTACATAGGTGTGATCATTTAAATTTCATCTTTAATTTAAGACCAAAAGAGTTTAAAAATCTTATTCAATTCGTGAGATATCATTATATACCTCCGAGCATGTTTTTTGACAAATGCATTGAATTAGTCGATTTTGAACGGTTTTTGGCTGAAAATGCTCGTCCGTTTATAATGATATCTCGCTAACCGATTAAGATTTTTGAACTCTTTTGGTCTTAAGTTAAAGATGAGACTTGAATGATCACACCTGTATAAGTTTTAAATTTTTTCTACATTTTTTATAATATGTGCAGAGGTTGAAAAAATTTCGAAAAAAAATTTATTCTGAAAATTTTTTGTCAAATTTGTGGATTGCTGCAATCTTTGTATAAATTATTAAAATTTTCAGTTATGTACCATTAATCATAGAATTTAATAATCTTTCGAATGGTATATTTGTTAATTTTCTGACATTTGTATTTACAAAAAAATCGTGATTTAAAGATTCCCAATGGGAAATGCACCACAGGCGCAGTACTATCCCAGTGTTGTCAGTATCGGGGCTATACTGGTGCAATACAGATATAACGTCGGCATGTAGACAATGTTCTGTACTGACAATCGGTACTAATTCAGTACTGGCGTCAATGCAGAATGTTAGTGTTGCGGTAGTACAGGTGAATACGTATTTTTAGTGTCACGCCGATGTTACTTTTATTTTTATAAAAGAAATTTATAAATTAAAAAAAAGAATTTCATGCTATTCTCATGTCATGTATGCTTGGAATGTTAATACCTGTCGAAGAAAATTTATTTTTCTATTTACCGTGATGAGGTCTCGAACGCAAGACGCTGCTAGGAGCGGATGCTCTACCAACTGCGCCACGGAGGCTCATGAATGGAAAGTTAGAATATACATACATACGAAGGAAGTATGAAAATATGCTCTGTAACTTGAAAGTGGGATATTGTAATTGCAACAATAGTATAGGGGCCGTTCAAAAAATACGTAACGCTATTTTTCGGAAATTTGGACCCACCCCCCCTCCCCCCATTTAACGCAATGTTGTATACATTAGCGCCATTTTTTCTGCTGACCGTAACAAATAGCTTGACCACCCCCTCCCCCATAGAGCGTTACGTATTTTTCGGAAATTTGGACCCCACCCCTCTCCCCCATGTAACGCAATGTTGTATACATTAGCGCCATTTTTTCTGCTGACCGTAACAAATAGCTTGACCCCCCCTCCCCCCTAAAGCGTTACGTATTTTTTGAACGGCCCCTTATAATATACATTATATTTAATATATGTATATTACAGAAGAATATTAAAATATAAGGAATCATTTAAAAATTAATTTTTAATATAAATGAAAGATAAGTGCAATAAATTTAAGCTTAATGAATAAAATTCCTAAATTTTTATATAAAATTTATATTTTAACTTTTTATTTAAATAAACAGATTTTACAAAATTATTTGCCAAATTAATTTATTAAAATAATTTACCATTATGAATAACAATATAATGCCAAATGGAAAAATAAGTACCGAATAATTACATTGAATCATTAAAACAAAAACGAGACTTTTAAACATAAGAACATTGTTTAAATATTTACTAGAAGAATAATAAAACAATAAAAAATATTATATTATAATCATACTCAAAATTAAGATTTGCATATAATTAAAAAATGACAAAAAAGTGACGTTACTTTTTGTAAAATGTGAATGAAAACAATAACAACCTAACAAGATGGTTGGTTTTACCAACCATCATTTTTTAGCTTGTGTTAATTTTATTAAATTTGTTTAACTTGTCCAATATAGTTCGCTTTACCAGCTCTTACTAGTTATCAAAATCAAGGGTATAAAGTAAATTCAACAAAAGTCATTTTAACCATCTTAAAAAATAAAAATATATTCAACTTCACAATTTTAATTCATTCTACTAAAACTTTAGTTAATATAAGAATATGACTACAAATATTTTAACTAACGATAAATTGTTAATTTCGTATTGAATTTTTTTTCAGTGAATAATTAACAAAAAAATTATTCAATTTATGAATTTTGAAATTAAGTTCTTAAAAACATATTTACAGTACTAAGCCGAAGTATTATTGACAAGATTTGGCATTACTATGGCGAAAACATTTATTCTGTACTGCGCCAAGATTTACCTGACAAGGTTTGGCATAACTATGGCGGAACCATTTATTCTGTCTTGCGCCAAGATTACCCTGCCAAGACTTGGCAAAATTCTGGAAGAACAAATGGTTCTGTACTGCGCCATTTGTCACTGTTGGCATTGTACAGAGATTTCCCATTGGGTTGGTATGTTTTTGGGCCGTGCGCGTGCAGCCGTACCGATAATTCCCGACGATAGTGTAATTTTATTATGAACATTTCCTATGAAATTCAAGCGGGCGAAACCATTCTGTCAATCAGGAGAATTTTTTTTTGAAATATTTATTTTCGCAAATTTTTAAATTGTTAACTTGCATTTTTAAAAACAAATGAATCGCTATAACATTGTTGACGTGAACGTTAACAATTTAAAAATTTGTGAAAATAAATATTTCAAAAAAAAAATTCTCCTGATTGCCAGAATGGTTTAGCCCGTTTGAAATTCATAGGACATGTTCATAATCATTTTAAGAACTTGTAGTAAAAATTTGAATAGAAAAAAAGGTGGTGTTTTTGAGAAAATTGATCTTATTTATTTTCAGAAAATCATCCCCTATTTTTATAATTTTAAATATTTTTTCAAATTTCAAACTGGATTTTGAAGAGGACAAGACCATCTACAAGACCCAAGAAAGAAAATTAAATTATACTCAAAAGAAAAAAAATGACAAGCAAAACAATTTTTTTTCACTATTCATTCGAGTTTTACCACTCAAAGTTTGAATGTGCGTAACTTCTTTAAATTTATCTTTTTTGAAAAATAAGAAAATACCTGTCTCTTTATTTTTCATGTACAATAACATATTTTAGCGACAGCTAAATCTATAACTTGAAGTTAGTCGACCTGCCTGATTTGAAATGGATTCAGTCAACAGAAAATTTTGAAAACAAATTTGGCGGCACTGGGATTCGAACCCGGGATCGACGCGCATAAACCTAATATCCTAACTAACTGAGCTAAGTGGGGAACTGAGGAAGAGAAACTCAATTTTGCTTTTAAGGAGTTAGTTAGCTTCTTGGTGCACCTTAATAGCAAAATTGAGTTTCTCTTCCTCAGTTCCCCACTTAGCTCAGTTAGTTAGGATTTTCTGTTTCATGTTAGGTTTCAAAAATATAAAAGAACAACAAAATTCATTTTTTTAATTAATATTTATTAATTATTTAAATTATTAATTATTTTGTTAATTTTTTCCATAATTTGTAAACTTACCACAACCTTACCTCAACCTTACAACAACTTTACGTGTAACCTTACCACAACCTTACAGTGCAACATTGCGGCAATATTGCCGTGCAATATTACAGCAAGCTTACAAGGCAATATTGCTACAAGCTTACGCGGCAAGCTTCCTGTAGGTGGGACATTTGAAGCTTGCCACAATATTGCCGCAAGCTTGCTCGGCAATATTGGCAATCTTACGCGGCAAGCTTGCCACAAGCTTGCTGCAAACATTACGTGCTACACAGAAAAAACTTGGTCTCATTTTTGTTGCATCTCATTTTGAGTACTACTCAATTTGAACAAATTACTAACTTCAAGTTGCTCAAAATGAGTATTACCTGTCGATAAACATTTTCAAAATGTTGGGTTGGTAACATTTGCAGTTTTATCATTTTGTGATATTTTAGAGATCCTCAAGGGAGAGTTGTGTTAATATGCCTTAAACGGTGATTGGTTAAGGGTTTCCGGAACCCGGATGTTTGAATATTGGCGCGAATTGTCTTCGAATTTGAATTAAGTAACACATTACGAACATTACTAACATTAAATTTTTTTAGATAAAAAAATAAAAGAAAGCATATTACTATTTTGTAATGAAAAAATAAGTATAATTTAAAAAATATTTAGTGAATTAGGTTAAGGGCATCCGTCTCACTCCTAAATAATTTGAGATATTTATAGTTGCGATTTATCATGATGATAAAGAATATTGTCGAAATAAATTGCAATTTATTTTTGAAAGAATTATTGAAAAACGAAATTAGAAAAGTTGGCTTTTTGTCATTTTTGGCGAAAGTGAGAGACAATATAGCGACGAGCACACAGACAAATGGATCTATGTGTCAGTGGTGACATGGCAAAATGTGTCCACTGTCAACTGCTTCATAACGACATGAAAAAAATTCTAAAACGTTTATATTTTTCATGTCTTTTAGAATTGGATCCCAATTGCGATAAATTAGATCGATTTCTAAAAAGAAATTAAATGTTCTTTCGTTCACGTAGAACAGGAGATTTTCTTTATATTCTTTGAACGCAACAAATTTAGCGAATTCTAGTTCTGCAAATTCTGCAGATTTTCTTGACCCTACAGATGCAATACATGAATCGCAAGTTTTTGAATTTTTTTGGATGCTATTTATTAAGTACCCTGCAACTCGATATAAAGCATTTTTTTCTATATTGTTTAACTGACGAGCTGGAGTTGATGGAGAAATCTGATTTAAATTAATACTGCGCGAAGCATTTGACTGCACATTTGGAAATAAATTTTCCGAATTTGTTGAGTTAACCTGTTGCAAAGATGTAGTGTTTGTTTTTACTTTTAATGATGTATTGTTCTTATTTTCTTCAAGAAAATCGCTTAAGAAATATGAATCATCGTAATCGTAGTTGCTAGACTTAATTGATTTGGTGTACTGAGCAATGGAAATTAATCTTAAATCATACTTTAATTGCAAAACATTTGGTGTAACATGTTTTGATCTGACAACACTGAATAAATTTTCAACAGCATCTTGAGTGAATCTTCCGGTTAAAACGAATTTAAAACCTACAATGTCAATTAGGTACTGGCTTAATTCGATAGCAGATTTCGTTGACAACATAAACCCTTTTTGAATTGGTTTGAATATTCCTCGATCGCCAATGCAGATTCTATTCATGAAAGTAATCATTTCATTCAGAAAAGAAATTGTTTCATTGTAGGTGGTAATATTAAATTTGCTGATCGCACTTTGTAAATTTCGCGAAGTCATGATTCGAAACCATTTGGCAATAAGACCGACAAACCAAGCCGTAGTTTGATATTCTTCCTTTTTGTTTTCATCTGACAAATAATAGAGAGCTGCACTAACTTCACTACTTAAAATGTGTTGGGCCCTTTTCACCTTCATCTTTTGGAAAGAATTGTTACTTGAAAGAAAGATGTCTTCTTTTTTTAAATTTGGTGTTAAAGTAAAAATGAGGTCTTCTTGGGCTTCCAGCAATTCAAGTAAGTGGTCTGCGACTATAACATTTGTCGGTAGATTGTACATTGTTTGTATATCCTCCGATATATAGATTACACCGTTGTTTATTATACTTTGCACAATATTCTTCACTAAATGCGGTACATCCGCAAAGAAGAACAACTTTCTATTATTATCATCATGAGGATGAGGATGCGGAATAGAATTTTTTATTTCAGTTTTCCTACCGGCTGTAATGCCAAATGAATTTAAACAGGCAACATTCACAGGGCCCATGTCACACGTCACACTATTTACTCTTAAACCGATATTTTCAGCTTTAGAGATTATCTGCAAAATGATAGGTTTCATTAATTTACCGTCGAATCCGCCACCGGTATATTCATAACCAATTATTTGCTTCCATCGTGCTTTGGAACCAATTAAAACAAATACTAATGCGTGTTTGACAATACCTTGTGAAGAAGGCGGAAGAGTTATATCTCCAATAAATTTTTTTGTTTGGGGATCAAACATTCTTCCTCCCATTATGCTGACTTCATCGAGGGCAAGTGAACATTGTCTATCACTGTCATTTGTAAAATTCGTCACTTTATATTCCAAATACTTGAACATTTCTTCGGAGATGCCAGGTTCAAATTTTATATGTTCAACTCTTTTGCTCAAAGTCCTACGTGATGGTAAAGGTAATCCTTGCTTTAAGAGTTCGTCATACCCAGTGTTGCCACAAGTAAACCTTAAACGTAGTGCTTTCTTAATTGTTGAGTTAGACCAATGTTGTCGCTTTATCTTCCCGTCTTCATTTTTGTATTTGAGCAGATAATTTATTTGATCTTCGGTAAATAATTCCATTAATATATTTTTATATGCAGTATGTCCATTTCTTTCCATTTCTTGTTTTTCATTAATTACATTTTGCAATCGCTCTTTTAAATCTTTGATTTTCTTCTCTTGTTTGAGAAATAATTGTTCTATCTCTTCTTTAGTTTTTTCTCTGAAAACTGTATTTTCCTTTTCTGTCAATGAGAAAAATGAATTTGCGGTTACATCATTTTCACTAGTCTGATTTTTGCAATTATCATTTACATTTTCCTCCTGTAATATAAAAAATTTGTATTTAGTAAATTCTAAGGAAACTTATTTTATTTAATAATGATCATGTACTGTAATTAGTAATTACTATAATATTCTGAATATTTAAATTAATATTTCAATTAAAAATTTTTCTTCCGTAAAAATAATGTTTTAAAACATTTATTGATTATAATTTATCCATCAATATTTTTATTTGTATATTATTTCAATTTGTTTACCTGACTAGATTCATTCATCAATTTAGTTGAACTTGCAGAGAAAGCAGAACCATTGTGATTTTCAATTTCTAATTCAGTTTCTCTTTCAGTGTTATCTAAGGTTATATTTTGCTCTTGTGACAACTTCGAAGCTGTCTGTTTAGCAACAAGCTCATTAACGTTGTTTACTACTACATCTATTTTTTGCTGAAAAGAATAATAAAAGATTAATTGAAAACTTTTATGTTTTATTTTTCGAAAACAAAAACAAAACTCAGTCGTCAAATTATTTCATTGGTTTATTATTGAATCTTTAGAAATCTATTAATTACCATGAATTTTAATTAGTTTTATTTCTTGTTTAAAACAATTCTTTATAGTTTAAGGTTATGTCAATGAGTTTTATATCATTCTTATTATTATCTTAGCCTGCGAAAAAAATTTTTGTAGATTATTATTTAATAAATTTAATACCTTTTTTAGTGGTTTGACAAACGTACGTCCAGCTAACCTCTTTCTTATTGTTGGAAGAGGAAATATTGTTGGTATTGCCTGTGCCTTTAATCTTTTTTTGCCATCAATAGTCTCGAACATGTCATGTAAAAAATGTAACTAGAAAAAAAATTTAATTTAAAAGTAACTAAAAATTAGAATGTCTCAGGATCATTCATAAATTTCTGTAAAACTGTAATGTAATGTGATTAACTGTGATTAATAATGCAATTTTAATCCTTGTTAGTTTCTGTATATTTACACGTAAAGCATAAAAAAATAAATCATGACATTTACAATGTCACAATAAATATATTGAATTACCATTACATTACATTTTTTAAAGTTAATTGTTAAATTACCTGGCAAATAACTGATGTTGGTGACGGTTCCCAATCTTTTCTATTTATACTTTTTATCCATTTCTCTCTCAGATTTTGATTTTTTGGAAATAATTTTAGGGTGTTGCCATTTCCTGACTTCGTATGACAATACAAAATGCAGCAAGAATTTACCATTTCGCAATTTATTTATTGAAATATTCAACGTATACACAGGACTTTAACAACCACATATACCAAAACATAACCTAATTCATATCACTGTCCAAACAGACCATATTTACACTTTTGAATTCACCGCACTTACTATGTCACTTCCGGGTTCCGGAAACCCTCGAAGTTGTGGAAGGGGAATATTGACACAACTCTCCCTTGAGGATCTCTATGATATTTCATATATATTTACTGTGAAAAATATTAATTTTCATTAATTTGAAAATATTTTAATGTCTTTTTATTTAAAAATCAATTTATTAATTAAAAATTAACTTAATTAAAGTAAATTACACATAACAGGATGAATAAATTTTCAAACTTAGCGCCATTTAATTGAAGTAAGTTGTGTGAAATCAGATTGGCACTACTGGTATGCAGGCCTGCTGGTATATCAACAAACATTTATAACCTAAAAATTTGCTTGCCTTTATTGAAAAATTGTAGGCAAAATATATGTGAAATGAATATTACATAATATTTTTTACGTCATTTACGCACAGTTAATTAATATATTTTATATTTTTATTGGGTTATTCATTATTTGATGAAAATTTCCACGTATCTTTTATACTCATAATGAATATGATTGGTCTCATTATGAGTAATTTTTATCTAAGCTCAAAATGAGACAAGGAGTCTCATTTTTGTTGCAACTCATTTTGAGTATCGTACGCTACTCATTTTGAGACTAAGTTTTTTCTGTGTATCTGGGCATTGTCTCGAATAATTATTTATTAGTATTTACTTTCTACAGAATTGTCATATAAACTATATCCTATTTGCTCTAATGTTTATTTAACAGAAATTCACTTACCTCGAAGTAGCATTCAGCCGAATGTTTATTTATCAGAAAGATTATTTATCATAACTTTTGTTTAGCCGAAACATTATTTCACCTAATTTTAAATTGTTATATTAATTGTTTGACATAAATCTATTTCTACCTTATGTTTATGTGACATATTGTTCTTTTATTCGAATTGTCAAATCGTCGAATGCTCAGAACATCTAATTGTCAGTTCGTCGAATGTTCAAAACGTCGAAATGTCTATTCGTCAAATCGTCAAAACGTCGAATTGACAAAAATTCGAAAAATTTGTTTGATCTAAGTAAATATTTGTTTGTTTTAAATTAATGTTAACTTAAATCAAATAAATTTTTCGAATTTTTGTCTATTCGACGTTTTGACGATTCGACGAATTGACATTTCGACATTTTGAGCATTCGACGAACTGACAATTAGATGTTCTGAGCATTCGACGATTTGACAATTCGAATAAAAGAACAATATGTCACATAAACATAAGGTAGAAATAGATTTATGTCAAACAATTAATATAACAATTTAAAATTAGGTGAAATAATGTTTCGGCTAAACAAAAGTTATGATAAATAATCTTTCTGATAAATAAACATTCGGCTGAATGCTACTTCGAGGTAAGTGAATTTCTGTTAAATAAACATTAGAGCAAATAGAATATAGTTTATATAACAATTCTGTAGAAAGTAAATACTGGTAAATAATTATTCGAGACAATGGTAATTATAACGAATGACATTTCGGTTAAATGAAATTTATAACTCATTACATTTAGAGCAATTGATATTTAGGTTAAAAAACATTTCGAATAAAAAAAATTTTAATTAATGATTTAGAAAAATAGGAATTATAACAGATGAAATATCGGAAAATCGAAAATTAGTCCAAACAATTAACTGGACAAATGAAAATTAGGTCAAATGTTTTTTTCGGACTAACGAAATCTCTGTTAAAGAATATATCTGAAAAATAAAAATTAGAGCAAATGAATCATCGGGAAAATGAAAATTAGATTAAATAATAATTCTAATACATATATCTTATGGCACACGGAAAAAAAAGGTCTGGAAGAGATATCCATAAAAATATTGTTGAGCAGAATATTGTTGTGTTATCCAATTCAATGGAAGAGACAACTTTCAGATTGGAAGCACAAGCATACACAAAAATGTGTATAAAATATCTCAAATGACATTGAATTTAATTAATTGAGTGATTCAAATTTTTTGTTTCCCATTTCCATTACTATGGATCACCCAACCATAGATCTTTTGCTGCTCCAACAATATAGAGCCAGCCATAGAATATAGATGCAGCAACCTTAACTATGCATATCCCGTATTTTTCAATATAATATGGCTGTGATATCCATGTATCTGGATGTGTCAATTATTCCTTTTTCTCCGTGCAACTGGTGATTCGGCGAAGTGAATTTCGGTTACTTGTTATTAGGTCAAATGGGATTTGTGGAAGATTCATGCGTCCCAATTAAATTGCGGCGCGACGACGTGATGCGCTATAGGGTAAGTCCGGGGGAGATGGCCATATGGGAGAGATGGCCAGTTCGAATATTTTACAGAATTTGTAAAGAAATATCACTTTTTATGGGTTATTCTTCAACCTTTTGTGATTAATAATAAATCTCAACAATAATTTGATAAAAAATAATGAAGCTGTAAGTATAATCCTTGTTTATTTTTTTTGCATGGGTCCAAAATAATTTGAAAATTTCAGATTTCTTGTTGCTATATTGTTATTTGTTAACATAATTTTTAAATTTAAGTTTTATTGAGTAGTGTATAACCCACGCTTCGATATAAACGAAAAATGAAAGGAAAAATTATTTTATTTATTTAATATTTTGATGTTTACTTTTATCATGAATTTTTGGGTAAGATGGCCATTAATGACTTTTATTTAAAATTTTTTTATGTTAATGTTAGATACTTGAGAAATATTAAAGAAAAGCAAATTAAAAATGTCTGAGAACAAAATAATTGATCTAATTGACACCAGAGATGGAGATTTATTTGTAGGTTGTGCTAAAAGTTACAACCGAACGACATTAATTGAAGATTGAATTCAATGCAGAATTTGACACTTGTGGCTACATGAAAACTGCTCTGAACCCCATGAAAAATTTTCAAAATGCGACCAGAAAAAGAGGAAAGTGATGTGAACGATTAAAAATTAAATTTAAGATAAAAGCCAAAAATTATAGGTAGTGGCCACACACAAAAAAAAATATGGTAAATTTGACTACTTTTTTACTATTTCCTGTAGTTCCTATAGGCGCCCGTAACATTATTTAGTAAAATGAACTATGACAGAATAGTTAGTCTAACTGTAAAATGTAGTAATAAATACCATTTTTACAGTAAATTTAACTACTAAAACAGTTATCTTAACTATTTGTTGTTAGTCATACTAACTGCTTCATTTAGTTACAGTAACTAAATTTTCATAGTTCCCATAGGCGCCCGTAACAAATTGTAGTTGTAACAACTGTAAAAAATAGTTAAATTAACTATTTAAAGTAGTAAAATGAAATTATTTATTTGTTTTTTATTATTATGGAGGTCCATTTTTTTATATTTTCTCTTACCTATTTTTGTTCATATATAATTTATATATTAAATTCTTATACACCTAACAGAGAAAAATCCCCAAACGCCGGGGATTGAACGCACGACCCTAACATTCGCAAACCGATAACCTAACCACCTAACCACGCTCGCACGCTACGATGACTGGCATTGTACTTGAGGACATTCTTCTTAGATTCAGTCATAATAACTACTCCGTTTAGTTGCAGTAACTAATTTTTTAAGCTCAAGGACTTAGTTGAAATGTAGCCAGCATATGATTTTAAATGACTCAACGATAGTGCAGTACTTAAAAGTACTGTTGAAAATAGTTATTTTCAGAATTTCTGTAGTAAAATTATCCACTTTTTACTACCCAAGCAAAAATTTCTGTCAAATGCCAGTATTCACAACTGGCGCAGTATTGCACCAGTACTGGCATGCCAGCAGTTGGCTTGCCAGTACTGGTTCAGTACTGGCTTCACTAAAATTTCTGTACTACGCCAGTACTGCCCTTTAAGACTGGTATGCCAGTACTGTGCCAGTACTGTGCCAGTATTGCGAAAACAACACTGGCAAACCAGTACTACGCCAGTACTGTGCCAGTATTGCTAACACGGTAAACTGACAATAGTCAGTTAGGAACTAATTAATGGAAATTTATGCGGTAATTTATATAAATTTTCGCAACAATTCATAAAAATATGTTCCACGTAAGTTACAAGTAAAAACTTTTATTTTAGCAATTTATGGAAATTTTTGCGGTAATTTATAGAAATTTTCGCAATAATTCGTAAATATATGTAAAGCAAAAATTATCATTAAAATTTTGGATTTCAGTCATTTATGGAAATTTTACGGTAATTTATGGAAATTTAAGCGGTAATCTATCAACATTTTGACGATAGTTTATAAAACTATGTAAAACACAAACGAGAACTAAAAAAATGAACATCGGTAATTTATGGTAATTTATGGAAATTTATTAGGTAATTTACTTATTTGGTTTTTTTGAATTTAGTTCAATTAAATAATAATTCAACTTAATTACGCAGTTAAACGCTCTTTATTAATTGTAAGTGTAAAAGGTGTCGAAAATTTAAATTTATTATCCTGCAGCTTCGATAGGGTAGTGGTTAGAGTGTTAGGCTAGAAGTCCGTAGGTCGTAGGTTCGATTCCCCACAGTAGCAAATTTTATTTCGTTATAGCTTTGTGTTTATTCTGCGTTGTAAACATAAATTTGATTAAAAGTTAAAAGTTGGGGATTATTACATGTTTGCAAATATAAATTAATTTTTTTTTATTATATTAATATTGAAATTAAAAAAAAATTTCCACTAGATTGGAAAATAGACGGTCTGGTCTGATTCAGGCCAGCACCAGAAGATTTTTCTACACGGGTACTAAACCAGTACTGAACCAGTACTGCGCCAGTACTAAACCAGTACTGGATGCCAGTACTGCGCCAGTAACATCGAACCAGTACTGAAAAGCGTTATCATTTCGGTCAAATGCCAGTACTGGTTCAACCATGGCGGCCAGTACTCCGCCAGTACTGGGCAGTACTGGCGCAGTACTGCGCCAGTTGTCAATTTTTGCTTGGGTAGTTATAAAAAAATTAAACTTACTATTTTCATATAGTAAAAATAACATAAAAATTGTTACTTTTATGACTTTTGTAGTTATAAAAATAAATTTTTCTTACCACCATAGAGATAAATTATTAAAAGCTAGTAAGAATTGGTTCTGTTAACTATATTAAACACAAAAATAACAAATTCCAGCGGTTGTTTTTACTCTTTGGAACAGTAAATTTTAATTTATTTTGCAAATAGCAAGAAATGGATATTTCTACTACAGAAATTCCGAAAATAACTATTTTTAACAGTACTTTTAATTACTGCACTATTGTTGAGTTATTCACAATCATAACGTGTAGTAGTAATTTTAACTACATAAAACCTACTATTCAATGTTAGTTCCACTAACTATGGAAGTTTAGTTAAAATGCTGCTGAATATGGTAGTTTTAACTGCATTTTTTTAACTGCACATATGTGGATGTTTTTACCACTCACGTTTTTTTCTCTATAGAAAAAAATGATCTTTTCAACTGCATAAATAGTAAAAATAACTATTTTCAACAATTGATTTTACTATATGAAAACAGTAAATTTTTTTCTTTCTCTGCAACTAGTAAGAAATAGTTGTTTTAACTACATAAATCATAAAAGTAACAACTTTCAGAGGTTGTATTTACTATATAAAAACAGTAAGTCTCATTTTGTTTGCAACTAATACAAAATAGTTATTTTTGCTACCACAATAGTAAAATTAACTATTTTTAACAATAGTTTTTACTACTACACTATAGTTGAGCCATTTACAAGCATCTGTTAGTTATTTCAACTACGAAAAGTAGTTATTTTAACTACAAAAAACCAACTACTTCATTTTGGTTCCACTAACTGAGGAAGTGTAGTTAAAATGCTGCTGAATATGGTAGTTTTAACTACTTTTTTTCTAACTACACAAATGTGGTTGTTTTTACCATTCGCATTTTTTTCTGTGCATCTCTCCCGAACACATGTGGCCATCTCACCCGGACATTCCAGAGAAATGGCCAAATGCACTTTTTCGAAAATGTAAATTTTAAGATTGTTGCAATGAAAATATTTTATTTTATGTTTCTTTATTTTCAAGTCAAGTGTTCAATGTTTAATTATCAATAAAAGTTTAGACAAAAAAAGCTTTTTTATAAATTTTACACTACACGGAAAAAAAAAGTACGTGAATTTTTCATTGACTCGGTACTTGACTTTTGGATACGACACAAAATACTAAAAACAGTCTAGTACTTTTGCATGAGAGTTTTCAAAAGCAGTCAATGAAAATTTCTAGTACCTTGCTTGAGAATTTCATTGACTTTCAAAAAAACTGTAAAATAAAAAAAATAATTTCCACTTTTTCACAGAGTTTTTCTGAAATTCACTCATTCATTCACATATTTGGATAATTAATCACACAAACAAAGAACAATTATTGTATCACTTTTCGACGTTCATCAACACTTATGAACTAACCTATAACACACACATATATTCGCGTATAACTTAAATATAAACACACACTTAACACTTAAAAGTACGTATCGAATTGTTCTTATATACCACATGGTGAAATTTTTCACGACTTCTGAGACATGCTATTTCACTGAAAACTGAGACTTACATAACATTCTGTTTTGTGAGAAACACAAAACAAAAAATATTTTTTTGAAAGTCAATTCTTGAAGACAAATATATATTAACACTATTTGTTTTTCATAAAATAATAGTATATTCACATCTGAAATTAACACAAAC
The DNA here is from genome assembly GCA_032872505.1 of Leptopilina syphax. Taxonomy (NCBI): domain Eukaryota; kingdom Metazoa; phylum Arthropoda; class Insecta; order Hymenoptera; family Figitidae; genus Leptopilina; species Leptopilina syphax. The sequence goes on from CM065472.1 coordinate 31,341,780, forward strand.
GGAAACAGACGATCAGCTGCGGCATTTACCTTGGGTAGAAACGCGCAACGCACACTGCGCATGCTCTACAGAATTTTCAAGCGCAGTCAACTAATCTTTCACGTACTTTATAAAACTGAACAAATGACTTTTCGTTAAAATTTAAAAAACACTGTTGCCCATACTAGTACTAAAATAACTCTAGGACTTTTCTATATTTTCTAATAAAAAGTATATGGAACAGCCTTGTATTTTGTGTCCTATCCAAAATTCAAGCACTTTCAAGGAAGGATTCACGTACTTTTTTTTTCCGTGTACTTTAAAAAAAACTATGGCCATCTCCCCCGGACTTACCCTATTCAAAAATTCATTTCTCGAAAACAAGAAAAAACGGTTTTTTGGAAAACAAGTATTTTATCAGAAAAAAGCTCAGCTTTCATTTAAAAATAAAAGGAAAAAGAAAAAATGGACCCAAAGATGCGAAAAGTGAAAATTTATTTCTATTTTTTCAAAATGTATGTCAAAATAAAAATTTTTTTGAAAATAGACTTTGCCATTCGAAAATCCATGAAAAAATCTAAAAAACTCATATTCTAATTTTTTAAAAAATTTGTTCCTCTAATTATAAGAAATAATCAAAGTGGAGCGTGTCACGCAAAAGTTCAGAACTTTTATCCCCTCCCCCTCGGACAATTTTTTATAAAATTCAAAAATATTTATCCGACAAATTACTAACCTATAGGGCATATCATAAAAAAAATGTGGGAATAATTAAACAACATTTTTATTTTGGGTGGACTTTTGACGTGATATCCACCTTAAGTACAATATTATAATAAAGTTTATTTATTAATAATAACAACTAAATTAAAAATAACGAATAATTATAGTTATTAAATAATTAATTATTATACATTTATTTAAAAATAAAAATTATGAATTTAAAAAATAATAATTAATAAACAATTATTAATAAATTATACTTAATGAATTTTAATAATTATTAATTTATAGCTTATGAATTTATTATTTGGTTTGTATATATATTATATTATTTTAATAATAATAATTATTTTATATTATATTAGCTTAAAGTGAGAAAATGATTCGGAGAGATTGTTAAATTTAACACCTTCAATTTAATAACTATTTTTTAAACATAATTAATAGAATAAAATATTTATTAAATAAATATTAGTTATTACTTATACATTTAAAAAAAAATTATAACCTTTATTAATATTATAAAATTAAGGAGGGAGGAAGGAGCGACAATAACCTCCAAAAGAAAAATGAATTAATCATAAAACCAAAAATTATATTTTTCAAAAATTTTTAAGTTTTTCTATTCTTGAAATTATATTATTTTTATCATTTTCACTTTTAAATTAGTCAAAATGACTATAATACCTCCCCAGTAAAAGAAGAAGTATTGAGTGGAGCTTTTAGGAATTAAGTGAAGCTCTGAGCCAATACGGATTCGAGTAAAAACCGTATTGGGACGTTTGACTCAATCTTTTTTTCATCCGCCGAATACGGTCTTATTTTAGCATTAAAATTAAAATCACATGAGCAGAGTACACATTATAAATTGAAAGCACAATTGTCCTGGAATGTAAAAATGCCAATTTCGATAAGAAATAGTGAATATTTGTTAAAAATTGGTAAAAGCAAAGTTTGACAAGCGCGACTGAATTTACCATGTGAATAAATGAAGTGGTAAGTTTAAATGGACGGAATGGACTAAAAGAAATCTACTTTTACCGACAGAAAGTTCCTAGAGAATTGTAGTAAATTCAACAAAACAATGAAATTTCATTGTTTTACAATTCTCTAGGAACTTTCTGTCGGTAACAGTAGATATCTTTTCGTCCATTTAAACTTACCACTTCATTTATTCACATAGTAAATTCAGTCGCGCTTGTCAAACTTCGCTTTTACCAATTTTTAACAAATATTCACTGTTTCTTATCGAAATTGGCATTTTTACATTCCAGGACAATTGTGCTTTCAATTTATAATGTGTACTCTGGTCATGTGATTTTAATTTTAATGCTAAAATAAGACCGTATTCGGCGGATGAAAAAAAGATTGAGTCAAACGTCCCAATACGGTTTTTACTCAAATCCGTATTGGCTCAGAGCTTCACTCAATTCCTAAACGCTCCACTCAATACTTCTTTTTTTACTGGGTCATTATGTTATGTATAAATATGTTGTATATATAATGAATATGTTTATTATGTTTCTAATATAATAATATTTTTAATTACAGTAATTTTATTGTAATTTCTTTTGAATAAAATTAACCTCACAAAATAGGGCAATTTTAAGAAAAACTGACGAGGCCCTGACCGGTTTTTCCCTAAGTAGGGCATTGGTCGGGAACAGCGTCACACACTAGTCGGGCACTGGTCAGTTTTTCTACCCAGAGCCACACCAGAGATCGGAAAAACTGTCCAGTACCCTATCAGGCCCACATTTTAATTTCTGCACGGGGCATGTGAAGTAGCTAGTACGCATAACATCACTGTAAAAAGTAAATCTTAATTTAAGAGCTGCCTTAAATTCAACACTGTCTGCTATAATGTTAAAGGATGCGAAAAACGTGCGTAAATTCAACATTGACTGTCTTAAAAATGTTGCATCTTAATTTAAGGCAGCTTTCGTGCCTTAAAATAAGATTTTCTTTTTACTGTGATAACGCACTTCAAATGCACTGAACGACTATATTCATCGCATTTAATGGAGTTTGCGGCTGTCACTTTCCTTGGCAGAAAGTTTAGATAGATGAGACAGTAGTCCCAATCATTGTCAGATGGTAGAGCCTCCTTAACATAAAGGTGCCCACAACCGGGAATGACAGTCATTTTTTAAAAAGACCAACACATTTTGTGATGCAGGATTTTGGTTAAACACGAAGGTAAATCACAAAATATAATGACAACACACTGCAAAAAAAAATTAAACCCTTTTTTTCTGAACGAATCTACACCCATATGTTGCTCTTCGAAAACAATACAAAATTACTTTTTTATTTATTTAATGCAAATTTTCTTTATTATGCTCACAGCTATTACACAAATGCATATATTTGTTTCGTTATCAATACGAAAAGTCCGTATTGTCAACGAACACGACATGCAATACTTAGTTCAGTAAAATCTGCTTGCCGTCGAAGTTTACGTAGGGGTGCCCACAACCGGCGCACTTCCCCTAAATAATAAATTATTTAAACAAATTAAAATTATAAACAAAATTTAAACTTTAATCTCAATAATAATTTAGTTCCTATTAAAATACTATTATACTTCTTACTATGAATAAAAAATTATTAAAAAATTACCACGTAATTTAAGAATTACGTAAAATGTTAAATGCAATAAGTAAAGTAATTTAATTTAATTATTTAAAATTTAGTTTAATTTATTTTATTTCAATTTATTATTTCTAACGTATCCCTATTTTTTTCTTATCTTTGACTCAATAATTTTAATGTTTTATTAACATTTTATAACTAAATCATTCAAAGTGTGATCAAATTAATTTAAATTATATTTTTATTTGTTTTACAAACAATTTCGAGAATATTTTACTTTTGAGGTTATGTCTGGTGTCAACATCCTCCTTAAAATGTGAAAAAAATAAACTACCCACAAGAACAGCCCATTTGATAAATATTAACCGGTGCCGACGATTCGACGAAGGGTTAAAGTTTAAATGGGGTTTAACATGGGTTTGGTGCACTTCTGCAAACTTTGTATTATAACTTTTTCATTTCTCAAAAATTTGTCTTGAGTCTATGTATGCCCATAGTTTTTCGCACGCTGAACACGAATATAATGCCAAAAATAACTTTTGACAGTTACCGGTTGTCAAAAAAGCTGTCAAAATTCTGTCAAATTTTTAAATAAAGAGAATTTTCAAAATTTTTACATTAACTTTTACGAATAAAACGGTTTCTTGTGAAAATTTCAGTTTATATCTAGCAATTTAATTCACTTTGACAGTTGACAGCTGAGTTATTAACTTTCATAAACACGCAGTTTTCATAGAGTTTTAAATGAATTATTTCAAAAAAACGGTTCTCTGGGTAAATTTAGTTCATATATAGGTATTTAATATATTTTGGAAGTTGACAACTGTCAATTTAGTAGTCAACTTCTATGAAATAGAATTTTCTAAAAAATTACTAATTATTTTTTATAAATGATTTTTTAAGAAAATTTAATTTATATTTAGAAATTTAATATATATACTTCAGCAGTTGGCAACTGTCCAAACAGCTGTCAACTTATATGGGCCCGTTCAAAAAATACGTAACGCTTTAGGGGGGAGGGGGGGTCAAGCTATTTCCCAGTAAAAAAAATTCGATACACGGACCGCGGAGTTCGTATACGAGCTCGGTAGCTCGTATGAGAAATATAAGAAATCTCTCATACGAGCCTTTTCCGTAATGAGAAGTGTATATAGATGCTTGTATACGAGGTGACTTTTAAAGCATTTTTCTTAATATAACACTATTTTAAAGTAAATGTAGATAATAGAAATGAATTTTCTCATCTAAAACAAAGCTAAATTCATAAGATAAATGAAGTTTTAAGAAAAAAAGAATAATTTTATTCAAAAAATTTATTCACACTGAAAAAAAGTTAGAATTTGATAATTCCTTGTTACTCTTACTTACCGACATTAGATATTTCTCGGATGCGGTAAGCACGATTTTGTATTAAATTTAATTATTTTATATAAGATCATTTATATAATAAATAAATAATAATATATTATTAATTAGTAATGAAGAAAAACTTATTTATTCTACCGCTAATACAAAATCGTGCTTACTGCACCCGAGAAATATCTAATGTCGGTAAGTAAGAGTAACAAGGAATTATCAAATTCTAACCTTTTTTCAGTGTGAATAAATTTTTTGAATAAAATTATTCTTTTTTTCTTAAAACTTCATTTCTCTTATGAATTTAGCTTTGTTTTAGATGAGAAAATTCATTTCTATTATCTACATTTACTTTAAAATAGTGTTACATTAATAAAAATGCTTTAAAAGTCACCTCGTACACTGAGAGAAGTCCGGGAACTAATACGTCCCGTGCGAGCCTTGAGTTGTACTTTTGAATGTTTTTATGTGAACCCTCGAATCGGGATGTCTCAAGCCCAGCCCTATCCGTCTCCCACAATTTGTTTGGAAAATATATGACCACCACTTGAGTAGTGATAGCATTTATCGCCAGTTGGCGTTGCTGCGCATCGGCCTTAGTTTATCACAGTATTGTATACAAAAATTATTAATTTATTTATTTTTTAAAATTGTTTGATATTTTTAATGGCCAATATTAGTGTTAAAGGTACAAAAAGACATTTATAAAAAGTTAATTATTTTACTGGAGTGAAGAATAAAGTGTGAAATTTATAAACTTTAAAAAATGCACAAGACCTGTCATTATTTGTTTTGTTGTTATTATATCTTTTATATAGACTATACAAGTGCGTTTGTATTTATTTTAGTTTTGGTTTATTATTTTTTAGTAGATTTATTTGGATTCATTTTTATTCAAGTGTTTTTACAAACAATTAAATTATATCTCAATATAAGTGTGACAAGTGTCATTGTCCCACACGGAAAAAAATTTTTACTGTTGGATACAGCTAATTTTGAAAATAAATAATATAAAGAATCTATGCAACTAATTCAGTGAATGATTTCCAATGCAGTAGTCAAACTGTTTCTCTGATATAGAGAAAATGAATTTCACTGGTCAGCCATATTGGAAATATTTGACAGTTTACCATTCTCATAGAAATTTCTCTAAAATCACAAATGTCAAATTCACATTTCTTATCTCTAAATACGTATTAATTTACTAATTTTATATTTTATTAGTTATAACATAAAAAATATAATTAATAGAATTTGAATATACGCTTTGAACATTAATTTAAAAATGTTTTCATTTAAGTGTTATTTTGAGGTTGCGTTGTTTTCAAAAGGTAACGCAAGGAATATCATTTTCGCTAGATCAGCGAAAATGGATTATCGATGGAGCCAAATCAGTGAAACTTATAGCTATTATAGTGAATGCTATCTCTACTTTAGTAGAACTTTTTTTAGCGTGCATATACTTTATATTGTATGTGTATTTTAGGTTATATGCGAAATAAAATGAGTAAAATACTAAATAGACAGTGAATCTTTGTGCAAATTGTTGAAAAAATCATATACCGTGTATTTACAAAATATTTGAATTAATAGTTATAAATAATAAGCAGCCTGTCACAGAAAGATATAAGATATACATATCACACTGCACTGACAGGGATTATTACATGATTCTAAAAATTTTTAATAAAGAGAAATTTACTTTTATTTTTCAGTTACTTTTATCAATTTTATTACAGTTATTCAAAAAAATTTGTTCTTAAAATATTGTCAATCAAATACAGTATAGTGTGATATTTTCTAGGCTATAGTTAAAATTTGAAAATATTGAGTCTGAACCTTTTACAACATTTATGCTTTATTTTTAGGTAAATTTAATTTCAAATCGTGATTTAGTTTACTATTATAAAAGTATTTTTGAAAAAGAATTACTAGTATTTGTTTAATTAATTTATAATAATTATAAATTAATTAGTACAGCTATAACTAATATGCGTTTTATTACTTTTGTTTATCTTTTCGAAATGTCATTAATTTTATTTTAAAGTCTGTTAAATTCTTATTATATTATTTAATTATTGTATTATTAAATTTATAGTGTAAAATTGCCATTTTTTGTATCAAAATCTTTTTATTTAAACAATTTTCTTGTATGTTTATTATTAATATCAACGAAAAGGACAGGCCGAAGCGCAGCGGCGCAGTCTGGTGGTAGAAGTTAATACTACTCAAGTAGTGGTCCAAGAAGACTAGAGACAGGAGGGCTAACTCGGCTGTTTTCTCACTCACAGCAGTGAGTCAGTATTAGGGGGGTTCTGAAGGCGTAGTTAGATTGCGCCAAATATCTTGTTTTCGGTTCTGCACATCTCAACACTCTTACATTATATATTTGAATACGTGACACGCGTGTGTGAGTGGAAGTGCAGAATCAAAACACGATACTTGGCGCAATCTAACCACGCCTTCATAATCCCCCTATATTTGTCCTACCCCCACTACTGCAGTTAGTCCTCCTGTCTCTAGTCTTCTTGTAGTGGTCATATATTTGCCGAGACGCCCTATAGAAAATTGAGAAAGTCGGACGGGGCTGCTCAAGCCTCGATGCGAAACGTGAAACGTCCTGAAGCGAGATTACGCAGAACTTTCAGTGTTTGCCACCAGTTGTTTTCTCACATGCGAGAACAATGTTTGACTGGATCGGGGAGTCTCAGCACCCGATTCGGAACAACTCAAACACGACAAGCAAAGTAGCTCATAGCGACGTCTAGCGGGAACTATTACGTATCGGTCTTCTCTCAGTGTATACAAGCATCTATACACTTCTCATTACGGAAAAGGCTCGTATGAGAGATTTCTCATATTTCTCATACGAGCTACCGAGCTCGTATACGAACTCCGCGGGTAGTGTATCGAATTTTTTTTACTGGGTTGTTACGGTCAGCAGAAAAAATGGCGCTAATGTATACAACATTGCGTTACATGGGGGGAGGGGGGGGTCCAAATTTCCGAAAAATCGCGTTACGTATTTTTTGAACAGCCCCTATACGACAGAATTTTTCACAAAGTTTTTAATTAATTTACCAATTTTGTAAGCTTTTGTAAATTGTGTAATAAATATATGAAAATAAACAAGTCTAATTTTCTATGAAACTGAATTCAATTCTGAATTAATTCCTTTTTAATTTCATATAAGTTGACAACTCATTTGACAGCTGCCATCTGTCAAAGTGTATTAAATTGCTAGATATAAACTAAAATTTTCACAAGAAAACCTTTTTATTCGTAGAAGTTAATGTAAAAGTCGTGAAAATTCTCATTTTTTAAAATTTGACAGAATTTTGTCAGCTTTTTTGACAACCGGTATCTGTCAAAAGTTATATTTGGCATCATGTTCTTGTTCAGTGTTCGAAAAACTATGGGAATACATAGACCCAAGTCAAATTTTAGAGAAATGAAAAAGTTATAATACAAAGTGTGCAGAAGTGCACCAAACCCGCATGTTAAACCCCATTTAAACTTTAACCCTTCATCGGCAATGGTTAATATTTATCAAATGGCCTGTTCTTGTGGGTAGCTCATTTTTTCATATATGTTAATTCAAATTCCGGCTGGCGACCTAAGAAATTCCAAATTTTCTAAAATAAGAACCACCCTACTGTATCCTATATATATATATAAGAAATCTCTAAACGAAAATCTCTCGAAATATCTCGAAGTTCCTAACGCCTATCCCATTGGTTGCTTTCACTCGTAAGCTATACTCAATTGGCTGAATTCATATTTTCTATCTTTGTCTTTTAAACACTTGAAATAGAGAGGTTCATTCACTATGCGAACATATACTTACACATTAAAATAAAAGTAGTGTGCGTAAGAGGGCTATATTCCCTTTATCCAAATCTTTTTCATCATCTTCGTCTTTCAAGTACTTAAAAAAATAGTCTCAATCTATTTTGGAAATACGTTCGTGAAAATCGTTATCTTAATTAACGCGATTCCTTTAGATATTATTATTGACGTAATAAAGTGATTTAATCCAATTAAATAAATTATAAATTAATAAATATGTGCTTTTTAAGGAAACTTATTTATATTTCATTGATTATTATTGATAAGAAATTATTTAGATAAATATAAATAAATAAAATAAATTAAATTAATTTAATTGAATTAATTTTTAAATGATTAAGTTTTATATATATATATTTAATTTATGTAAAAAATAATATTAATATTTAATTTATTCTAATATAAAATATTTAAAATTGTTAATATTAAATGTTAAAAAATGTTATGAAAGACTAAATTCAATATAAAAATTTTATACATATTTTAATAACTAATAAAATAATTAATTTTACTAATGTCTTTCATTGCAGATAATAAAACGTATATTTATCTGCTTCATCTGAGAAGTGTGTATTATCTATAAATTTAAAAAGATTAATTCTAAAAGAAATTATTAAAGAAATACATAAACCAACAGAGAAAAGAATGTCAGAAGAAACTGACAACATTAATAATAAATAAAAGTGTTTGGTTATTAAAAGAATTTTATTATTATATAACACGTTTTGAAATTAATAATAATTATACTATTGATTTAAAATAAAATACACACTACAGTCAAAAATTGTCGGTACGAACGACGGGCGAGCTAAGAAAAAAAATTGCTGCATTTTCCAATAATAAACTATGTTAATTTAATTTCAGCAGCAATTTTTCTTAGCTCGCCCGTCGTTCGTACTGACAATTTCTGACGGTATATTGTATTTTAAAATTTATTTATTATTAATTTTTTATTATCCTACAATTTTTTGTTATAAATAAAATTATATTTATATTATAAAAAAGTTTAATAATAAATAATATATAAATAATTAATATATTAATAAGGGTGTCCAGCAATCAGGGAAGTTAGGGAATTTCAATCAAAATCAGGAATTTTTTTTAAATTGCATAAGAAATAGATTTTTTTTATTTTTTAAATTTTCAGCCGACCAGATACTTGAATGAGTGAATCACTTTCGTTTATTGGTTCTCTTTCATTTTTGAAATCATCATCAAAAGGCTTTTCTAATTTGGAAAACTTTGTGAAAATGATTTTAATTTTATCTCATGCGGGAACGCGGCTTTAGATCGTGGTTTTTCAATCAACAAATAATTAAATTATTTTATCTTTCTTTTTTTAGATTTTATGTGTGCAATACTTTGTTTACAACAAAAGAAGGTTTATAATGATGATAAATAAAGTGTTTAAGTTCACTATCATAAAATTATGTTAATATTTACCAGCTCACATAATTTTTTTTGTTAAAGATTTCTTATAAAAAAGGGAAGGGAAGAGTCAAGGGAAAGTCAGGAAATTTTTCTCTTAGTACTTGCAGGACACCCTGAATTAATTATAAAATAAATGTATATGTATTTTATAAGTAAATAAAATTTATTTTTGAATAAATACCAAGAACCGTTTCGAAATTTTAGTTTCGTTTTAGTTCCTGATTTTCAGTTTCCGTCATTTTTAACTGATTTTCAGTTTAATTCCACTGATTCAAATCGCGAGAATAAAGTCACTGATTCTTAGTCAAATTTCACTAATCTTAAGTAGGAATTTCACTGATTCTGATTTAGAGAGTATTCAATAAAATTAGGCCTAATTTTTGATGATTTTGTTCGTATTACTTTATGTAATAAATGTTTTTTATAATAAACAAAATATGATTATTTATTTTATATAAATATGTCTATTTTTTATAAATTATGTTTAATTATTTGATTTTTTAATTATGTTTTGAAAATTAATTTTTCATCGTCAAACTCGAAACACTGTTGGCGCGCGCAATTGTCGTCTAGTATATACAGTAGAGACTCCATTATCCGGACTAATGGATGCAGGCACTTGTCCGGATAATCGAAAATCCGGATAATCAAGTAAAGTACGAATTAAACAAATTTTTTATTCATAATTTTTTGTATTTATTTGCATATGTATTAAAATAAGACTGAAACAAACTAAAACTTTTAAAGTCAACATTAATAAATATTTAGTTAGAAATATTTACATAAACATTTTCTTAAAATAATTAAAACACTTTAAAAATGATCCACAAGTTTTGAACGTTCAAATAAACGAAACACTTTTTATTAGAAATGTTTTTATAATTTATTGTTTGCAATAAAAATTAAAAACTTAAATTTCACACTTAGAAACTTTATCATGGTTGCCACAAAATCTAGATTTCAAAATTTCAGGCTTTTTCCAGGTTTTCCAGGTGAAAAATATTAAAAATTCCAGGTTAAAATTTAGGAATTATTTGTGGTGAAAAAACAAGTATTTTACAAAACTCCATTTTTATGTTTATTTTTCTGAAAGTGATACTTTTGATATTCGATTTTTCAATATATTTTTTAAAAATTATATTGTTTTTTCTATTGAAACTACTTTATTTCATACTCAATAGTAAGAATTTAAGTTGCGCAAAATTAATTTGAAAATAATAAAGTCTTTCTTCTTTGAATTTTACTCGGGCCAATATGTAAAATTTGAATATTTATAAAAGCAATAATCAAAAATAAAAGCAATCAGACCATTAACTTTATTCTAATGTGCATTCACATTTTTTTAGAATATTTTTAATGTATAAAAACATTATTAATCATCGTGAAGTAATTTTAACTTAAACGGAAGACAAAATTTAAACATTTTTATCACATATAAAACGGAGGTCAAAAAATTTTTAAAATGCACATAATGATAGAAAAAACATTGTATTTTCTGGCACTATTTTTTAAAAATTTCTAAGAGTTTGAAAAAAACCATAAAAATTAGGCCTGTGCGGTTAACCGGTTAACTGGTTATAAAACCGGTTATTGTCATAACCCAGACAGCACGTAAGCTTGCAGCAAGCTTGAGGCAAGCTTGCCGTGCAAGATTGCCAATATTGACGTGTAAGTTTGCGGCAAGCTTGCCACAAGCTTAAAATGTCCCACTTATAGCAAGCTTCATGTGCAAGTTTGCTGCAATATTGCACTAAAGGTTGCCGCAAACTTGATGTATTCTTATATCGAAATTGTTTATTATATAAAATTAATTATTTATTATTAGCAACAAATTTATATTTAATATTTTTAATTTTTATTAAACATTAAAAAATTATAACAACGTTATAATAATAATGTTATTAATTTCCCCAAAGAATTGGAGTTGGGAACTATTATCCATGATCAGTGGATAATAATTAAAAATTGTCAACGTCGTGGCAGACGTTAACTATACACATTATCATTTAAGATAATATGGTGAAAAGCCTGTTCAGCGGACCGATACTTATACTCTGCGCGAGACAAGTCGTGCGCGAGAGAGGTATTTCTCGCCATCTAGCAAGGAATTGGAAAACTAATAGAAGTTTCTCTTATAATTCTCTAACTCCCTGGTAGATGGCGAGAAATACCTCTCTCGCGCACGACTTGTCTCGCGCAGAGTATAAGTATCGGTCCGCTGAACAGGTTTTTCACCATATTATCTTAAATGATAATGTGTATAGTTAACGTCTGCCACGACGTTGCCAATTTTTAATTATTATCCACTGATCATGGATAATAGTTCCCAACTCCAATTCTTTGGGGAAATTAATAACATTATTATTATAACGTTGTTATAATTTTTTAATGTTTAATAAAAATTAAAAATATTAAATATAAATTTGTTGCTAATAATAAATAATTAATTTTATATAATAAACAATTTCGATATAAGATTACATCAAGTTTGCGGCAACCTTTAGTGCAATATTGCTGCAAGCTTGCAGTGCAATATTGCAGCAAACTTGCACATGAAGCTTGCTATAAGTGGGACATTTTAAGCTTGTGGCAAGCTTGCCGCAAACTTGCACGTCAATATTGGCAATCTTGCACGGCAAGCTTGCCTCAAGCTTGCTGCAAGCTTACGTGCTGTCTGGGAACCGGTTAACCGGTTATAAAATTTTTGAGCAGACGGTTAACCTTTTTTCGGTTATTTTGAAATAACCGGTTATTTAGGAATAACCGGTTATTTTGGAATAACCGGTTATTTTAGAATAACCTGGAATAACCGGTTATTTTAGAATAACCGATTGTTTATTCATTTTCTATTTTCAAAAAACATAAAATTAGTGTGTGCAATTAAACTCTATGTGCTTAAGGGGACCGTACACCACTTTTGCGTGTTTTTTCAACATTTACTTTTTCATAGTAAAATGTATCGAAACACTGGGCTCTTTTCACACATATTAACATACATATTGAGGATTAGGAAAAAAATATTTTTTTATTTATTCTGCCTTTCGTGGCGACAAAATGGCGGCTGAAGTGATTGTCCGGAAAAAACTGGTTGACACGATATCTCTGCTTCAAAATGTCTAAAACAAAAAATCAAAAGAATTTCTTAAAATATATGTCAGTGAACCAAAAAAAATGAATTTGAATAAAAAATGAGAAAATGGCGGCGGTTTAAATTTTTTTACCCCTTTTCCACCCCTAAAACGGTAAAAAAATGAGTAAAAAATGGATGTAGAATGTTGGTTGTGGTTCAGGCCATAGCCACTGATATATATTTTAAGAAATCCTTTTGATTTTTTGTTTCCGACATTTTGAAGCAGAGATAACGTGTCAACCAGTTTTTTCCGGACAATCACTTCAGCCGCCATTTTGTCGCCATGAAGGGCAGACTAAATAAAAAAATATTTTTTTCCTAATCCTCAATATGTATGTTAATATGTGTGAAAAGAGCCCAGTGTTTCGATACATTTTACTATGAAAAAATAAATATTGAAAAAACACGCAAAAGTGGTGTACGGTCCCCTTAAAGAAAAATTCACTTTTTAAAAATTACATTAAAAAATCTAAGAAACTATTAAAATATTTAAATTTATATTTGAAAATTTTGCCTTCCGTTTTGCAAATTAGATGTTTAAGAAACAATTTTTTCTACACAAATAAAAATAATGATTCTCTTTCCCTATAATTTCAAAATAATCGGAAAACCGTTTAACTCGTTACTTCAAAAAAACCGAAACAACGGTTAACCGGTTATTTTATAATAACCGAATAAACGGTTAATCGGTTATTTCATAATAACCAAAGAACTGGTTAATCGGTTATATGGTTAAAACGGGTTATAACCGAATAACCGGTTATTTATCTGTAACCGGTTAACCGGGTTTATAACCCGTTATTTCAATAACCGGGAACCGGTTACAGAATTCAATAACCGCACAGGCCTAATAAAAATGTAGTTTTCTTATAGAACTCCTATTGGAGACATGTTAAAAAGACTTTAAAGATGAAATTATTTTAGCCATTGTATAAATTCAGTTAAATAAAATTGTTTAATTTTTTTAATGATAAGTATAAGTGCTAAATTTTTTCTATGAAAATGGTTAATAATATTATCAGAGAGTAGATTTTATAAAATTAATCGAGATATCAAAAATTTCACTTTCAGAAGAATCAGCCATAATTAGCACATTGAAGTCATGTCTAAATTAAATAATTTTCATCTTCAAACTTTGTTTAAAATCTTGAACAAAAAGCAACTGGTAACAAAAAATTTTGACTAATAAAGATATAAAATCCTATTTTTCACAGTTTTAGTCAATAATTAAAAAAAAAAAAAATTTAATTTAGTCAATAATTAAAAAAAAATTAAATTAATTTAAAGAGAAGATAACATGGAAAAGGAAAATTGCATGTTAACATTTTTAAAGAAAAATAACATGTTGAATGAAATTTTTCTTAATATCTTTCATTAACCCAAAAAAATTCCAGAAATTCGTTCAAATTCCATGCTATTTCCAGGTTTTCCATACTCCCCAAGTGCGAAATTAAAAACGGCCCAAAACTGGCCCAGTGACGGCATTGTCAGTGCCTACTCTTGGCAGACAATAGTGGCCCGACTGTCGGGAGGTTAACCGCGGTAGGCCGTCGGCAGCCAATCATCGGCCGATTCTCGGTAAACATTAATGGCCCATTATTGGCTGCCATTACTCCCCAGTGTTGACAAAATTTAAAAAAAATATATTTTTTATTTAATTAACTAATTAATTTATAATATTTATACAGCTTATTTCCCTAAATTAATCGCAAACTTACAAATATTTGAAAAATTCTTACCGCTCGCGGGGATCGATACCTGAACCTGATGCACCACAGGCTAACACTCTGACCACTCTGCTACTCTGACGTGAAGTCGAGGAAGCAAAAGGGTTCTTATAAGGTACACTACACTGGCCGATACTGTGCCATTATTGAGCCAAGCTACGCCCTAATACTGGCAATTATAATTTGTCATCAAAGATACAAAATGTTTGCCATTAAAGTGCCACTAATGTGCCATTAATGGGCCGATCTTCGTCACATCACTGGCAATTGTCTTTTGCCATTAAAGATTGATTAACTTTGCCAATAATGTGCCGTTATTGAGCCAAGCTACGCCCCAATTCTGGCAATTATAATTTGCCATTAAAGACACAAAATTTTTGCCATTAAAGTGCCACTAATGTGCCATTACCCGTGCAGAAAATGCCCCACTTTGCCCTATTTAAAACAGGGTTTTGGTCGGGGCCTCGACAGTTTTCCCTATTAAAATTTTTTTTTTTAATAAAGTTTTTAGAATTCCTTTTTGTTGTAGAAGCTATTAACAATGAAAGGCAATCATTATTTTAGTTATTTAATAATTTTTTTATTTTAGGGGTTTGACTAGAATTCCTAGCCAGAACCCCAGGTAGGGTGTTAATTAGATTTTAGATAGGGTACTGATCAGGGCCTCGACAGTTTTCCTTTTTTAAATAAAGTGTAAAAAAATTAAATCTCTAAAATTACTTTTAATAAAAAATAATTAACAATTAAAGAATACAATTCTGCCCTACAATGGAAAAACTGCGGCATGTGCAGTTTGTGTTGAAACGAGATATTTAAAGAAAACTGTTTATCAAAATTACTTGTATATAACGTTATATTATGAACAATATTAATATGTGTTCTTAACAAAACGAATACGCTCTTTTCATTTCTGCAAAAAAAATTAATTATTTAAACAATCTATAATAAAAAATAGACATGCGAGTTTTTTATAAGCGAATTCCCATTTTAAAAGTGAGTAAAGTACCTTGCGCTGTAAAAGTCTCGAGGACCGGCTCACGATACAGCGAAAGAACTACGCATAGCACACTTTAATACGTGGTAGGAGTTGAATTTCCATAGTTTTGCTATTAATTATTATTATTTTTTTAACAACTTTACTAATTATAAATATTAAACTTTTCTCACATTTTTTTAGTAAATATTTTTATTTCTGCAGATATAGAAATAGGATAAAAATTAAGTTTTTAAATGTCTATCTTACGTAACAGAAAGTTATTTTCAAATAAAAAAAATGATATTAAAAAAAATGTTATATTAAATGAAAAATATTGTTTATTCAACCAAAAAGAGCATTTTTGAAGCGCAAGCGCAGTTTCGTCTAGGGACGGTCGTTGGCATCTCTACGAACACTCTCCCGAACTCAGCCGAAGTGCTTATTTACTGTTTGCGCACTGTTTTACTGTATTTCTTAGTTTAACTCCATCGGTTTACAAATGGAAGAACTCCGCATAAGCACATGCGAACTCATCATTTGTACGGAGCTCAGATCTCGACAACTTTTCCCAAACGAAAAGTACGCAAAGCACTTTACTCACTTTTCTATTCGATATCTTGTGACGTATTTCACAGAAGTTTCAATATTTAGCAAGCGCAAAGTCGCTTACCTAATTTATTCCACTGTAATTCGTCATTTTTCACTAATTCTACAAACTAAAACATTAATTTATTATTAAAAATTTATAAAATTTTTATTTTTTACAATTTTGATTAGATGCGAATTTTCATTACGATTCCATTGATACCAAAAACTCATTTTTGATAAAAATGTCACTTACCGCAGTTTTTCCATTGTAGGGCAGAATTAAAGGGAGTAATTATACTATCGTTTTAATAATTTTTTTATTTTGTGGGTTTGACCAGAATTTCTGGCCAAAACCCCAAGTAAGGTGTTCACTATATATTAAATAGGGCTCTGATCAGGGCCTCGACAGTTTTTCTCGTTTGAATAAAGTGTAAATGAATTAAGTTTTTTAAATTAGTTCCCATAATAAAATTATAAACAATTGAAAAAATTAATTAAACGGAGTAATTATACTACATTTTTAAGAATTTTTTTATCTTATGGGTTTGACCAGAAATTCTGGCCAAAACCTTAAGTGGGGTGTTCACTAGATATGAAATAGGGCTCTGATCAGGGCCTCGACAGTTTTCCTCGTTTTAAAAGCATGTAAATAAATTTAATTTTTTAAAATTAACTTTTTTAAAACAGTTATTTAAGTTAAAAAATCGTGTTCTTTTAAAACACTTTATAAAATAATTATGGTAATATATTTAAAAAACGAAAATACATATAATTTTTTTTTAAGTACAATATTATAATAAAGTTTATTTATTAATAATAACAACTAAATTATAAATAACGAATAATAATAGTTATTAAATAATTAATTATTATACATTTATTTAAAAATAAAAATTATTAATTTAAAAAATAATAATTAATAAACAATTATTAATAAATTATACCTAATGAATTTTAATAATTACACAGGCACACAAAAAAAAAAAAGTTGTCGGTTCATTGAACCAGACCTACATGTCTTATAGTATTTTGGCCCCCTGAATACGAATATGAAGTCAAAATTGCTCCATCACCCCCTGTTTTTTTAAATCGGAGAAACTACCCTTAAATCTAAAATTCAAGAACTAAATTTAAAAAAAATGAAATAACATTATTTCTGAGTTGTTGAAAGAAGAAAACGCATAAATATATTCTTCTACTCAGAAGTTAACCGCGGTTATTTAATTTTTTTAAATTTAGTTATTGAATTTTTGATTTAAGGGTAGTTTCTTCGATTTAAAAAAACAGGGGGTGATGGAGCAATTTTGACATTATTTCTGAGTTGTTGAAAGAAGAAAACGCATAAATATATTTTTCTACTCCGAAGGAAACCGCGGTTATTTCATTTTTTTCAATTTAGTTCTTGAATTTTTGATTTAAGGATAGTTTCTTCGATTTAAAAGAAACAGGGGGTGATGGAGCAATTTTGACATTATTTCTGAGTTGTTGAAAGAAGAAAACGCATAAATATATTTTTCTACTCCGAAGGAAACCGCGGTTATTTCATTTTTTTTAATTTAGTTCTTGAAGTTTAGACTTAAGGGTAGTTATCTCGATTTAAAAAAAAACAGAGGGTGATGGAGCAATTCTGACTTCATATTCGTATTCAGGGGGCCAAAATACTGTAAGACATGTAGGTCTGGTTCAATGAACAGACAACTTTTTTTTTTTTGTGTGCCTGTGTTATTAATTTATAGGATGAATTTATCATTTGGTTTGTATATAAATTATATTATTTTAATAATAATTATTTTATATTATATTAGCTTAAAGTGAGAAAATGATTCGGAGAGATTGTTAAATTTAACACCTTTAATACTTAATAACTATTTTTTAAACATAATTAATAAATTTGAATAAAATATTTATTAAATAAATATTAATTATTACTTATACTTTTGAAAACAAAAATTATAACGTTTATTAATATTATAAAATTAAGGAGGCAGAAAGGAGCGACAACCTCTAAAAGAAAAATATATTAATTATAAAATCAAAAATTATATTTTTCAAAAATTTTTAAGTTTTTCTATTCTTGAAATTATATTATTTTTATCATTTTCACTTTGAAATTAGTCAAAATAACTATAATACCTCATTATGTTATGTATAAATATGTTGTATATATAATGAATATGTTCATTATGTTTCTAATATAATAATATTTTTAATTACAGTAATTTTATTGTAATTTCTTTTGAATAAAATTAACCTCACAAAATTGGGCAATTTTAAGAAAAACTGACGAGGCCCTGACCAGTTTTTCCCTAAGTAGGGCATTGGTCGGGAACAGCGTCACACACTAGTCGGGCACTGGTCAGTTTCTCTACCCAGAGCCACACCAGAGATCGGGAAAACTGTCCAGTACCCTATCAGGCCCACGTTTTAATTTCTGCACGGGTAATGGGCCGATCGTCGTCACATCACTGGCAATTGAATTTTGCCATTAAAGATTGATCAACTTTGCCGTGAATGTGCCATTATTGGGCCAAGAGCTGGCCCAGTCCTAAAAAATTTAAGAATCTGACCATCGGCGCCATCATTGGCCCATCAATGGGACGTTTTGATCACCAGTAATGGCCCAGTAACTACTGATAATTCTCGGCAGACATTACTAGACCAATGATGGGCCGTTTTTGCAGTCTTGGCATTTCGCACTTGGGTCTTTTTCAATTTCCATGCTATTTCCAGGTTTTCCAGGTTTTCCAGGTTGTGTGGCAACCATGTTTATATTTCATTTATTTTATATCGCCAAAAAATTATTGTAATAAATATTTAAATTAAAGAAGAAAATAAATAAATTTCGTTCATTTGAACGTTCAGAACTTTAGGATCATCTTTAAAATGCAACATTTCGTGTTTGTTGGCGGGGAGAAATTTAAAATAGAAGTTAACGGCTTGAGACCTTATAAACTTTATATTAAAAAAAAAATTTTTTAATTTTTAATTTGTCCGGATAATCGAATATCCGGATAATAGGGGTCCGGATAATGGAGTCTCTACTGTATATATATGTGATGCTTCACGAGAAAAGGGACCTTATTTACCTTATTTACTATATATATATATATATATATGAAATAAATAAAAAAATTTCAATAAAATAAGTGAATAAATAAGTACATGCAAATAAGTTTAAACATAAGCGAGCGAGGGATATATCGCTAGTTATTTATTAATTTCTAGTTTAGGGGAGACTGGGGCGAAAAGTTAAATTTTGCATAAATGATTTTTTTTTTTGGCAATATAAGCCGCTTAGATGCAAATATTTGTATATCAATATTGTAGGGCAACTTGTCCTCTACAACTTTCAATAAAAAAGTTCCTGATTTTGTTTTTTTTAACTTTTCGCCCCATGCTGGGGCGAAAAGTTAAATTCTATTTTTAGCCTACTAAAACTATTTTCTGATAGGTGATAAATAGTAGATAAGTTAAAGTATACGTAAACAAGTAATTTAGTAAATAAAAGATCTTTGTTTATTTGACAAAAGCTTTAGAATAGTTGTAAAGTTAAAAAATTGAAATTTCAAAAAAAAGAAAAAAAAATTTTTGGTTTATTTCACGTTAACCGGCTTATTTTTTGACAGAGTACTTGCCAAATGTCAAATAAATAATGTTTAAACAAATAAACCCAAAAAAACGAAAAATAAAAAAAAAATTTTTAACATGTAAAAATACATTTAACGCATTATTTAACTTTTCGCCCCAGGGTGCGTTTTTGGCTTTAACAACAAATATAAAAAATCTGACTTAAGATATTTAGCAAATTCCTTTTGGTATCTCTTTAGGGGACCCAAATAATGAAGTAAAAAAATCGCGGTGAGAAAAAATGCAAAAAATATACTTAAAAGTTGATATTTTCTTTTTCGAAAAAATTTTCAAAAGTAGGTTGAAAAAAAACTTTTAATATTGACACCACAAAAATAAACATAATTGCACACAACTCCAGACATTTATTTAGGGTGATAACACCCTTCTATAATTAAAATTGCAATGCTCTAACTATTTTCGTTCGAAAGATAATGAATTTTAACTGTTTTGGCAGTTTAACTTTTCGCCCCAGTCTCCCCTAAACGTCTTATTTTTTATTTTAATTGTTATTAATCTTTATTTATTTTATTTAGTTTTCATTTATTTTCTTTTTCTGTTTTCTTTTTAATTACAAAAATTATTTATTATTTTCTAGTTCAAACGTCTTATCTTTGATTTTAATTATTATTAATTTCCATTTATTTTATTTTTTATTTATTTTTTCCTTCAATAATTTTTTAGTTAATTTTCCAAAAATCTTTTTTCTTACTTGTTTCTTTTCATTTACAAAAACTATTTATTATTTTTTAGTTTAAACGTTTTAATTTGATTTTAATGATTATATTAATTTGATTTTAATTTTTATTTATTTTCTCCTTCAATAATTTTTTACTCAATTTTTCAAAAATCTTTTTTTCTTTACTTTTTTCTCTTTAATTACGAAAATTATTTATTATTTTCTAGTTCAAACATTTTTTATTTTAATTATTATTAATTTTCATTTATTTTCTCCTTCAATAATTTTTTAGTTAATTTTTCAAAAATCTTTTTTCCTTTACTTTTTTGCTTGTTATTTCCAAAAATTATTTATTATTTTCTAATTCAAACGTCTT
The DNA here is from genome assembly GCA_032872505.1 of Leptopilina syphax. NCBI lineage: Eukaryota > Metazoa > Arthropoda > Insecta > Hymenoptera > Figitidae > Leptopilina > Leptopilina syphax. The sequence continues at coordinate 31,362,816 of CM065472.1, forward strand.
ATTTTTTATTTTAATTATGGGAGCGTTCACAAATTATGTCACGCAATTTATCGGGATTTTAGACCCCCCCCCACTCTTCCCTGTCACGCAATATGATATGTAAAAATACATTGTGTCACGTTTAGTATAGACCCCCTCTCCCCCCAAAAACGTGACATCATTTGTAAACGCTATCCCTATTATTAATTAATTTTCATTTATTTTATTTTGATTTAATTTATTTATTTTATTTTCATTTATTTTATTGAATTTTTATTCTAATTTAATAGACAAGAAAATATATTTAGCCAACTTTTTTATTTCGCCTGCAGTAATGACAAACTGTTCTACACCCCAATATAGTCGATTGCATAAGTGCAGGCATATTTTACGATTTTCAATCATGTCCATTTTTTCAGTCTTAAAAACAATTTTTATTTTCGAAATTTACTCTATTTTTTATTTAAACAAAATTTGTTTATAATTTTCTTATTTAATTTCTCTTTTTAGTTTTGTAAATAATAATTTAATAAATAAGAGAAAAAAGTTTGAGATTGTACACTGAGAGAAGAAAAGCTCAGAATCTGAATTCTGCCGCACACCGGCTATACAAAATAAGAGACAGAATCTGTCCTTCGCATAAAAGACGGGATGCAGGTCTTCTTCCCAGATAGAAAAGAGCATAACGACTATTAAGTCTAATTCACAACTAAAGAATTGCAAGTTTCACTAATTTCATTTGAAACGAATTGTAAATTGAACGAAATTCGTTGCTTCTGTAATGACATTTAACCTAATGTGAATGTAAACAAATCATATTTATAAAGAATTATAATAATCAATACTTTTAAATTACTGTGATTAGTGTCAGTTTAATTATTTATGTAACAAAATTGTTTAATCTTATAAATTTCTAGTTTTATAAAGTAGATTAAATATAAGCGTAGTTTTAAATAAATTAGTTTCTTTAGAATAAATATTTAAAATAATAATTTTGTAAACGAATCAATAATAAATATTAATTTCGAATTTTAAATGTTTATTATTGCGAATTTTCTTAATTGAGTAATATTTATTGACATAATTTCAATTTTTGTTAGGTAATAATGAAAATAATTTTTAAATGCTGAATTAATTAAAGATTTCAAATTTAATTTTAAAGAAATTTGAATTAACTTAATTATAGTTGACACTGTTTTCCTTGTAACGTAATATTATTTTTGACAAAATCTAATGATTTGTAATTCACAATATATCGAATTCTCTCCAAACCTAAAAAGCAATATTTTATCTACTGAATTAGTTATGACTTAATTTTAGAGAATACATTTTTACAGTAATAATTATATTAATGAAATAGAAATGAACTTAATTTTTAAATGCAGAAATGACAATCGGGATGAATCTTTTTGGATCATATATAAAAGTTGGAATAATATCTGTTTGCAACAATTAATCATTGAGATAATTTATAAATGTCCAATTTGTTTCAAATTCTATTTAAAACTTGTTTGAATATTGATTTAACCTTTTTTCATTTTGACAAATTATTTTTTAATACAATGTGAACTTTTACGAAATTTAATATTGCATATTTTTTTAGGAATCGAAAGTTTGTATAACCTAAAAACAATGTTTATGAATCTGTGTTTTTAATAAATTTAATATTTTTTAATTAATTTATAACAAAATTATAATATTAAAAATTAAATTTTAATGTAATGTTTAAGTATACATTATGTAAATTAATATAAACTAATTTTTATTATTAATAAATGTAATTAAATGTATTTATGTAATAAATGTAATTAAATAATCTTATAATAATATAAGAATTCTGAAACATTATTTTTCGATTATTTAACAGATGAATTAATTATTAAATATGTAACATTACATTTTATTTATATTATCATTGGAGAAAGGCCTTTAAAGGCCTTTCTCCAATAGGTTTTAAAAAGTGTGCGAATGACTGCGTCTGCGTCGGTTGCTATAGCAACACATGCTAAAATCAACGCAACGCAGTCATTCGCACACTTGTGGTAACTTATTGGAGAAAGGCCTTGAAAGACAGATACTGTCACTTAAAGCGTAGAATCTGTACTTCAAAATTTTTCAAAGTATAGCATCTGTGCTGCAGAGTACAGAATCTGTCCAATATTGGCACTGCTGCTGCGTTCGACCTGGGGTACTGATGCTGAACTATGTCGAATTCAGATTCTGTGCTTTTCTTTTCTCAGTGTACTTAGATTTGGTAATATCACCTGCATTTTATAAACCGTAGTTCGCTAGGACATGCCTGGTTGCATAAGTGCAGGCGCATCTCGGAAAATGAGACGCCTGTTTATTCCCGTTTATGCAAATGCTCCAATAGTCATTTGATCTAATTTAAAGGTTATAAATGTTAAAATGATCTAAAGAACATTGAATATAATGTGATTTTATATAAAAGTCTAATTAATAAAATGAGTTTATTCTATAATTTATTTTTAAGCCAATAATCAAAATATCCAATTCGCATTTTCTATAATCATAAGCAATTATAAAATTTTTTCACGCAAACTTTCAACTGATAAAATAGTTGTATAAGCCAAAGTTTATTTTTTATAATTTTATAATAACCTAATTTTAAAGTGTTATAATTTTTAATTTGTATAAATTGTAATTTAACAAATGTCTGTCAAATCTAAATGTAGTAAAATATAATTTATTTAAATAAAATATCTTTTTTAAAGAATGCTAAAAACATCGAATCGGCAAATGGTCGAATCGTCAAAACGTCTAATCGTCATTTCGTCCAATGCTAAAAACATCGAATCGTCAATTGATCCAATATTCAATCTTTAAAAACTTGTCCAGTAGATACTACTTTTCCCACGGTCGGTAACTGAAATTGTCGCGCCATCTTGAGTGCCACTGACCGCACCCTGAAGTTAATCGTTCACTCGTCAATTTGTTCACTCTTCACTTTGTTCTCCCGTCTCGTGTTATCAAGTTTGTGTCTGTTTCTCTGAATATTTCAGGAGGAAATTGGTTCATCAATACGTGTTGCTAAGGATTATAATATTCTGAAATTTCTTCCTTATTTTGTAAGTACTCAATATTCAAACATTCATTGTCCATCAAAGTGAAATATTTTCATGAAAATCAACCAAACATTTCCCACCCAGTGTTCGTTTTCATCTCGCAAACTTTACACTTTTTCACCAAACATAACCTAACTTGTCAGTTTTTGGCCTCGGGAATAATTACTAATTTTACTTATCTATTTACACATTTTGTCCCCTGAATTTCAATAAAATATGTCTATTTACCCAATTATTCATTCCCTACATTTATTATAGTTAATTTTTTCAATTTCTCATTAGTAAAAAACTTTCGCATCACACGACAAACGAAAACATTCGGTAAAGCATTTTTTTTCTTTATTAACAAAAAATTGTTCGAATAATGAAATATATTCCGCTTTGGTAAATTAATAATAGTGAATATAATACTGTTGGGTGTAAATTGTTCGGGTTTTTGGTAGAAAAATGTTTGTGGGAATTTTAGAAATATGAAAAGTTTGAAAATGCATAAAGCTTGTTGTATTTTTACTATCAAGGCCAATCAATAATTTCAAGCGAGAAAAATAGGTTTGGAGAGGAATTCAAAAAGAATGCAAAAGGATATTTGGTTTGGAAAAAGTTTTTTTTTACTTTTTGTGTTTTTCATTTTTTGCTTTTCTTTTTTGTTGATTTTCAAGAGTTTTGTTATAATTTTCAATTTGTTTAGTGACAGAATTCTCGTGACTATAATATTTCTGTCAAAATTTGGATTTATTTCTTTCTTTAACTTTTTTTTTGTATTTTTAGAAATAAAATCCGATTTATGTATTTAAATTTTTTCAATTCTGTGATCGCTATTTACAAATCTGATTTGCAATTTCAATTTTTTTTATTATTATTTTTATTCATTTTTATTTTTAATTTAGGTTTTAATTTATTTTACTTTTAATTTTATGTACTTATTATTTACTTTATTTTCATTTTATTTTTTATTTTCAATTTATTTTTACGCTGTGTCTATTTCGCCCGTCACTAAAAATACGTAGGTGGGGGACAACTGGCGAAATAAGAGAGATGAATTATTTCGCCCGTCATGAAAAATTAGTAAGTAGGGGGAAACGGGCGAAATAAAAATAGTAAACTATTTCGCCCACCATGAAAAATAAGTAGAAATATGTAAAACGGGCGAAGTAGCAATGACACATTGCTTCGCCCGTTTTTGGTTTTTTAATTAATTTTAATGGGAAAAAGGTTAGCTTGTCACTTGTATATTTTTGTGAAGATTGAATTAAAAACTTAAAAAGTTGTAAATTTTTATAATAATTCACAAAGTTTCTTTATTTATCAATATTTTTGGTGCTCATTAGTAATTTTCTACATAATATTTTATAAAATAAACTAGATTATGTATTTTAATATTTTTTCTACCTATCTATGTAGACTAAAAACATTAATTTTTAGAAAATTCTTATTATTTTTGTTCAAATCAGTTCAAAAGTATATTAATTCAGATTTGGAAAATAAGTTTTATGATACTATTTTTGAAAGAAAAATTTAGAAATAATTTTATTTTTTTTTATTTTGATTGACAAAAACATTTTTTTTAAAGAAAGTGTGAAAGTGTGAAATTCATTTTAAAACTTAAATAAAGAAACTGTACTTTTTTTAAAAATGAGCTACACATAATTATTTGAATTTGGTGTGAAGGTTACTAACCTGACTTGAACACACTTCTTTTCATTTCTGTCATTCACCTTAAAAATTTAAAATTTTTCAATGGTATTATAGGAATAACTACATTGAAAAAATAGTGTGCTAAAAACACACATAGCGAACTGTTGCGTATATTGCACGCACACTACCATGCGTGATTTGCTGGGAATCCATCCTATTTTCGCATGGTGTTGTAGTAAAAGCCATGGCTCATGTGGCTTTCGCTAAGGCACCATGCGAAAATAGGATGGATTCCAAGCAAATCACGCATGGTAGTGTGCGTGAATATACCCAACGTGCGTGCAATATACACAACAGTTTCGCTCATGTGGTTTTAGCACACTATTTTTTTCCGTGTATATAACGGGCGAAATAATTCATTGCTCTTATTTCGCCCGTTGTCCCCCACCTACGTATTTTTAGTGACGGGCGAAATAATTCATCACTCTTATTTCGCCCGTTTGCGGGCGAAATAGACACAGCGTTATTTTTAATTTAGTTTATTTTATTTTTAATTTGCTTTTTAATTTAATTTTTTACTCGATGCGATTTAAAATTTGAAGTTCTTTTGTTAATTTTCACTGGAAATAATTATGCTTATATATTGATGATTAATAATATTAGTGAATTATTTGTGTCAGTGGAATTTGAATGCGAGGTTGAAAACGAACACGACAAAAATATATAACTTTGAAATTTAATTTGCAAAAAACCAACATGAAATTTTCAAAAATTTACCTCGATGCTGTTATTTGGATGTCAGTCTTAGCTTTCAAATTTAGCACCCACTTAATTTTTAAAATTAAATTTCAATATTTTTTTTAAACATTAAATTTCGAGAAATTAACAGGATGCTCTTAAGTGGGTGACAGTTTCAGCTTTATTTTTTTTGTTTAAAACCAACGTATAATTTTGAAAAGAACACGGATGCCACGGGTCAGGGAATTCAGGGGAAAAAAATGGTTTTTAAATTCTCGTCAAAATTTCAATTATGTATCTTTATAAATAATGAAATTCTTTTCCGAAATTCAATTATTTTCAAAAATGTTGATAAAATTCTTGACGAAATTTCAAATATTTTCAAATAAACTTTTCCTCAATTCAATGATTTTCAATATCTATTATTTTCATAAAATTTTCCAGAAGAATTCAATTATTTAAAAAGAAAATTTGATAAAATTCTATGCAAACATTCAATTATTTTCAATAAAATTTTATTAAAATTTCTCTAAATGATTCAATTATTATCGAAAATACAAAAAAAAAATCCGAATTTTTCATAATTTTGAAAATTTTAATAAAATTTCTCTTAGAATTCAATTATTTTCATAAATAACAAAATTCTTCAGAGGAATTTAATTATTTTCAAATAATACAATTTTTCACTAGAATTCAATTATTAAAAAACCTTAATACTATTCTTAAATAACTTAATATTATTTAATTTTAAAAATCTAACTACAATTAGTGGTAAAAATTCAATTATTTTTAATAAATAATAATATTCATGAAAAATTCAAAACAAAATTCTTGTCAAAATTTCAATTATCTTTATAAATAAAAAAATTCTTCTTAGAAATTCAATTATTTTCAAAAAATTTAATAAAATTCTTGGCACAATTTCAATTATTTTCAAAAAATTCCCTCATTTCAATGATTTTTAATATTTACAATTTTCATAAAATATTCCAAAAGAATTAAATTAGGTATTTAAAAAAAATTTTTTGATAAAATTTTAGGCAAACATTTAATTATTTTCATAAATAATAAAACTCATCGCAGAATTTTAATTATTTTTAATACAATTTTATAATCAAATTTCTCGAAAAATGTAATTATTCTTAAGAACTTTATTAAGATTCGTCGAAATAATTCAATTATTTAAACATTATGTTGATAACATTCTTTAAATGCAAATTCAATTTTAAAAAGTAATCAATTATTTAATAAATTATTTATTTTTATATTTAAATAGTTGAATTCTCGTAGAATTTTCTAATGAAAATTGATTTAAAAATGAATTTCAGTTAAAATTTTAGATTATTAATTGAATATTAAGGTATTTGTCGCGTAAATTCGTTTTCGTCAGATTTTTTTTAAATTTCACATAATTATTCTTTGGATATTTATCTACAAAATAAGGCCTATTAAAATAAAATTGACCGTCTGTCAGTCTCAAAAAATGAAATCAAAGTTTCGATTTTTAACATGTAAGGTATAGGAAAACCATATGAAAACCACAGATTTTTAATTTTTGCACTTATACTAATCGTCAGATTTTTTAGAAAAACTAAAGTTTTATCTATTGAAACAAAATGAAATTTTATAAAAAAAAATGAAAATTTTTCACCGTCTTGTTTAAAAGATATTTAACATCAAACTTGAAAACTTATTTTAACATTTATTGTAAATGACAGGTGAATTCGTAAACGTGGTAATAGCGCTTGTTAAATACTGCAGCTTGTCTTCTACTTTTGGCGCGAAATTTTAAAGACGGCCATACGCCAAACTTGCGACGTTGCCACGATCGTTTTTCATGCGAGAGGTTATGAATATACATTGAGAACATCTGTGTGTCAAACTGTACGTCCGCAAAAGTTTTTCGGAAACTCGCATTCATAATCGTTTCATAAGTACAGTCAACGGATACAAACTTTTGAGAGTGACCAGTCGCGCTACAAATACCTTAAAAGCATTATACCGTGAATTTTTATAAATAATTCAATTTTGAAAAGGTTTTAAATTAAAATCTTTGTAAATTTGCATTTTTCATACTTTTAATTAACAATTTTCTGGAATTAATTTTTTTGAAAAAGTTATCAATTACAGCTTGACGATTTAAAGAGAATTTAAAAAAGGAAATTTTTCTTTTCAGCAAATTTTTGCAGATTCCAAATAGAATAAATATATCGAGTACGAGTTTAAGACTACATTAATCACTGGTAGTAAAGAAATAGAGAGAGAGAGAGAAAGACTTATTGCCTACTCGGCAAGACGAAAATCCGATCAACGCTAGACCGGTGAGTTCCCATACAAAATATTGCTTGGTAGTACAGAGGACACTCTAAGCCAATTAACAATGTCTGTGCAAAGTGTTGCTCTGGCATCTCTCACGGCCACGTATACTGACTCGGAGGGAGAGGATGGGTTGGAAGATGACCTCCACGAGATGTCAAATACTCCCCGGGGGGCTGCTCCGCACATTACCCAAATCGGTCAGCCCCAGGTATCAATCATCACATCTCCCAATTCTGGTCGCACAACATCACCCAGTCCCGTCGTCACTTCCACCATCATTGGAAAACGACCACCCATCAATGCACCCATTTTAGTAACGACAGTGACCTCCAGTGTTCATAGTTTGGTTTCTTATCATGACGACACTGTTGTCTCGGACGATGAGGGCGGAGTTGTATCAATGATGACGGTGAATCAGCCAACGGAAAATGGTCGGCTATCCACCGTTCTCACAAATGATCAACAACAATCGCCCTCGTCGCGTCAAGACGAATTGGTTTCAGATGGCGATGCGGATACATTTGGCATTGTCATACCACCCGAGCCCATTGGCATTTGTCCACTCGATCTACAGGACAAGATCACGGCCCTCTTCAAGAAAATGGAATCCGGCGGTCTCGACATGAATAAAGTGATTCAACAGCGCAAGGACTTTCGTAATCCATCAATCTACGAGAAATTGATACAGTACTGTAAAATTGATGAACTTGGCTCCAACTATCCACCGGAACGTTTTGATCCTTGTAAATGGGGTAAGGATTCGTATTACGAGGAATTGGCGAATGTACAAATGGTTGAAATGGAGAAATTGAAGACGAAACGAAAGGAGAAGGGCACAAAGATGGAGATTATTTCGGGACTAGCTAAGCGGCCGAGTTCGTCGATAACAACTGCCGATGAGGATGCAAAGAAGCGGAAAAGTAAATGGGATCAAGTGGCGACTAGTGCAACGGCTGCTGCAGCCGCCGCCGCTGCTGCCGCGACGACAATCAGTAAAACAACGCTACCAATTCCAATGACGACATTCACAACATTAACGCCCACTGTCACGGGCACTAAAGCAACCGTTATCTCCGCCTTTGGATCATTGCCAAAGAAAAGACTGTAATGTACTTTCTTTTTGTAAATTTCTTCTTTCTTTTTCAAATCACCTTTTTGTATATATATATATATATATAAACATTTTGTGCATTTTCTAGGTGAAATTAAACAGTGGTCCATTGTCTTGATACTTCGTTCTTTTATAGGAAAAACCAGAAATGGAAATCGAATTAACGAAAAGGTATTTATTCTTGACATAACCTCTTAGTTTTTATAAAAGAAATTTTTTATTTTTCTCCGCTAAGAATAAATTCTTTGTGGGAGAATTTTTTCTATACTTGAGAATTCTTTCTTTGTAAAGGACCAATCCCATGTCAGCGTAAAAACGGAAAAGGTTTAGCCAATAACAACTTCCGATTTAATGGAATCGTTTCACACTGACATGGGACTGTACCTTAAGGCTCTTTTTATATTCTTATGACGCTTCACGCTGAAAGGGACCTTAGGGGACAAAAACATTAGGCTCAGTCCACTGTTGTGCAGTGCACGAAAATTGAGCCTAATTTTATTGTCGCCAAGGTCCCTTTGACCGTGAAGCGTAACATAACATGAAAATACAATAGATTTCTTTGTATTAACGTTAAGTTTAACATAAGGACATAAAGAGAGCCTATTGTGGACATAGCCTAAGAATTCTTTTGTTGTAAATTCTTGCAAAAGAATTTTTCTTTACGGGAAAGATTTTTTTTACAATTGTGACTGTTATGACACTCCGTCACCGGTTAAATTGACAACCTCCTCTTAAAGGCTGACAAACTTTTAAATTCATAACCTTTATGAGCAAACATTGCATATTCGAGTTACTATTTCAAAATTCCATGGTCAATTTTTTTCTTTTACTTTGAACAATTTAAACGTTGCATTGAAGTCGATAATGGATTTTTATCAAAAACGCAAAGCAAGAATTGATTCTTAAAGGCCAATGGGGAATAGGGTCTTAAACGAAAGTGTTATCGCAATCGGAAGAATGAGTTAGGATAGGAATATTGTCCATCCTCTAACTAATTCTTGCGATTAACACTTTTCTTTAGGACCCTAATCTGCTTTGATCTTAATCCTTTCATATCCTAAAGCTTAATTTGGTCTTTGTCCACAAGGAAGAGTTTTAGGTTAAGTTGACCCGTTGAAGACGCATTAGATTGAGTTCACAATACAGATTTTTAGGTTAAACTCTACGCGTCACTGTATAGACAATAGAAACTATTGTTTCCAACGTGCTAGTAATGCGTTCGTAAAGAACAACGCATAATAGCTTCGCGAAAGTCGTTCGCGAACGAGACGCATGAGATAGAAAAAAACACAAATATATATCTGTCCTTTTCTAACTCACGCTTTGCGTTCGCGAAGAAGTTGTGCTTAGGCCTTAACGCGTCAAATTAACCTAAAATTCCTTAGACTTAATCTTAAAGTTGAGTCCACAATGGAAGCTATAAACGTGATCGGAACTACAAACATAATGTGAAATCCACAATGGAAACTTTTAAGTTAACTGTCAACTTAACCTAAAAGTTTCCATTATGGATTCGACATTACGATCGTAATTCCGATCACTTCCGAATTAAGAATCAATTAAGAGCCTTGAAGTTGGGTTCGAAGCGGACAAAAGTGGAGTAAAATTCCACTTTTTGACGCTTTTAGTTTGTCCACACGCTCACAGTTTCGCTTCGAACGCTACTGATGGCCTAAAATTTTAAAAAAAATATTAAAAAATAAAGTTGTCCTACTTTATGCTAATAAAAGAGATTATTTAAGCAAACGAATGGAGGATTTTAAATAATTTCGGACCGTTGACGTAATTCAAAATCCAAGTTCAAGATTGAAACTAGAAGAGGAAAAGAGAGGAAGACGAGGAAAGAATAAGCAACGTAAGTAACATAACCTAAAAATAATCCTTATTTTCCCAAAATCGAATGCATCTTTTAACTGGTTCAAAGTATTAAAAAAAAATTGTCAGCACTTGCAAAATATTTCATCTTTTCATTGTTTACGGAATTTAAGAAAATGTCAAAGACGATAAGATTTTTAAACACGAGCTTCAATGGAAAAATCGCATCGACTTTGACACCCCCTTAAATTTAAAATTTACAATTAATCGATATGGATAAGTAATATTGTGATAATATAGACAAAGGGAATGAAGAGCTATCAGAAGTGAAGCAAAATTTTGATATTTTGAGGTTATGTCAAATTGAAATATTATCAACTAATATTTACACTAATAATGTAACAATCTTTTCGTTAATTTTGATTTTCAAATAACTAAAAAAACGACTGTATTTAGTATAATTTACTAGACGAAAGGAATTTAAATTTAATAATAATTTTTCTAGTTAATACGAGTCATCTGTGTGTTGGTCTTAAAAAGTAGAGTTTTCAAATAACTAGAGGGCAGCGCCTCCTGTGGTAAGTTTCGTCAGCAGCGAAAGAAAAAGTGACTTAACCTAAAAATGTAGTTACATAAAAAAATTAGGTATTTTTATTATTTACTAGCAAATATATTATTACTATTTACTGGAAAATATATTATTGCTATTATTTACTAGCAAATATATTATTACTAGTAAATATTTTATTACTAGTAAATATATTATTACTAATAAATGTTTTATTACTAGTAAATATATTATTACTGTAAAATACTAGTAAATATGTTATTTACTAGTAAGAATCTAGTAAATATATTATTTACTAGTAAATATACATATTGTTTACTAATATTATATTTACTAGTAAATATATTATTACTAGTAAATATTTTAATACTAGTAAATATATTATTATTAATAAATATTTTATTACTAGTAAATATATTATTACTGGTAAATATGTTATTTACTAGTAAACATACATATTGTTTACTAATAATACTTACTTACTAGTAAATATACAAAAAATACCATTATAATTATTATAATTACTTCTAACAGAATTTTCAATATTAAAAGAATTTTCTTTTCTCGTAAAACATTCTTGATTCGAAAAGATTAAATAGTAGACATAACCTCAAATTACAAACGAGTTTTTTTAACCAAAAGAAAGGAAATTGACGACTGAAGACCTAAGCACAATAGGTTCGCGAAAGTCGTTCGCGAACGCAAAGCATAAGTTAGAAAAGGACAGATATATTTGTGTCCTTGTCTATCTCATGTGTCTCGTTCGCGAACGACTTTCGCGAACCTATTGTGCGTTGGACTTTATTAATTTATATTGTTTACTATCGAATCAAATTCAAATTAAATTAAAAACATTTTTGAGGTTATGTTCTAAAGTTTGATTATTCTTCAAAGTTTAAGGAGGATGGTGACACCATACATAACCTCAAAAGTAAAATATTCTCGAAATTGTTTGTACAACAAATAAAAATATAATTTAAATTAATTTGATCACACTTTGAATGATTTAGTTATAAAATGTTAATAAAACATTTATATTGAGTTAAAATATTTTTACAAATAATAATTTTTTAACATTCTATATTTTTTCTTTCAGCTTTAGAGAAAAACTACAATTTTTATCCAAATTTAACGAACAATAGCTCAGTTTACTCGTTGAAACATTATCTATAATCGTAATCTTTTTAAAATTGTTGAAAATATTGTGTTTAAAAAATATAAACAATTTAAATATTATTTTTTAAACAATTTTTTAACAACGTATTTTCAACAACATTAAAAAGATTACGATTATAGATAATGTTTCAACGAGTAAAATGAACTATTGTTCGTTAAATTTGGATAAAAATTGTAGTTTTTCTCTGAAGTTTAAAGAAGAAATATAGAATGTTAAAAAATTATTATATTTGTAAAAATATTTTAACTCAATATAAATGTTTTATTAACATTTTATAACTAAATCATTCAAAGTGTGATCAAATTAATTTAAATTATATTTTTATTTGTTTTACAAACAATTTCGAGAATATTTTACTTTTGAGGTTATGTATGGTGTCACCATCCTCCTTAAGGTCGAGTTCACAATGGTAACTGTTGGGTTAAGTTGACGTTTTACTAACGCATTGTAGACGATAGAACTATTATTTCCAACCTGTTAGTAAAGCGTCGATTTCCTAAAAATTCTAAGGTTGAGTCCACAATAGAGATTTTTCGGTTAAGTCCACAATAGTTAACAAAAGGTAACGTTGGCTCAAGTTGAAAATCTTAAGGTTTAGTCCACAATAAAACCTTTTGGCGTGGAACTTAAAATTTTTTGTTCCGTATATTTAACGTTTACGTTTATCTTTTATTGTCAAGAAAACCTTTATAAGGTTGAATCCAGAATAAAGATGTTTAGGTTAAGTCGTCGTGTTACTAACGTGTTAAAAACAATAGTTTTTTTCTAGTAACTACATATTTCTATTGTTTTCGTCAACTTAATTTTATTGTGGACACAACCTTATGGTTTTCAGATTAAGTCCGCGCGTTACTAACCTGTCGATAATAATAAATTATTTTCTCTATTAACGCAAAAGAATTGGCCTGATTATTCAAAGACACTTATAGGGAAAAAAAATTGGGTTACTTAACCTAAAAATCATTGTGGACTCAGCCGGACGATATTTCTTTTAGGTTATGTCTTCATTGTCGATGAAATTCACCAGCACAAGCGTTTTTCCTTTTTACGACAAGTAAAGCTGCGGTTACACCTCTGCAGGCTGCCTGCCTGCGCAGGCAGGAGCAACGAGAGTAAGGGAGAAGTTTGAAGTCACTGACTCTCTTACTCTTGTACGTTACCATGACAACCTGCAGAGGTGTAACTGCAGCTTTATTTGAAACTTCCGAAGTTTTTTTTCTTAACAGAACGAAATTTTCAAAACAATTGACCAATTGACTCGCATAATAAAAAAATTTTTTTTGAGGAATTAACTGTAAACTAAATGTTATCGGAGTTTCGATTTAGAAATTGCGAAAGAATTTGTTTTTTCTCCTAAACAAATATTAGATAAATTTTTTGTCGAAAATTCGAAGAACACTGAAAATTTTGAGATTTGTAAGCACACATAGTGTTTAAGAAAAAAAAAGGGGGGGTTCGAAATTTTTGATATTTTCTCTCGGGGTCATTCACAAACCACGTCACGCTTTTTCAGACTAATTTTGATCCCCCCCCCCCTTCGTCACATTTTTTACATACAAAAAAAAATTTTCCACGCTTCGTCACACACAGCTTGACCCCCCCCCCACGCCTAGGAGTGTAACGTAGTTTGTGAACGACCCCTCTCCGTGATAAAGAGAAAAAGAAAAACAACAAAAAAAATATGATTGTTAAGTGTTGGATAAAAAAGGTTCATTAGAGAGCGCTAATTGCAATTTAGTCAAATTTATAAATTGATATTTATACGAACTCATGTGTATAGTATAGATATTAGTTTTAATTAAAATTAAAAAAACAAGCAAAGCAAGAATGAATGAAAAAAAATTAACTGTAAAAGCGTTTAGTGAATAATGTTCATGAGTCGATTGTTCGAATAACTTTTACCTCATAGGCTTGGCGATTTTAGAAATATTTATTTACCCGAAAATCTCACGATAGTCGAGATGAAAGAATTTTTCATTATTATAAATTGAATGTCGTTTCTGTTCATAGGAAATTTTCGCTTAAAAAGTTTTCTCAATAGTTTTTTTTGAAAAAGAAATTCAAGTCTTATTAGTTAAAAAAACAAAATTAAATAAAAAGAAACTATTTTTCTATTTATCGAATCTGGAATTTCAAAAATTTTGATTAAATTTTTGTATCGAATTTCAAAAAGCAAACAGCAAATTCCTGTGATAGTGAAACTTCGTTTTTCTGTAATTAAAAAAAAGGGAATTAAGAATTCGAAAAATTTAGAATTTTAATAGTTCGATTATTAAAATGTATAAAAGTTCCATTTTCTTAGAGAGAGAAATATAAAATTAGGTTTCTTTTTTTTCGCTGCGATCTACCGTTGAGATAGTAAAGAAATAAAGGATATTCAATTTTTAGTTTATCAAATTACGTAATTTAGCGAAAGGCTATTTTTTATATTTTAATTTTAACTGTAGAAAAGAGAAAGTTGTAAAAATGGAAGTCCAAACTTTTATAAAAAAAAACCAAAAAAAAACAATACTTGGAAAAAATTTTCTTCTTTTTTTTGTCAAAAGAAAAAAATATATCTTGATAGAAAAAATCCTGTACATATTATACATATATATATATTCATAATAACAAAATATTTTTCAAGAATTTTCTAAGTGACTTTCTTTAAATTCTTCTAAAATTGACCTTTTGTTGTTTTAATTTTTATTTTACTTGGCATTTTTATTTTATACTTAAAATGTAATTTTTTTTAAATTTCTATATTGAAAATTATTTATTTTTCAATATTTAAATGTGGCGCTTTCCGATGAAAGAGATTTCGTGCGGGAAAAAAATGCAGGTTATGTTACGTTTTTAGTATTTAATTATTTTTTGTATTCAAAATTTTTTCATTTAACTACACTGAGAAAATTTTGGGGACGCTGCGGAATTTCATAAGAGTCGCTGGCACTCTCTGTCCACGATTCGCAGCCGCTCCGCAAAAGGCAGCATGTACTCCTCACGGGGCTGATTCTGACTTTGGAAAGGTAAGGATCAGTTCCATGAGCACGGAGTAAAGTCCATGAGAACAGTTTCTTACTTTTTTTCCGGGCGGCTGCGAATCGTAGGTAAAGTTGCGCTCCAGCTCTTGATTTAACGCAGTAGTGTCACCTACCGGAGCAGCATTGTCCCCAAAATTTTCTCAGTGTATATTTCACTATTTAAATATTTTTGTACTTTAAACTTGTCATTTAAATAATATTCTATTTGAATATTTTCATATTTAAATGTGGCGCTTTCCGATAAAGAGGGATTTTGCGCGGGAAAAAATTATAGGTTATGTTTAGGAACATTTTTACTTAATCACTTTTTAATTCATTGAAGTCAAAAACAATGTTTATTTTTATATTTTAATATTTTTATAGGGTAGGGTGGGGCATTACTATTTCCGGGGCGAAACTATTCCATAGTCCTGGAGAGAAAATTATTCATCCGATTAAAGTCGCTTTTACACTGTATACTTGTAATGTGAAATGAACATTGTACGCCACATTTGAGCTTCTGGCGCCATCTATCATAGGAGTTAGGTACTCAAATGTGATTTTGATATACTCGCTTACTTGTTTTGACTCATTTAGTCTGCCATTGTGAATAGTGATAAACGGTCGGAAGAATTATTTCTAAAGTCAAATTTAGTGCTGAACACGAATATCATAATGGATTTTTGATATTCTATTGTTCAAAAATTTTACAAGTGTTTTTTTCAAAAAATGTGCGGTTGGGGCGAAACTATTCGCCCACTGATGACAGCGAATATTACGAAACAGTGTATATTTTTGTGTGCTTGTTTTTAGGTTAGAATGGTAAGAAATTAGAAGAGAAAAACTCCTCGAATTAACAAATAAATTTTTACATTTTTTTTAGTATTATATCATTAATAGCTACAAGAATACTCCGTCCAGAGGAAAAAGATACATAAGCGACATTTTTGAAAAAATTGAGTTTTTGGTATCATTGGATTCATAAAAAAAGCTGCATTTAACTGTGTAAAAAAGAATTAAAATATTTAATTATTTATTGCAAAAAAAGATTGTTTAAAAATGACAAAAATGGAGAAAGTGACGAAATACAGAGTTAAAAGATACATAAAGCACATTGTGGGTTCATATTTCGGTAAACGACGCTGCATACGTCACCAACTTACAGGACAAAATGATACACAAAGTCGCTTATGTATCTTCTTACTCGGTAAAGGAGCCTGAGAGTGAGCTGACTTTACAGACTAAAAGAAGCGACTTTCTTTCGACTGTCTTTATGTATCTTTTTCCTCTGTAAAATGGTCTGACAGTGAGTCGAGTTTACAGAAGAAGAGAAGCGATAATTGTACTACACAGGCTTAGTTCTTTTATATTAAGTCGCTTATGTATCTTTTTCCTCTGGACGACACCGCTCAGCTCGAGTAAGTTTACCGAGAAATAAAACATAAGCGACTTTGTGCTTTTATTCGTCTGTATTTATCACTACTAGAAACCCGTATGTCCATTTTACAATAGAAATTGTTTTAAAAATTAATTTTTTTTTACATAATGAGAAGCAGAATATTTTTTTATTAAATATTGATCAAAAATTTTTTTAAAAAAGTTAACCCTCCGTCACACACCTAGGGAGGGATTCCCTCTACGGTTTCAGTATTTTTTAAATAACTTTTGATTTCCTCATTGCAAAATATAATCAGTTTCTATACCTTTCGAAAATTTACTCCTCAACACATTTCTAAAAAAACATTTAGTTTGAACATAATTAATATTTAATTATGAAGCTTCAAAGCCAGAAAAAACTCGAAAAAGTGAGGTTAGGTTAAATAAAAAAATCAAGTTTTCAAAACATTTTTTGTTCCACTGTTGGTTCATGACAAAATTATATTATAAATATAATTAAAATGAATTTTTTAATGATTTTTTTGCTTATTTGTTAATGTTACATTATTTTTACATGTCAAGTGGAATTCCTTCGAAGATGTGCATTCGTGTAATTAATTTTTATTTTTGAGACCGAAAATTAATTTTATTAATTTTATAATTTAGAATAATTTACATATTTACATATTTGTAAGTTTGTGTTAAAACTAAATTTTTGTTGATTCCTTTGTTTATGTTGTAATGTTGCTTATTTTACAATGTGGTGAGGGATTCCCTCTAAACGTGTGTAAAGTCGTAATTTTTTCCCATGTGTGTGACGGAGGGTTAATTTGAATTATAGTTCCGGAGGCAAAAAGTTTTCTTTGCTTTCTCGGATTGTTGGTAATGTCGCTTACGTATCTTTTTCTTTTGTACGGCAGAATAGTTTCGCCCCTCGTTTTTTTCGACATAAAAAAAAAATTCGTGAAATCTCTGTAGTTCGGAACAGAATCGAGTTACAGCAAAATAATACATGGCAAAATTGTAGCTAAAAAGTCAAGTTTTCAAACGGTCCTACTCATTTTTTTATTTTTTTTAAATACATTTTTAGACTCAAAAATCCGAACAGGAATAGTAATGCCCCACCTTACCCTACTTTAATATTTTTATATTTAAATATTTGTGTATACAGTAAACCCTCGTTAACGCGTACTCGGTTAACACGAATTCTCTCTTAGCACGAACAAAAATTGCGGTCCCGGCAGAGATGCATATAAACTGTATAGAGACGTCCTCGGTTAACACGAAACTCGAACAGTTTTTGCGGTCCTTATTTCGTTCTTAGCTTGGTTAACGCGTACAAATTGGTAACATCTCACTTAAAGTTCTTTGTTCCACCTATTTTTTCACCTCTTAAAATATTTTTGATAATGTAATAATTCTATTAATCGTTTGATCGATTAGTATACAAACATATTTCCATCAAATAATACAAGAAATAGTGTTTATATTGCAATGAGTAAAAAAAACAATCGAATATCGACCTAAAAACAAAATTATTAATTATGGTACTTTATGTCATTTATTATGAATGCCTCGATAACACGAATTATTTTAACACGAACTGCTAAATTTTCGGTCCCTTCAAGTTCGTGTTAACGAGGGTTTACTGTATTAAACATTTGCATATTTCAATATTTTTATTTTTGATATTTTAATATATTTTTACTTAAACATTTTTATATTTAAACGTTTTAAAATTTGAATATTTTTATTTTTAAATTTGGCGCCTTTCGCTGAAAGCGATTTTTACGCGGAAAAAAATTTGTAGGTGATATTTACGAACATTTTTGCTTGATTGATTAAAGCATTAAAGATACAAAATAATTTTTTAAACAATTTTTATTAACTATTTTACATACTGAATAATTAATAAACATTGTTTGTGACTCCAGTGAATTGAAACTTAATCTTTAATCACGTAAAAATATTCTAAAAATAAATTTTCTGATGCGTAAATTCCGTTTTTACTGAAAAGCGTCAAAAATTAAATTAAATATTGAATATTATTTATTTAAAATATATTAATTACTATTAATTTCTATATGAAATAATTATTATATTATAATTAAATATTCAAATAAATAATAAAGAATAGTCAATATTAACTAATTATTATTACATAAATAATAATTAATATTTAATACTATTTAAACAAATTTGACGCATGATCGATTTATTATTAAAAATATGTTAATAATATAATTAATATAATATCAAATATTTAATAAACAAGTAAAACAAAATATTTATTGGAAAAAATGTCGCAAAGCAAAAAGGGAAATTTTAAAGGTAAGAAGCACATTCAAATTTCCCGCATTTTCAGTCACGTGTTTTTTCTATTGTTTTTTTAGGTTATAAATAAAATCCAACCCTTTATTTTCTTTTTTTGTCCCTTAGCAGATATTCTAACGCTTCCAAAAATGGAATTGTAAAATTAATATTACCCCTTAATTTTAATTTCTCAAATTTAACTATTTTCCTCTTTCCTCCCAAAAAAGAAAATTTCAGAATTTAATTTCAACTCTAAGATCATAAACTATTTTCTAGTTATTTTTTTCTGATTTACGCTTATTTTTTTAAGTTCTTAAGTTATAATTTTACAAAATTTAATATCTATTTTGATTCCCTGATGAGGGTATCAACTTTCTAACCTATAAACAATAACAGAAAAAATATAGAAATGGCGTGAGTCACTTTGACAGATAGTTGAAACTATATTACTAATACGTGTTCAAGTTCCCTTGTTTTTTAAAAATAATTTTGATTATAAAATTTATTGTCTATATAATAATAATAACAACAAAAATGTCAAATCGTGATCCTGATAATTTAATGGTAACAAATGACGATCACTTTGATTTTCTATTTAAAATTGTTCTAATTGGAGATTGTGGAACGGGAAAGACTTGTGTCGTACAAAGATTTCGTTCTGGGAATTTCATTGAAAAGCACGGTAGCACAATAGGCGTTGATTTTTCAATTAAAACCGTTTTAATCGATGGAAAAAAAGTAAAGGTAAGTTGTACTTTTTTCCTTACAATTATTTTCATCCAAAATTTTATATATTGTAAAACTTTTTCAACAAGTTTTTGGGAGTTTTTTTAAACTTATTTTTCTCTACTTTTTTTATTTATTTATTTTCATTTTTATATTACAATATTCAATTACTGATGGTAATTATTTGTTTCTTTTTTTTAATTAATTGCGGTGTTAAAATTAACTCTTAATTATTTTATCGGAATTTTTAGGTTATGTTTACACTTGTTATTTTTCCATGTGTCTCATTCTCTTTTTTTTACTCTTATTTTTCCAAAAAACATTTTAATATTTATGAATGGAAATAAAACGACTACTTTTTATTGAAGTAATTAAATTTTATTAATTATATTTCTTTGAATCTTTTTTCTCAAAAAAATTGTGTCGTTGAAAAATATTTCGTAATTAAGGTAAACAAGTCATGTTTTAATGACATCGGAAGGTTATTTTTTTCTGACTCATTACTGATATGTAGGAATTTGCGTATTAATTGTATGTTATTATGAAATAAGAACAAAGAACATTATTTACTATGCAAAAAGAATAGTAAATATTATAAATATTTTCTTTAATTATTTAAAAGAAAAATTATTTCGTATTGAATAGTGAAAGAATTATGTTGAACAATTTTTTTATTTATTAATGCAACTGTTTAGTAATTAGTGCATTTATTCAGTAAATTATCAACGTTTTTAATTTAACAAAACAAATAAAAATTATTTTATTGTTTTATTGTATTATTAAAATTGTTTTTCTTTTCAGTTACAAATTTGGGACACTGCCGGACAAGAAAGATTTCGAACAATTACACAAAGTTATTACAGATCTGCTAATGGGGTAATTGTAGGTAAGTATTTTTAATTAAAAATTAAAATTTAATATCTAAAATAATAATATTATTAATAATATCTAGAATATTAATTATTCAATTTTCAAAAATTTTATTAAAATTCTTCTCAAGAATCCAATTAATTATTTTCATAAATAATTTAATTCTTCACAAGAATTAATTAAATTCACAAATAAAATTATGATTTTTAATTGAAAAAGAATTTGTTTAATTAATTGTTGGTATTCCTTAAGCTTCAAAGCGTTAAATTAGAATTTCATTAGTTTATTCATCAAATTTATATTTAAGAAGAAAATTTATCAAAAATGTTAGGAAACAAAAATGCAAATAATAATACAACTATGTAACTTCAAACTGGATTATTGTTAAATTATTGAACAAATAATTTTACTATAATGTTTCTTGTACAATAGTGAATAATAATTATTTAGTTTAATCATGCAGTTTATTCAGTTTTGTTTAACAATTTATTTTATTTAGTTTATTAATTAATTTCATTTTTTTCAGTGTATGACATCACGAAACGTTCTAGTTTTTTAAGTCTACAACGATGGATAGAAGAAGTTCGTAAATACTCTTCATCTCACGTTCTATTAATTTTAGTTGGTAAGCAAATTTTATTTTTTTTCAAATTATTAATTAGTACCTACTTTTAAGAAAAAGTTTGTTTTTAAAAGACAAATCGTAAACGTTTTCTTTAAAGAAAATGAAAAACTATATAAACAAAAAAGTACACAGGGTGGCCACATGTCAGTAAAGTCAGGGAAATGACAGAAAAAAATTTTTTGTCAGGGAAATTAAGACTTTTTTCGACTTATTTTAAAAAACTGCGACTTTTTCTACATTTCTTCCGCATATTGCAACAAAATACCACATGTTTTAGTATAAAATGCAACTTATATCGATTTTTAAAGTGCAAAAAATAACTATAAACAAATCTTTCAAAAATTATTTTTGAATCACTTTTTAAGATATAATTATTAAATTTTTCAAATATATCTGTAATAAAAATCTTTTTGAATAATTGAAATTTTCTAAAATTTAATTAAATATAATTAATTTTTTCAAGTATTTTGTTACAGTTTTTGAGAATCAACTTTTGAAGAATTTTAATTGCAAATTTTGACAAAAATTGAATTATCAAAAATATTAATGAAAAATCTTATATGTAGAGTAGAGGGAGATAATGTAGTGCAGGGGGTAATGTAGTGCACTGGCTTTACCGACTAAACGAATAAATTGAATTACTTGCCGTTGGTATGGTAGGTTTAAAGTATCAAAGTATATTAATGTATATCATTTTGGGTTTATTGTGCTTCTTCTAAAAGAAGTTGTGGCGTCACTTCAAAAACACTAGATTTCGAAACTATATTTCCGTTTTTTAGTGACTTGAAAAAAATGTAAGGCTCGTTAAAAAAGTATCAGGTAAGTGCTTTTTCCATGTAAAATTTACTTCTGAACACAAATTTAGTATTGTTTTGACGTTTAATTTTGTTTTTATTGAGATATTGAAGTCAACGTGAAGAAAGTGCTTGGGGGCATTGTAGTGCACGGGGTTGGGGGCAATGTAGTTCAACTATACAGAGTACCGTAAATATGTATTATTTAACCATGTTTGCTTTTTGCAAATTTTTGCTGTTTTCTTTCAGTTTTATCTAACACAGGACTAAACTATGCGTTTTCTTTAATATTTTCTAATAGATGAAAATGTGACAGTTTTTACGACTTCATATACTTTAGATGCTTATTTTACAATAAATATAAAAAATATTTAAAATCTTCTGTTTGTTCAGTGATATTTATAATTAAAATTCTTTAAAAAATTTTCATTTTTTTTATTTATATTTTTCAAAAATTCAATTATTTTTAAAAGATTTTATCAAATTTCAATTTTTTGAAAATTTTTCAATTGTATAGGGAAGAGTCGGTAGTGGCGGGACACGCTTAATTTTTTTAGATTATTACCCATATTTTCATTAATACAGTGGAACTTCGGTTTTTCGTCAGCAACACCTGGACGGAAAACCAAATAGACGGTTAGTCGAAGAAACAAGAATTTATTATCTTCATAACCAACATTTGTCCATATTTTGGACTTTTCTATATAGTACAAAGAAACAATTTTAAAAAATTATCTAATTACTTTAAAATTTTTATTAGACAACGTAATATCTTATATTTTCTTATTTAAAAATTAATTTTTTAACAAAAAGTCTGTGAGTTTTGTTATTTTTGTTTGCTTTCCCGTGTAGAAATTTAACCATGGCCCAAATCGGGGCCAGATCTTTTGATCATTGTGTAGGCCATAACATGGCATGAAACACCTTCCCAGATCGGGCCCAAGTCTGGCCAGACTTGGTCTCGATCTAGGAAAGTGTTTCATGCCATGTTATGGCCTACCCCGTGTAGAAAGGACCCCGCACTAAACACACTGAAAATGGCTTTCGGTTATTTATTTCTTGACCTTCGCTTAATTATTTTTTAAACAGAAAACCTTTAACTAAAAATTTTGAAAATATTAAGAATTTTAACCGAAAGCCATTTTTAGTGTATTTAGTGCGGTGTCCTTTAACCATGGCCCAAATCGGGGTCAGATCTTATGATCATTGTGTAGGTCATAACATGTCATGAAACACCTTCTCAGATCGGGCCCAAGTCTGGTCTGGCCCGATTTGGGAAGGTGTTTCATGCCATGTTATGGCCTACACAATGATCAAAAGATCTGGCCCCGATTTGGGCCATGGTTAAATTTCTACACGGGAAAGCAAACAAAAATAACAAAACTCACAGACTTTTTGTTAAAAAATTAATTTTTAAATAAGAAAATATAAGATATTACGTTGTCTAATAAAAATTTTAAAGTAATTAGATAATTTTTTAAAATTGTTTCTTTGTACTATATAGAAAAGTCCAAAATATGGACAAATGTTGGTTATGAAGATTGTTGGATTATCAATAAAGAAAAGTATGAATTCACTTTTAAGTTCACTTTTATTAATGACACTTGAATTATACAATTGTTGTCGTGGCTAGTGTTATCAAACAATATTATAATTAATTTACTGTGTGACTGTTTGTTTGTGTATGTGTTTTTTCTTATGGAATGTTTGAAGTAGAACTATGCACTTTGGGGCTTTGCATTAGACTGTCTGTACCTAGACTTAATGGTTGTTTCAATGGTTGTGAGTTTCAATCCTTGTGACGTCAAAGAGTGCAATAAAATTCCAGGTCTAAAATCTGTTTCTTCAAGTCCTAAGTGTATGTTTGTCTGTATTAGTAGTAACTTGTGTGTATTAGTGTATATTGTCGATGAATTTCAACAAAGATAATAAATTCTTGTATCTTCGACTATCTGGGAAGGTGTTATGGTGTTATGGCCTAGATATGGCAATTTCTACACGGGACACAATGATCAAAAGATCTGGCTCCTATTTGGGCCATGGTTAAATTTCTACACGGGATGCTCTAGGAATTTTGAAGGAATCTTACATACTAATAAATTAAGGGAGGCGCCTACTTTATCGGGTCAAAAAAATCGATTTTTTAAAAGTTGTCTTAACTGAAAGTACAACTATAAGAGAATATGCTCTTAAAATATTACGTCAAAATACAAAGTATTTTTCGAGTTACAGCTTGTAGAACGCAATAAAGCGCGTGGACTGGCGCTTGGCCTGGCGCGCGATTCCACTCGCGGTCTCTAATACTTTTCATAATTTGTCGCGCTTATCTACTATTACACCTACCATTAAAATTACCATTTATCAGTAAAATCTCTTATCCAAGAGCTACACATAAAAAAATAGTCGTTCATCGAGGCCGCGAAATAGCATTTATATATGTTTTTCAATCTTTTAACGCGTTTTTCTCAAAACACTGTTTTTGTAGTTTGCGTACACGATAGACAAAAATCTAATCAACCGATAAGGGTCTATTTGGGCTTGTTTTGAAGATGAAGAGTGTCTCTTCTGCATGAATTAAATTTGTTTTTGATAGAGTTAAATTTAATGCTTTCTTTTAAAGAAAAAATGAGATTTTTTTGGCAAAAATTAAATTTTTTTTTAAAAGTCATGTAAAAATTTCAGTTTTTACTTTCTATTGAAATCTTTTAATTCATACAGAAGGCAATAATGTATATTTATAGAAAAAATTTTGTTTTTTTGTTTTAGATAAGAATTGTGGGCCCTAGGTTGTACGCAATGGGAAAATTTTAGCAGCGAGGCGTTATATATATGGCGTTTATTTTATTATTAAATTCTATTTTCATTTAATGAAAAAATTATATTTCAAAGGTTTAAATATATAAGAAAACATACACTAAATCTCGCATCGATTTATTTAAATGTGTTTGAGAAAAAAATTCCTGAAATGTACGCAGTTTTTTACCTTCTAAAGTAGGCGCCCCCCTTAAAGCATATTTGTCGTTCACAAAATATTGGAAAGTTTAATTTTATAAACACTTTTTCTTACGAAGAATAAAACTTTCAAACTTGCTTAGAACTATTGTCAGCATTAAAGTGACAGATTTTACGTCCAAAAAGTGTGTATCATATAAAAAAGCTTCAACAGAATAAAACTTTACTTTTACACCAGAAAAGGCAGCACTGTCAACTCATCTGTTTGAAATATCGAAGTGCCTCGCTATACCCGCTGTCCCGCCACTGCCGACAACGCCCTATAATTAAAAAACTATTATTTTTCAAAAATTATTGAAAAATATTTTTTAAAAAATTAATTGTAAGAATTTCTTTATTATAATTTTTTAAAAATATTTTACCTTAATAACTTAAAAAAACACAGACAGTTACAATTATTATAAAAAATTGAGTTTTTGTATTTAAATAAATGAATTCTAGAAGAACTTTAGGAAAATTATTTAAAATAATTGATTTAGAAATAAAGTTTAGTTGAAAATTGTAGAAAATAACTGAATTCACGTAGGGTTATAATTATAATTTTTAGAAATTATTAAAATATTCATAAATTTTACTTATTATCCATAAACTTTCATATTTTCCTATAAAAAGAATTTTGTCAGGGAAAATAATATTAATGTTAGTAAATTGTCAGGGAAATTGATAAACTGAAAATTGTGACCACCCTGGTATAGTTTTAATTATTTAATTGAATCGTTACCGTCTTTAGTTGTTTTATTACAAAATATTTTGTTATATTATATAATTATAACTATTTATAAAATAAATTTATTAACAAAAGATTGTTAAATTTTTTCTTCGTTTGATTAATCATTTTTTATTGATATATTTATGGCTTCCAAAAATATTTAATTAAAATAAATTTAATATATATCTAGGAGGATGGGACAAGGATAGTTAGGTAAGACCTTTTCGGATCTAGCGGCCAAACTTGAATATGTATCTGCAAACGAAAAGTATTTTTAGAAAGCCTGGTTATTTGGCTATAATTTTGCTACCCATTATTTTACTGTAGACTCAAATCCCTATGAGATACGAATGAAAAAGTAAACAAAATTTTTCAACTTTCCTTGCCCCAGCACCGGGGCAAGGATAGTTAAAGAATCCAAATGTTATAAAAAATCTGTAGATTTTCGCTCTCTTTATTTTATTAGATTCAGACTATTCAATATTGATATCTGAAGTATTAACGATATGTTTTGAACATTTTCTGAATTTTAATTATTGCATTGAAATTCGTCTGAACTTGAATCTCAGTTTTAACCAATTTTCTTCAGACAACTACCAATTTCTTGGTCAATAAGCTTTGTTTTCCGTATATAATTACGCACTATTATGTATATCAGCCTAGAAAGAAAAATTAAACATTTTTTTATAATTTACAGTCGCATTAGCAGGATTGTACCGTACCATATAAAAACATGTGTTTTTAGGGTTCCGTACCCGGTAGGAACCCTATTAAAACGGTTACGGAAAATGACCATGTACTCCCACCCTAGCGCTCACAGTTTTTCATCTAGAGAGCTAAAAATTGGTACACGTATGTATTTTCACACGTAGATTGCACGAAAAATATAGCGAACGTGATTGGAGTTAATCTTCATAGAGTTTTCCACGAAAAACATCAAATTTTGTCCGTTTTTCGCAAAAAAAGGCATGTACCCCCCCCCCCCCCCCCCCTAAAGCTCAAAGTTTTTTACCTAGAAAGATAAAAATTGGTATGCATATGTATTTTCAAAAATGGATTACAGGAAAACTATAGCGAACATATTTGGTATTGATCTTCATAGTGTTTTCAGCAAAAAACTAAAAAATTTTGAAAATTTAGAAAAAAATGCATGTACCCCCCCCCTGGTGCCCACAGTTTTTTATCTAAAGAGCTGAAAATTGGCATACTTATTCGTTTTTACGCATAGATTACAGGGAAAATATAGCGGAAGCGATTAGAATTTATTTTCATGGTGTTTTCATCGAAAAACTAAAATCTCTTTGCCAGCTCGAAAATTCTTTAACCCTTGCTGTTTCTCTTAATTCTTAATCTAGTGGACTGGCGTTATACATTTTTATTTATTTTTTCGTGTAGATTTCAACAAACATACAGAAAAAATTATTAGAATTCATCTTCATATTTTTTTTTGCGAAAAACTAAAAAAATTTTCGTTTTAAAAAAAAGTGTGAATCCCCTTGGTTTCATTGCGTTTTGAGCGAAAACCTAAATTTTTTTTAATTTTTGATAATAATTATACCTATGTTAGTTCTTTCAATTCTTAGTCTAGTGGACTGGCGTTATACATTTTTATTTATTCATTATCTTACAAATGAATATTTAATACGGTCAAACAAACAAAAATCACTATTTTTATTTATTTTTTCGTGTAGATTTCAACAAACATACAGAAAAATTATTGGAGTTCATCTTCATATTTTTTTGCGAAAAACTAAAATTTTTTTTCGTTTTAGAAAAAAAGTGTGTACTCCCCCCTTGGTTTTCACAATTCTTGGCTATAGTTTTGCTTATTTTATGAATTTTCATGTGTCGATTTCAGGAAAAATAGACCAAACCTGATTGGATTTTATCTTCATATTTTTTTTAGCGAAAAACTCAGTTTTTAAAAATTTCTTCAAAAAAGCGTGTTTTTTACCGTAGCGCCCACAGTTTTTTATCTGAAGAGATTATAATTGGATATTTATTTATTTTCATCTGTAGATTACAGAAAAAATACAGCGAAAAATATTGGAGTTGATCTTTATATTTTTTCAGCAAAAAAATAGAAGTTTTAAACGTGGGTACGGAACCCTCGGTTTTAGTACGAGTTCTACTCGCACTTGTCCGGTTTTTTAAAAATAAACTCCTAACTTCGCAAATGGTGGCAGACTGACTTCCAATTTTTACTACATATCATCTTTTAGTGTTAAGACGCGAAAATATGAGATCTCGAAAATATCATGAATGACGCGCTAATTTGAACAAGCCGTTTAAACAATACAGCCACTAACTATCCTTGCCCCATCCTCCCCTACACAATATTAAAAGTGCATAATTATATAAAATGAAAACAATTATACAAAATAAAAATAATTAGGGGAGAGTCTCCAGTTGTGAGACACCTCCAGTTGTGAGACAGTCAATTTTTTTTAACATGCAATATTAAAAAGCCGATTGGTTTATATAAAAACATTTCCATTTATATGAGCAAACTTTTTCGTGTACGCCGAAGCGGATATATAAACTGTTTTTGTTAAATACCAACACTGTGTGTGATAATCGACTAAAAAGCGTTTTTTCAAAAAATGCAAAGTACTTTTTTTCCAAGTTAATTAATTGGAAAAGGTAAATGTAATGCATTTTCTTTTAGTGTTTTCCTTATATTTTGTGATGCAATATTGCATTGTTCCAATCTACGTTTGAAAATAATTTAATTTTCCTTTTTCAAAATAGCGCCAATTTCTGGGTGTGAGACGCAGCATATCACCAGTTGTGAGACGGTGTCAACACCCATCTGGGCAGCATAAAAAATACGACTTCGCAGGCATACTATTTAAATGTTGTTTTGATTTTTTTTCTAGTATTTTTGGGCATGTCAAGTGGAAAAAAGTCAATTGATTCAGAAGAAATCAATTTTAATGCTCTTGTTGAAGCTATTAAATTGTGTTTATTTGATAGTCATATTTTGGCGAATAAATATTATTATTTAGTATATAATAATATATATTATTAATATATTTAATTATTTCTACTAAACATAACGTTTTATGTCAAACTTAAATTTCAGCAATTTTTAATGAGTGTCTCACAACTGGAGACATTTTTTTTTTTTTTTTGAAAAAAGCGATGTGCTCGGAAAATGTATCGTAAAATTTTTTGAGTTCATCGAAACACTATACTTTCTTTTAATAAAAGTTGCGTATTTCTGTTACCTTTCGAACGGTGTATTTTATTTACAATTTCGTTTACCCGTTTACAATTTACGGGTCAAAAATGAAACCCGTCTCACACCTGGAGACTCTCCCCTACATAACTTTTTTTTATAAGAATGTTTCAAATTTTTTAAAATTAATTTTTTTCAGGTAACAAAAGCGATTTGGAAGAATCAAGAGAAGTGCAAAAATCGGAGGCAGAAGCGGTTTGCGAATATCTTCCTGAGGTTTTAAATGTTCTTGAAACTTCAGCGAAAGATAATACGAATATTGACTCGATATTTTACTGTCTGGCATCAGAATTAAAGGTTAGTGGAATCAAAAACTTTTTTCAAATATAATTCGATATAATTGACATTTTCGAACCAGAGAGTCAGTTTTATTGGGAAATTTCGACTTTTCGAAAATTAAGGTTTAAAAATTTTTTCAATTTAAAAAGAAAATAATTAAATTATTTCTACTCTTCCAAATTTTATTATAAATAATTAAATACAATTTTTATTTATGAAAATTGGAAAATCTTAAGTTGTTTGTTGAATAAGACGAAACGTCAAAAAAATTAAAATTTATCATAATTAATCAATGGAGGAAAAAATAAATGAAAATCGAAAAGTTTAAAAACTTTTTTATATTAATAAAATTTCTCTATCAAAATTTTTGAATTTAAAATTAAAATGAGGACTTAAAATTAAAACTAAATTGAATTGAATTGAAAACAAAAATAAAAATGGAAAACTAAACTTTGAAATAAAAAATTTAAATTGAAATGAAAACGTAATAAAAAAATAAAAACTTGAAATCAAAACAAAAACTTTACATTGAAATAGAAAACATCAAATTAAAATAAAATTTTAAAATTAAAAAACGAAATGTGTAAATTAAAATGAAAACTTAAAATTAAAACGAAATGGTTTAATTGTTAGTTAATTAATTTAAAATTTTACAGAGACGTTACGAGAATCGTCAGATTACTCAAACTGAAAACGACGTCATAAAACTTGGAAGTGGTCGTGAACTTTCAACATGTTCGAGTTGTTCGCATAAAATACTTTAATTTATTTTTGCCAAAAAAATAACTTTTTTTTTACAAAAATTAGTTTAATAAGTATCATAATATTCAACTCAAAATTAACTCCTAATTAAAATCTATATATTTTTTTCTAACTAAACGAAAAAAGTACCTGAATTCGAAAGAAAAAATGAAATTTCAAAAGCGATATAGAGTAGTACAGACAGAAGTGGGCCACACTTTGGTTTTCATACTTTAGAATATTTAAGGAGGATGGTGACTGTCTTTTCGGGGCAGGCAGCGAGAGGGGAATTCACATGCTTTTATATGGGATTAAAACTGCAAATACCAACTGTTTTAATATATATTTTATAAGTGAAACATGCAATACTTAATATGTTAGACATCAAAAAATAGTATTTTTAATAATTCCAATTCATTATTCTTAAAAAATATTTAAAAAAAAAATTATTTAATTACGTAAAAAAATTTTGTAAAAAAATTTTATGAGCATGGAGATCGTGACAACAGCGCATTCCATATGCATGCTAGAAACAGTGTTGGTAACACTGAATAAGATTTCATTCGTATATGATTACATTGCGACGTTGCCACGTTTCTGTTTATTATGTTAGAGAGGTTAGAAAATCTGTAATTTTACGTCAGTTTTAATGTTATTTCTACACGGAGAAAAATAAATAGTAATAATTATACTATTTTCGATGAAAAATTACTACTTTTAAGTAGTAATTTTGAAACTGCTCGAAAAATAGTAACTTTTGCTTCGTATTCAAACGATTTTTACTTTTTTGAAAAAGTATAATTTACTTCAAGGAATCTAAATTTTATTAAAAGCCGAGTAATATTTAAAATGTCCCGAGCAATTAATACTCTGAGCGAAGCAACTTTTATTACGAATCAGAGCAATTATTACTATTTCGGTAAAGATTTTTACTCGTAAAAGTAGTAATCCGTACCCACACAATGACGCGCCTCACACCGACGGGCGAAACGAATGCCGGCGCGCCTGCGCGTCTGTCCACGCCGTGACGAAAAAAAATGCTGGTGTAGAGAGCTATATTGTCTCGTTTTATTTTAATAAATTAAAATAAAATAATCAGTGCGTTCAAAAAATATTTTTTCAAGTAATTAACACTCTGCATGTGTATTATTATTCATTATTCATAAGTTTTACTTTTTTTTCACATTCTTACTTACAATTAACAACTTAACATATCGGAAAATCTTAACATCTATACAGTTTCGAACCCTACCTAACTTATATCTAACGCAACCTTAAATAATAATAATAATAATAAACAGTATTATTAATTTAAAATTACTTATTTTAATTATTAAATTATTAGATTATAATGTTAATGATTTTATTTATTTATATATTTTTTATTAATTAATTAGTAATTCATTAAAAATTAATTAACTAATTATTAAGTGATTATACATGAATTGCATACTTTGGAAATTGATAAATAATTAAAATGCATATAGCAATTAATGATCGCACCACTGATATAAACAAAATTGTCCAAATAACTGAACCGTGCTACACGTGCTTCTTGTAACCTAGAAATGTTGGATCACTTTGACGTCAGGTTACGGTCGCTGCGTATGACAGTAGTGACGTGATCACACACATATAGGTGTGTAACAGTAGTGGTACGGATTACTACTTTTACGAGTAAAAAGTTTGTTCTGCAATAGTAAAAGTTGCTTCTTGCAGAAGCAATCTTTATTTTCCGCAGTATTAATTATTAGAATTTCTACAAGTAATATTTACAACATATCGAATGTAAAAAGTAATACAAAATTTAATAAAATTTACAATGACGATGTAAAAATTAAAATTCTTAAAGCAATTTTTAAACGTGACTACTGTAATAATTACTATTAGTAATTTTTACTACCAGAAATAGTAATTTTTACTTCATGCGAAGTACATTTTACTATGAATAGTAATTTTTAATACAAAAGTAGAATTATTACTATTCCATAGGAACTTTTACTAGAAACTCAGCACCATTTTTCTCCGTGTAAAAATCCGGACAGTCGGTTTACTCAATTATTTTTTTAAATTATTTCAAAAGTATTAAACTTTAAAAGAGTATGATTTTTAAAAAAAAGTTTAACTTTTTTACACAAGTTATTATCAAAATAGTGCACTTCACATAACACTCCCCATAAGAGCCCATATAAAAACATGCAATTTCAACAATTAAATTCTCAAAAACGGGACAGTAAAAAATTTAAAAAAAAATTGTTCTATAATTTAGACATTCTTAACAATGAGTTTTTCCAAATTTCAAAAAATTCTTAACATTTTTATTTGAGTCACCATCCTCCTTAAGCATAAAAGTGCCAATCCACTTTAATTCACCCCTTATTACTGGGTTATTTGTACAGAAAGGGGTTACCTAACTTTAGGCAAACACACATTTAAAAATTTTTAATTTTAACATATTGTTTAACATCGTTATGCAAAAAAAGAGAAATTTGCGATATCATGATTTTGTTGACAGAAGTGGGCCACCTAAGTTTTTCATCTAAAATAAGTAAAAGGATCAAGCACTATGATTGTTTATGTTAAATGAATAATTTTTTTAACAAATATAGTATTGTAAAACCGAGCACAAGCAGTACGTTCCGAAATTTTATTAATTTTTATTTGATTTATAGCATAAAGTAATTTGTCGTAGTCAATGAATTCATAGCCAGTCGGTTTAGCCTTTCTTGGTGGCATGATTGCTAAAAATTCAAATTAATTCATAGAACCACTTCATTAGTTTATACAAAATCACTGAATGTCAAATCAGAACGTCAATGCAGTGGCCCACTTCTGTTTTCAGAAAATGGCCCACTTCTGTCCACAAGCATAATTTGACGAGAAATAACGTGGCCATAACACCTCGCGACAATTTGAAACAGTCCCTTTAAATTTTTTAAAGTTAGGTCTGATACTATAATAAAGGCTACTTGCCCGATTGAATTCTATGAATACCTTATGTAAACAACGATAACTTCTACAATGAGAAAAAAAGAAAAAGTAGATAATTTTTGGCACTAATTGCTGGAGAACACAATTGTACGTCGCACTCTTTAATGACTAACTGAAAATCGACCTTCTGTTGATAACAAAAGAAAAAAAATTCGGTTGACAGATGTGTCACTTGTAAAACCAAAAACGGCGGGTGGCCCACTTCTGTCAATGCTACTCTACTATAATTTTGCTTTAACTTATTATAAAAGAAGGAGAATTCAAGGAAAAAAAAGTCTGAAAGCTTTTGTTATTTTTCTATTTATTTAAAGAAAATGACAAATATTCGTTTTTGTAAGGGAAACATTTTTTTTGTATAATTAACGAATTATAATAATTTTAGATTTATGTGGCACAATATTAATGTGCAGTTTTCTTCTGTGTGTTCTTCTTCTGTGTGTGTCCTTGATCGAAAGTGCCTTCGACTTAATTTAAAAAAACAAAATAGCATTAATTTATTTTTTTCAACGAAAAATTTTATTACTCGATAGATAGAAAATAATTTTCATAATAAATTCTTTTTATTTATTTACAATTTTATGTTCAGCAAAGAATTTAAATTTTCCAGAAATGACCTCTTTTTATTGATTAAAATTATAATTCAAATCATAAAATAGAATTTAAATTGCAAAACGTGGAGAATTTGAAATATTTAAAAATGAGATATAATTGCAAAAAAGAAAAATTTGAATATATCTGAAATTTAAATGAAATATTTTTTGACATTGAATTCGTAAATAATTTTAATTTACACTATTACTAACTTTGCAATTAGAAAATTTATTTTATCTAATCAAATCAAAAGTTGAAAAAAAAGAAAAACATTTATTCTGTTCGAATTTAATATAAATTCAAAGTTATTAAGAAATTCTATTGTTCTTGAAGTTTTTTTATTCACAGTAAAAAAACGTGAAATGAACAGAATGTTAAAAGAAAATATTCGATTAAATAAAAAAGAAAAAAATATTTCAATAAAATTTTTAAAAAAATATTTTAATTAATAAATTTTAATATTTTAATTTATTGTTTATAATAATTATTCAATTTTTAACTATTGAATGTAATTTATTTTTTATAAAAGAAAGCAAAATTTAATTATTATTTTAATAATTTAAATATTAAGTTTGAAAATTAATGCAACTAAATTAATTGATTTAAATTAATAAATTAATTTTTTATTATAATATATTAAAACACGACTATTAATTATTTAAACAAATTAAGTTATAAATTATTGAAAAAAGGGTTATAATTTTAAAAAAGGGACAAATTTTTGTATTAAAAAAAATCGTTTTCAAAACGAATAGGAAAAAATTAAAACAAAAACAATATTTATCTAAGAATCTCATATGGGGACATAGAGTTATTAGAATAGAGTGCGCGAGTTATACCTTTTACCGTGAGAGGCATTCTTAAGGCGCATAGAAAGAGACAAAAGCATGAAAGTAGACCCCTTATCTTACCTTGTTTAATGGCACATGTGCAAGAATGAAAGTTTTTGGTTAGGTTTTTGTCTAAAAAGATAGCATGAAAAATTGTTTCAAATATAATAAAATTAAATGTAAAATAAATATTTTACAATAAATAGAGTAGAGTGGGATTAAAAAGTCTTGTTGAAAAAAGCTATTTGGCTTTTATTTGAAATTAAGACGAAACTTTTGATTCTAGTTCGGATGTCGGATTGATAATATTATAGTAGTTATTGGAATTCTTAATTTTGAGCTGGCTTATTTCGATGACTATAAATTGAAAGCAGGTAAACTTAACATAAAATACCATTTTTCCTGCTAAAAATGTTTTTAAATTATTTATTTGTCACGTAAATAAATGAAAAATATAATTGCGAGCAAGCAAGCAACAGTTGTTTCTATGCATCAGCTGTTTCACTATCGCGCATGCGTTATTAGAGAAAGAAAGAAAAGGGGTCTACTTTAGTACTTTTCGTATGGCTGTCTCCGTCTATGCGCCTAAGAAACATTTTGGTCGCTTGCGCACTCTATTCTAATAACTATGGTTTTTTAAATTATTAACATTATTTTGATCGTTATCAATGTGGATCTGTATAAAAATATGACACGTTATTTTGAAAATTATTATAATATTGTAAATAGTGAGTATGATAATTTCCAACATTTTGTCACAATTTGGAAATTGTTTTTTTATGCCTCGTGCATCATTTTCATATTGACGATGATGACGAAAATGTACTTCAATAAACTGGTCTATTTTTAAAAAATAAATTTACTATTCTGAAAATTAATGCACAAAAAATAACATTTAAATGCTCCTTCTTCTGAATAGATTTTTTTTTCGTTTTTAACTAGAATAGGAAAAGTAAATAATAATAATAATAATAATAATAATAATAATAATAATAATAATAATAATAATAATAATAATCCTGAATAGAAAAACAGCTATTTTTTTGGCTGGACTTTGAGATTGACGGTCGTGATTGGTTGTGAAAATGACATGATGACGGTCGCGAGTGGTTGAAATACGGTGATGACGGTCGTGATTGGTTAAAATCCGATGATTACGGTCGCTATTGGCTAAAATTTTATGATGTCGGTCGCTGTTGGTTGAAAATATCATGGTGACGGTCACGATTGGTTGAAAGACGATGATGACGGTCGCTATTGGCTGAAAACCGATGATGACGGTCGCTATTGGTCAGAAATCCTAGCGGAGACGCTTGCTATTGGTGTATTTTCTTTGTTTACAAGAGCTTCAACAGTAGTTACAGTTTACAGTAGTTACAGTTTATTAACAGATTTTTACAGTATATAATACAGAAAAATAAAAGTGCAAAGTTAAGAACACGTTTTTTTCTCTCTTCCAAATTAAAAAAAATAAGACAAAAAAAAAATTTGTGATTAAAAATAAGGATAATGAGGTCAGTTTTATAAAATTGTGTAAAATACTGCTTTTTAATTATATAAAATAATTTTTCTTATTTGTAATTAAGAATTGCAATTAATAAATTAACATCTTTCCCGTCTAAGTCACTAACATTATCTACTTTTTCAACAATTAAACTTGTAAAGAAATTTAAATAACTTTCTAGAATCAGTTAAAGAATCCTTGAGCTCATCCTTGAGTTTGCTTTGTTTTATTAAAAACTTAATATAATTTCAGAATAATACTTTACATGGTTTAATATTTTTTTAATGAATCTTAAACAAGTACCCAGTTTTTTATTATAAAAGAATTTATGTTGTCTTAAAAAAAAGAATATTTTTAATTTCAGTTCAAAATTAGAATCTTGAAGGTAATAAACAGGTGCTATAATAATAAGGTGCCAGTTTCAGAATCATGTTTTTGACTTATTTTAGAAGTAATTTTGATTACTGATTTTTAACTTTAAATTCTTAAAAATTGGTAAAAAATTAAAGCTTAAAGTGACCATCTGTACTGTTCATTTTAAAGTATTTTTATAATAGTATTTAATGTTGAAATACTTAAATAAAACTAAAAATTACTTAACTGACTAAAATTTAAATTTCTTTTAATTTATAAAAATTTTGTATTTTCTTATAAATATAAAAATAAATTAATATAAATAATATAATAATAAAATAATAATAAAATAATGTAACTTTTTAATTTATAAATTTTTGAACTTTATTATAAAAATGTTTTTTGTGTAAAAAAATTAGGTAGGATAGTGTTGTATTACTATGATTACTATGAGTTAAAATAAGAAATTAAAAAAATTTTATATTGTAAATGTTTTAAAAATGGCACAATTTTTGTTTTAGCTTGATATTTTTTTAACCAGAAATGGCCAAGCATAGAAGTTAGGTTTCTACATAAAGTTCTGTCTTGTTCGGCTTTTTACTTACATATTTACTTGTAAATTTTAATGTTGAATACTATCTTTAAAAAACATTAATTGTATTAAAATAAACTGAATGCATATTGCAGCTTTATCCAAAGAACATACACAAGTGTAAAGTATTTCTAAAATTATATTAACTAGCAACATATACCTCACTCGCTAACGCTCGTTCGGTTGTATTTAAACTTATTAGTTTTTACTTATTTTTTTTTTATTTGAACTAAGTAAATATTTACTGGACATAAATATTTTAATTTATGGTATCTATTAAATAGTTATTTGAACCAAATACAAATTACTTAAGTCAATTAAATAGAATAATTTAATTTAATAAATATTGCTTTAAATCAATTATAAAAATTACTTGATTAAATAATGCATACTTTTTAATTAAAATAAATATTTATTTGCATCAATAAAATAATTTTTTTTAAATAACTAAACTTAGAAGGTTAGATTTTGAATGTTAGCCTGATTCTCTGAATAATTAGTAAGAAAAGGGCGAAGATACGTCCATTCTTTTCTTACTAATAGGATTTTCTGTAGGTAATGATCAGGGTGTTTTTTTGAAATTTTTACTGCACTATTCTTACACGGAAAAAATTAATTTAGTACATTTTACGAAACTAATTTTGGAATAGCGGATACGGAGAGGAGTTTAGTATAAGATAAAACAGAATCAATAGTAATATATGATGACTGCGTTTCTCGAAAACTCAAAAAAAATTCTATGGAATTCACAAATGATCGGTTGGACGTTCTAATTCAAGAGTTTTGTAAAATGTTTAGCCTGAAGCGCATGCGCCACGGAAAAAAATATTCACGGAGAAAAAAAACGAATAAAGCAGAAAAAAAGAATTTCTTAATGTACCAATGAGCTCTCAAGACCATTTTTCTCGTCTTCTATAGGAGATAGATGATTGGTTCGACACATGTGACTGCACTCTACAACGCAATAGTTCGCTTGGATTGGCTTATTTTATTCTGACACTAACTTAACGGAAATACGCATACATATAAACGAATTCTGACGCAACGCACATAAATATAACTCGCACTTGTAGATGAAAGAATTGAGTTTCTTTATATACTAACTGAGGAGATTAAAACTGCGCTTGTGAGAGATGTCAATATACTGAATATTAATTTTAAAAAAAATCATTTTTTTAAAAGTTATACAAAATATTTTATGGTTTTTAAAATAACATTTTTTGATTATAATTAGTTATAAAATCTCTATAAAATTTTTCAATTTTTAGAAAATAATTTTATTCTTAATTTTAAATTATAAATAAATTGACAAAAAATTTTCAAAATTAAATTCAAACTCAAAAAATGTTTATATTAAATTGTCTAAAATTTGAAGTAATATAACTATAAAATTTATTGGAATGTAAATTAAAAGAAATTAATAATAATTAAAAGTTTGGATTACAAAAGCACATAAAAAATGTTACGAATTTGGAACAATGAAATGTGAAATACGTAAAAGAAAACAATTATCCAAATGTTACCGGCAGGTAAAGCAGTTCTCTTTTTCCTTCCACATATTATCTCTATATACAGCAGACAAGTTAATACCGACGCGACGAGACAAGCTTCAACATATCTATTTATAACGCGACTTTTGGTACACCCCGTATAGAATTTTACGAAACTCTGTGTTCGAGAATTCACGATAGACAGCGAAGTGAAAACTCAAACCACGCGTTTTTAGATTGCACGAAACATTTGTACCATTTTCTGATAAAATGTTCACCAGAAAATACGAAACATTTCTACATTCAAGCTTGTTTTATAAATTACAACACTGGTTGCAGTTTCTCGAAAATTGTTCTGCTTAAAGTAGTGAAAGTTTCTGGGTTTTTGAAAAACTTCGTCAAGGAATCTTAAATATCCGCTAGTGCGAAATTAGTTTCGTAAAATCTGCTGAACTTATTTTTTCCGTGTACGCATGTCACCGTCACCAATATTGTTACAATATATATTGTAACAATATTGTTACAACAAAGTCTAGACTTTGGGTTTTTGCAAGTCTAGACAATATAGTTGTATAATAATATAAATTTTTCTTTCTAAACCAGAATTTGAACATTTACAAAATTAAAACCTTATAGTGGTTAGAAAATGTAAAAAATTATTAATATTTATAAAAATATAAATTATTTTATTTAAAATCATTGTGTAATAAGACAAAAATTATGAAGTGACATTTACAAAAAATGTCATTGTACATTATACGAAATGTTATTTTTACGTATTCTCTTACTAAATCTTTCTATTTCGTCCGCTATCCTGGATTCGCCATTTTGTATTTTTAAAAAGTGATTTTGGATTCATAATCAGTGGAATTTTACTGAAAATCAGTTGAAAAGTACTAAAATATCAGTCATTCTTCACTGATTATTATTTTATTGTGATTTATTTATTAATATTGTAAATTTCTGTCAAACAAATAATTTTACTAAAAGTCAGTTGAAAATTACACATACAGTAGTGTTTCATTCGAGCAACACGATCCGAGAAACGAACAAAAAACGATTTTCTTTTTGTTTTGATAACCAAGCTGTCATGTTCGCTCGTCTTATTGAAGTAAATTTTCATAAATGTTTATTTACATTATTCGAAGATAATTAAATCTTAAAAAATTACTATAAAAAAATTCTAATAATATTAGTTTTTAAAAATATTATAATGTTATTTTTCGAAAATAATTAAATTTCTTAAAATAATTCTTATATCCTAATTTACCTTTAAAATTTTTTTTTTGATTTTTGGTAATTCAATTATTTTCAAAATTTGCAATTAAAATTCTTCAAAAAATTGTAACAAAATACTTGAAATAAATTAATTATTTTCAATTAAATTTTGCACAATTTCAACTATTCAAAAAGGTTTCTATTGTAGACATATTTGAAAAATTTAATTATGTTAAAAAATTATTCAAAGAAATCTAAGTATACTTATTTTTAATTATCTATAACTTAATCTATTGAATTTAGAAAAATTACATCAAGAGGACAAAACTTTGTTCTTTCGTCTACTTTTGAATAATGTTTAGAAAACTAAATTTTTATTAATGTTTATTAAAAAATTATTTTATACCTAAAAATGTTAAATTTTTTTAATTTAGGCATGATTACAATCACAGGCACACAAAAAAAAAGTTGTCTGTTCATTGAACAAGACCTACATGTCTTATAGTATTTTGGCCCCCTGAATACGAATATGAAGTCAGAATTGCTCCAGCACCCTCTGTTTTTTTTAAATCGAAAAAACTACCCTTAAGTCTAAAATTCAAGAATTAAAGTAAAAAAAATTAAAACACGGCTTTCTTCGGAGTAGAAGAATATATTTATGCGTTTTCTTCTTTCAACAACTCAAATAATGTCAAAATTGCTCCACCACCCCTGTTTTTTTAAATGGGAGAAACTACCCTTAAATCTAAAATTCAAGAACTAAAGTAAAAAAATATGAAATAACCGGTTTTCTTAGGAGTAGAAGAATATATTTATGCGTTTTCTTCCTTTAACCTCTCAGAAATAATGTCAAAATTGCTCCACCACCCCTGTTTCTTTTAAATGGGAGAAACTACCCTTAAATCTAAAATTCAAGAACTAAAGTCAAAGAATGAAATAACCAGTTTTTTTGCGAAGTCGAAAAATATATTTATGCGTTTTTTTCTTTCAACAATTTAGAAATAATGACGAAATTGCTCCATCACCCCCTGCCCTTAAATCTAAAATTTAAGAATTATAGTAAAAAATGATATAACAGGTTTTTTCCAAAGTAGAAGAATATATTTATGTACTTTTTAAAAAGCATCAGCATTGCTTCATCACCCTCTTATTGATTTATATTGAAAAAACTACCCCTTTAAGTATGAACCCAGAGTATACTAACAACAATAAAAACAATTAGTTTTAGACAAAAGCATACGTTCCTTTATTTTTGTTCTCATAACTAAAAAGCAGAATCAGAGTTAATTTATCATTATTTGTTGTTGAAAGAAGAAAACGCATAAATATATTCTTCTACTCCGAAGAAAACCGGTTATTTCATTTTTTTTCACTTTAGTTCTTGAATTTTAGATTTAAGGGTACTTTCTTCGATTTAAAAAAAGTAGGGGTGGTGGAGCAATTTTGACATTATTTCTGAGTTGTTGAAAGAAAAAAACGCCTAAATATATTCTTCTACTCCGAAGAAAACCGGTTATTTCATTTTTTTTACTTTAGTTCTTGAATTTTAGATTTAAGGGTAGTTTCTTCGATTTAAAAAAAACAGGGGTGGTGGAGCAATTTTGACATTATTTCTGAGTTTTTAAAAGAAGAAAACGCATAAATATATTCTTCTACTCCGAAGAAA
Source organism: Leptopilina syphax (assembly GCA_032872505.1). Classification (NCBI taxonomy): domain Eukaryota; kingdom Metazoa; phylum Arthropoda; class Insecta; order Hymenoptera; family Figitidae; genus Leptopilina; species Leptopilina syphax. Next base: position 31,404,169 of record CM065472.1, read on the forward strand.
ACCGTGTTTTTATTTTTTTTTACTTTAATTCTTGAATTTTAGACTTAAGGGTAGTTTTTTCGATTTAAAAGAAAACAGAGGGTGATGGAGCAATTCTGACTTCATATTCGTATTCAGGGGGCCAAAATACTATAAGACATGTAGGTCTTGTTCAATGAACAGACAACTTTTTTTTTTAATAATAAAAATTAAAAATAATTATTTTTAATTTTTATTATTTAAATACACATTTAAAAATAATAATAATACTCCGCAAAAAAGCTCAACTAATAGAAAAATAAAAAAGTAGGTTAATTTTAAATTTAGATCCAACTATTACAATGTTATAGATTTATTAAGTAATATATAACAAGTAATATTATATATATTTCTCTAAATAAAGATGTCTATTGACTTTTTAAAATTGATTTTCTTAAAAATTTCTTTATTAAAAGTATTAATATTTAAATTTTATAGTTATTGCTGTTTTAAAAAATTAATCCGGGAATATTTATTTTTGGTCCGGGAATTTAAAAATAATAATTCACTAGACACCTTGAATTAATTTTTAACTTGATATAATAATTTTAATTCACTAAAATGAATTTAATTTTAGTTTTTAATAGAATTAATAAAAAAGAATTTAAATGTTTTTGGATATCGATTTTTTTCAAAAAATAGGTTATTATTGTATTATTTTTAGTTGTCAGTTATGGGAAAGTCGAGAAGCAGTCGAGAAGTTCGGTCGATGACAATTAGAAAATTAGACGATACGATTTGACAATTAACAAAAGAATAAACAAGATGATCGTTTGAAAACCAAAGACGATAACCAAATAATCGCTCGAAAAAATGAAATTCTCGGATCGAAGTGAAACACTAACTTACAGAAATATAAGTCATTTTTCACTGATTATCCATTTAAAAAATTATTGTTGATGTCTGCCAAACAAATACAGGGTTGCCACGGACCTGGAAAACCTGGGAAACCCGGAATTGTCATGGAATTTTTTTTCAGTCATGGAAAACCTGAAAAATCTGGAATTGTCAGGGAATTTTATAAAGCCTGATACTAAAAGCTCAATTTTTTGTATTTGAGTCGTAAAAATTTCAAGTTTTCAAGTTGACATACAACTTTTTGATTTTAAATTTAGTGCTTTCAATTGAAATCAATATGGCATTTCTAAATTTTAGTTTCTTTTGGTCTCTATCTTCCTTTAAATAATTTTTAAATTAATACATTTTAGAAACCCCAAAATGTTATGAAACTGAAGCTACCAACTTTTATGCAATGAAAATTTTTTCTTTTGCTAATTGTTTTTTAATGTAAGAAGCCCTTTAAAAAATTGCAATCGAAAAAAATTGCTTCTGAAGCAAGGAAATAATAATTTAGTTAAAATTTCGGGATATTTGGAAAATCTACAAAAAAATAATTAAAAATCACTAATTTCCTTGCCTTCCTTAGATCCTCTTACAATTTTTTTAAATGACTTGTCACATTAAAATAAATAATTTGTAAAAGAAAAAATTGCTTATGAGGTGAGGAAATAATAATTTTGTTTAAATAATATATGGATTTTTCGAAAATCTGTGTAAAAAATCAAAATTAATAATTTCCCCGACTTCGATCTTTTAAAATTTTTTAAAAGGCTTCTAACATTAAAATAAATAATTAGCAAAGAAAAAATTGTCATTGAATAAACGTAGGTAACTTCAGTTTCATAAAATGTTATTAAAATGCTTTTTAAAATACTTGTTTAAAAATTGTGAAAAATTCTAAACTTAACTAAATTTTTAAATTTAAAAAGATTTGCTCCTCATCTTTCTTCGGAGCGTATCTCAAATAACCTTACAAATTTTAACTTAATTTTTTGTTATTAATGAAATTAAAAATTAATAACTTATTTTGTTAACAATTTACTTAAAGGATTTTATACTTTTTGTCGTAATTAGCTAAAAACATACCAAAACAATTTTATTTCTGGTTTGGAATTTTTTAAGAAATGGTCTGGAAAACCTGGAAAAGTCATGGAATATTAAAATCGATGTCTTGTGGCAACCCTGAAATAAATAAGTAAATACACAAGTAAATAAATAAGTTCCATTACAACACAGACAGCGCAGCATTAGCGAGTGAGGTATTTACGTATATTTAAAAAAATTTCAACAGACACTACGTGCATCAACAAACCTTAAAAAAATCAACAATTTATATTATCAATCGTTTATTAAATCTATACATATATGTGATTTGTGTATATGTAGGAGTTTATATCTGCATATGAGCAGTATACATGTGTATGTAATTTATGTACATGTGTGAGTATATATGTACATGTGATTAGTGTATATGTGTGAGTATACATGTGTGGGTGTTATGCGCGCATGCTTGATATTCATAGAACACTACTGCGCATGCCTGATATTCATAGAACACTACTGCGCATTCCTCACATTGATAGAACACTACTGCGCATGCCTGACATTCATAGAACAATAGTGCGCATGCCTGACATTGATAGAACACTACTGCGCATGCCTGATATTCATAGAACACTACTGCGCATGCCTGATATTTAAAGAACACTACTGCGCATGCGTAATATTGACAGAACACTACTGCGCATGCGTAATATTGACAGAACACTACTGCGCATGCCTAATATTGACAGAACACTACTGCGCATGTGTAATTTTGACAGAACACTACTGCGCATGTGTAATATTGACAGAACACTACTGCGCATGTGTAATATTGACAGAACACTACTGCGCATGTGTAATATTGACAGAACACTACTGCGCATGTGTAATATTGACAGAACGCTACTGCGCATGTGTAATATTGTCAGAACACTACTGCGCATGTGTAATATTGACAGAACACTACTGCGCATGTGTAATTTTGACAGAACACTACTGCGCATGCGTAATATTGACAGAACACTACTGCGCATGTGTAATATTGACAGAACACTACTGCGCATGTGTAATATTGACAGAACACTACTGCGCATGTGTAATATTGTCAGAACGCTACTGCACATGTGTAATATTGTCAGAACACTACTGCGCATGTGTAATATTGACAGAACACTACTGCGCATGCGTAACAGTGATAGAACACTACTGCGCATGCGTAACATTGACAGAACACTACTGCGCATGCTTGACATTGACAGAACACTACTGCGCATGCGTGACATTGACAGAACACTACTGCGCATGCGTGACATTGACAGAACACTACTGCGCATGCGTGACATTGACAGAACACTACTGCGCATGCGTGACATTGTGAATATGTATACATTTGTGTTAATATTATTTTTAAAATATATACATATATATACGGCTAGGGTCGGTCGGTCGTTCTTCAACTTAATATAATAAGAGAATTTTATTAATACAAGACAAACTCAAGTATCTTTTTAATGATTTTAGAAAGTTAGTTAAATTTTACTTTTAAGTTTAATTTTTAAATAATTATATTGAGTTTTAGTGCCTTAGACGGGAAAAATGTTAATTAATAGGGGAGACTGGGGCGAAAAGTTTAATTTTGAAAACAGTTTATATTCATTATCTTTCGAACGAAAATAGAGCATTGCAATTTTTTTTATAGAAGGATGTTATCACCCTAAATAAATGTCCAGAGTTATGTGACATTCTGCTAATTTTTGTGGTGTCCATATTTAAATTTTTTTTCACCCTACTTTTGAAAATTTTTTCGTAAAAGGAAATATCAACTTTTAAGTATATTTTTTGCATTTATTGTCACCGCGATTTTTTTACTTCATTACTTGGGTCCCCTGAAGAGATACCTAAAGGTATTTGCTAAATATCTTTAGTCAGATTTTTTATATTTGTTGTTAAAGCCAAAAACGCACCCTGGGGCGAAAAGTTAAATGTATTTTTACATGTTGTTAAAATTTTTTTTATTTTTCGTTTTTTTGGGCTTATTTGTTTAAAAATAATTTATTTGACATTAGGGAAGCACTTTGTCAAAAAACAAGACCGTTCACGTAAAATAAACCAACAATTTTTTTTTTGAAAAAATTTTTTTTAACTTTATAACTGTTCTAAAGCTTTTGTTTAATAAACACAGATCCTTTATTAACTAAATTACTTGTTTATGAATACTTTAACTCATCTACTAATTAACACCTATAAGAAAATAGTTTTAGTAGGCTAGAAATAGAATTTAACATTTCGCCCCAGCCATTTAACTTTTTGCCCCAGCATGGGGCGAAAAGTTTAAAAAAACAAAATTTTCAAGAAAGGACAAAACATGTATTGTATGCGAAAATATCAGAAACTTTTTTATTGAAAGTTGTAGGGGACAAGTTGCCCTACAATATTGATATATAAATATTTGCATCTAAGCGGATTATATTGTCTAAAAAAATCATTTATGCAAAATTTAACTTTTCGCCCCAGTCTCCCCTACATTTTGCAAAATGAAAAAATTATTTATAGCACTAACATGTAGTATTTACACAATTTTTGCAGATAGTGTACAATTAATAAAAATTGATTTAATAAATGGTAATAATTCATTTATCAGAGAATAATTTATTCCCAACAAAAACATCTTTAATGTTTTAATATAATGGGTCAAAATAAGTGAAACATTTTCAAAAAAAAATTTATTATTAAAGTAATTTGGTGTTAAAGTTCTGGATCATTTTATTTTCATGTTATTATTACTTTGAAACAAATAATTATAATAAAGTAATTTCTTTTAAATAAAGCTTAATGTCTATACTTTAATGATAAAATAAAAAGATTGTCCTTAGAGTTTTGCCATAATTTTTCAAGTGGCCGGTTTCATTTATTTTGGCCCTAATATAAGTAAAAATAGGTATAATAAAATGATGGAAAATATCTGTAGCGTTTTTACTTTGTAATTTCCATATTATGAACACAATTAGTTTTGTAATATATATATATATTATTTCAATATTAAATATAAGAAAAACTCTTAATAAAAATATAATATACACTACCAGTTAAAATTTAGAGACCATACCCATTTTTTCAGGAGAATGAAAAACGTTTTAAAACGTATCATGTACGGAAACTAAAATTTTTGTATCTTTTAAGTTTTAAAAGATGTTTAAATTTTGAATAGATCAAGATCTTTTAGAAGTCATTTGATCAATATTTTATTTAGACATTTTTAAAAAATGATAATTTTCAATGTTTTACAAAAATTTTAATGACTTCTAAAATGCTGAATGCTTTTTAATGATGTTATGCTTATTTTAAAGGTGATTTTCTCCAGAATGAGAATTTTTATAGGCATTAACGTGTAATTTTTTTTTAGAAAATTCAATTTGTCAAACTTACATTTAAAAAATTAAAAAACTTTTAAACAATCTTATTAACAGAGAAATAATTTTTAAAATATAAACATATGTTTTTATTTAGTTAAGATTTAATTTAAGGTTATATTAAGGTTTTTGTTGTGGGAAAGGACCACAAGTGGGCGCGCAACGCGCGCCCTTTTGGTTCAAGTAATAATAATAATAATAATAATAATAATAATAATAATAATAATAATAATTAATAGGCAAGGAAAGATTAGTTTTTCTGAAAGAAAATTTTATAAGAAAAAAAAGGTTTGAAGTATTTAAAAATTTAGGAAAAGAAAGCGCGAGGTTGACTTGAATGGTAGGTAAAGTACTTGACTCTAAGGAGGCGGAGCATTATGGCCGGAGTGGGTCAATGAGAGGAAGAAAGAAAAAATTTCTCATGAAAAACACAAGGTCTTTTGTAGAATATACGAATAGGTGGCTCAGGAAATCCTGTAAATTTTAGAAAAAATTTTTTTCCGTGTAAGAAAAATTTAATAAATTTGTTAATTTATTTACTTATTTTTCAAATTGATTTTTTAGTATTTTATTTTAGTCAAGGTTTTAGTAATGATTTATTTCATCAATTTGTTTAATAATTATTCCTTTGATTAATTTCTTTAATAATTGTTTCATTAATTTAATTTGACAACGTGTTCGAAAAAAATGTTTTCTCTGTTGTAACTAATAAAATTTTAATAAGTTTATAAATTTACTTACTTAGATTTTCAATTCCTTTTTAACGTTTTATTTCAATAATTATTTATTTCAACAATATTTATTTATTTAATAATTTTTTTGTTATTTAATTCAACCACATGCTCGAAAAAAATTGTATTCCCTCTGTAAATAATTAATAATTTTTGTTTATTAATTTATTGACTACTTTTATAATTAATTTTTAATATTTATTTATTTATTTCACTTGTTTACAACACATATAAATGTGATTGCAAGGGAGTTGAGCAGTATAAAAAAGAAGAAAAAGAAGACGCGTCAAGGGAACAGCCAAGCATTATTATAGGGTATACGAGAATCTAAGACTTTAACAAAACAATTAACAAATTTCTTAATTACAAGTGGGTTATTCGATGACAAAACATTTAACCATTGTTATTACACTCATTCTTTATGATGGGAGCAAATAAATGATCACAGGTCGAGCATGAAACTAATATGTGAAACAATGAGTCCTCCTCTAAATAACAAAAAGTGCAAGTTGCATTCGGGTGGAAAGTGAACTTCTTCCAATCGAAAAGAATCCTCGAAACATGTCGATTGAACAGTCTGACTTGACCAAAAAATTTTTTGTAAAAAATTGGTATACGTAATAACAAATAATTTAAAGTTCCAGAATGCAAAGAAAGAGATGGAAAAATCACAAGACTTTTAGAAAGTCTCAGGTATTCCATGTCTCGATCCTTGATGAAAAGAAGATATTTTCCGAGAACAATTTCACTATCCAAGGGGTTTAAACCTATTTCATTCGAAAGTTCTGTAATGTCACAAGGATCGAAAAAGGTGGATTTAATCTGAGTCATCCAGTTAAATCTGTTTTCCGGATTACTTTTTGCTAAGTTCATTAGGCTCAACAAATACCTTCTTGGGTACTGAGAATTCTCCATTGAAATAATTTTATTCAACCAAGAAAGAATGTTTTTTAGAACCAAATGAGCAAGGTGAACAGACCCCATCTCCAATCTGACGGCGTAATTAGGAGTACAGATAGGGAGATTCAACAGCCTCTTAAAGAAAGAAAGCTGAATGCTTTCAATTAAGTCCAAGAAGTTCAAACCCCATATCTGACAACAATACATAAGAATACTTATAGAAAGACTTTGAAATAACTTAATATATGTTGACCAAGAGTCGATTTTAATAGAGTAAATTGTTCTCAGGATTGAACCAACCGCGGTGTTAGCAGTACTTATAGCTTTTCTTGCAGCAGGTAAAAACGAACAAGAATTGTGAAAGGTTATACCAAGATAGACATATTCCTTCACCACCCCAATGCAACTCTCATCGAATTTAAATGACTTAAATTTCTTCGCCCTTGAATTACCCGATTTAGTAAAGATCACTATTTTAGTTTTTTCGGTATTTACAATCATCTTATTCTGAGTACAATAATCCAACAACACATTCAACTTCTTACTCAATTCCCAAGGAGAGTCAGCTAATAAAATATAATCATCAGCATATCCAAGCATAAGGATCCCTGATGATTTATCAATAGATATACCCCTACATCCGTGATCAATAAAATAGTTCTTAATATCCGAGATGAATAATAAAAATTCTAATGGGCTCAAAGTTTCGCCCTGAAGTACCCCCTGCGTAACTTTTACATTTTGAGTCGATCCTTCGTTTGTTGTGATACATGTGAAGGCTTTTGAGTAAAAATCTCTAAGAATATTAATCATTTTAGTACTTAAACTTAGGGAGTATAATTTATTCCATAAAAGCTGGTGGGATATGGATGGAAAAGCCCCCTTAAAATCGATAAACGCAGCATAAACCACTGCGCCCGGATTATTTAAATGTATTTGTAAAATAGACATGAGGTTAAACAAGTTGTCCAGACAACTTCTGCCCTTTCTGAAACCCGCCTGAGATTCTGGAATCAGATTCAAACCTTCGGCCCATGAAATAAGCCGTTCACTTAATATTTGGGTAAAAATTTTAGCCAAACTGTTTGGCTAAAATTTTTTTTTTCAGGGTGGCCACCGGACCTTGAAACCTTGAAATGGACGTGAATTTTGTCAAACCTTGAAAAAACCGTGAATTGGACGTGAATTTTTTAAAAACCTTGAATTTTAGTATTATATATTATTAAAACCAAAAAAAAAATTTTTTGACCATTTTCAAAATTTTATTTTTTAAAAAAATTAAAATTTTTTAAAATCTATACGATTGATTGTTCAGAATCGTAAAATAAGACTAAAAAATTCGACAATGAAAAATAATAAAAAAACATGGAAGCAGTTGAATTTTTGAAGTATTACTTATTAGTAAAATTTGAACCAATAAAAAAACTTTGAAAATTTCTTCGAATCCTTGAAAAAACCGGGAAATAGACGTGAATTTTGTTTACGAGTTTTGGTGGCCACCCTGAAACAGTTCACTAATGTGATCGGTCTATAATTGTCTGGATCGGTTGAGTCCCCTTTTTTAAAAAGCATGAAAGTAGATAAATTTCCCTAATCCATTAGGTACTTTCTCGAGAAACAAAATTTTATTAAAAAGGTGGTTTTTGTACATTAACCAGTTCTGGGGCAAATTCTTAAAAAACTCTAATCTACTCCATCGATACCGGGGGCTTTTCCATTCTTACAAATTAGACAAACATTTTGTAATTTCATCTAAAGTTATCGCGTCGTCAAGCATGCGGGAATAGATCGTTTTAAAATGTGTGAAGGTAAAACATGTTTAGGCTGAGGGTAACTCTTTTGTAAAAAACATTGCCAAGTATCAATATCAACGCTGCATTGATTAGAACCGTGTGTCCTTGAAGCGTTAATAATTTTCCAAAACTGCGACGGATTTCTACAGTGACTTACTGCCTCAATACGAGAAAGATTTAAATTCTCTTTCTTTGACTTTAAAATTTTACTTAATGCGTTTCTTTGTGTATGATAATTATTCTTTGAAAAATTAGTAAAACCATCTATTCTACAAAATTTTTTAACGTTTCGGAAACACGCTTTTTCGATAGTTTCCATTCTACATCGTACCAGGGTTTGCGTTTAATGACACTACTACGAACAGACCTTTTCGACATACGCAACTCAGATGCCACCTCCCTTTTATTAATTTTTAATATTTTATTTTAATAATTATTTAATCAATTTATTTAATACCTAATTATTTTTAAAATAAATAAAAATTTAATAATAAAATAAACAAAAATTTAATGATAAATTTTGAATTACAGTCGTGTCTCGTCATTGCAAGATTCTCGAAACTGCAAGCTTTTTTAGGGCGGTACCCTCTCGTAATTGCAAGATTACGTCATCTTACGTCATCAACTTTCAGTGCCGACAGTTAGGGAGCAATGAAGGTTCTAAATAAGAGAGGGCGCCCAAAGAGAATATACCTATGCTCATCCCTGGAAATCTAGAAAGTAGGCGTGGTTTAAGTATCTTGCATTTACGAGAGTTGAAGAGTGGGAAATTTTCACAAATCTTGCAATGACGAGACACGACTGTAATTTATTTGATAATTATTTTTTTCATCTTTTTTTTAAATCGATATATTTAATAATACAGTGAGTTCTCGCGAGTCGTTCAAATCTCGAAAATTTTCAAGATCATAAAACTCACGAGTCGTTCAAAGCATAAGCCACGCCTCCAAGGCGATTTCAGGGATGTGTGAAACATATTTATCGCCCCGAAAGACACAATATTCAATGGCTTTGGTCCGTTTAAAGTACGCAGCACTGAGCACCGGCGCGCGCATGCTAGAAATTGAACGACTCGTGAATCGGACACTGATCAGCTGTTTAACGACTCGCGAGAACTCACTATAATACTTTTTAATATCTAAATTCCTTTATAACTTTAAATATTTTATTTTCTAAATTAAGGAGTATTCACAAAGTAAAAATAATGTGAGAGTCAAATGTAATAAAAAAAAAGTTTTTTATTTTCGGTAATTTTTCGGAAGTGTTTAGAAATTTTTGAATTGAGTGTAAATAATTTTCTCTCTAAATCTGAATAAGTGAAATTTTCACTTTTTTCATGTGTGAACCTTTTTCTCACTTATTAATAAGTAGAATCTACTTATATATAAGTGAAATATTCACTTTTTTATGTGTGAACTTGTTTTCACTTATCAATAAGTGAAATCCGCACTTATATATAAGTGAAATATTTAGTTAAAAAGAAATCCACCTGCGCATTATATTACAATTGTTTATACTTTTAAATGTTTAGAAACAATGTTTTTATCATTTCAATTAATATATTAGAAATTTTTTATTTTATTTCATTACAAAAATTGTCATTTCAAATTTAATAAAATTTTTAAAAAATATTTAGTTAAATATTATATTAACAGTAATCTAATAACTAACTTTCTATTTACTTAGTATTTATATACATATGGGCAATTCCACGTGAGATTTCAGTCGACCTCTTAAAATCGGCCAAAAATATTTTTTTTCTATTCTGTATTGAAAAAAAACATACGTATTTTTTTATTATTTTTTTGGAGGCCAAATTTTTGAGTTATGAATTTTCAAAATTTTCGCTTCTTAAATGTAGGTATATTTTTAATGTCAGATAACTCAAAAAATATTGCTTCTTTTCATTTTTTGACAAGAGAAAAAAAGTTTTGTTTTTCTCTCTACTTTTGAATAATCACAACAAAAAAATTTTTTTTTCATTTTTTATTAAAAAAATAAAAAAATTTTATAAACAAATTAATTTTTTTTAACTTTGGGTATGATAAATTTTCAATTTTCTTTTTTTAAAACATACCTGGAAATGATAAGAAGGTTTTGCAAAAAGTTTCAAATTTTATCGGATTTTGATTATTATTGAATTTTTAGGCTCTAAACCATTTTTAATAATAAATTGTAAAAAAATCCCATTGTGCCACGTGCGTGCGACCTGCACGGAGAGCTTAATTATTTTTTTGGACCCATCAAACTTGTCAGGCCCACTCTGAAACTTTTTGCAAAACCTTCTTATCATTTCCAGGTATGTTTTAAAAAAAGAAAATTAAAAATTTATCATACCCAAAGTTAAAAAAAATTAAATTGTTTATAAAATTTTTTTATTTTTTTAATAAAAAATGAAAAAAAAATTTTAATTTTGTGATTATTCAAAAGTAGAGAGAAAAACAAAACTTTTTTTCTCTTGTCAAAAAATGAAAAGAGGCAATATTTTTTGAGTTATCTGATATTAAAAATATACCTACATTTAAAAAGCGAAAATTTTGAAAATTCATAACTCAAAAATTTGGCCTCCAAAAAAATAATTAAAAAATACGTATCTGTTTTTTTTCAATACAGAATAGAAAAAAAATATTTTTGGCCGATTTTAAGAGGTCGACTGAAATCTCACGTGGAATTTCCCATATATAATAAGAGAAATCTTGAACAAAACGTTAAAGTAGAAACACAATAAACTAACTTTTTATAAGTAGCACCCAATAATTTTCTACGAGTATAAGACAACATATTAAGTGGCATTGTAGTGTTTCTCGTTGATCATCAAAGTTAAGCGACAAAGCTTGAGGTTAATATTAGGATGGGTGACCGTTTGGGAATTTAGCTTAAAAAATGTGAAAAATTTATATGTTTTTAAGTTTCAGACTGATAATGAGAAAAAAAGAGAGTGCTAAATAGTTGATAGTAAATAAATATTTTTTTTATATAATATTGATCCTGATTATTTATTTACATTCACTTCTTAATGTCTAAGTATTCACTTATCTCATAATTGAATATTCACTTATTCATAAGTGAATACACGGAGAAAAATGGAGTTTGAAAAACTGGGAGTCAATATTGAAAAAACAGGACTCAGTCCAGTAAAAGTACATTAATTCATTTCCATCAAGCATCTTAGGGTATTGCGTATAGTGTAAAGAGGGCCTTAGTTCCAAATGTCACTGTAAAGAGCATTGAAACACAGGCGAAGATTATAAGGCGCGCTGCAGTGTGCATAGTAGAGAAACTGGACTCAGTCCCCTACTTCGAAATTTTCACAATATATATTCATATTCATTAATTCACAAGTTTTATTCTTCCCACATCTTCATACTTGCAATTAACAACTAAGCGAATATCGAAAAATCTGACAATCATACGGGATTAAACACCTACCTAACCATACAACTAAATATACGCATAATTATAAATCGCACGCTTTTACATTAAGCCTCTCGGCTACGCAATCGATGGGGGAAATTTCCTATTTAAGAAACATCCCTTACCAATAAATAAATTTTACTTTGTAAGTAATGTAAGTATGGATGTCAACAATATTCATAATATTAAATAAATAATATTGTCAACTAGTTTAAATTTGATACGGTTATTAGAATTTAATAATAAATAAATAAAAAACATTAATTTTTTCCTAACCCTTTTCAAGTTTGACACTTCTTATGGTAAATTTGATTATTCTTTTTTTTCGTGTACAAAATAATGAATTGACCTTGAATGAAATGTATAATTAATTAATTTCACAGCAATATTTAATAATTTAATGAACTTCACTGCACTGCATAATAGTTGAGAGTAGTAAGAGTAAGTGAAACGGTAAGATAAGTGAACGACCATTAGTGTGAGAAAGAGAGAATAAATTGTGGTTTTCGAGTAGGTATCTACTTTATGTGCACGGCGTTCATTTTTCGAAAGAACTGGACTAAGTACTATAGTTGTTCAATATTCGCTTCTATTATTGACTTGTGTTTTGTACACTGCCACGTTCTTTTAACAATTACATGAGAATGTAATTTCTCATTACAATTTTTTATACTCTTATTCCTTCTTAGACTATATAAACAGTCTTGTTTAAGCTGATGAATGGGATAACTTGTGTTGAGTCCCAAACTGTTCAGCTATGAAACTTCTAATACTGTAGTGTGTACCTGTCACATATTATTCTATAAAGGAGTACTATAGTATTCTTTTATGATTTATGATTTATGATAAAATTTTTATCATAATTTTTATTTTTTACATAAAATGATTTATGCAGTCAGTGTATACACTGACTGCATAAATTATTTTTCCATTTTTCTCCGTGTATAATTCACTTATTCATAAGTGAATATATTTCACTTATTTCATGTGTGAATATTCACTTATTCTACGTGGAAGAGTTTTGAAACATGGAATAAGTGAATATTCACTTAAAATAAGTGAAATTTCACTTATTCAGATTTAGAGAGAACAATTTAGCACACGGAGAAAAAGGAATAGTTGACACATCCAGATACATGGATATCACAGCCATATTATATTGAAAAATACGGGATATCCATAGTTAAGGTTGCTGCATCCATATTCTATGGCTGGCTGTATATTGTTGGAGCAGCAAAAGATCTATGGTTGGGTGATCCATAGTAATGGAAATGGGAAACAAAAAATTGGAATCACTCAATTAATTAAATTCAATGTCATTTGAGATATTTTATACACATTTTTGTTAATTAATACACACCACTTATTAAATAACCGCATGTTATTAACGAAATAAATTATTAACCGATGGGGGGAGACACGAACCCTAGACCTAACGCATACTAAACACTAACGCTACCCACTACACTATCCACGCAACTACAATATTTGAGCACATAATATTCCTTATATACTCTACAGTCTACACATATTTCATGAAAATGAATTTATATAAACACTAATAGACAATAACAATAATAAACAATTAAAACATTATTTATACACAATAAACTCACAACACGATTATATAGACGCGACAGGAGACCGACGCGACGGACAAATTGAGACGTCCATTTTTAAATGGATGCCATGATAATGAATTGCGCGCAACATGTATCAAAATTTTGAACTAACTATGGATCTTCCAACCAAAGTTTATATGGATGAGGCAGCCATATGCGAAAATCCATAGCATGAATTGTAAGCTCAACCATGCCTATGGATGTCACATCCATATTTGATTCAACAATATAATATGGCTCCCTCATCCATTGAATATGGAATGTGCTTCCATTCTGAAAGTTGTCTCTTCCATTGAATTGGATAACACAACAATATTCTGCTCAACAATATTTTTATGGATATCTCTTCCAGACCTTTTCTTTCCGTGCAAATATTCTTTGAGTGCAACTGCAGATGTTCCTGGGTATAAAGATCGAGTGCAAGAAATCAAAAGTCCACGGTAAGAACTTTTAACATTTTTATAAATAAATTTATATGTATACAAATTAAAAAGAAAGTAATCTAAAGAAATTCAAAAAAATAAAATTAAAAATACATACAAAAAAAATTTTTAAAAAAGGATTTACAAAAAAATAGAAATTTTTATTAAATAAGATTAATTATAAATATAGAAAATATTCGTATTGACGCTTTTTCACTTTTGTGTTTTGGAAAATTTTTTTCAGTTTTAAGACGTGGTTGAAAAAGTGAAACAAATTTCTTTTCAATTTTTGACTTGTGAATTGTACCTAACATAATTTTTCAACGGAGGTCGGCTGCTAATTCTATTAATCACAGTAGAGTAGAACGGGGTGAAAAAGCCAAGGAAGCAAAAAAGCCATTTGACTTTTAATGAAAAACTGTTAAACCGATTTATCAGCCATTTAGATTATAAATAGGGGAGGATGGGGCAAGGATAGTTAGTTGCTGTTATGCATAGACGGCTTGCTCAAAAATCGCGTAATTCATGGGTATATTCGCGTTTTAACACAAAAAGATGATACACGCACAGAAAAAAACTGAACTCAAAATGAGTCGGAAAAGTGACTCATTATGAGTTGCAACAAAAATGAGTAGGGCAGATGGCGCCACGTTCTATGTCATTTAACATGGACTCATTTTGAGTTGCAACAAAAATGAGTCCAAGTTTTTTCTGTGCGGAGAAAATTTGTTCCTTACATTTTACCGAATTTTTCAATAAAGTTGGGATATAGTAGCATAATCGTAATTTTTAATAATTTTTATATTATTTTTTTTGGTAACAATATTTAAAATCTAATGTGATATCTTTATTCCTTAAGAACTAGTACTGTAAAAGTTGAAAAAAATTGAAACTGAACGTTTAATGTAAATTAAATAAATACCTCCTTGATGGGCACTAACGTTTCAGGAATAGTTCGGTAAAACTTTCTTGACTTGCTTAAAGTGTTAGTTTTCAGGAATAGTTCGGTAAAACTTCCTTGACTTGCCTAAAGTTTTAGTTTTCTGGATTGAAATACTTTATTTCAAGTGTCCCGCAGTCAAATGAAAGACTTTCACACTAATAGTTGATTTTTCCAACTTATTTAGACTTAATTAATAATTATTTTGTTATTATTTAAATTAAAATTCAATTAATTAATTATTTTAAACACTTATTAATTGCTAAATATGTAATAAATGCTTTTAAATCATGTAATAAGAAAATATAAAATGGCAATAACATACTTATTTTTTAACATATAATTTATTCATTTTAATTAAATATGAATAATAGTAAGTAAGCAAGCAATCAAGAAAACAAGTAAGTAAGCAAGTAAACATAAGTAAGTAAGCAAAAAGGAAATAAATAAGTAAGCAATTAAACATATAAGTAAGTATGTAAGTAAGTAAATAAGTAGGTAAGCAAGTAAGCAAAAAGGAAATAACTTGCTTGCTTACTAGCTTACTTTCTTATTTGCATACTTACTTGCTTATTTCTTTCTTGCTTACTTTGCTTACTTGCTTACCTACTTATTTGCTTACTTGCTTGCTTCCTTTCTGCTTACTTACTTCCTTATATGTGGACGTCCGCATGAAAAAGGACCACTTTGGCACTATTGGACTTATCTATATGGGCGAATTCCTGACAAAATTTGGAAAATTTTGAGTGGTCTTACAACCTTTTTGGTGAAAAATTCGATGAGTTACAGAATTTTAAAGTTTGGAGTATCAAATACGTCATTTCGAGAAAAACGAAATCAAAGATTGTAATATGAATATCTGTGGTTCTTCTGGGAAGTTATTCAGATAATTGTTGTTTTAAGTCTAGTACACCCTTAAGATTGAAAATCAATAGGTTTCGTATTCCCCCCCCCCCTCATTTTTTAACAATGACAAAATAATGGATCTCCGACAAAGTGGTCCCTTTTCTAAAAATACGGTTATTAATTAATAAAGTGGAATATTTAACGAATTTAAAGGTTCGGTGTTATTTTTTAAAGTTATTTCAAGCAAAGAAAAGAAAAGTAGACTAAAAAAATTTTTTAAGCGACTTTATTATAAAAAATCTTAGAAAAAATTAAAAATTTCATTTGTAGAAACACGAAATTAAAAATTGTAATGCGAATTTCTCCGGCTCTTCTGGTAAGTTATTCAGATAAGAGTTGTTTTTAGTCTAGTACACCCTTAAGATTGAAAATCAATAGGTTTCGAATTTTTCCCTCCCTTCGTTTTGAAACAATGAAAAAATAACAGATTTCCGACAAAGTGGTCCCTTTTCATTTTTTTTTCTAACAACGAAATAAAATACTTAGAGTGTCAATAAATTAATAAAAACTGCATGAATCGACGTGGTAGACCCTGTAGATTAAGAAAAAAAGATAAAAAAAATTTCGATATTTTTCTTCAAAATTAGTAAATTGCGAATATCTCGGAATCTAGAACCGACAAAGTGGTCCCTTTTCATGCGGATGCCCACATATGCTTACTTGCTTACTTTCTTATTTCCTTCTTGCTTACTTTGCTTACTTGCTTATTTCCTCCTTTCTTACTTTGCTTACTGGCTTATTTCCTTCTTGATTACTTACTTTCTTATTTGCTTACTTTCTTACTTGCTTATTTCCTTCTTGCTTACTTTATTCCTTATTTGCTTACTTGCTTATTTCCTTTTCGCTTTTTAATACCTCACAATTATTATTTAATACTTGCACTTTTAATATGTATATTTTTAATTTTAAACACAAAAATTTGAGAATAATAAGGATTTTCATAAATTATTGTTTTATTCCATTAAATACAAATTTAAACATTTTTCTTTCTAATAATAAAAACATAATTTAAAAATATTTCATAAATTGACCTTGAATATAGTTAGAAATGATTCATTAATATAAATAATTTTTAATTTTGTACATTAATGTAAAGCGTGCGATGTGTGTATTAGTGTATGCGTTTAGAATGTACTGTAGGCAGGTGTATCAATTAGTATTTGTTCGTAAACAATTGTAGGGGGTTTAGGTAGTGATTAAAGTAGGTAAATTGAGAGTTACGGCAGTATTAATATAGATCTACTGAAGTAACATTATTTTTTATTTTTGTTCTTAAAGTTTTACCGAACTTTCAGTAAATTGCAACTCGTCAGTTTTACCGAAGACTTTATCTTACGTTTTACCGAACTATTCAATAAATTTCAACTCGTTAGTTTTACCGAAGACTTTATCTTACGTTTTACCGAACTATTCAATAAATATGAATGTAGCGAGCACTTGGCTTACGTTTTACCGAACTGTAACTGAAGCGCTAATACATGTATCGTGAGCTTTATGATTTTTACATTATTTTTCAATGCAATTTCTTTTACAGTCTAGTTCTTGAAAAATTACTGTTTTGACACTTCATCCCAGTTTTACCGAACTAAATTCAGTAAAATTTCAGGAATAAATTTTCTCCGTGTAGTAAAAATTGAAAGGCAATCTGTCACCATTTGCGAAGTTAGGAGTTTATTTTTGAAAAAATTCTGTTTTGCTAAAATGTCAACGAAATGTTTATTGTTTTCTATATTAGAGTTTCAGAATATTTATTTACATACTAAGTGTTTTCCGGAGTGGAATTTCCTGTTAAACACGAATATCGTATTTATTTTCAAATTAATTCACGTTGTTCCATAAAATTTAGAAAAAACTTAAATATGGACTCACTGGGCAAGGATAGTTAGAAATAATACGGTACGGTAAAATCCTGTTAATGACATTGCAAATTTTAAAAAAGGGTTTAATTGTTCTTGATAGATTATATTGTTGAAATAAATATAACAACAGTAGTTCTATTAAACACAAATTATATGTTTGTTTATTTATACTCGTTATCGATACAGAGCGCAAACACAAGAGAGTAAAAGTAAAGTAAAGGAAACAGGAAATAACAGATGGCGCGCATACAGGAAATAGTGCGATAGCACTGATCATAGAAATGCGCATGCGTTAGGAGAGGGCGCGAACTTCCAACACTCCCTCCCGACCTCTCTAACATTTCTTAATAATATTTTATTTTAATTATAATAATAATAACACAACGATAAATCTGGTTCGTAGTAATCTCATTTTATTTATATTGATTCTCATCTTTGATACTGTGCTTTTCTTTAGTTATTTCCTGTAAACAGAATAAAAATTAAGATTAAACATTTACATTCATAAGCTTATTAACTAAATACTTGTGGAGGTCAAATGATAGTGGTTTTGTAAATATATCGGCTAGTTGATCTTTTGAACTGATCCATTTTAGTGAAATTAATTTTCTTTTGACACATTCTTTTATGTGATGGATTTTTACTTCTACTATGTGTCGTAGTTTATTTCCACCATTTGTTTCTGCACTCACACATGCAGCTTTGTTATCACACTACAACGTCATTGGGTTCAGAGTTGCAGTTAAAATCAAATTCAAAGAATTGTACATCGATAGCAATTCTTGGCTTGCCTCACTCATCGCTACATATTCTGCATGGCAAGTAGACAAAGCCACGTAAGATTGTTTATGGGTTTCCAAGCTATGGTATCACCGTATAGTTGAATAAAAAATCCGCAGGTCGTCAACGAGTTTTTGCAATCGCCAAAACTCGCGTCAGAGAATGCTTGGATTCCTTCTGAATTTCCTAAATATCTCAAGCCTAATGATTTGGTACCTTTCAGGTATCTGAACACCCTTTTTACCATATTCCAATCGTCCTCTGTTGGATTAACTTGGTGTCTACTTAATACATTTACAGTACATGATATGTCTGGTCTTGTCGCGCCTGCCAGATACAGTAGACTTCCAACCGCTTCTCGATATGGAACCTTTTCCTTAGTTTTTGTCAATTTCAAAATCTCATCATTAAAATCGGTCTCTCTTAATTCCAAAGATTTCAGCTCATCATCAATCGCTAATTTCCAAGAGTTTTTATCTTTTGATTGCATGGCATCCTTGTAATTTATAGGATCTAAATTAATATATGCCAACAATGCATGAAAGATTTCGTCATTAACTTTATCAAATTCCTTTTCTTTTTTCTCATCAGGACAAACAGCAAGTAGTACTTCAAAATTCTCGTCTAAGTTTAGTTTAGTAAAACTTGTGTCTTCTATCAAATTATTTCCCAAATTCATATTACTTTCAGATTCAGGATTAATAACTATTGTTTCATTTTTCTTTGGTCTACCTCGTTTTCCCTTTTTTGTTTCACTCTCCAAATTTAAAGTCTCATCTGTTTGTTTCTCATCCTTTTCGAATTCTAGGAACCATTTTCTCTTGTCGATTTCTTCATTAGCATGTGGAAAATCCTTAATATCGCTTTTTGAGAAAATGTCTCCATATACCACTTTTTCATTAAATCGCACCTCTCTGCTTTCATAGAACTTCCCATCTTCTGGTCGAAGGAATTGGTAGCCTGTGGGAGTATATCCCACCAGCACAACTCGTCTTCCTTCGGCTCTGAATTTTGGACCTGTTTTCCTGTGGACTTTGATGTATGCTAAGCAGTCAAATCTTTTGATTTGATTAATATTAAAACTGTGATCAGGTGCAAATTTTTCTATTGGGGTTATCATATTATTAGATTTGTGTGGTGTACGATTGTATGCGTACACTGCTGCTGAAAGAGACAAATCCCACATATTTTCTGGTAATCTCGCATCGTACATATAAGATCGAACCTTTTTTTGAATAGTTTGGTTGAATCGTTCTGCCACACCGTTGTGTTCTGGAGTATCAGGACACGCCAACTGTAACTCCGCACCAAGCTTTAATAGAATTTCGACGGTATACTCTCCCGTGTATTCAGTTCCCTGGTCTGATCGTAAATAACACACTTTTGCATCATTTCCCAGTAGATTTCGAGCACTTCTTACAAACATATCAAGACAGTGACCAACATCGCTTTTAGCTTTCATTGGGTAAGCCATAGCAAGTCTTGAATAATCGTCTATAAAAACTGAGATATATTTGTAATGTTTTGGGTGAGTAATAGGAGAAATTGGACCCATCACGTCCGAATGAATAATTTGAAGAGGATTTATGGCTCTTTTTCGAGTATTTAAAAAAAGGTAGCTTGTTGAATTTAGAGACCAAACATACTTCACAATCTAAAATTGACTCGTCAAACTTAGCTGCGTTTAACTCTTTATTTTCAGGAAATTTTCTTTAAATAGCTTTGAGATACTCTAATGAAGCATGACCAAATCGAACGTGCCACAAAAGCGCTTTATTATTTTTTAGGAATTTTTGGCTCTTACAAGTGATAGATGTCTCATCTTCATCGAAATTTATTATAGGCAACTCATCAACATTGTGAAACTCTCGATCCCAAATTGTTGTGTCAAAATTTGAGTGTTCATACGTAATTTTTGTTTTAATCGGATTTTCATTTGTAATATGATTCTTTTTGAAATTTTCTCCTACAGCCTCATCTATAATCAGTTTATATGTCTCATCTAAAACTTTTTGTTCAGTTTCTTTTGTTGTACTAGAACTGAGTTTTTCTTTTGCAGTAACACTACGTGTTATATACTTCCTCACTTCGGTTTCACAGTCAGCTAAATTCGCAAATATTCTTTTCCTTTCGATTTTTGTATTAGTCTCTCCTGTTAAACTCTTTGCATTTATTTCTAGTTCTATTATCCAGTAAGGTCTTTTATACACGCCTGTTAAGAAAGACTCGTTGGACACTGGATCAAAAATATCGATTTTTTCATTGTCTAAATACACACTCAAACCTATATCTACAAATCTTCTAAGTGAAAGAAGATTTTCTTTTAAAGCTTTAGCAAATATAACTCTATCTATTTCTAAAGTTTTTCCATCTTTTAAATTAACTTCAATTTTCCCCACTCCCTCCGTTTTCAAGTCCGCAGAAGAATTTTTATTAGCACATTTAATCGTGCCGAAATTTGTCTCATCTAAATTTTTGAAAATGGTTTTCGAGTTGGTTAGGTGTTCTGTAGCACCAGAATCTGCTAAAAAGTCTATAATAAATTTATCTCTATTTGTACAATTATGAATTATATTATTAGAATCGGTATAGAAAGTGTCGCAATCCACCTCCATTGGACTTACACATTCAACATTTAGATTATTAAATTTCCACTCACCTTTATTGTTTTTACCACCTGTCTGCTTTCCGCCGTTGAGTTAAGTTGGTGATTTTGATTGAAAATTATCTTTTGGTCTTGTACTTCTGTTAAAGACTCTAGAAAAATTTCCTTTTCCTCTACCTCTCGTGCTATTGAATCGAGCTCTTTTTATCGGATTTTCGTAATCAACGCTTTCTTTTCGTTTTATGCCTCGTCTTTGATAACCAGTTGAGCCTCGAGATGTGTTGTTACTTAATTTGTAGAAACTGGTATTTCCTCGTACTGATCCTCGTCCTGAAGTAGACGGCGCATAGGGACATTCTGCTGCTATGTGGTCACCAAAGCGATTGCACTTATAACATAGCTTACCTTTTCCTTTATAAGGACAGTTAACCCCTATGTGCCTTATGTCTTGGCACTCGTAACACCTAATTGTCTCCTTTCTAGCCAACATAGCTGGTCTCACTTCTTTATTCTCATCTTTAGCTTGTTTTCTGTTAGCCTCATCTTGGAGGACAAGAAGTTTTAACTCGTCGTAACTTGTTCCTCGGCCTTTTGAATTTTTTGTAACAAATTCTATGGTCTGAATCGTCGGCACAGAAATCATTACGGCATTGTAGAATGCATCACGTTTTTCGGCTTCAGACAGAGCAGCTGCACCAGGTGAATTTTCGTAATTCCTGATTGTCTCCTCAAATTTTTCACAGAACTCCCCGGCCGATGGTTTGCCAACGACGTATTGCATACTATACAGTTGCTTCCTGACTGTGTGAGAGTTGACGTTAACCTCACACCTTTTTAATTCTTTTAATTTATTTATTATCTCTACAGGATCTTGGTAATGCATGACTTTGGAATGATAAAATTGATCTAAATGATTAATTAAGATGTCCCTGACTTTGAATTTTTGTTCTTTTAAAATTTTCGCATCTATGGAATCAAGTTCAATACTATTATCTATAATATGCAATAAGTCGTGTGACCTTAGTTCTGAGGAGAAATAATCATAGAAATGTTCATATTTCATGTTACTGTTAAGCTTATAATCTCTTTTTAACCCACTGGATTTATTAATTATTTCAAGTTTCACTGTGTCATTTAAACTTTTATTTTCGTTTAACTTTATTGTCTCACTGTTATTTAATTTTTCAAACTGATCTTTAATTAATTTTTTAAAACTATTTTCTGTGAAATTGTTTGAAACTGATGCAGCACCCGGATCAACTGACGAATTTACCTCATTTGTCGTTTCTGTTGATTTTTGCGTATTCGATTTTTCAACGTCATGTAATGATTTCGATACAGTTCTTTTTATATTTAACACATCTTTTACCACACCTAACACATCATTTACTTTTTCAATTTGTTTCCCCAAATCCTCTTTTATTACTTTAACCAACTCTGGCACATTATGTTCATTTTTCATCTCTCTTTTAATTTCTTTTAAATCATTCGAAACTTGTATCATCATTTCATTAAAATTGGTAAAAGCTACATTGGAGGATTCACAAAATTTGGTGATTGCATCCATTAATTGGCACATTTTTCTTTCTTGTTGATTTATGCGTTCTTGTACTGAAATTAAAATTTTTTCTTTATAATCATTAGTTGTATTAACAATATTTGGTTTGACATTATTTTTTGTAACACATCTTAAATGGAAGTATTCTTTTGTTATAATATTGCTTATTATTTTCGGTTTACCTGTGATTATTTTTTCATCCGTATTATGGAGCTCGCTCCATTGCACTTGTGGTAACATCCGTTTCTCTGTATGAGGAAAAATAATTATTAGTATTACAACCTTATCTCAAGATTAGTCCACCGAACATCAAGTGTACCTACTCTTTAAGACTAGTATGAACGTAAGAGTCCGAACATCAAGATCACTTATGTTCACACTTAAGTTGACAAGTTCACATTACCGAACATCAAGTTTCTGATTCCAAGTCAACCTCTCGGATTAGTATAGAATTTAATTTATTACAATATTAAAGAAAAGTTAAAATATTATTAACTCTGTTGTAACTTTGTTTAAAGTTTCATAATTATGTTTATAAATTCTATACAAATAAATTAATTTTACTTTTACTCGTCTTATAAATAATTATCTCATCTTAATTATCAAATATTTTTCAAATTTGAACTCACCAGTTCTGTAAATGTTTCCTTTTTGCATATACAGATTCAGCAATTCTCCTTCTATGACAATTTTCACTTGTTCTCCTCGATGGAGTTCATCTAATTTGAAAATGTCTCGAATATTTTTCCATAAGTACGATAACTCATCCACTTAAAAAAAATTCAAATTAGTTATTTTTGAATTTAGTCACGTGAGCAATTCGGAGGTAAAAATGGCCGCTTGTCGCATTATATCTCCGTCTCACTTTAACTTAGTACTGGTTATTCTATTTTACGGACAACCCCCCTTTCGCACATGTTTTTGCCGGCCGGCTCTATTCACACCTTTTCATGCGAAATTAATATAATTTTCAACAGAATTTGATTTTAAGTTGTTGTCTTTTTTTTATATATTTCGAACTCATCAACCTTTCTTTAATTAGATTTGCTGCTTTACAAAAAAAGATTACACCCGTCGTTAAATCACTATTTACACGCCACCATTTTTTTTTTATTCACGTAAACATTATTTATTTATTTTATTTTATGCTTGATTTCAAATGTTAGCTATATACGTATTTATTTTTCTTCTTTTCTTTTTAGATTTCAACACGCACTTTCGCAAATAAAGAAAAATTCGTACTCACTAACAACTTGTTGAGTTTCGTCATTTCTCACCACGTGTTGATCTTTTACAATAACTTTATCCTCACTCATTTTTTAGATATTAAGCACTAGCACAGTGGAATCGTGGGTGGGCACATAACCTGATAGATTATATTGTTGAAATAAATATAACAACAGTAGTTCTATTAAACACAAATTATATGTTTGTTTATTTATACTTGTTATCGATACAGAGCGCAAACACAAGAGAGTAAAAGTAAAGTAAAGGAAACAGGAAGTAACAGATGGCGCGCATACAGGAAATAGTGCGATAGCACTGATCATAGAAATGCGCATGCGTTAGGAGAGGGCGCGAACTTCCAACAGTTCTTTTTAGGTTTATTTTACATAATGGTGCGTAATTATATACGGAAAACGAAGCTTATTGACCAAGAAGTTTGTGGTCGTCTGAAGAAAATTGGATAAACCTCTAATTCTAGTTCAGATGAATTTCTATACAATAATTGCAATGCAGAAAATTTTCAATACATATTTTTAATACTTGAGATAACAATATTCAATAGTCTAAATCCAATAAAATAAAGAAAACGAAAATTTACTGATTTTCTATAACATTTTTAGCATTCGAATTCTTTTATAAAGAATTCTTTCTAATTCTTTTATACTTTTTATTTTCTTTTTTTTATTTTTTTACAATTTTTTTTTACTTCTTTATTCGTATCTCGTAGGGATTAGAGTCTACAGTAAAATAATGTATAGCAAAATTATAGCCAAATAACCAGGCTTTCCAAAAATACTTTTCGTTTGCAGATACCCAATGGGAAGTTTACAACTGGCGGAGTACTGCGCCAGCACTGGCAGTACTGGCAGCTACGCTGACAGACAGTACTGGCATAACTCTGGGATGATAACGCTGTCTAACGCTGGCGAAGTACTGCCTGCCAGTGCTGCCAGACAGCGCTGGCGCAGCACTGGACCAGTGCTGGCTGAGAATACTGCCACAATAAATGCCGTATTGTTATTAATTAGTCGTGAATTCATAATTATAAATAATTTAACAACAAAATTGTAAATAATA
Source organism: Leptopilina syphax (assembly GCA_032872505.1). Taxonomy (NCBI): domain Eukaryota; kingdom Metazoa; phylum Arthropoda; class Insecta; order Hymenoptera; family Figitidae; genus Leptopilina; species Leptopilina syphax. The sequence continues at coordinate 31,429,315 of CM065472.1, forward strand.
TTAATAAATAGTTATTATTCATAAAATATTTCTCTTAAAGAAATTGTATTAAAGATGGAGACTAACAATGGATAGGGGAGCGTGGGGTAATGGGAGCTTTTAAATTTCACGCACTTAAAAGCCTTTAAATTCGCTGCAATGTCTAGAAAATCTTCTACAACCTTTGTTTATATCATTCCAAAACAAACGATTACATTCTTGATAAATTTTTAGTAAAGACAAGGGAAAATGTATTTTTTGAGTTTTCGTTGTAAAATGCCAAATATTTCTAAACATCACCATAAGTAGTCAAAATCGTATTATTTAGTTCTGTTTTTTCATTATATTATAGGTGAATATGTGTAGATATGTATACTTGTATAAAAATCGAAATAATAATAAAATTTGTTTATGTTTTTATTTTTTTATTCAAATTTTGGCCTGTAAGAATTCTGTGGGGTAATGGGAGAATTAGTGTCAGACCAAAGAATTTTCATTACTATGTTGCGTCTTTCGTTATTTCTTTCAAAATTGTAAAAGATATCACCTTATGAAAAAACTTTTAATTAAAAAATAATTTTTGGTGGGAAAAATAAAAAATTTAATTTTTTTTCAAAAATTTTTTATTCAATTATAATTTAGGAAAAAATTTATTTTAAGTCTAAAGTTTTGGCTTCATTGTAAGTATTAACACTTTTTTCTATTAGAAAACAAAAAATATTCCTAAAATATAGAAATTTTTTAAATTTCAAGTGAAAGCTCCCATTACCCCACAAATTGGGTGATCGCAAAAAATGTATTTTTTTTTTTAAATTTGTTTTCCAATTTACTTTCTCTTTTTAAGTTTCTAATTAAACATAATTAAAGATAAATAACGAAATGAGTAGGAAATGACGAAAATAATGTATTATTATAAAGATAAGTTGATTTTTTAAATAATTTTCCTTAAGGGGCTCCGATTCTCCCACGCTCCCCTATAGTAAATAAAGTAGAAAAAAATTGTTTATAACATTTAAAAATTAAATAATAAACAATTACAGTAAGTGTGCATTAGATTTTCATATTTTAGTACCTAACGATTGGAATCTAGAAATATCGCAAACCTATGAAAATAAACAAAATTGCTCACGAAGGGAATCGAACCTACGACCTACGGTCTAACAGACTAAAGCTCTAACCACTATGCTAACGACACATGTGTACAGTAAAGTATTAATATCTCAGTATCATTCAGACATACAATTATTGAGTCAAAGATGAGAAAAAAATAGGGATACGTTAGAAATAATAAATTGAAATAAAATAAATTTAACTAAATTTTTAATAATTAAATTAAATTACTTTGCTTATTGCATTTAACATTTTACATAATTCTGAAATTACGTGTTAATTTTTTTTATAATTTTTTATTCATAGTAAGAAGTATAATAGTATTTTAAAAGGATCCAAATTATTAATGAGATTAAAGTTTAAATTTTGTTTATAATTTTAATTTGTTTAAATAATTTATTATTTACAAAATTAGACAATTATGTTAAATTATTATAATTAAATTTAATAAAAATAAAAAATGAACAACTGAAAAGTAAAATATAAATTTTTTTCAATAAATTTATATTTATAAACATTCCTAAACTTTTTTTATAATTTTTTTCAAGTTTATGTCAAAAAAGCAATGTTGGCAAAGAGCGTTGTGAACAATTTTTCTATACTCAGCCAGCACTTGCCGCCGTGGCTTGTCCAAGCTTTGGCGAAACAAAAATTCTGTACTGCGCCAGCACTAATTGTCGAGGCTCGGCTGGACTACGCCGAACAATCGTCTGAGTACTAAGCCAGTGGTGAACATCGGGACTACACTGGCATTTCCCATTGGGTACATATTCAAGTTTGGCGGCTAGATCCGAAAAGGTCTTACCTAACTATCCTTGCCCCATCCTCCCCTACTATTAGTTAATACGCAAATTTTGATTCTAGTTTGGATGTTGTACTTATAGTAATATAGTTTTTAGTTTTTTTTTTTTTTTTTATTTTTCCTACTAACCGGGAAAACCGGGAAATAGCCGAGAAACGAAAAAAAACCGGGAGAAACCAGGAACTAGCCGGGAAACGAAATTTCTAAATAAAATTTTTATGAAATCGTGTACTATGTAAGGAAACAACTATCATTGGTCGATATATCAGATCATTAAAAAATTTACGGGAAAAATAAATCTTTTGTTCGGAGAATTTTACCTCAGCATTGAGTATTAGAGGAAATAATTTTTCTTGTGTTTGAAATTAAAAAATTAATTTCTGTTTTATTTATAAAGTGTTACTAAAATGTTTAAAAGATTTACTTAGAAAGACGTTCAATTGTTAAATCCTGTACGGTATTAAATTTAAAAATAAATTTTACGTAAAATTCTGTATACTTTTCAAGTGTAATTATTTATTGACAATGAAACTGTGTTATTTATAAATAAAAACAAATTTTTAGGTTCTTTAAAATTTTGTTTTATACTTTTTTATTATGATTAATATTAAATTATCACTTATACATTAACCCTCCTGAGAATGAGTTTTTACCCCAACAGTAGTTACCAAATGCATACATTTTTCACAACAATAGATTTTCCTGCAATTTGGTATACGGAGGTCTTTTGGGTCGCTGATTACAAATCTGAAGTCCATTTTTGAAAATTAAAAATGGCGGATCCAATATAGCGGACTAATTTTCAAAAAAATATTTAATTTTTTTGCAATTCGGTATATAGGGGTTTTCGGGGTCGCTGATTACGAATCTGAAGTCCGTTTTTAATTTTAAATAAAAATTGAATTATTATTTAAACAATTTTTAAACAAATTATTGTTGTTATTTACAAACTTTTTACAGAATGCACCTTGAAAGTTGCAATTTTTTCCTAATTTTGCAATTTACTAAAATCTATATAATTACAGATAAAGAATAAAAATTAAATTATTACTTAAACAATTTTTAAACAAATTATTGTTGTTATTTACCAACATTTTACAGAATGCACTTTAAAAGTTGCAATTTTTTCCAAATTTTGCAATTTACTAAAATCTATATAATTACAGATAGTGAATAAAAATTGAATTATTAATTAAACAGTTTTTAAACAAATTATTGTTTTTATTTACCAACTTTTTACAGAATGCACCTTGAAAGTTTTGCAATTTTTTCCTAATTTTGCCATTTACAAAAAGGGGCGGTATCAATTGCCCTTAATTTAACTGTATACAGGAAAACTGCCCACAATAAACTGCATACTGGAAAACTGCATACAAGCAAATTTTAATAATAAAATTATTAAATTTAATTTGAAAACTGTATAAATCTAAACTGCATACCGTTAAACTGCACATAGGTAAACTGCACACAAGTCTAATTTTCTATTAAATTTATAAATAATTAATATTAAAAAACTCTACACAGTTAAAGTGTACATTGGTAAACTGCATACAAACTAAATTTAAAAAATTAAATTAAAAATTTATTTATTGTTTAATTGCACACCGTTAAACTGAACATTGCTCGACTGCATACAAAATAAATAAATAAATTTAAAAAATTTTATGTATCGTCAAATTGCACATCGGTAAACTGCATACATATCAACTGTATACAGCTAAGTTCTCTTATGAATATATTCGATATATTCGCAACTTTCAACTTCATAGAAGAAAACTTAGCTGCATACAGTTGATATGTATGCAGTTTACCGATGTGCAATTTGACGATACATTAAATTTTTTTAATTTATTTATTTATTTTGTATGCAGTTGAGCAATGTTCAGTTTAACGGTGTGCAATTAAACAATAAATAAATTTTTAATTTAATTTTTTAAATTTAGTTTGTATGCAGTTTACCAATGTACACTTTAACTGTGTAGAGTTTTTTAATATTAATTATTTATAAATTTAATAGAAAATTAGACTTGTGTGCAGTTTAACAGTATGCAATTTAGATTTATACAGTTTTCAAATTAAATTTAATAATTTTATTATTAAAATTTGCTTGTATGCAGTTTTCCAGTATGCAGTTTATTGTGGGCAGTTTTCCTGTATACAGTTGAATTGAGGGCAATTGATACCGCCACTAGTAAAATATATATAATTACAGATAAAGAATAAAAATTTAATTATTATTTAAACAGTTTTTGTTATTTACCAACTTTTTACAGAATGCACCTTGAAAGTTGCAGTCTTTTCTAATTTTGCAATTTTCTAATCCTGATGTGATTAAAATATTACAATTTTTTAATAATACTTATGACTGGTTTCAGTAAATATTGTCTTTAATTTATTGATTTAATTCTAAATAAAGCTAAGAAAACATGAAAAGTTGTCAAATATTTGCTATAATCTCTCTAATTATTTGAAAATTATATGATTTTGCAATATTAAATTGTTTAAACAAATGAAAAATGCATAATAACATTATTAAAATACATTAATTTTATTAACAGATAATTATATGGAAAAACTTTGGTGAATTTTAATCGTTTTTGGTAAAAAAACAAACAAAAATCGTCGGTAGCGTGAAGGTTAACTATATTGTTATTTACAAACTTCGCTTATAGTGAGCCTAGAATAATACATTTTTTTCTTAATTTTGCAATTTATTGTACTTTATATAATTACTAATAAAAATATGAATAAAATTGTACGAACAATTTTTAGATAAATAATTAATAGTATTTACTAACTTTTAAAATTTTAAACAAATAATTCTTATTATTTACCAAATTTGTTTACAGGAGTGCAAAATATTAAAAGTTATTAAAATTTTTATAAATACCGATAACAAATAGAAATTAATTTATTTAAATATTTTCTTAAAAAAATTACTTTTTGTTATTTGTTTAAAAATTGTTTAATCAATAATTTTTTTCCTTTTATCTATCGGTGTTCTTATAAACCTCATCTAATTATAAAATTAGGTAAAAACTGTATCATCCATGTGCATTATGTAAAAAGCTAGTAAATAACAATAATAATTTATATTAACATTTTTTTAATAATATTTCGAACTAGTTTATCTAAATATTTTATTGAAACGACCAAAATTTTAATAACTTTTACAGAATTAAAGTAAACTTTCACGGAATGAAATTCTGAAAAGTCAGTTCTTGAAAATCAATAGAATTTAAATCATGCAGTTTTAGACAGAACTCCAAATGCACTTTCTAAATTTTAATCAGTAAAATTTCACTGGTAATAAAGTGTGAATTTAGCAACTGCAGATTCCAATTTAAAGAAAAATTAAATATTTTTTTAAAAATTAGTCCGCCATATTGGATCCGCCATTTTGAATTTTTAAAAACGGACTTCAGATTCGTAATCAGCGACCCCGAAAACCCCCATATACCGAATTGCAAGAGAATTCAATAACTTTTTTAACCCTCCTGCGCATAAAGCCGAGTATACTCGTCCAAACTAAACCGTTACCGTATGCATGAGGACGAGTATACTCGTCCAAACATATTTGTTAATAACTTTTGTTTAAATAAATATTTAGACATCGGACAAGTTGCAAATTTCTTTCAATGAACAAACGAAGCTATTTGAATTATTTAGCAAACTATATATTATTTATTTAACAATAAATATTGCATATAAAATGTTTAAACAAATTGAAAAATTTCTGTTTTATAAATTAATGTTTGTTTATCGGATTTTCCAAAAATTGTCCATCAAAGGGTTTTTGGGTGCGCTGATTACGCATTTAACCTCAAAAATTCAAAATGGCGAATCCAATATGTCGGACAATTATTTTTTTTAAAAGTGGACTTTTAAAAAAATTTATAGAATTTTACCAAAACTTATTATCAAAGGGTTTTAGAGGTCGCTGCTTACAAACATGGAGACAAAATGACAAAATTTAAAATGGCGGATCCAATATGGCTGAGGACAATTTTGAAAAAGTTTTCTAATCGTCCCGTCTATTGCTATCAAGGTGTTTTTGAGGTCGATAATTACGAATCTAAAGTCAAAAATTCAAAAAATCTAAAATGGCGGACCCAATATGGCGGACGACAATTTTTAAAAAGTTTTGAAATCGTCCCGTCTATCTCTATCTAGGAGTTTTTGAGGTCGCTGATTACGAATCCGAGGTCAGAATTCCAAAATTGAAAATGGCGAATCCAATATGGCGGATGATAATTAAAAAAAATTAATTCGACCCTCTATCGCTATCTAGGGGTTTTCGGGGTCGCTGATTACGAATCCGATATCAGATTTTGAAAATTCAAAATAGTGGTTCCAATATGGCGGAAAACATTTTCTAAAATTCATCGGATTCACTTGAAACTTGTTACTCAGGAGTTTTCGAGGTCGCTGACTACGAATCCAATATCAGATTTTGAAAATTTAAAATGGCGGATCTAATATGGCGAACATGAAAATTAAAAATCGACTGAATTGACTTAAAACTTGTTACTCAGGGGTTTTCGGGGTTGCTGCTTACGAATCCGATATCAGATTTTGAAAATTAAAAATGGTGGTTCCAATATGGCTGACAAAATTTCCTAAAATTTATCGAATTCACTTGAAACTTTTTACTCGGGGGTTTTCAGGGTCGCTGATTACGAAACCGACTGCAGATTTTAAAAATTCAAAATGGCGGATCCAATATAGAGGACGAAATTTGCTAAAATTTATCAGATTTACTTAAAACTTTTTACTCGGGGGTTTTTGAGGTCGATGATTACGAATCCGATTTCAGATTTTGAAAATGCATAATAGCGGATTCAATATGGCGAATGAAATTTTCTAAAATTTGTCGGATTCATTTGAAACTCGTTACTAGAGGATTTTCGCTGATTACGAACATATGCAGTCGGATGAACACTCCTTTATTTATTTTGTTTTTTTATATTTTTTCTGTTTGTTCACATATTGGATCCGCCATTTTCAAAACCGATATTACATTTTTAATCTACGCAATCAATAAATCCCAAGTAACAACTTTTAAGTAAATCTGATAAATTTCTTAAAATGGCGCCAGTCATATTCGAAACGCCACATTCTATTTTAAAAATTTCATGCTAGATTGGTAATCAGCGACCGTGAAAACCCCCGAGTAACGAGTTTCAAGTGAATCCGATGAATTTTAGAAAATGTCTTCCGCCATATTGGATCCGCCATTTTAAATTTTCATAATTTGATATCAAATTTGTAATCAGCGACCCCAAAAACCCCTGAGTAACAAGTTTCAAGTGAATCCGATGAATTTTTGAAAATGTCTGCCATATTGGATCCGCCATTTTGAATTTTCAAAATCTGATATCGGATTCGTAATCAGCAACCCCGAAAACCCCCGAGTACCAATTTGTGGACAAATATGTGTGTTTTGTAGCCAAACATCTGCTTGCGTCTATACACGTCATCGAAAGTTTGAGCCCACCTGCACCATGACGTGTATACACGTCATCGACTGCCAAGAAGTTAAGGAAAATAATTATTATTATTTTTGTATGCGACTATTCTAATTAATTACATTATTACTATTATTTATTTAATAAAACATTAAATTTAACAATCATTCCGAGTCAGTAAATGTTCAAATAAAAGTACTATTATTTATTACTTTTTTTAACAATGGACTTTAAATAAAATAAACAAAAACAGATTGAAATTTTTTTAAAAAAATTTTGAATGCTTATTGTTGTTCCATTTTCAAACTACACATAATAAATTGCTAATATTGGATCTGACATTTTTAATTAAGGAATTTTGACTTTATATCGTAATCAGCGACCTCGAATACCCCTAGATAGCAATAGATGGGTCGATTTGAAAACTTTTTCAAAATTGTCGTCCGCCATATTGGGTCCGACATTTTGAAATTTGGAATTCTGACCTCGGATTCGTAATCAGCGACCCCGAAAACCCCTAGATACTGATCGCCATGCAAATCCTACATCCTGAAAAATGTATGCATTTGCAAGCGACTTTGTGGGTAGAAACGTATGCGCAGGAGGGTTAAAATTAGTCCGCCATATTGGATCCGCCATTTTGAATTTTATAATTCAAAATTCATACATGTAACCAGAGATCCGAAACACCATTATATACTTATTTATGTAAAAATCCAATCGTTTTTTGCTTCCTCGTGAGGAAGCTTTGTAGTCGTTTAATTTACAAAATTTTTAAAAATCCTTTTAACAAATTTTCTTCTATATGGGACTATGTTATATATAAGACCCTGAACAATTGTCCGGATGTATGTATGTGTGTGTGTGTGTGGATTCCGATTTTTGTGAACACGATAACTCGAAGAGGTTTTAACGAATTTGGCTAAAATTTACCAGGTATATTTATCATAAAAATATCTCGAAATGGATTGATAGACTTTAAAAAATTCTCAAAAAAAAATTTTTTTTGATTTTTTTTCTAAAAAAAATTCCCTCCAAAATTTCAGCTCCGTGGCGTGTCCGTTTTTTAAAATTTTAAGTTAAAATTCAGAAATTTTATTGAAAACGCCGAAACTGAAAACGAGAATTTTTGTAATATGAATTATAGGTGAACAATTTGTACATAATTATAATGCATCTTCTAATACTTCTTATAAAATTATAAAATGTAAAATAGTTTTGTCCACAAATTTTTTCAATTTTGTAATAAGATTTTTTTCTCTATAATTTAACTTTTTATGGCACATTTTAATGTTATCTGAGAATTGCAATCTAAAATAAGATCCATTAGCAACAAATATCAGTGAAAAAAAGGTTCAAAATTGTAAGTTGTACACTTAAAAACAATTTTTTGTGTAAAAATGTGAAGTTCACAAAAAAAGTGGTAAGTACCGTGGTATTACTATTCTTTTAACCCGGCGAGCGTAAGGTGGAATTTTGCAACACCGAGCGTAAGGTAGGGTATTTTTTACCCTGTAATGTATTACTATTTATAAATTAAAAAAAAACCTTAAAATCATGAAATTTTTTTTTTTATAATTATTTTATGTTGCATAGTAATCTAATTTATTAATGTTACGATACATTTTTCATTTGTTTAAACAAATTATTATTGTTAATTTCTAAAAATTCCAAAAATAAAATAGAGAAAAGCAAATTTCTAAAAATTTGGCAGCTGATATTGGTATTACTTAATGCTAAATTAATGACTTAAATAAAACATTAAATTAAATTTGCTATAGTTATTATTTAACATTGTTTAAACAATTAATAGTTGTTATTTATTAACTTTTTTTCTATTGCACTTAGAAAGATGCAGTTTTTTTCTAATTTTGCAATTTTGGACCTAAGATAATAACCATTACTTCTTAAATGTCAATTCTATATGTTAACAATTGTTTAAACAATTAATTGTTGTTATTTATTAACTTTTTTCTATTGCACCTAGAAAGATGCAGTTTTTTTCTAATTTTGCAATTTTGGACCTAAGGTAATAACCGGTAATTATTAAGTGTAAATTCGATATGTTAACAATTGTTTAAACAATTAATTGTTGTTATTTATTATCTTTTTTTTATTACACCTAGAAATAGTGCAGTTTTTTTCTAATTTTGCAATTTTGGACCTAAGATAATAACCGTTAATTCTTAAATGTCAATTCTATATGTTAACAATTGTTTAAACAATTAATTGTTATTTATTAACTTTTTTTCTATTGCATCTAGAAAGATACAGTTTTTTTCTAATTTTGCAATATTTATTGGTTATTACCTTAGGTCCAAAATTGCAAAATTAGAAAAAACTGCATCTTTCTAAGTGCAATAGAAAAAAAGTTAATAAATAACAACAATTAATTATTTAAACAATTGTTAACATATAGAATTGACATTTAAGAATTAACGGTTCTTATCTTAGGTCCAAAATTGCAAAATTAGAAAAAAACTGCATCTTTCTAGGTGCAATAGAAAAAAAGTTAATAAATAACAACAATTAATTGTTTAAACAATGTTAAATAATAACTATAGCAAATTTAATTTGTGTTTTATGTAATTCATTAATTTAGCATTAAATAACACTGGTCGACAAAAAATAACTTTTTTTCTGATTCAAAGATCGGACAAGGATATTCTTATAGGATTTTCATCGCTGAACACGAATCTGACCTCCAAAAGTGCCCATCACGTCGAGATTTTGAGAAAAATGGACTCAAAGTCTCAAAAAACCCTGTTTTTGGCCTTTTTCTATCACGTGTAGAGAATGATGCCGAGGTGCTAGAAATCTCTAATTAGTCTTAAATTAAAGCTTGAACTGTCAACTATAAGAATCAAATCCAAAAAGCTCTGAATCAATCAAAAATTTTCATATAGCACAACTTTTTCATGTGCGCGCGCACTCTACTTGCACTCATAGAGCGGGTACACAATGGCACACTTACTTATTCATTTTATTTGCGCTATTTATTGTTATTTCTCATTTTTGGGGTCGCTGAACGTTGCTGATTGAATGTAAGGTCGTTATAAAAAAATTCAAAATGGCGGTTTCAAAATGGCGGACATAAAATTTTTAAAATTGATGGATTTGACTGAAACTTGGTATTTGGAGTTTTTTGAGGTCGCTGATTACGAATCTTAGGTCAAAATTAAAATATTCAAAATGGCGGATTCAAAATGGCGGACGAAAATTTTTGAAAATTTATGGATTCGACTGAAACTTGGTATCTAGGGGATTTTGAGGTCGCTGATTATGAATCTTAGGTCAAAATTAAAATATTAAAATTGTCCGACATATATTTAAAAGTTTGGTAGATTGGCTTAAAACTTGGTATCTATATCGATGATTCTCACTTACTCTTTAACAGCACTGAGAAGATGTCAAATTTAATTTCATGTATTTTCATGTTCCAAGACTTATTTTTCACTTGTTTGACTTTCGAAGGTTTTTCTTTTTGACTTTCTAGAGTAATTGCAATCACTGTCTTTCAGTAATCCCCAGCAATAATCAGCAAGCATGGAGGGACTCCATTTTCCTTGATATCTTTTTTCCATGGTTTTTATATCTTGATGGAATCTCTCACCATGCTCATCGCTAACGTCACCGCAATTTGCAGGGAAGAAATCTAAATGCGAGTCAAAAAAGTGAATTTTTAACGACATGTTGCAGCCCATGCGTTCATAATTTTTTATCATATTGGCAACTAATTTCTTATAATTTTTAGATCGTCTGTTACCCAAAAAGTTAGCATTTACCTCTTTAAATGAAATCCACGCTGCTCTTTCTTTAGCAGTAAGCTTTTTTTCAAAGTCTTCATCTTTCATCACTTGTCGAATTTCCGGTCCAACAAAAATTCCCTCTTTTAATTTAGCATCGCTAATGTATGGAAATTTTTGTTTTAAATGTTGAAAACCATTACCTGTTTTGTCCATTCCTTTCACATAATTTTTCATTAAACCAAGTTTGCAATGAAGTGGAGGTATGATAATGTCCTTTTGACAAACAAGTTGTTTATTAGAGACATTTTTAACTCCGGGAGTTAAAGTTTTTCTCTTGGGCCACACTTTTACTTTGTAGTGCTTATCTCTCGCTCTGCTGTCCCATTCGCAAAGGAAACAGCAATACTTCGTATACCCCGATTGTAGGCCGAGTATAAGGGCTACAACTTTTAAATCTGCACAAATTTTCCATTTATACTTTGAGTAGCTAATGCAATCTAAAAGCAATTTTATATTTTCATACGTTTCTTTCATTTTGCCAGCGTGTGCAACAGGCACAGATGGATATTCATTTCCGTTAAAAAGAAGAACTGCTTTTAAACTGGCTTTCGATGCATCTATGAATAAGCGCCATTCATGTGGTTTATGTTCTCTTCCTAATTCCATCATAAGTCCGTCAATATCATTACAATAAACGAGTTCACCACACATGGAAAAATATGATTCCAAATTTATTTGACGCTTTCTAACAGAAGTTATTGAAGTTCCATCTTCAAGCAAGTTCCATCCCTTTAACCGTGAAGCAAGTAACTCACTCTGAAGTTTCGATAAATTAAGGTCTCTAAATAGATCATTTAGTTCATCTTGATTTACAAGATGTGGTTTATTAGATGTGGCTTCAGCATACTCTAAATCAGGCATGACATCTGACTCTTCATGAACATCACTTACATTAGAATGCATTGATTCTAAATCATTAAATTCATCTGTAAATAAATTGTTTTCTTCGAAAGATTTCGGAAGTATTGGTACTGGTAAACATTCGCTGTGATTTTGTGGGTAAGTAACAGAAGCCACATTTGGATATTCGATATTAGATTTATTTTTTCCAGTAAATCCACAAGTATTTATTGCACAAAAGAAACAATTGGTAAAATGATCTATTGGTTCTTTCCATAACATTGGAATACCAAAAGGCATGAAATCACGCTGTCCCCGCCTCCATAAAAATAAACCTGATGTGCAATGATTACAACCAAAGTTTGGAGTCCAAGTTTTCTCTAAATTCGTTACTTTAAAACCAAAATAATATTCATATGTTTCTTTTACTGCAGGCGTCAATGTGCGCCTCTGTTTTTTTGTCATAAACTGGCCACAAATGTAACAGAACATATTTGGATCTGTTTTGCAAATTCGAGGCATTGTAAATTGATATAATCAATTAAAGGTTAAATGTTAAAATAAATAAATAAGTTTTAAGAAAATTTATAAACTAAATACTAAACTAAATACTAAAGGCTTGAAAACAAAATGTTGATAAAATTTATATTAAAATATCAAATCAATTTCTGCTTTTCAATATGAATACACCACGGAAGTGCAACCCTAAAAAGGACTATTTGTAATTGCAAAAACAAACATAAATAAAAAAATAAACATTTTCTTTTATGCAATTACAGCTTTTTCACAAAACTAACAGTTTTTACAAAGAACGTTTTTTGTTAGCTGGCTACCTGAAAAGAAGTATCTCGTACTTACCGTCTGGTCTGGTATAAGAGTGTCGGGTGTCGGAGATTGGTAAGCGTTTCGAAGCTCGCTGTGGTGCGATGGTGGGGAGCGTCGAGTGGAAGGCTGAGCTGCGCGCTGATTGGCTCAAGCGCGTCGCGAGTAATACCATAATGAAACGGGTCGTCTTTGCGTAATCCTCACTTCTCGAATATATTTAATTTTACGTAATTCTTAAAAAATAACGAATATTTTTTATTTTTTAATTCTTAAAAGATAACTAATATTTTTAATATTAATTTTATAATTTTAAATAAAAAATTAAAAATTTTTTTTTTTTTTCTAAATTAAAAAATTTTTTTTTTAATTTTTTTTTTTTTTAATTTTATAATTTTTTTTTTTTTTTTTAATTTTTTTTCATTATTAATTTTGACCTAAGATTCGTAATCAGCGACCTCAAAAAACTCCAAATACCAAGTTTCAGTCAAATCCATCAATTTTAAAAATTTTATGTCCGCCATTTTGAAACCGCCATTTTGAATTTTTTTATAACGACCTTACATTCAATCAGCAACGTTCAGCGACCCCAAAAATGAGAAATAACAATAAATAGCGCAAATAAAATGAATAAGTAAGTGTGCCATTGTGTACCCGCTCTATGAGTGCAAGTAGAGTGCGCGCGCACATGAAAAAGTTGTGCTATATGAAAATTTTTGATTGATTCAGAGCTTTTTGGATTTGATTCTTATAGTTGACAGTTCAAGCTTTAATTTAAGACTAATTAGAGATTTCTAGCACCTCGGCATCATTCTCTACACGTGATAGAAAAAGGCCAAAAACAGGGTTTTTTGAGACTTTGAGTCCATTTTTCTCAAAATCTCGACGTGATGGGCACTTTTGGAGGTCAGATTCGTGTTCAGCGATGAAAATCCTATAAGAATATCCTTGTCCGATCTTTGAATCATTTTTAGTGTCGACCAGTGTAATACCAACATCAGCTGCAAAATTTATAGATATTTGCTTTTTTCTATTTTGTTTTTGGAAAAGTTATAAATTGACAATAATAATTTTTGTAAACAAATAAAAATTTAATTGTAATAATAGTAAAATATATTATTTATCCTTAGGAAACAATAATAGTGAAGTTCATTCATGATTTCAACTTTTTTTTCATTATACAAAAAACAATACTTGTAGTGTGTTTTATATTCAGGGTACATGTGTTGACAATAATTATAAATAAACAATAAAAAATGCAAAAAAAAATTTTTCTTATTCTTTATTGATTTGATACCGTATCCAGAGCAGCTATTAAAAATTACAATCATATTCATCATTTCAAATTTGAATTATGGAGAAATGAATATTCTACAGGGTAAATTTTACCCTACCTTACGCTCGCCGGGTTAATCTAAACACTCTCTGTGGTAATTATTGCGATTTTTTTGAAGATTATATTAGAAACAAATTATCTGCCCAAAAAAAAAGAATTATTTTGCAAAAATGGCGGAGTTAAGTTAGTTTAAATGTCAAATTTCAGCTCCGTGGTGTCACATAAAATATCAGCTCCGTGGCGCCTGTGGCGTACAGTGTGATGGTGCAAATTCATGGATCAACAGTTGCTACAACAACACATATTATAGAAGAAGACAGACATAGTTGTGTCCTTTTATATTTCAGTGCTTCGGCAACCGTTGACTTATTAAAAAACACCTTAATATTCGAAAAAACACGCCTTTACAACAACCAAGCAAAAGCACAGTATAATTACTGTTGATCGTAACGCTCTTATTTGTGAATACTTTTCTACAATTAGTTTTATGCGCTAATTTCATAATGTTATGAAAATGAAATTCTCTGGTTATGTCAAGCTGATAGTAAATAGTAAATATTTTTGCTGGGGCTATTTTGTGCATCAAAATGCTTTTTTTAACTCAGTGATTTATTCAAATTCAGAATTAAAAGAAAATCAACTTTTGCATATGTTATATTTCCTTCTGAAGGTTTCCTTTGAGTTCGTCAATGAAATAAATTTTTTTGTCTGAGTTGTAGTCATTAAAAGTTGTGCACAAAATAGACCCCGGGATGGGGCTACTTTGTGCATTGAACTTTGTGTTTTTATAATGTTACATAAACATTTTTTTGATCCTTTCTTATTCATTAAATCTTTTGTGTAGATATTTCAGAGTAAATTATAAAAGAATAAGATATTAAACAAAAAATTTTGTAAATATTATACAATAAAATGTAAAATAAAACACTGAAATTTTGCTAAAATCATGATTTATTAAAAATTAACAACCTTTCTTCAAATTTTATATTACTCAGAAAATAAATAACACTTTTTCTTTTTAAATATACATTTTACAATAATACATTATGATAATTATAAAACTATTATTTGAATACATGTAAATAACTTTGAATCATCATTTTAATAGGAGCTTTTTTAAACGTTTTGAATATGATATTTTTTAAAAACTTGAAATTAATAATTTAAGGTTAAATGAATAACAATTTAATATCTAATACACTTTTCCAGTAATTTTAAGAGAAACGAGAGAAATAGTTTTAAGACTAATTTGAAAAACTTATAAATATTAATTAAAGTTAATTTTTTGTCGTTATGTTGCTCACCGGTTGAAGTTTTAATCGTTTTAAGGATTTTAATTAACTTGTTTTTGGTTTTTTGACAAAGAAGTTCTTTTTAATAATTTTATTACTTCCTCATAGAGGAAGTATTGTAATACCGAAATTTTTTGAGTTCGATTTTTTGACATATCTTTATGTTGTTTAACCTCAGGAGTTCAAAAATGACATTTTTATAAAATGCCATTCCGTATGTGTGTGTGTGTGTGTGTAAACATCACATTTTCATAAATATCTCGAAATTATGAAGAGCTTTTGGGCTGGATTTTTTTTAAATTGTAGATCTCACCTGCGGACATAAAGCGAGAGTACTTTCTGATATATTAATAAAGTTTAACTAAATTTTTTTTTGATTTTTAATTTTGCAAAAAAAAGTTTTTTTCCCATAACTTTAAAAAAATGTTAGAACACCTATAAATGTTTTTTCATAATTTTGTAGAGTTTTTTTAGACGCATCTTTTGAGCCCTAATTGAAAATTTTTCGTCCATATTAACCGGAGTTATTAAACTTTTAAAAATCAAAAATTTTGGAAAATAAGACTTTTTTGAAAATTTTGTTGAAAAACATTGAAGTTACTTTAAAATTATCGTTATCAACTTGTAGAGCATTAAAAAACGCTTCGATTGACCTATTTTTGAACCTACTTCGATAATAAATTTCGAAATTATTGGTATTTTAAAATCCAAAAATTGTGAAAAATGACCTTTTTTCAACTTTTTTGTTTGAAAATTTTTGTTTAACTATTAAATTATTGTAACTATCTTGTAGGGTATTTAAAAATAAATTGATTGACCCAAAATTCAATCACTTTCACCATATTCATAAAATGTTATTTGTATATTTTTATTATTTTTATCTCTATGAGGAAGTAAAGTGTTCATGAAATGAGCACCAAAATTATACAAAAAAATATACAACTTGGCAGCGGTTTTATTAAATACCTCGAGTACATAAAGTAGCCTCAGTTGACGGCAGTATTATTCAATGCATAGGGTGGTCAGCTCCGTGGCAGCCAATTTTCGAAAATTTGTTATAATTTTTTTATAATTATAGCTGTAGTAAAACCGTTCAAATTACAACTATATTATGCCCTAATGATGAGGAAAAGTGATATTTAACATGAAAAAAACAAAATTTTTTTTCTTTTAAAACTTATCTTAAAATTGCACAGTTACGTGAAAATCACCCGTGTAAGAAAATCTTACTCATTTATTTCTAAAATCTTATTCATTACACTAAGACGGATCGATTGGTATATATAAAGTATATAAGTTTTACTTAAATTTATAGAATTATAACCAATTATAGACAAAAAATTTGCACTTTTAATAAAAATTCATTTTTTCTTAAAAATCATGTTGCTGTACAATAGAATGTTATTATTTATTAAAACATAAATCAAAAATCTTATTCTTTGCATCAAGACGAATCGATTGATGTATATAAAGTATATATTCTAATATTAAAAATTATAAAATTAATTACAATTAAAGTTGAAAAATTCACTTTTTAACTAAAAATTTTTTTGTTTATTTAGATTCATATTACTGTATAAGAAAATTTTATTCTTTCTATTAAGACGAATGAACTTTATTTTATAAATGTTAACTTGTATTAAAAATGATTTAAAAATGAAATATATTTATCGTTAATGTTTCCTTCACGAGGAAGCAAATTTTTTTTGCTGATCGTAAAGAGGAAGCAAAATGTTCATGTAAAGAACATCTGGATTTACAACTTGTTTTTAATTTGTCCGCTTTTAGAATTAATGATTTAAGCTTTTTTTCTAATTTGTACACTAACATTGTTCATTAATTATTAACAAATATTTTATAAATGTGAACTTCTGAAGAATTGTATGACAATCTACACTGAGAAAAATAGAGTTCAAAAAACTGGGAGTCAATATTGAAAAAACTGGACTCAGTCCAGTAAAAGTACATTAATTCATTTCCATCAAGCATCTTAGGGTGTTGCGTATAGTGTAAAGAGGGCCTTAGTTCCAAATGTCACTGTAAAGAGCATTGAAACACAGGCGAAGATTATAAGGCGCGCTGCAGTGTGCATAGTAGAGAAACTGGACTCAGTCCCCTACTTCGAAATTTTCACAATGAGGGAACGCAGGCGCGGAACCTGTCAAAATATATGGCCGACGCGACGCGAAACGAGTGTTTCCTTGTATTCACTTCGTCAATTTTATATAAAAAAAACAATAACCAATCATTAAAAAAAAGAAAAATGTGTTAAATGCACTCTTTATATATTCATATTCCTTAATTCACAAGTTTTATTCTTCCCACATCTTCATACTTACAATTAACAACTAAATGCATCGGAAAATCTTACAATCATACGGGATTGAACATCTACCTAACCATACAACTAAATATACGCATAATTATAAATCGCACGCTTTTACATTAAGCCTCTCGGCTACGCAATCGATGGGGGAAATTTCCTATTTAAGAAACATCCCTTACCAATGAAATAAATTAGAATATGCGTCGATTTTACTTTGTAATTAATTTAAGCAAGAAGACTAGAGACAGGAGGACTAACTGCAGTAGTGGGGGTAGGACAAATATAGGGGGATTATGAAGGCGTGGTTAGATTGCGCCAAGTATCGTGTTTTGATTCTGCACTTCCACTCACACACGCGTGTCACGTATTCAAATATATAATGTAAGAGTGTTGAGATGTGCAGAACCGAAAACAAGATATTTGGCGCAATCTAACTACGCCTTCAGAACCCCCCTAATACTGACTCACTGCTGTGAGTGAGAAAACAGCCGAGTTTGCCCTCCTGTCTCTAGTCTTCTTGAATGTAAGTATGGATGTCAACAATATTCATAATATTGAATAAATAATATTGTCAACTAGTTTAAATTTGATACGGTTATTAGAATTTAATAATAAATAAATAAAAAACATTAATTTTTTCTTAATAACCTTGAAACCTTTTTTAAGTTTGACAGTCCCCATGGTAAATTTGATTATTCTTTTTTTTTCGTGTACAAAATAGTGAATTGACCTTGAATGAAATGTATAATTAATTATTCTCACAGCAATATTTAATAATTTAATTAACTTAACTGCACTGCATAATAGTTGAGAGTAGTAAGAGTAAGTGAAACGGTAAGATAAGTGAACGACCATTAGTGTGAGAGAGAGAATAACTTGTGGTTTTCGAGTAGGTATCTACTTTATGTGCACGGCGTTCATTTTTCGAAAGATCTGGACTGAGTACTATTTGTTCAATATTCGCTTCTATTATTGACTTGTGTTTTGTACACTGCCGCGTTCTTTTAACAATTACATGAGAAAGTAATTTCTCATTCCAATTTTTTATACTCTTATTCCCTCTTAGACTATATAAACAGTCTTGTTTAAGCTGATGAATGAGATAACTTGTGTTGAGTCCCAAACTGTTCAGCTATGAAACTTCTAATACTATAGTGTGTACCTGTCACATATTATTCTATAAAGGAGTACTACACTGACTGCATAAATCATTTTTCCATTTTTCTCCGTGTATGGGTCTTAAGCTTTAAGTTGCAACTTAGTAGATGTATTTAGAATAATTTGTTTAAAAGTTATTAAACAAAATGTTTGGACGACTATAGTCGTCCTTGTGCATACGGAAACAACTTTGTTTGGACGACTCCCAAGTGCGAAATGCCAAGACTGCAAAAGCGGCCCATTATTGATCCAGTAATGTCTGCCGAGAATTGGCAGTAGTTACTGGGCCATTACTGGTGTTCAAAACGTCCCATTGATGGGCCAATGATGGCGCCGATGGTCAGATTTTCGAACTTTTTAAGACTGGGCCAGCTCTTGGCCCAATAATGGCACATTCACAGCAAAGTTGATCAATCTTTAATGGCAAAATTCAATTGCCAGTGATGTGACGAAGATCGGTCTATTAATGGCACTTTAATGGCAAAAATTTTGTATCTATGATGGCAAATTATAATTGCCAATATTGGGACGTAGCTCGGCTCAATAATGGCACAGTATCGGCCAGTGTAGTGTAGTTTATAAGAACCCTTTTGCTTCCTCGACTTCACGTCAGAGTAGCAGAGTGGTTAGAGTGTTAGGCTGTGGTGCGTCAGGTTCAGGTATCGATCCCCGCGAGCGGTAAGAATTTTTTAAATATTTGTAAGTTTGCGATTAATTTAGGGAAATAAGCTGTATAAATATTATAAATTAATTAGTTAATTAAATAAAATATATTTTTTTTTAAATTTTGTCAACACTGGGGAGTAATGGCAGCCAATATTGGGCCATTAATGTTTACCAAGAATCGGCCGATAATTGGCTGCCGACGGCCTACCGCGGTTAACCTCCCGACAGTCGGGCCACTATTGTCTGCCAAGAGTAGGCACTGACTATGCCGTCACTGGGCCAGTTTTGGGCCGTTTTTAATTTCGCACTTGGGCTATAGTCGTCTTTATGCGCAGGAGGGTGTTATATGCTTCATCATATACTTGTAGTGCAAAAAACGTTAATATCTTAAACTGGGAAATAACCGGGAATTCAAAAACTGAAAAATAGTAGACACCCTGTTATTGTAATTTTTATTTTTGAGTTGCTCTGCGTACAATATTTCTATGGACTTTTCGAACATATTACAACCTGTTTAATCCCGTGCAGAAATTAAAATGTGGGCCTGATAGAGTACTGGACAGTTGTCCCGATCTCTGGTGTGGCTCTGGGTAGAGAAACTGACCAGTGCCCGACTAGTGTGTGACGCTGTTCCCGACCAATGCCCTACTTAGGGAAAAACTGGTCAGGGCCTCGTCAGTTTTTCTTAAAATTGCCCTATTTTGTGAGGCTAATTTTATTCAAAAGAAATTACAATAAAATTACTGTAATTAAAAATATTATTATATCAGAAACATAATGAACATATTCATTATATATGGGTGATTAAATTTAAAATGTCATTTTTGATCCTACTAACTTTGATTTTTCGATGTTGGATTTTGAACTTAACGATACTCTATTTTGGTTGACTAGAATATATGATGGACAAAAATAATAGTGGTCGAGCAGGTGGAAGCAAATTTTAATTTTCACCAGGTGAAAAACGATAGGCAGAAATAATAAGAAATTTTCTGTTTTCGTTTATTTTTTTTTTTAAATAAATTCTTACAACTTTAAAAAGTTAAAATATTTCAAATTACAATAATGAATGTTTTAACATGACTTAAAAAATATTTGTAATGAGTTCTGCCACAAATTAATATACTTTTGAAGACCAAAAAGACATATGAACATTGAGGGACACCACTGACATTTTTGAAAGATTTCACTGATAATTTTTTTTTTAATAGTGAGAATAAAATCAGCTTATAAATTACAATCTTGTATCAAATCTTCATTAACTGCATATAAGGAGTAAATTTAACACAAATTTATTGAAAATAAAATAATAAGCTGCAAGAAACAGAATTTTGAGGGGACACCACTGACATTTTGCTTCATTTCTCAATTTCGAAAAAGAAAGACTTTATTTTTAAGTTCAAGTCGGTGCGGTTTTTAAAGTACGTGTAATAACTGAAAACGAGATACAATAAAATTTTAAAAATATTAATATTATGAACAATTTTTTTAATGGGGACACCACTGACATGGTGTGCTAGACAAAGTGTTACTTGCTTTCTGCCACCAACCGTACAAGTTATAGATGTGATAGAATATTATAATGTTTTTTCTTTAAGAAGCTATACATATCACCAATACTATTAACGCTTAATAAGGCAATTATCTGCATTAGGTTATTTAAATATCAGACATGATATTGAAAATTTGCGATAATTACTTAAAAATATGAAACTTACGGACAGGCGATTTTGATTTTTTTCGAGCACTGGATCAAAATTATTCTGCTAGCACAATTACTATATAAAAATATAGACTCTTAGCTGTACAAAATAATTTTTCTAGTACTAAAAATGTGAGAATCAAAATTTTTATTATTAGGTAAAGTTCTGATTTCTTAAGTGCGGACAAGGGACACCACTGACATTTTGCTTCTAATTCTTCTGCCAAATTTTTTCAGAAAATTTCTAGCGACTAAGAATTATTAATTTAAGTAGAAGGAGTGATTAAGAAAATTAATTGACTTCAAAAACTTTTATATATGAACTAGTATTCCAGATTTTTGGGCAGGACATGAAAATGACATTTTAAATTTAATCACCCATTAATTAATTGCCTGTATTAAGGAGGTTGTTTACAGGTATGCAGACCTTCAGAAAAAATACTGAATTGACATTTAAGAATTTTTTAATATTATTGTTATTCGTATCTTCTGGAAGAACAAATATTAATTTTCAAGAAAAAAATTTGAAACTTACAAAAATTGTTTAGTCATTTTGCATATGATCAACTCTCTTCATTTGAATCAGTTAAACATCGTGGTTTTAACTGACAATCAGTGACTGACTTTTTGCTTCTGAATCAGTTAAAAACAACTGATTTTCAGTAAAAAATAACTGAAAATTTGGTTAAACTTGACTTATTGAATCAGTCAAAAAAAAATTTACTTAAACTTTAGTTATTTTTAACTGATTAAAATTTAGAGAGAAAGTTTTCTTCATATTAAAACGTTAAACTTTTTCAAAACTAATTCGATTTAAGTCAATGATGGCTTATTTTTTTCAGAAAATGGTTCTCTATGACTTGACCGCTCAGATTTATAAACAAATACACCGTTTTAAAAATATTTTTATTTGCTTAAAAAATGTTTTAAAATTAGATCACTCCCAAGTGCGAAATTAAAAACGGCCCAAAACTGGCCCAGTGACGGCATAGTCAGTGCCTACTCTTGGCAGACAATAGTGGCCCGACTGTCGGGAGGTTAACCGCGGTAGGCCGTCGGCAGCTAATCATCGGCCGATTCTCGGTAAACATTAATGGCCCATTATTGGCTGCCATTACTCCCCAGTGTTGAAAAAATTAAAAAAAATATATTTTTTATTTAATTAACTAATTAATTCATAATATTTATACAGTTTATTTCCCTAAATTAATCGCAAACTTACAAATATTTGAAAAATTCTTACCGCTCGCGGGGATCGATACCTGAACCTGACGCACCACAGCCTAACACTCTGACCACTCTGCTACTCTGACGTGAAGTCGATAATGCAAAAGGGTTCTTATAAGCTACACTACACTGGCCGATACTGTGCCATTATTGGGCCGAGCTACGTCCCAATATTGGCAATTATAATTTGCCATCATAGATACAAAATGATAGACATTAATGTGCCATTATTGAGCCAAGCTACGCCCCAATTCTGGCAATTACATTTTGTCATCAAAGATACAAAATGTTTGCCATTAAAGTGCCACTAATGTGCCATTAATGGGCCGATGGTCGGCACATAACTGGCAATTGCTTTTTACCATTAAAGATTGATCAACTTTGCCATGAATGTGCCATTATTGGGCCGAGAGCTGGCCCAGTCTTAAAAAATTTGAAAATCTGACCATCGGCGCCATCATTGGCCCATCAATGGGACGTTTTGAACACCAGTAATGGCCCAGTAACTACTGCCAATTCTCGGCAGACATTACTAGACCAATGATGGGCCGTTTTTTGCAGTCTTGGCATTTCGCACTTGGGCTTTTTTAAAACAAATAGGCATATTTTTAAAACGGTGTACCTATTTGTTTATAAATCTGAGCGGTCAAGTTATAGAGAATCATTTTTTGAAGAAAATAAACCATCACTGACTTAAATCGAATCAGTTTTTAAAAAGTTTAACCTTTTAATATGAAGAAAACTTTGATCATATCCAAAATGACTAAATAAACAATTTTTGTAAGTTTCAAATTTTTTTCTTCAAAATTAATATTTGTTCTTCCAGAAGATACGAGTAACAATAATATTAAAAAATCCTTTAATGTCAATTTAATATTTTTTCTGAATGTCTGCATACCTGTAAACAACCTCCTTTAACGTAAAAACTTGCAAGGAAAATATCCGTAATAAACAAAATATGAAATTGAATTAAATTCCATAAATATTTTTATTGAAATAGCGAATTAATGTTATACTCTTTGTTATAGAGTCCTGCATGAGAGATTAAAAAAAGTCAATGAAAATTCCTTGCACCTTCTTTGAGAGTTATTTATTGACTGTCAAAAAAATAGTAGGTTTTTGTATAAAAGAAATAATAATTTCAACTTGTTTACAGTTTTTCTGAAATTTTTTTATTATTCACTGACTTTAACAAGAACACAGGTTACAACACTCTTTTTGATTAACAAAAACAACCTACCATTAGTCCATATATTGACTAAAATTCTGAATTGAAAATTGATTTCAAGACCTATAAGGAAATTTCCTTAATTTTTTAACCCCAAAAATGAGTCGAATGTAAGAAAAAACACGTTTAAGTTGTAAATACTTTAAGAATTTAGTTTTTATAGTGCACAATAATTCTTCGTATCCACTTTGACACTTATCAACTAACCTATAAAAAATGTATTCTTATTATATAACCTAAACATTGACACTCTTTTTCACACTTAAACTTACAAATCGAACTGTTCGTATAAAACTGCATGGCAAAATTTTTCACAACTTGTAAGACACAATACTCACTGAAAACTCAATAATATTTAACTTTTTATTTTTCAAGAAACACAGAATAAAAACAGATGATCAGATACATGACAATGCACACTTGACACTGCGCATACTCCCTACAGAATAACACTTCTGAACTCTCAATTGTTCTGAATCGTGTTAAATATACCCCAATTGCCGACAATTGAAAACGATTAGCTCCCAATTGTTCTGAATCGTGTTAAACTGTATCCCAATTGGCGACAATTGTAAACGATTGGAGAGTTGTTAACTTTTTATCGTTTTGAATCGTGGTCAATCGATCTTTTCTAGAAGGGTTCCCACATAACACAATAGTATGAGGTAAGGTTATGTTGAGTACTAATCGTAAGGCTCATAAGGTTACACGATATTGCTGTGGTAGACCTGAGGTGAACTAAAAACTTCCGCCATGGAGGTAAGGTTACATGTTAGGGTGTGGTGACTATATATGATAAGGCCATGGTAACCTTACACGTTAAAGTTAAGGTAACGTTACATGTTAAGGTTGAGGTAAGGTTACATGTTAAGGTTGAGGTAAGGTTACATGTTAAGGTTGAGGTAACGTTACATGTTAAGGTTGAGGTAAGGTTACATGTCAAGGTTGAGGTAAGGAAATTATTAAGTTGTATGGTTGAGGTAAGGTTGTGATAAGTTTACCAGTTATAGAAAATATTGAAAAAATAATTAATAAATAAATATTCAATTAAAATGTTAAGTTTGTTGCTCTTCTCTATTTTGGAAACCTGACATGAAGCAGAAAATTTTGAAAACAAATTTGGGGGGACTGGGATTCGAACCCGGGATCGACGCGCATAAACCTATCATTCTAACTAACTGAGCTAAATAGAGAACTGGCAGAAGGAAAATTAATGTTGCCTTTAAGGTGAACCAAGAAGATGATTAACTCCTTAAAGGCAACATTAATTTTCCTTCTGCCAGTTCTCTACTTAGCTCAGTTAGTTAGAATGATAGGTTTATGCGCGTCGATCCCGGGTTCGAATCCCAGTCCTCCCAAATTTGTTTTCAAAATTTTCTTCTTCATGTCACACGGAGAGAAATCTGTTGCTATTATTGCTTGCAGAATCTTTACAAATTTTATTAGTCACTGCTGAATAGAATTTTAGCTTGAGGTTATAATAGTTTATATACGAAATCATCTATTTAATGTAACGGAGAGTTCGATGCAATAAAAACAAAAAGCAGCTGCTAATTTTGCACGAAATCTTTATTATAAATATAAAGAGAACGTGCTATAAAAGTATTAGATTCTTCTTATAAGAATCGCTCGAACTCCGACTGATTTTCAGGCGGACTTTATACAACACAATCTTACTTGCGTGTACGCACATATAACTCACACACACATATATTTCTCTGGATGGTTTCGAGGAACGGAACGCGTACAAGTCGGTGACGTTTGCAATAACATAACCTAACAATTTTCACATGTTGCTTATACATTCAAACACGAATAAAAATGCAATAATTTTTAACTAATATACTTACTATTAAATAAATATTATCTTTTTATAAGAGCAACAAGTATTAAATATTACATATAATATATAATGTTTTACAGGACAGAGAAATATCAAATATAGAGAGAGAGAGAGAAATATATGTGTGTGTGAGTTATATGTGCGTATACACAGGTAAGATTGTGTTGTATAAAGTCCGCCTGAAAATCAGTCGGAGTTCGAGCGATTCTTATAAGAAGAATCTAATACTTTTATAGCACGTTCTCTTTATATTTATAATAAAGATTTCGTGCAAAATTAGCTACTGTCTCTTATGCTTATTGCATTGGAAGTATTTTTACAATAAGTATATGAATCCATGCTAAAAATATATGAGAAACGTTAAGCAATTTAAGTAATGTGCCCTTTCGAGTAATATTAGCAGCAGATTTCTCTCCGTGCAGGTTTCCAAAATAAAGAAGAGCAACAAACTTAACATTTTAATTAAATATTTATTTATTAATTATTTTTTCAATATTTTCCATAACTGGTAAACTTATCACAACCTTACCTTAACCTTACCTCAACCTTACAACTTAATAATTACCTTACCTCAACCTTGACATGTAACCTTACCTCAACCTTAACATGTAACGTTACCTTAACCTTAACATGTAACGTTACCTCAACCATAACGTGTAACGTTACCTCAACCTTAACATGTAACCTTACCTTAACCTCAACATGTAACGTTACCTCAACCTTAACGTGTAAGGTTACCATGGCCTTATCATATATAGTCACCACACCCTAACATGTAACCTTACCTCCATGGCGGAAGTTTTTAGTTCACCTTAGGTCTACCACAGCAATATCGTGTAACCTTATGTGCCTTACGATTAGTATTCAACATAACCTTACCTCATACTATTGTGCTATGTGGGTTAATTGGCTTGAAAATCATTACTCGGGGGTTTTTGGGGTCGCTGATTACGAATCTAGTGTTAGTTTTTCAAAATTCAAAATGGTATACGACTTTTTTAAAAAATGATTTAATTTTCATGAAAATCGTTACTCGGGGGTTTTTGGGGACATTGATTACAAATCTGATGTTAGTTATTTAAAATTAACACCATATTCGTAATCAGCGACCCCAGAAACCCCCGAGGAATGATTTTTAAGACAATTAAGTCATATTTTAAAAAAGTCGTCCGCCATATTGGATCCGCCATTTTGAATTTTGTTAAATTAACACCAGATTCGTAATCAGTGACCCCAAAAACCCCTGAGTAACGAGTTTCAAGCCAATTAATTCATAATTGAAAATTTTGTTACCCTTATTTTTTACCCATTTTTTATTCAAACCCCTTATTATTTAGGGGTTAATATTCTCCAAACACCTTCATTTAACCTTCAATCATCATAATTATCATTTTTCTTTGGCGGAAAATTTATTTCAAGCATTTAAATAAAAATTTGAAGGGGGCCGAAAACAGGCCTTATTGACCCTCCTCCTTTATAATTTTATTGATAAATGTTAATTTATATCTTGTATCAATATTTTTTTTTTATTTCTTTTAAATATTAAATGATTAAAATAATAATATAAAAGTAATATTAAATAGTGCAACAATTTTCGGTTTATTGTTTCTTTCCCAAATAATTGTAGGCCTAAATTGAAGTAGATGTATGCAATAATGAAATCCCAAAAGGATTTTACAAACCTAGTTCATTTTATATGTTTATGAAATTTTTTTTTTTTTTTTTTTTGTTCATGTTACAAATTGTGATATTTTTGAAAAATCTTGCGTCTTCCGTGACATATAATTTTAAAAACAGATAAAAATACTTTTTAAGAAAATTGTTTTGAACATTTTTTGCTTGTGAAAATTATTAAACAATTTAAATATGATTATTTATTTACATTATAGTTATAAAAACTTCTGTTTTACCGAAATTTTTTAAATTTTTTTTACTTCCTTCCAATTTTGTCAATATAATTTTATTTTAATACATTCTTGTTACATAATATTTTATTACATTAAAAATAATAAAATTTGATAATAAAAAATTCAGTTAACAAATTTTAAACCTAAAAAACAGTACACCCTGAAATTATTCATTCATTTTATGAGAGCAGTTGTTTTATTTTTATTTGTGTCGAGAACATTTTGAAGTAAAAATGGTTTGCAATATGAATAATTTTTGTTATGTTTGTGGCCACTTTACACCACTTAAAATAAAGCATTGTTCTTTGAGCGAAGAATTTAAATTTGCCTACGAAAAATATTTTAATAATCAAGTTGTTTCGAACGTAAGTTGGGCACCAAATGTTGTTTGCAAAAACTGCTACACTAACCTCATGAGTTGGATGCATAGAAGAATTGAATGCATGCCGTTTGGTGTACCAATGATTTGGACGGATCCGGTGAATCACGTTTCAATAAATTGTTACGCCTGTATGAATTCTAGCACGGGAATGAATAGAAAAAAATTAAAACGAAAAATCTACGTCAGTGTAGTAAGTGCTCAAACTCCATTACCTCACTCAGAAAACATTCCATTGCCAATACCACCAAGTCCAGACCTTCTATCTGTCTTCAGTGCAGAGACAAATTTCAGTCAACCGTCAGATGAATATTCTTTGTATGAACCTGAACCAACTAAATCCAATGAACCAATTTTAATTATCCAAAGTCAGCTAGATTTTATCGTTTCGAAATTAGAACGTACCCAACGTAAATCAGAAGAATTGGCTTCATTTCTTAAGTCACAAAATCTTTTAGCACGCGGTACAAAAGTGTCAGCATACAGAAATCGGCAATCAGAACTGCAAAAATTATTCTTTGTGAATGATGAGAAAACATCTGCGTACTGTAATGACGTCGAAGTACTAATGAGTCACATGAACATTGATTATAATGCGGATGATTGGAGATTATTTATTGATAGTTCTAAATTAAGTTTAAAAGCAGTTTTACTCCATAAAACGAACACAAAACCGTCAGTTCCAGTAGCATATAGTGTAGAAACCAAAGAAACATACGATTCATTGAAGATTATACTGGATATAATTCAGTATAACAAACATAAATGGAGAATATGCTGTGATTTGAAGGTTGTTGCAATTCTTTGTGGTATGCAATCTGGGTACGTGAAGCACATGTGCTTCATGTGCGATTGGGACTCACGATATAAAGGCGACCAGTATAAAAACTATACATGGAAGAGCAGAGAATCGAGTAAACTTAAAAATGCAAACGTAATTCGAGATTCATTAGTACCAAAAGACAAAATTTTATTGCCTAAACTTCATGAAAAACTCGGAATTGTTAAAAATTATTTAAAAGCTGTTGTTAAAAGACCTGAAGTTTTTGATGTTTTGGCTCAAATTTTCCCTCGACTCAGTCATAGCAAATTGAAAGAAGGTATAAAAACTTTATAAATATAGTTACTTTAATACTAGATTTTTGAAACTTCGAACATTCAGACTCAAATTTGCGTATTTTCTTCCTAAAGGAATTGTGAATGGTCCAGATATTCGCAAATTGATAAAAAGCGAGTCATTTAACAATGTATTAACCAATGATGAATTGACTGCTTGGCACTATGTAAAGGAAGTCATTGCAGGATTTTTGGGAAATCATCAATCTGATGATTACCAAAATTCTGTTCATTCAATGTTAGCTGCGTTTTCGAAAATTGGTGTCATCATGTCCTTAAAAATCCACTTTATGCAATTCCATCTTGATTATTTCAGTCGACAGTTATCCACAGAGTCAGACGAACATGGTGAACGCTATCATCAAGTTGCCATGCCATTTGAAATGAGGTGATGAGCTTCGTTGTTTATTTTAACAAGCATTTTAATATAAAAATGTAAAACTTTACAGATACCGAGGGAAAAAATCTCCCGATGCAGTACTTGCAGAAATTTGTTGGTGGAGTAAAAATATTTTCGAATATGATAGAGAAGAGGTACAGGAAGAGCGAACGGAAGAAGAAGCAGAAAATGAGAATTCTGACTTGTACTATTTTGACGACAGCGATGAAGTTGATGATTAGGAACCAACCCTATAATACAAAACAGCTTAAACCTTATTTGAAATTAATTAATTAATTAATTAATTTTTATTTATTTTTACCTTAATGAATTCCATTGTTACATGTATTTATTAATATTAATATTCTCTACTAATATCTCATTAAATTGTCAAACTTGGCAACAAAAACAAAAAAAAATGTTGAATAAATACAGAAAAATTCGTTAAAATAGCTTTTATAATCACTATAAAAGAAATAAGTACTATACTTACACCTTTTTAATTACAATTTATTTAATACATATACTTTACACATCACTTCATACATTTTTCTATTAAAAAATGGCTAAAGATTGAAAATTTTAAGAAAATTTCACAAAAATGAGTTTAACTTCAAAAGCTTATAAAAAATAAATTTGAGCTAAATTTTAAAAACCCGTTGAGGGTTAAAGTACTGTATATTTATACTATCATTTAGTACTAGGGCCAACCGGGAAAGAAAAATGTGTTGCACAGTGTAATTAAATTGTGTAAAATAATGTCACAAATTTTCAACAAATCATCATATTTTATTAAACATTTAAATATTACAGAATTTTTTTTTAATTTAACATAATTATTCTTACAAAAACCTTCACCAAAAACATGTAAAATATATTTTTTGTTTTTTTGTACACTTGCTTCAAAACTTATAATAATTATTTTATTAGGAATCCTTAAAAAAAAGTTTTCTACTTTATCATCAAATCAAGGTATTTTGAATAAAATAAAAAATACTTGAATGTGATTGCCAGAAAATTAGTTAAACATAGAAAGGAGTTAACAATATTTACACTACATTTGGTCTTTGATTTTTGTTTCTGTTTATAAAAAAGTAGACACTACAAATATAAATGCCAGCTAAAAAGCTTTTTTTTGCAGAAAGGCACCTTTTTTTCGCTTATATATCATATACAAATTCGTATAAAGAAAAAATTAAAAGTCTTATTTTACGAAAAAAAAACTATTTTTCGAAACTTGAAAAAACTGGTATTTATTTTTAGAGATTAATAAAATTTTAATTTAAAAATTTTTAACTATCGAAATCTTATTTTTTAAAATTATTATTAAAATATTAATTCGTACTAAAAATTAATTTGGTTGATTTAAAAAATTTTTAAAATTGGTTGAAAACAATTTTTTCTTTTAATTTTAACCTCTAAACACTTTTATCTAAGAATTCAAATTACTGACTAAAGTTTTTTAAATTTATTTAAATTTAAAATTTTTCCAAAATTCCTCACATTGCTATGAATAGAAAAAACCGAAATGTGAATCATATCGATTCGGCACTTTCGGTAATAAGTAGTTAAATTTTCGCTAGATAAAAAAAACTTAGTAAATTTTCCTCACTCTTCCACCAAAAATTTTCCACAAAGTGGAAATTTAAATATTTTATTTAAATTAGTTTATTTTTTTTTGCTTTTTTCCCTCTAAAAGGGACAGGAAAAGTATTTATTAGGCCTTTGGAATTTCCAATCTATGTACTGTCGGTAAGGTAGGAATTCACATGTGGCGCGAAATTTAATTTGACTTTTAAAAATTTCACTTAATTTACAATTTTCTAGATGGGAAATTCGAACGAAAAGTCGTTCCCTTGGGGAGCGATGTAAAGGTAGAAGTAATTTTAAGTGGTTTCAATGTGGAAATTCTCGGGTGTTTCAAATTTTCCTTTGAATTTCTGATCTGTTTACTGTCAGTAAAGTAGAAATTCACAAGGCGCGCGAAAATTAAATTTAGAATATTTTTTACTAAATTTACAATTTTCCAGATGGGGAAACTGGGAACGAAAAGTCATTTTCTTGAGGAGGGGGGATGTATAGGAAAAAGTAAATTAAAGGGGGTTTCAAAATGGTATCTTCGAGTCGGATTCAAATTTTCCTTCGAGTTTACGATCTGTGTTGTGTCGGTAAAACAGAATTGAATTTATTTTATTGCCTATACGAGATTGTGGATTTTTTTCAAAATTTTCTCGAACATTTAACTATTTTTTTGTGATTTTAACGTTTTTTTTTTATTTTTCGACGGGAACTCTTTTGTATGTTCGCCTGTATAGTTCGTCGACTTTAACGAGATAATAAGTTCCAGGGAACATGTGTTCGATAGTTTCGCGTGGTTCATACGGCACAACGTGACAATTCTTCTCCCTTAGATCGAGAATTCTCGTATAATCATCGGGCGAAATTTGTTGTCGCGCCGATAATTGTTCCCTCACGTATTTAAGATTATCAATGAGTCGCGCCAATTCTGAACTTTTTGCGCAATTGTCGGTAATTCTCATGGAATACATACTGGACGCTAGACCCGAACCATAGGAGAATATTCCCACTTTATTGCCAGCGAGTTCCTCAATTGGTTTACTTATCAATAGTGAGACGAGTCCCGAATAAACGGATGGCGTGTACATATTTCCCACTAGATTCGCCACAAATAAACTTGGTTTTGTCTTTTTTTCATAATCCTGCTTGCTGACGTCGAGGAATGCCTTCTCAATGTCACGATCGAAATATGTTGTTTCTAATTTGGCATTTTGGAATTTTGTCAAATGGGGAAAGCGTTTTGTCGACTCGTCCTGGGGGAGTTGGAGGAAATCGACAAAGGCAAGACGGGCGAATGATTTTTGAACTAGTTTTCCATAGGGCGAGTGAAAGAGCATTGAGTCGAAACTCTTTAGGGAGATTGTATCGTTGTTTTTGCTTTTTGCCTTTGACGTGTAGCGTTCGTAGCATGTGTCGAGGGCGCTGAGGTAGCATTGAATTGAGAGTTTTCCATCGACCACAGGATATTCGGAGCGAAGATCGGGTTTGTAGAAATCGTAAGCGTGTCGCATGCACGATGCACGGAGTCCTCTATCGAAAACTAGAGGCGCATTTGGTCCAATTGCCATGGCGATTGCTCCGGCTCCTCCTGTTGGTCTTGCACTCCCTGCAAAAAAAATAATTTTTATTTTCACTTATATTTTCCCCCATTTGATGATATATAGAATTATCTGTAAATTTTCGAAGCGAATTCGTTTGTTTTCTGAAGCGAAATATTAAATAGTTCCTTGGAAATCGCCAGCGAACGTTATGCATGAGACAGAAAAGGATAGCAGTACATCTCTGTCCTCTTCTCCTTCGCATTTGCCACTCGAGATCGATAAAGAAGAACACCTCTTTACCATATTTTTATTTACTTTTACCAACAAACACACAAGTGTTGCTCTGTCGGTCAAAAAAAATTTCGTAATTTTTTCTGTTGTGCTAAAAAGAAATTACCTTTTGCATAAACGGCATTGTCGGCGGCAACGACAATCGCGAGACGACCGTCCCAGGCGCTGCTCTCCACCCAGGCAATTGCGTTGAATAATGCGGCAGTACCACCGTAACAGGCATTGGTGGAGTCAATTCCTTCAATATCAGTGGCGCCTGAGGGCTCGAATAATTGCATGAGAACTGATTTTACCGATTTACTCTTGTCAAGAATTGTCTCGGTGCCAACTTCAAGACGACCAACGTCCTTGGGATTTATTTGATATCTGTCCATTAGACGACTGACGACTGTTAAACAAAGGGAATTGATATCCTCCCTGTCGGTACAGAAACCCATTCGCGATTGTCCCAGGCCAATTGTGTATTTGCCGGCCGAGACACCGTCGAATTCCTCCAAATCCTCCTGCGCGACGTATTGCGCCGGGAAATAAAGCTCCATCGCCTTAATGCCAACATCCTTGGGCCACATGATGAGATTTTTTTGTTTTCAAAGATTACCTGTAAGAAAAAAGGTAGAAAATTTTAGATATTAGAGATTTAGTAGTTTGGAATTGTCGCTGATGTGTGATGTCACCCTAATGTTTCCGTCGGTATTTTTCGACAACTACTCAACCCTAACGTACCACTGATCTCTATATATAACTGGATGTAGTATAGGGCTATTTCCGGTTGTGACAAATTGAACGACTAAACGTCATATTACTGAGCAGTGAGTTTCTCAAATATGGCGTTCGCGATTGAGCAGAATGCAAAAAATGTCTGCGTTTGTTTACTATTACTTCCTCATAGAGGAAGTATTGTAATACCGAAATTTTTTGAGTTCGATTTTTTGACATATCTTTATGTTATTTGACCTCAGGAGTTCAAAAATGACATTTTTATAAAATGTCATTCCGTATGTGTGTGTGTGTAAACATCACATTTTCATAAATATCTCGAAATTATGAAGAGCTTTTGGGCTGGATTTTTTTTAAATTGTAGATCTCACCTGTGGACATAAAGCGAGAGTACTTTCTGATATATTAATAAAGTTTAACTAAATTTTTTTTTGATTTTTAATTTTGCAAAAAAAGGTTTTTTTTCCCATAACTTTAAAAAAATGTTAGAACACCTATAAATGTTTTTTCATAATTTTGTAGAGTTTTTTTAGACGCATCTTTTGAGCCCTAATTGAAAATTTTTCATCCATATTAACCGGAGTTATTAAACTTTTAAAAATCAAAAATTTTGGAAAATAAGACTTTTTTGAAAATTTTGTTGAAAAACATTGAAGTTACTTTAAAATTATCGTTATCAACTTGTAGAGCATTAAAAAACGCTTCGATTGACCTATTTTTGAACCTAATTCGATAATAAATTTCGAAATTATTGGTATTTTAAAAACCGAAAATTGTGGAAAATGACATTTTCTCAACTTTTTTGTTTGAAAATTTTTGTTTAACTATTAAATTATTGTTATCTATCTTGTAGGGTATTTAAAAATAAATTGATTGACCCAAAATTCAATCACTTTCACCATATTCATAAAATGTTATTTGTATATTTTTATTATTCTTATCTCTATGAGGAAGTAAAGTGTTCATGAAATGAGCACCAAAATTATACAAAAAAATATACAACTTGGCAGCGGTTTTTACAGTCTGTGTAATGTGTTTTTGAAAATGAATTTGTTTTTGTTTGCAGTTATTAATTGACATTGCTTTATAATTAATTTAAAAAATAATTGCACGATGGTGAAATCGTGTTTGTATTGTGGTGAAGAGCAAACTAAAATTTGTGACAAATTATTTCACAAGTAATAAGTGTATTATGTTTTGAAGGTTATGTATTTATTAACGGTGTTGCGCAATTTCAAACAGTGGTTGCCTTTTAAAAATGGCTGCTTGAACGTAAACATAATTTAAAAAGGATTTTTCTCCCAATTTGGACAATTATTACAAAATAGGGAAAAATACCAGTTATCCTGAAATTTTGTTCTTTTATTTGTGCACAAGAAATTGAAAATTCAATATAATACACGACTTCAGGAAGTAAAATGAGAAAATTAGATGTGCCCATTAGGGGTGCCCTCTGGTGGTAATTTTATGTATCGCGCATTTGTTTAAGTTTTTCCTATTTTACTTCCTGTCGTTGTAAATCTAAATAAATCTTTTACTTCTTGCGCGCAAATAATAGATAAAATATTCAGGATATCTTGTATTTTCTCCGATTTTCCAATAATTGCCCGAATTAGGAGAAAAATCATTTTCAAATCAAGTATACATTTGAGCAGCCATTTTTAAAAGGCGATCACTGCGGAACACCATTAAAACAAAAATTTGATTTAAAAATTGAAAAAACATTTTGTCATATATCTTATGAAACGTTTCTATATTTCTATATCTACATTTTCTACTATTTGTAACAAAAAAATTCAAAGTTTAGTGATTTATTTTAATGTTTTCACAAAAAGAAAGGTTATGTATTTTTAATTTATTAATAATGTTTAAGTTTATCTTAGATAGAGATTTAATTTAATATTACACAAATTACTTCTTCAGTATATAGTGTGGAAGTCATTTTTCAATTAATAGTTTTTAGGGGAGACTGGGGCGAAAGGTTAAACTGTAAAAACAGTTAAATATAGAAGGAGTTTACACCGTAAGCCTTAAATATAAGCCTCCGCGCGCATAAACGGATATACCTCCAGGAGCATATATTTGCGCCTGCGCGAGCACGTGGTCAAGGCAAATTCTTTCACAACACAGCTGCAGGCAAACACTTTGCGCAGACGCAAGTATATCCTCATGGAGGCATATCCGTTTATGCTCGCGGAGGCTTATACTTAAGGCTTACGGTGTAAACTCCTTCATAATACAAAATTTTATATTTTTTCATTGTAAAATAAAATTTAGGGGAGAGTCTCCAGTTGTGAGACAGTCAATTTTTTTTAACATGCAATATTAAAAAGCCGATTGGTTTATATAAAAACATTTCTTTTTATATGAGCCAACTTTTTCGTGTACACCGAAGCGAATATATAAACTGTTTTTGTTAAATACCAACACTGTGTGTGATAATCGACTAAAAAGCGTTTTTTTCAATAAATGCAAAGTACTTTTTTTCCAAGTTAATTAATTGGAAAAGGTAAATGTAATGCATTTTCTTTTACCCAGGTAGAAATTGACGACCGGGATGGTACCGGCCCGGTACAAACGGCGGATTATAAGTGCCGGGGCGGTACCGGCATAAGACCGTCATTTTCACCGGCTTGGTACCGGCAAATTGCCGGATGATAACTACGGCAGGTATCCGGCAAACGTACCGGGCCGGTACCGAATAATCCACCGGGGCGGTACTGGCCCGGTTAATATTTGTAGACATTTAGTGCCGCTTTAATACCGGCACACTACCGGCAGGTAACTGGCCCAGTACCGGCATAAGACCGTCATTTTCACCGGCTTGGTACCGGTAAATTGCCGGATGATAACTACGGCAGGTATCCGGCATACGTACCGGGCCGGTACCGAATAATCCACCGGGGCGGTACTGGCCCGGTTATTGTTGGAAGGCATTTGGTGCCGGTTTATTACCGGCTGCACAACCGGCTAGGTACCGGGCCGGCACTAAAAAACAACCGGTGTGGTACCGGGCCGGTTAAAAAAAATTATATTTCAGTCTGATTAATTATTTAATTATTACTATTATTATCAATGTTATTATTAATTTTAAATTGGAAACAGTAAATATATTAAATGCTGAAACAGAGAAACATAAACAACCATAGAAAAATCTGAAGACTCGAGGAATTGAACTCCGGACCCTGAGGCTGCAAAGTCGACACCACATCCGCTAACCTAAACCTGCATATGGAAAGCAAATGCAAAGTGAGCTTATAAAGTCCAACCGACATTACAGCTGGCAGCAGTACCGGGCCGGCACTAATATTCAACCGGTGCGGTACCGGGCCAGTATTTGTATTTCTAATTTATTTTAATTCAATTTAAATTATTATAAATAAATAAGAATAGTAAATGTAAATAATAATGACCGCCCCATTCACCGGCTAGATACCGGGCAGGCACCAATAAGCAACCTACTCGGTAATAATATAATTGCCGGCACAACTAACTAATTAATTTATTATTAATAATTAAATTAATAAATTAATTAATAAATTAATTTTCAAATTTTTTTTCTTTTCTTTAATTCTTTTTCTGATAGTTTAACATTGGCAAACAACCGAAAGGACACTAGGTTAGTACTAATATTTTTGTCGGCAAAACTTCTGTGCCAGTAGAAAGCATTAAGTACATTTTTGTGCTGGGCCGGTGCTGGGCCGGCACAAATATTATCACCGGAAAATCTCCTTCGGCAGTATAAGACAGAGCGAAATGACAGTACCGGGCCGGTGATACGCCAGTGCTGGGCCGGTACAAATATTGTCACCGGCATATCTCCTTCGGCGGTATAAACCAGAGCGAAATGACAGTACCGGGCCGGTGATACACCGGTGCTGGCCCGGTACAAATATTATCACCGGCAAATCTACGTCGGCGGTATAAAAACAGAAGTAAATTATAGTACCGGGCCGGTGATACGCCGGTGCTGGCCCGGTAAAAATATTATTACCAGAAAATCTCCGTCAGCGGTATAAGACAGAGCGAAGTGACAGTACCGGGCCGGTGATACGCCGGTGCTGGGCCGGTACAAATATTGTCACCGGCAAATCTCCTTCGGCGGTATAAAAACAGAAGTAAATTATAGTACCGGGCCGGTGATACGCCGGTGCTGGGCCGGTAAAAATATTATCACCGGCAAATCTACGTCGGCGGTATAAAAACAGAAGTAAATTTTAGTACCGGGCCGGTGATACGCCGGTGCTGGGCCGGTAAAAATATTATCACCGGCAAATCTACGTCGGCGGTATAAAAACAGAAGTAAATTTTAGTACCGGGCCGGTGATACGCCGGTGCTGGGCCGGTAAAAATATTATCACCGGCAAATCTACGTCGGCGGTATAAAAACAGAAGTAAATTTTAGTACCGGGCCGGTGATACGCCGGTGCTGGGCCGGTTAAAATATTATCACCGGCAAATCTCCTTCGGCGGTATAAAAACAGAAGTAAATTATAGTACCGGGCCGGTGATACGCCGGTGCTGGGCCGGTACAAATATTGTCACCGGCAAATCTCCTTCGGCGGTATAAAAACAGAAGTAAATTATAGTACCGGGCCGGTGATACGCCGGTGCTGGGCCGGTAAAAATATTATCACCGGCAAATCTACGTCGGCGGTATAAAAACAGAAGTAAATTTTAGTACCGGGCCGGTGATACGCCGGTGCTGGGCCGGTTAAAATATTATCACCGGCAAATCTCCTTCGGCGGTATAAGACAGAGCGGAATGACAGTACCGGGCCGGTGATACGCCGGTGCTGGGCCGGTAAAAATGTTATCACCGGCAAATCTCCGTCAGCGGTATAAGACAGAGCGGAATGACAATACCGGGCCGGTGATACGCCGGTGCTGGCCCGGTAAAAATATTATCTTCGGCAAATCTCCGTCGACGGTATAAAAACAGAAGTAAATTTTAGTACCGGGCCGGTGATACGCCGATGCTGGGCCGGTAAAAATATTATCACCGGCAAATCTCCTTCGGCGGTATAAGACAGAGCGAAATGGCAGTACCGGGCCGGTGATACGCCAGTGCTGGGCCGGTACAAATATTGTCACCGGCATATCTCCTTCGGCGGTATAAAACAGAAGTAAATTATAGTACCGGGCCGGTGATACGCCGGTGCTGGGCCGGTAAAAATATTATCACCGGCAAATCTCCGTCGGCGGTATAAAAGAAGAAGTAATTTATAGTACCGGGCCGGTGCTGGGCCAGATATTTTTAATTAACCGGCCCGGTACACTCTACCAGTACTGGTAGAAATCCACATTTACCACCGGGCCGGTACTGGGCCGGTATTTATTTCATATCCGGCCCGGTACCTTTTTGCCGGTACCGGCATATGTCCGACTTTACAACCGGTTCGGTACCATGCCGGTCGTTAGTGCTGGCACACCTCCAACTTTTCTGCCTGGGTAGTGTTTTCCTTATATTTTGTGATGCAATATTGCATTGTTCCAATCTACGGTTGAAAATAATTTAATTTTCCTTTTTCAAAATAGCGCCAATTTCTGGGTGTGAGACACAGCATATCACCAGTTGTGAGACGGTGTCAACACCCATCTGGGCAGCATAAAAAATACGACTTTACAGGCATACTATTTAAATGTTGTTTTGATTTTTTTTTCTAGTATTTTTGGGCATGTCAAGTGGAAAAAAGTCAATTGATTCAGAAGAAATCAATTTTAATGCTCTTGTTGAAGCTATTAAATTGTGTTTATTTGATAGTCATATTTTGGCGAATAAATATTATTATTTAGTATATAATAATATATATTATTAATATATTTAATTATTTCTACTAAACATAACGTTTTATGTCAAACCTATTAAATTTTAGCAATTTTTAATGAGTGTCTCACAACTGGAGACATTTTTTTTTTTTTTTTTTTTTGACAAAAGCGATGTGCTCGGAAAATGTATCGTAAAATTTTTTGAGTTCATCGAAACACTACACTTTCTTTTAATAAAAGTTGCGTATTTGTTACCTTTCGAACGGTGTATTTTATTTACAATTTTGTTAACCTGTTTACAATTTACGGGTCAAAAATAAAACCCGTCTCACAACTGGCAACGAAAACATACCTAATATTTCTAAGCTCCGAGGGGGTATTTTCTAAGAAGAATGGTGTACACAGTAATCCCTATTACGCACATTACGGCTAATACATGACTAAACCCCTATTACGCTAGTATTACGCCAATACGTTATATAACCCGACTATTACGCTATATTACAGGAATATTACACAATATTACAGGTGTAATTCTGATGAATCACAAGTTTTGAACGTTCAAATGAACGAAATATTTTGTATTAAAAATATTTTCATAAATTATTGATTTGAATAAAAATTTAAAACTTAGATTCTACATTTTAAAACTTTAAAAATTAATTTTTTTGATAGTAACTCAAAATTATTGTCATAAAAATTGAATTTGAGGAAGAAATAAATAAATTTCGTTCATTTGAACGTTCAGAACTTTAGGATCATTAATTCTGAGTATTTTGGATGAAATAAATAATAAAATTCAGTTATAAGTACATAGGGTAAATGTGGGTATTACCGTGGTTTGAAATATAATGCAGACTTAGTCAATAGATTGTGAACAAACCTCACAAGATATTTGAGGCATTTGACGTCAGAAATATCACGATTTGCAAAGGGTATGCCGATTTTCGCAAAAGTTTGTGGGATTATAGTTCTATATAAGAGACTTCTTTCCCCAAATTTTTTCAAAAAAAATTCAAAATTGTTGAAGATACGCCATTTTGAATTTTAATATTAATTTTATAAAATTTTGAATATCTCGGAATATTGTTTATGGATTTTTATGAAATTTACACATTTTTCAGGTAAAAGTATGTACTTAAAAATGCAAATAAAGTTAATAAAAAAAATTAATTTTTAAATAAAAAAATTAAAAAAAATTTTTTAAAACAATTTTTTGTTTATTTACTCCTCTCTGAGAAAAATGTTATTAACATATTTGGATTCCTTATGAATTCACCTTTAATTTCATAGAAAAAAATTGATGGAGACTCAACTGGTTCCAGAGATATTGAATTTTTTGTAAAAAATAGTCATAGTTACAGCAGCAATGCACGACTGCGGTAACGTACTACGCGACTTGTGCAGTATGGTGCTATGGCGCGGCGACGCTTTTTTTTACAAAAAATTCAATATCTCCGGAACCAGTTGAGTCTCCATCAATTTTTTTTTATGAAATTAAAGGTGAATTCATAAGGAATCCAAATATGTTAATAACATTTTTCTCAGAGAGGAGTAAATAAACAAAAAATTGTTTAAAAAAATTTTTTTTAATTTTTTTATTTAAAAATTAATTTTTTTTTATTAACTTTATTTGCATTTTAAAGTACATACTTTTACCTGAAAAATGTGTAAATTTCATAAAAATCCATAAACAATATTCCGAGATATTCAAAATTTTATAAAATTAATATTAAAATTCAAAATGGCGTATCTTCAACAATTTTGAATTTTTTTTGAAAAAATTTGGGGGAAAGAAGTCTCTTATATAGAACTATAATCCCACGAAGTTTTGCGAAAATCGGCATACCCTTTGCAAATCGTGATATTTCTGACGTGAAATGCCTCATTTGTATAATTTTTTTTTAAATTGATCTTTGACTTTATTTGATATAATAAAAAATTTAGAATGTCGTAGTGCGTATATTTTATTATATAATAAATATTTTTGAAAGTAATGCAAGTGCTGGTATTACCGTGGTGCACAAAGCTTCATGATCGGAATACCGTGTGCCAAATACCGTGGATGATCTAGTTACCGTGTGCCTTATACTGCGAAAATTTCAACTTGTAGAATTCGCAAACGGTTGAATGAAATTAAGCAAATTTGAAACAATGGTTTATTAATTTGACAATAAATATTCTTATATTTTAGCAGATACTAATAATAATCACAGAATTCGTTATAAATCTATTAATAACTTTATTTAGTGCCTTTATTTAGTACATACATTCCTAATAATATTTAATTAAATATTTTTTATGAAAATAGTAATTATTATTAAAATAACAATAGTATTTGGTCTAAATCATTTTAAAATTATTTTTTAATTCCTGCGGTTCTCCTTTAGCTTGAAAAGCACGATTTGTTACTTTACATATTATTTTTAATGATAATAACGACCCACGGTATTTGGCGCACAAGTTCAAAACGTTATCCAATTACCGTGTTGATAAAATTAAAATAAAAATACGTTAAATCATAATTTACCACGAAGTTTTGACTTTAAAAATACATTAATTAATCGAATATACAAAAATTAACAAGTTTAAAAGTAATAATAATGAAAAAAGCGATTTATATAAAACTGTATTTTTGCATTACAATGAGCAATAATTTATCAAACTTCCGCACCTACAAAATTTAGAATTTTTTAAAACGAGAAATGTAAGTTAAATAACAATAATTTTTTATTTATTAAACACATACAATATGAAAGTATAACTATCTGAATTTTTTTGATCATGAAACACTTGAAGCATTTAAAATCGAGTTTAATGTACATAGTAACTTAAAATTATTTTCCTCTATTTGAGGGCGTGGTATACTGTACAAATATAATATTTTTAATATCATATAGTACCCATGAACATCCATATTTATAAGAGTCAAATTTCTGTGTTTGACAATGTAGTTAATTAATTATTTGATAAATTGAACTATGCAAATAACAATACTATTACGCGACTATTACACGATATTACTTACTATTACACAGCTATTACTCGGTAATACCCTATATTACTGACTATTACGTACCATTACGCACTATTACGGGTATTACATAGCTATTACCAGGAATGTGTACACTCCAATACGCAAGAAAATACCCCCTCGCTAAGCTCGAAGTATAGGAATACGCTATCCAGTTATAAATATAGAAATCAGTGGACGACACTTATAGGGAGACCTGACTGTATTAATAAATTAAATTAAATTTATTAATAACGGTAATTTAATTTTTTTTTAAATTATTAAAAGAAGTGTAAATAATTTTCCAGTTAAGTTGAAATCGGAATCGAATCAGTGAAAATTTCACTGATTTCAATTCAGTAGCCCAGTTTTCTTTGATGAATACAGTGGAATTTCACTAAAAATCAGTAAAAACCACTGATTGTCAGTGAAATTCCACTGATTCATCAAAGAAAACTGGGCCACTGAATTGAAATCAGTGAAATTTTCACTGATTTAGATTTAGAGTGTAATATTCGACAAAAGAAAACTTATTGTAGAAAAATCCTTATTCTGCCTTCAGTGTAGAATATAGATAACGGTCAAATAACGGTCATTTATTTAAAGCAGAGAATTAAAATTAGTCGGGAAGAATTTTTTATTTTTTAAATAAGTACCTACAAATTTTTTTTTCTTACAAAAAATTGTTATTATTAGTGTTTAAAAAAGGAAGAAAAAAAAGAAAGTAAGTAAAATTTGATATTAAACACTGGAGCTTTTTTTGGTGAAATATTTCCAATTAGTAGAAAAAAAAGTTACAAAGTGCCATCAATGAAAGTGAAAGAAAATTAATGGCCAGGAGGTGAAATTTTGACGAGACACTTTCACTCCATAAAAATTAAAACCTTCTTGAAGTGGATTTTTTTTTCTTTTTGGTTATATGAGGTAACTTGTGACATTTCTAACATAATGTTTCGTCAATAATAATTTCACTGCCCACACAGCACATGATATTTCCTAAATATTTCCTGAATATTTCACTGAAAGATTGAAATATTTCA
The DNA here is from genome assembly GCA_032872505.1 of Leptopilina syphax. NCBI lineage: Eukaryota > Metazoa > Arthropoda > Insecta > Hymenoptera > Figitidae > Leptopilina > Leptopilina syphax. The sequence continues at coordinate 31,472,653 of CM065472.1, forward strand.
GTGCAAAGTTCTAGAAATATTTCTGCAAACAGGAAAATGTCCGCTTATGTGGGAATATTGACGCGAAAGTTGAGAAAATATTTCATTGAAATATTTTGGAAATATTCAACTGAAATGATGCGCACTGGTCGAACTCAGTTTCTATGGCCTGTAGAGCTGCGCAGTAGTTTTTGGCTTACTATATCCTATGGGTTTTAAAATATTTCAGAAAATTCCTATTGGTTTGAGGTGTTTAACAAATTTTTCCATTTTGTGAAATATTTTCACAATATTGCGGAATCTTTATGTGTAATATTGCAGGAATATTTCAATGAAATATTTTCTCAACTTTCGCGTCAATATTCCCACATAAGCGGACATTTTCCTGTTTGCAGAAATATTTCTAGAACTTTGCACTGAAATATTTCAATCTTTCGGTGAAATATTCAGGAAATATTTAGGAAATATCATGTGCTGTGTGGGTGTATTCATATTCATTATTTAAATTAGAATTAATTAACAAATAGTCATTATTAGTGAAATCGAGGTTGACTTGTATTTTTGGCAATCTGTTAATAATTACTAATCTTTTCTCTAATAGTTGCAAATTAAAATTAAATTAGTTAAAAAACACAATCATTATTAGGAAAAAATAACTAATTATTAATAAATTAATTTTCTCAATTAGTAAAACTACTAATTATTTTACTAATTGTTAGTAAAAGAGTTAAAATAACTAATCGTAAAAATGTTAAAAATTATTAGTAAAAATGTTAAAAATTATTAGTAAAAAGTAACTAATTATTAGTTATTAATAAAAAAATACAAAATTATTAGTAAAAGCTCAATAACTATTAGTAAAAAAATTATAATTATTAAGTAAATGAATAATTAAATATTAATAATAAATAAATTAGTTAAAAAGTAACTAATTGTTTGTTTCGTAATAAACAACTACAAAATTTATTAGTAAAAATTACCAATAATTAGTAATAAGAATTATTAATTATTAGTAAAAAAAGTAATTAATTATTTGTTAAAAATACCATTAGTAAAATTAATAGTGATACTTTTAGTGTAAAACTAAATAATTATTAGTTAACATTACTAATTAGTGGTAAAAATAAACGTATTAGTAAAGAACAAACTAATTGTTATTTGAAAGAAATTAATTCTTAGTAGATAAATTACAGGGTGTCTAGCGAATTATGATTTTCAAATTACCGGCAAAATCCCGGATTTCCCGGACCTAAAACTAATTTATTCCCGGATTTATTTTTAAGACATTAATGACTATACTATTAATTTTTTAAATACAGTGGAAACTGAATTATCCGAACTAATTCAGGCAGGATCTGGTTCAGATAATCAAAAGTTCGAATAATAGAAATTGCTATTATTTTCGTTTATATTTGTGGATAAATGATTGTTTCGGAATTATTTTGCAATATCCAGTGGCATTTATGTCTTCTTTTAGATATTTACATTAAAAGTCACTGAGGTTTAACTGCAATAAGTTAAAAACATTAGGATTTATATTTAAACTTTCAATTTAAGACTTTAAAATGTTAAAAACTTATGCAACAATTATATAAATAATAATAATAATATACGGTCAATTCTATGTCACAAATATATTTTATTTATTCCATTTAGAAAAAAGGTATACGTATCCTTTATTTTTCTATTCTATAGAGGACCAAAATATTTTTTGCAAACTATCCTTATTATTTGTAAGTAGGTATGTATTAGATAAGTAAAATAATACTAAACCTGTTCTTGGCATATTTTTCTAAATTCAATAGTTTTAGAGTTATAGATAAATGAAAATAAGTCTACCTACTTTTAAAAATAAAAAAAAAAATACAAAAATTTGGTTACCTACACTGAGAAAAGAAAAGCACAGAATCTGAATTCTGCCGCACACCGGCTATACAAAATAAGAGACAGAATCTGTCCTTCGCATAAAAGACAGATACTGTCACTTAAAGCGTAGAATCTGTACTTCAAAATTTTTCAAAGTATAGCATCTGCGCTGCAGAGTACAGAATCTGTCCAATAGTGGCACTGCTGCTGCGTTCCACCTGGGGTACTGATGCTGAACTATGTCGAATTCAGATTCTGTGCTTTTCTTTTCTCAGTGTATAAAAAATGAAATAATAGATTTACAATAATATATTTTCATTCTAATTGAAAATGTGGACTGAAATTTAAGGTGAAATTGTCTATATGTGACCTGGACTGAGAAAATGGACCTACTTACCAAAATCAACTTTTCGAGAAAAACGCGTTTAACTCTTTGCCGTTGATATGTTACGAAATGTCGTCTAGAGTCCTTTTTGGGGGAACAGCCAATGAGAAGAGGCGTTTATGCTTGTGTTGATAAGTTCGTTATGTGTGAGTATGTAAGTGTCTAAACTTGCAGGATCGTACCTTCTTAAAATTGGAACCCATTTATATTTTACAATAAATTATATTTCATTATACTAATTGATCACTAAAAATACGATTTTTTGTGTAAAGTGCAAATGTATATTTGCAATTTATTACAATTTAAAAATAGTAAATTTGATTGTTAAAGACTTTTATCAAACATAAATATCCTATATAAACATAACCTCAAAATCAAACTAACATTCGGCCCTGATATTGTCCACGTGATTCAACTGTCAAACTGCTTGTTTCTGAGGTGGGGAAAACTTATGTACGGCCAAGAAGACTAGAGATAGGAGGACTAACTGCAGTAGTGGGGGTAGGACAAATATAGGGGGATTATGAAGGCGTGGTTAGATTGCGCCAAGTATCGTGTTTTGATTCTGCACTTCCACTCACACACGCGTGTCACGTATTCAAATATATAATGTAAGAGTGTTGAGATGTGCAGAACCGAAAACAAGATATTTGGCGCAATCTAACTACGCCTTCAGAACCCCCCTAATACTGACTCACTGCTGTGAGTGAGAAAACAGCCGAGTTTGCCCTCCTGTCTCTAGTCTTCTTGGTACGGCAAAGAGTTAAAGTTTTCTATCCAAATAAATTAGATTTCTTAAAACATTTTACATTTAAATTAACATGATGAGTGTTCTTTATGTATTTTTTATGCTAAATCTGATTTTTATGGTTAAATAATTGTTTAAACAACCCTGTAATTGTTATAAACAATTTATTTTGTAAAAGTCAAATTATGGAATTTTCAAAATTAATTTAAAAGACTTCCGGATGTCCTAGAGGTCTGAAAATTTTTATGCAAGTTCAAAACTGACACAATAATGAATAATTCTGAACTCTACAATAATCCATAGTTATTTTTTGACTTGCACAACCAGGTTGCCGATGACGGGGTATACTTGGGGATCATCTTCGAGGAATTAAGTCGAATTTTTTGTAAATGGTTTAGGCATTCAATTTAAGATTTAGGGGATATATTCTTGACACTTAGACAACCAAGAGTAATTTTTGTCTTAAAATTACTTATATTTTCATAAAAAAAAATTTAAAAAAAAATTTTTTTTTTAAATTTGTTTAAACAATTGCAAAAAATTTTTTTTAACAATCTGGACTGATTGAATTGTATTTCTAGGACCTTAAACAATAAGAAACCATCATAAAAAAATCGATTTTTTGGTAAGTAGGTCCCTTTTCTCAGTCCCGGTCACATATAGGTACCTATAATATATCTTTTTAAAATTTTTGAAAAATATAAGACTGAAGGTAGTTCTCCGGCTTCTACACTTGTAAAAATTTATTTTCTTCAAATTTTGAGGAAATGTTTCTTCGGGTGCCATTTAAATGTGGTAAAAATTTCAAAACCCTTTGCGATGCTAAATTTTCACTTATTCAAGTTCAAACTTTCACTTTTCCATGCGATTATATTAAAAATAAAAAATGTCAACCACAATATCTCGTTTTTTGACATGAAAAAAGGTTTTGAAATTTCTACCACATTTAAAGGGTACCCGAAGAAATATTTCCTCAAAATTTGAAGAAAATCTATCGAAAATTAATTTTTAAAAGAGTAGTAGTCGGAGAACTACCTTAAATTGAAATTTTTTTATAGGTTTTAATGAATTAGCGAAATTTTCCAAATATTCCCGGATATTTTTTTCATTTCCCGGTCGAAATAAATTCCCGGTTTTCCCGTTTTTCCCGGACGCTATAGACACCCTGTTAATAAATAATTAACTTTTCGTTTCTTCTACAAGTAATTAGTTTTATTAGTAATTTTAGTTATTTTTTAAATAAGTAACTAAAATGTAAATTTAACTAATAATTAGTTGTTTTTTTTAACTTCTTCAATTTTTTCGACAATAATTATATTTATTTTTTATTCAGAAAATATATATTTTTTTTAAATATATTCTGTTAGACTAAATTTTCTAATTTTAGTAATTTTCAAAAATTTTTATTATTTATTTTATTCATTCAAACTCTTAATTTATTATAATTTACTTTTATTGTTAATTTTCTTTTATTTTTAATACCTATTTTAATTGTTTATTTATTTATTTGTAAACGGGACAATCAATTTTAATTATTATTATAAATATTTATATAATTTTTTATAATTATTATAATAAAAATAAATTAATAATTATTATTATTATTTTATTTATTTATCTTTATTTTAAATAACAAATATTTTTAATTATTTATTAAACTCTAATTGATAAAGTTTTGTTCAATTATTATTATTAATAATTCGATAAAGCAATTATTAATTTTTTCAATTGTTACAAGCAATAGTTATTTAATAATAAACATTACTATGAATCATTATTTATTATTATATAAAATATTTATTTTTTTTACTTTCTTGTACATTTGATTAATTTTTCGTAATTAAAAAATAATGTAATAAATAATAATAATAATATTAATAAGAAGAAGAGGAAGAAGAAAAAACAAAAAATAAGAAAAATTGTAAAAAAAATTGATAATGATTATAATTTTAATTTGAATAATAATATTAATTAATTTAGTAAGGATCTTAAAGAATTTTTTAAAAAAATGAAATAATTAATTAATTTATTTATTAAATTAATTTATTATTTATTAATTTATTTACAAAAGTAGGCGGGAAAAATTATTTTCTAATAATAAAAAAACATTTATAATTTAAAAATAGGTGTTTAATAATTATTTTCAAAAAAATATTTCATCTCTAGATTGAAATATAAAATTATTTTCCCTTTTCTTGAAATTTCTGAAGTTTAAAAAAAACTGATTAGCATAATTTTATCGTAAAAATGAATTTCAATTAAAATTTTGAATCCATAATAATAAAAAAACAGAAATTCCCAAATAATTATACTTTTGTAATACATACGATGTTTTAGTTATATGTATATTGTATATGTATTATATTCAAAATAGCCGATAAAAAATCCTTACCGTCGTTTTTCGTTCAAGATCAGAACACTGTCATCCTTTTCACTCACACTCCTCGGGAAGTTTATATCTCTTTGAAGCCTGTTCTTAGCACTATTACATCACTATAAAATGTTATAGATCTCGATGTCACCACGCAGTTACACTAAAGAGGCAAAAAAAGAAAGAACCGGTGAACTTTAAACAATCAGGTGATTTGTTTCTTTATTAATTTTGTGATTTATTTTTATTTTGGGGGAAAAGAAAAAAAGAAAGATAGAAAAGAAAGAATTCTCAAGACGAGGAGGATTTAAGGTGTCTTGTACGGTTTATTAGTGGCATTGAGAATATTGAGAATATATGTATATATTTAGGTTAGAAGTGAAAATCAACGATGGGAGGTGAAAATTCCGGTCACTGGGTGAGCTGTCTCTTTTTGACGGAAATTCTCACGTCTCATTGCTCTCTCTCTCTCTCTCTTTTTTTCTTCTTTACTTTTTTTCTCTTTTTCTTTTTTTCTCTTTCTTTTTTTCTTTCTTTATTTACTAGAACGGTGTCTTACTCTAAGGCACTCCAAGGAAATAAGCGACTACTCGTGATGAGACAAGTGTTGTGAATGAAATGAATCCAGAAAGTGAGTTCCCATAGCTAGACTTTAAAACGAGTGTGGGAGTGTGAATGTGTGTGCGAGTGTAATAAATTCCTGTACCCACTCTTTTAGTTGGAAAAAAAATCCGGTTGTCACGGCACAATCGAATGTATAATAATGACACGTGGTGGGGTTAGGGTCAATGTGTGCACGAAACAACTTAACCTTTTTTCATTCAAAAACATTATCTTATCGAAAAAAGAAAAATATAACTCTTTTTCACGAATTATAATGGGAAAGAAAGAAAAGTGGAGAGAAAAAAAGAATCTTATACACATTCATTTATTTTCTTAAAGAAAAAGACACGTGTTTATTTATATTTTGTGTGACTTTTTTCTTGTGTTGCTGTTGTTGCGTTTTGAAGGTACGAAATGACAACAATGAATCATTGTTTGTCGTCTGCTAGATGGTAACGAGAAATTTATGTTGGCAAGCGTTTATTCTCATTAGTCGATAGTTTTGGGAGAGGGAATTTTGAAATATTAGACATTGTAATTACGAATTTATTATTTCTTTTTTGGCATAAATTTTAATAATTTAATTAATAGACTATTAATTTTCTTATTAAAGAATTTTCATTATTTAATATTCCCTAATAATAATAATTTCAATAATTTAATATTATGATTATTAGTCTCGATATTTCTGTTTTTCATACATTTTTTAATGTATAAAAATATTTACGTTTTAATTATTTAGAAATTTTGTTGTGAATCAATCGATTCAGTTTAATTATTTTTTAAGTAATTATATAATTATTTTCAATAATTCAAATACTTTTTTTTCTTTTTAATTATTCCTGTGAGGATTTAATTCGTTTTCTAAATTTGAATAAATTTGCTATTAAAATTTATTATTAATTGGTTATTAGAAGGAAAATTTTGTTTTCTTCTATTAAACACATGTTGCACTAATAATTGTCAATTTCTAATTTTTAAAAAATGTTTGGATTTTTAAATTTTAACGATTTTTAAAATAATTTATAATATAATTATATAAGTACTGTTAAAATCTACCGTGTGCTCAGAAATTATAGAAAATGTGATATTTTTTTTTATTTTCTTCAATTTTTTACAAAAAGTTCTAAAATTTTTAAATATTTCATACTTGAAATTTTTTAATTTTTATCAGGGTGGCCGCAAGATTGACTTTATCAATATTTTCCTGACATTTTACTGACATAACAACGAATTTTCCTGACAAAAATTTTTTTATTTAGAGCAAAGAATGTATTGCATGACCGTCTTAATTTCTTTAATTGCACTGACAAAAAAAATTTTTCCTGTCATTTCCCTGACTTTACTGACAAAAAGTTTTTTTTCCTGACTCTACTGACAAAATATATTTTTCCCTGACTTTACTGACATGTGGCCACCCTGTTTTTATACTTTTTTAATACCCGGTATATTTTTTAAATGTTAAATTATAATTATTTTAATTTCATTACTATGATTATTTAATTATATTTATTAGTTTTAAGAAATTTAAAGTTATTTAATTATTTCGATACTTTTTGAACACCCGGTATATTTACAAAAATTATAGATTATAATTATTTTTGCTTTCTTATTATAATTAATTAAAATTGTTTATAATTTGTTATTAGTTTTGAAGTTCTTGAATTATTTCTGTACTTTTTGGACACCTGGTATACTTAAAAAAAATTAAAAATTATAATTATTTTAACTTTCTCGTTATAATTAATTATAATTGTTTAAAATCAGTTATTAGTTTTATTTAGTTTTGAAGTTCTTAAATTATAACCATACTTTTTGAACACCTGGTATATTAATTATTTATTAATTTTATTAATTAGTCATTTAATTATTTTTTCTACTTTTTAAACACTTAGTATGTATATTAATTATTATTTATTTATTAGTTTTATTTGTTAATTAGTCGATTTTTGGAAGACAGGTGAATAAAACAAATTCACTTTATTAACGACGACGTTTCGGAGGCACGGTTAGCCACCATCATCAGGTCACTTTATTAAAATCTAATTAAAAGTGGTTGCACTAACATTTCGTCAAAGGAATAAAATTGAAATCGAAATCGTAAATATTTGAAATTAATAATCACGAACATAGTTATTGTAAGTGATTAGTCAAACTTTTATGACTTTGTGAATTAGCAAAAATGTTTACTGAATTAGTATAACTGACTTTGCTTTGGAATTAGTAAATACTATAATAAGTAGTAATTTCTACTAATTCAAAATTAAAAAACCGCTGCCAAGTTGTATTTTTTTTTTTATAATTTTGGTGATCATTTCATGAATACTTTACTTCCTCATAGAGATAAAAATAATAAAAATATATATGAATAACTTTTATAAATATGGTAAAAATGATTGAATTTTGGGTCAATCAATGTATTTTTAAATATTCTACAAGATAGTTACAATAATTTAATAGTTAAAAAAAAATTTCAAACAAAAAAATTGAGAAAATGTCATTTTTCACAATTTTTGGTTTTTAAAATATCAATAATTTCAAAATTTATTATCGAATTAGGTTCAAAAATAGGTCAATTGAAGCGTTTTTTAATGCTCTACAAGTTGATAACGATAATTTTAAAATTACTTCTACTTTTTTCAACAAAATTTTCAAAAAAGTCTTATTTTCCAAAATTTTTGATTTTTAAAAGTTTAATAACTCCGGTTAATATGGACGAAAAATATTCAATTAGGACTCAATAGATGCGTCTAAAAAAAACTCTACAAAATTATGGAAAAACATTTATAGGTGTCCTAACATTTTTTTAAAGTTATGGGCAAAAAACGTTTTTTTGAAAAATTAAAAATCCAAAAAAAATTTAGTTAAACTTTATTAATATATTAGAAAGTACTCTCATTTTATGTCCGCAGGTGAGATCTACAATTTTAAAAAAAATTCAACCCAAAAGCTCTTGATGATTTCGAGATATTTATGAAAATGTGATGTTTACACACACACACACACATACGGAATGACATTTTTTAAAAATGTCATTTTTGAACTCCTGAGGTCAAATAACATAAAGATATGTCAAAAAATCGAACTCAAAAAATTTCGGTATTACAATACTTCCTCTATGAGGAAGTAATTAAATTATATTTAAAATTTACTTACTAATTCAAAAGCAAAAAGTCAGTAACTGATTCAATTTAGTAATCATATTTACTAATTCCAATTTAGAAAGTAAATCCATATTTTTAAACACCCGGTATGTTTATAAAAATATTATAAATTATTTAATTATTTTTATTTTACTATTATAACTATTATGATTATTTTCATTTTTTAAATTATAAATAAATAAATAAATATAAATTACAAAGTATCTAAAGGAAAACTTTAAATTAATATTTAATCATTAATTTACATTGCTACAAGAATTTGTTTTCCTTTTTGGTAAGCTAATTTTACTTGTAAATGAATAAATTAACAAATATATAAATAAATAGATTAATTAATTAATAAAATAATTGAAATATTAAAATTGAACAAATTAAAATAATATACAATTTAAAAAATATACTGGATGTACAAGGAGTATAGAAATAATGATAAATATATTTAAAGTTTATTAAAACCAATTATTAATTATAATTATTAAAAATAATTAATTTATTATAATAATAATATTTCAGCATATTTATAATTTAAAAAATATACTGGGTGTGAAAAAAGAATGGATATAATTAAATAACTTTGAAACTTGTTAAAGTAATAACTAATTATAATTTATAGTTTAAAAATATATAGGGTGTTCAAAAAGTATGTAAATAATTAAATATCTCAACGTTTTAGAACTTCTTAGGAAAGAATTAAAGAAAATAAATCTAAAAAATATTTTATTTCGTATAATTTTTATCCAAACTGTATATTTCAATATTATCCATATCATAATCGAATATAATATTTCCAAAAATTGGTAAAATTAAAAATTAAAATTTTTTAAATTTACAAAACTTCAAAATTTTTAACCTTTTATGGTTAATTTTTAAGTTTGTTCAATTTTCGTAGTCAACGTGAATATCAAGCAAAATTATCAATTTTCATAAATTAAGAAAAGTCATTGTAATAAATTTAAATATTATCAAAAGTGATATAAAAAAAAAATTTTTTTAAATAATTTCAAATATTAACTCTTAAAAAATTAGTTTTTAGAAAATTGTGTTTAATTGAGAAAAATTTCTATTTCACTTTTTTCTAATAAATTTTTTTTATACTTTGTCTTTAGCATGTAAAATGAAATCGAAAAAAAATTTTAAGGAATTTTTCTTTTTTCACAACAAATATAAAATAAAAAGAATTAACACTTTTTTTGGAAATTTTTAATTACTTATTATTCATACATTAGGTACCGTATACTTTTCATATATTGTTAAAAGAATTAATTTTTTAAGAGTGTAAAAAATAAAGATCTTTTTCAAAAGTGAATCGTTTTTTTTTTAAATATGCGTGGGTGATTCTCCGCGTAGCGCAGAACTTGGTTTTTTTTCATGTTGTAATGGAAAAATCCTTCTATTATATTAAGTTAGAGAACGACCGACCGACCGACTCACACCTCTTTCTATTCTGTCTAACATCTATTAGAATACTTCACTCACACACATGTCCAAAAAACATTTACCCATGTATGTTACACATATACACTAAACACATACATATCATGTCACGCATGCGCAGTAGTGTTCTATGAATATCAGACATGCGCAGTAGTGCTATCAATGTTACGCATGCATAGTAGTGTTCTATCAATGTGACGCATGCGCAGTAGTGTTCTATCAATGTTATGCATGCTCAGTTGTGTTCTGTTAATGTTACGCAGGCGCACATTAGTGTTCTATCAATGTTACGCATGCGCAGCAGTGTTCCATCAATGTCAAGAATGCGCAGTAGTATTCTATGAATATCAGGCATGCGCAGTAGTATTATATAAATATCAGACATGCGCAGTAGTGTTTTATGAATATCACACATGCGCAGTAGTGTTCTACCAATGTTACGCATGTGCAGTAGTGTTCTATTAATGTTACGCATGCGCAGTAGTGTTTTATAAATATCAGGCATGGGCAGTGGGGTTCTATGAATATCAGGCATGCGCAGTAGTGTTTTATGAATATCAAGGATGCGCGCAAATCACCCACACATGTATACTCACACATATACACTAATCACATGTACATGTATACTCACACATGTACATAAATTACATACACATGTATACTGACTCATATGCAGATATAAACTCCTACATATACACAAATCACATATGGTCAAAATCGCGGAGCATGTAACGTAACAGTCTTTTTGTTTTGTCTGTAACTTTTAAATAACAAGGAATTAATAAATTTTTATGTTTGCATCTTAAAATATATTTTTTTTAACAATAAAAATAAAAATATTGTATAATAAAATACAATAAAATTTTTTTGTATTTATCAATTAAAAGTGATAAACGTTTTAAAAAGACTGTTACGTTCCAAAAGTTTATTATAAATTTGTCTAATGTTTATTTTTACATATGTACATTTATAAATATGTCTTCTAATATGGACTTTTATTAACCAATATTATATTTTCTCTTACATCTGAGGCCTGTGGGAAATTTGGCAACAGCTTCAGTAACAAATAAACCATAAAACTATAAAACCAAAAAAACTTAAGAAACAGAGTTCAAGGATTGACCATCTTGTCGACACCTTTTTAAAATCTTGGAATCTTTGGATCCGGGTCTTGGCTTTGTCAAGCACGTACCATTTTTTGTTGCTTACCCTTATAGGTTAATCCTATCATAAAATTAAGAGCACTCAAACCTCGGAATTGGTAAAAACCAAGATCTGTGGAACAGATGCTTGGTAATAAAACTTAGGCCAACGCGGTCCTTGCTGACCCTCTTGGGGCCCCCGATTTACCCTCTCCACGATTTTCCTCAATTTTCCCTCTTATGATATGATTGGTGGAAAATCGGTTGAAGGGAGGAATTTTGCAAATAGAAGGGATAGTTTTTGCATATCCTAGGTATCCCTACTAAAAATAAAATCAGGAATGGTCAGACAAATGGTCAGGCCGCCTGACCACTTTAATCCAGTTTTCTTACGATTCTGGATGGATCTCGTCAGAAATCTATCACAACTGATCAGGAGGAAGTTTAAAGTGGTCACAAGTTTGCTACTATTCCCTCCTCTTTGTTGACCCCGCCCATATTTGGTGACTATTTGAGACCATTTGTATCTCATTTTTGACCACATTTTTAAGCCACTTCTGTTTTATTTATTTAAACAATATGCAAAAAGTTGCAACAAATTAATTTTAAAAAACAAATTTTAATTAAGGAAGATTTCGACTATATCAGCAATTAGTGACATCTATTAGACGTCAATTGAACTCTTTGGTTTAGAGTCAGGTGTTATTCTTAAGATAATTATTCCGATATGGTTGTCGGTAAATAATTATATTTTTGAATTTAATTTTTGATCTGAAAAAATAAGCTGCGTGAACGACTGCACTGTGCATCTGTGAGGACTCGAACCCCAGTTAATAGCTGCCTTTCGCGGGACTAACGCCTACCAATGCACCATGCCAACACAGCCTGGACGTTCACGTTTCTTATAATCTCAGATATATAATTATTTACCGACAACCATATCCGAATAATTATCTTAAGAATAACACCTGACTCTAAACCAAAGAGTTCAATTGACGTCTAATAGATGTCACTAATTGCTGATATAGTCGAAATCTTCCTTAATTAAAATTCTTAATCAGCAAATAATTTCCTACATTAACTATACAGCTCTTCGACTAGTGTATGGGCTTGATCTGAGATTATAAGAAACGTGAACGTCCAGGCTGTGTTGGCATGGTGCATTGGTAGGCGTTAGTCCCGCGAAAGGCAGCTATTAACTGGGGTTCGAGTCCTCACAGATGCACAGTGCAGTCGTTCACGCAGCTTATTTTTTCAGATCAAAAATTAAATTCAAAAATATAATTATTTACCGACAACCATATCGGAATAATTATCTTAAGAATAACACCTGACTCTAAACCAAAGAGTTCAATTGACGTCTAATAGATGTCACTAATTGCTGATATAGTCGAAATCTTCCTTAATTAAAATTCTTAATCAGCAAATAATTTCCTACATTAAAAATATATTTTATTAATTAATATCAATTTGTTTACATATACGGAACAACTTGAAATTAATTCCCGGAATTAAATTAAAATTTGGACCCTACGGGGATCGAACCCCGACGCATTACCTAACCTAGTGCCTAAACTAACTGCCCTAACGACCGCGACTACCGAACCGACTTACATATTTCTGGATTCAACTGTCTATGTAAAGAGCAACTGTAAAATAGTAAACGTCAATTACCAATATTATCAATAAATCAAAATAAACTGTTCAATAATTTTTATTAATTAATTATATTTCAATTTAGTCATAATAGGTTATGTGAATTAATAAAAATTAACATTATTAATTGAATGAATAATAAATTAAGTCTTAACTTTACAATTTGGAATGTTTCATAAACTATAATACGAATACAGATTAATAATAATTATTATTATATCTGCATTTAAAATGAATTAAGTATTTAATATTAATTTAATTTAACATTATAATTTATAATAATAATGAATATTATTAATGCAATATTGAAATTTTTATAAATTTTAAATTTAAATTATTAATAATCATTAGTGTAATAAATTGTTCTATTAATGAATTATAATAATTTAAATTTAACTGTATTTCAATTATAATGCAAATACTTCTCATAATAAGTACTGGTATTGTAAATTACTAATATTATGAAACAAAATTTATTATTAATTAACTATATTAAATAATTACAAGTAAATATACATATATTAAATAAATATATTATAAATATATTAAATAATGTTAAAAGAATGGTCCGAATGTTTTGATTTATTTACCTACTTTTGCTGTAAAATTAATTCAATAATTATACCAATTTGAAAAATGAGAACTTTTGTCAAGTTAAAAGAACAATTTTTATGATAGAATAATAAATATTAAGTATTCTGAAACATATATATATATTTATATATATATATATATTTAGTATTCTGAAATGTAAAAAATAAATTTGAAAGATTTTATATGTATATATAAATTTTCATGAGACTTTACCAAAATTAGAAAGATGTACCAAAATTTTTATAGGTTATGTGTTCACACATTTCAGAAATGGTCAGGAATTTCAGAAATGGTCACAGCTTCGAAAATGGTGGGAGTAAAGTGGGAGGAGCTTGAAAAGTATTTTGTTAGGAATGGTGAGAAACGTTCGAAAACGTCAGAAGTGGTGAGACTGCGTTCAGGAATGTTCAGAAATTCTGACCATTCATGACGATTCCTGATTTTATTTTTAGTAGGGTACCGAGGTCCCTGTGTGTCGCTTAAAAAATCAGTCTAAGTTGGAAGCTTGAAGGAGCTTGCCAAGAGTCAACGGAGAAAAGTCCCGGATCTAAAGTGCCCTAAGATAAGTTCTCGCTGGACTTGTCCATCTATAGAAGAACCTCTGTCGCGCAAGTCGATTTTTGAACTCGTTCCTCGTTCTCAATAACTAACTCTTGCCCGGAATCGCGAATTTCGGTAGTGTAGATATTAATCGTTAACAAGGAGCCAACCAACCGCTTCCCATGGGTCCAGAGTTATATAATTTGTAAGTAGAACGATTTCTTAAGAACAAATACTACTTGTCCACGCATTTTTCCTTCTAATTACTTTTGAACCCTTATTTACAAATAAATATCGAGCAGGTATAGTGTCTTACAGTGTGGGCTGGTACCCCCTTTGAAAGAGCAAGGATCCACAGAGGGTTAAATTTACCTCTTAATAGTTATAGTTTTAATTTTCTAAACGCCACCTTCGGTGACGTAACAAGTGTAATTTTCAACTGATTTTTAGTAAAATTATTTGTTTGACAGAAATTTACAATAATAAATAAAACACAATAAAATAACAATCAGTGAAGAATGACTGATATTTTAGTACTTTTCAACTGATTTTCAGTAAAATTCCACTAATTATGAATCACGGTGTGCTTGAATGGAGTTTAAATAAAAAGTTCTCCGAAATGGGGTTTTTCGACAGATTTTATTAATTTGGGCCTCCCTGAGTATTTTCCAATAAAAACAGAAAAAATCGGTCGGGCCGTTTTTGATTAGGGTTAATTTTAAGAGTTGAAATTCGGTAAATTTAAACAAAAAACTTTTTTGATCAAAAATATATTTAAAAAAAAACTTTTTTGGTCAAATATATATTTTTCAATTAATTTGTACTATTTTAAGATCAAAATATTTCTTCTCATTTTTTTGTAAAATGCGTCTTTTAAAAATTATGAATATTTTAAAATTTTTAAGTATTTTCTTTATAAATTTAGATTTTGTTTTATTTAACTATAAAAAAAATTTAGTTTATGATGCAGAATTACAATAAATAACAAGATTTCTAATTTAAAGCATGAAAATTATTTATTTTATCAAGTCAATCAATCAAAAGTCAATCAAGTCAAGTCAAAAAATTTGTTTGAACATAAAATTCTAAAATATAAAAAGAGTATTATACATGAAGACCATTAAATTCACAAACGGCTTGTAACAAGCGCTTAGCATAATCGGGATGATTCAAGTGAACTTTTTATTTGTTCCATATAACTTTAAATTCATGATGAACAGATTCAAAGGCTTGTTCACTAAACACACCTAAGCCAACTTTATGTTTTTCACAAAATTCTTTAACATGATAAAAAATGCAATGCACTTTAGGTGTTATTGAGATTTTCAATTCCAAATAGCTTTTTTTAAAATTATCTATGTGCTTTGCGAAATTGGGATCTAAAATATTACTAAAACAAGCGTCAGCAACAGCTTGAAAATCACTAAGAACTTGGACAACCTTCAAACATCCTACAGGGCAAATACGACGTTAATCATCTAACTTATTTAATAACTGCCTACAATTATTTCCATTAAAATTTTCGCCTCTGTACTTAACTTGACGCTCAACATTGCAAATTTTTGCCCAAGATAAAGCTGTATCTCTAAACTGTTTTTCCATATGGTTGAATATACCATTCACTACTCCCAAATGCAAGTGAAGTTCTGGTGGGGGTATAATATCAAGGATAGTTTTGTCTTGATCAACATTAAAAATTGGTGGTGAAATGCAACATTTAAAATTTTTGGCTAATTTTTTTTCGGCGCCAGCATGAACCCAATCAGTATAGTTTGCTTTGATATTTTTGATTGTGCGAAAAGTAGAAGATTCACTGAGAGATCCTTTGGAAACATCACACCAAGTGCACGGATGACTACTACTCGAAGGCATAATGCCAGCCATTATATTACATAATTTAATATCTGCTGCAATTTTTCCATCCACGTCGTCAAGTCCTATATCAAACCATATATTTTTTACATTTCCATAATTTTCCTGGACGTTCTCAACTAAACCAAGGATGATTAGTTTTTTAACACCGGTATCTCGAAATGATTTGGAAGCAACATCATCTGAATATTTTTGTCTATTTTTCGGGCTCGGTTCCAATTCACTCTTATTAGATTGAATCGACATACAGATTTTCAGAGATCCTCCTCCACCATCAATACCAAATTTTAAGCAGGCGTCAAAAATATTGCGTTTTTCTTTTATATATTCGATTAAATCAGATAAATTTTTGCAGTACACAGCTGGTGCGAGCAACTCGGAATTTTCTTTACCTTTTGTTTTTTTAAATGTATAAAATAAATTAATTTTTTCGATTTTTGGAAGACGTATATAAAAGGTAAAAGAAAAACACTCTTTTACTTTTTTATAAAATAGACGACGTTTCGGTGGTCAGGTTCGCCACCATCATCAGGTCACTTTAATAGAAAAATTTTTTTAAAAAAATTAATACAACAAAATTTTGAAAATTTAAATTTAAACAAAAAATAAAAAACAATTTTTACCTAGTTAAAGTCAATAAAATAAACATCACGTCAATAAATTAAAAACATAAATAAATGCAATACAACAAAAAAATAAAATATTTAAATTTACAAATCACAAACATATTAAAACGAGTGATTAGTCAAACTGACTGAGCCGGTGACAATTTTCGCGTTATATACAGTCGATGGGGTCAATGACCCGCAATCGAAATATTATGAATTATAACCATTATTTCAATTTATTAAGCAAAGGAAAATAGGAATTACTAAGAAACTGTATATCTTTTTTCTTGTTAATAGTAAAATTATTGCATTTAATATAAATCATGTCAGAAATTAATCGTTTTTTATAAGAAGTTTCATAATCTAAAATTTCTGCATCGTCAAAATTAAAAGAATGATTATATTCAGTTTGATGTTTGTTCACAACGGATTCGAGGTTTTTGTTTTTATGCTCGCTAATTCTTTTTTTCAAAGTACGCTTTGATTCACCAATATATGTTGCAGGGCAACTATTACAATTAAATTTATAAACAATATTATTCCGATCCCACTTTTTTGTCAAGTCCTTTCCTAATTTTATTACAGAGCTTAAGCTTTTTTCCACAATAGGAATAGAAAGTAAATTATATTTTTTTTAAATATTAGATAATTGATAATAAATATCATTGAAAGGAATACAGATTTTAGGTAGTTGTTGATAAATACTAACGACATTGTTCGTTTGTTTTTTATTTATTGTTTTATGAATTAATGTATGTTTTCGTTTTTTAATATTTTTTTGTATAAATTCTAAAGGGTAATCGTTGTTTTGCAAAATTTTAAAGATTCGTTTAATGTTTTCATTATGAAAGGACTTGTGAGACAATAAAATTGCTCTATCATATAAATTGTAAACAATGTTTTTCTTTTGTTGAATTGGATGACGTGAAAAATAATTTATCAATATATTAGAAGAAATGGATTTTTGATACCAATTAGTGATGAGTTGATTGTTATTTTTTATTAATGTCATATCTAGGAAATTAATTTTATTATCCATTTCTAGTTCATGAGTAAATTTTAAATTAATATTAAACGAATTTAATTTAATTTAATTAAATGTATAAACTTTTAAGTCGAAAAATGAGTCTACTAAGTGAATGGTATCAGAAAGAGCTTGCCTTAAATTAGGTTCGGTAAATTTTCGATTTTTAGTAGCAATACGCAAATCTGTTGCAATTCCTGACGTAACATTTTGAGAAAGTCCATATTTTGTTTGAAGGTTTTTAAAGACAGTTGCTGTTACAATTGGTTCATTAATACTTTTTATGTTAGATTTTTGTGGGTTTACAATAACTTTTAAAGGTTTACCACGCTGCTGACTTAAAGATATTGTATTTTGTCTTTCATTGGAAATTTTTGTTTTCAAAATTGAGGAAATAATTTGACTTTGAATTTGTGAAAAGGATTCTGATATAAGCGCTTTAACATTGTCCATACGCGTTGAAGTATTGCATTGATGTGATTTACCACTAGCTATTACTGAAAGACAATCATTACAGCGATAGCTACTGGATTGATTGCTGCCCTCATCTTCAATATTACCTTTACCTATGTTCAAAATAATTTAAAATGTATAAAATATATTAACATAATAAAATATTTGAATATTGTAAATAACCCCTTTGAATATATACCTTTAGATTGATTTTTAATTATTTTCAATATGCCTTTAGATTGCGAAGCTTTATTGATGTTGTCTATATTTTGAAGTGTCTTTCGAGCTAGTTGACAAATTAAGCAATCACATAACGATTCTTCTTCGGATTGTCTAGTTTTAATGGTTCTGTAGTTAAAAAATACTTTTGCTGCTTCGAGTAATTTTGTATCATTACGTTTTGAAGTGTAAAGCTTGTCTAAACATGTCCTACAAACTGCGTTTGGTAAACTCTTATCATCGGCGTCATAATTATTGAATACAAAATGAACTAAAGATTCAATTTTTCCTCCTTCGACTATTTTTATGATTATATTTTTACCATTACGTCCTTTCTTTTTCAAACAAAATAAGCAGATCTTACTACGATTTTCATCGTGTGTTCCGGCGTGATCTTTAACGTTTGACATTGCAATATGAAATCAAAAAACATTACAGTAAAACCTCGTTAACACGAATTCTTAGGGGGACAGAGAGTTGTTCGTGTTAACCGGAATTTCGAATTAACGAGGGAAAGAGCACCCCACTTAACACATATTTTTTCGGGTTAACTGATTCAAAATAAAATTAAAAAAAAGTCGTCTGTTAAAAGTCATCTTTAATTGAAATTTAATTAAAATATTGAAAAACATTAGTCTTTTTTTAATTTACGCATGAAATAATTCAATTATTTTTTTTAAAGAAAGATGTTATGCTTGTTTGAGACCGAACTGTAACTATTATACTTGTTGATAATTCGTATTATCCGGGTAATAATAAAAGTGGGGGACCAAATCGACTTCGTGTTACGTGTAAAGCGGGATTTTCGTGCTAAAGAGGTTTTGCCCCATACTTGCCTATGTACTTCTGCCGGGGACAGAGATGTAGTTCGTGTTAGAGCGACATTCGTGTTAAGCGGGTGCGTGTTAACGGGGTTTTACTGTACTAGGTTAAACTTTCGCATCAACTATAACTATGTTTACACATGATTATGTCATATGACGATTTATTTTTGTTTTTGCAGATATTTGAAAAATCAAAGCTAATTTTGGTGGGAAACAGACTTTCATCTGCTTTTTGGTGGGAGAAAAGACACTTTTCGAGGTTATTAAATATTATTAAATATTTAAATTAGAAATCCTGTTATTTATTGTAATTCTGCATCATAAACTAAATTTTTTTAAAGTTAAATAAAACAAAATCTAAATTTATAAAGAAAATACTTAAAAATTTTGAAATATTCATAATTTTTAAAAAACGCATTTTACAAAAAAATAAGAAGAAATATTTTGGTCTTAAAATAGTACAAATTAATTAAAAAATATATATTAGAACCAAAAAAGTTTTTTTTTAAATATATTTTTGATCAAAAAAGTTTTTTTTTTTTAATTTACCGAATTTCAACCCTTAAAATTAACCCTAATCAAAAACGGCCCGACCGATTTTTTCTTTTTTTATTGGAAAATAAAGTTCTCCATTTCGGAGAACTTTTTATTTAAACTCCATTCAAGCACACCGTGTCACTTTTTAAAAATACAAAATGGCGAATCCAGGATAGCGGACGAAAATGAAAGATTTAGTAAGAGAATACGTAAAAATAACATTTCGTATAATGTACAATGACAATTTTTTAAAATGTCACTTCATAATTTTTGTCTTATTACAATGATTTTAAATTAAATAATTTATATTTTTATAAATATTAATAATTTTTTACATTTTCTAACCACTATAAGGTTTTAATTTTGTAAATGTTCAAACTCTGGTTTAGAAAGAAAAATTTATATTATTATACAACCAGTGGCGTAGGAACCGGGAGGGGGGAAGGGGGCAGTTGCCCCCCAGTTATATACATATTACATTGTTAAATATATCTATATATGTAGTTTTCCCCCCCGGAAAATAATTCGTTCCTACGCGGCTGTATACAACTATATTGTCTTGACTTGCAAAAATCCAAAGTCTAGACAAATTTGTCGAAACAATATTGTCGTATACAATATATCTCTCTATATTACAAAAAGATATCGCCGCCGACGCCGCCGCCGCTGTTTCAAGATTTCTTGACCTACAGGTCAAAAGTTGACCTGTAGTTTCTCCCCTTAAAATTTAGGTCAACTTTGAGGGCAGTTTTGACCTACGCATCAAAAATTGACAAAGAATTCCCGCTACCCTCAAAATTTAGGTTAATTTTGAGGGCAGTTTTGACCTAGACGTCAAAATTTGACAAAGAATTAACGCTACCCTCAAAATTTAGGTCAATTTTGAGGGCAGTTTTGACATAGACGTCAAAATTTCTCTTAAAATTTAGGTCAATTTTAAGGGCTGTTTTGACCTACACATCAAAATTTGACAGAGAATTCCCACTTCCTTCAAAATTTAGGTCAATTTTGAGGGCAGTTTTGACCTACACGTCAAAGTTTGACAAAGAATTCCCGCTACCCTAAAAATTTAGCTCACGTTTGAGGCCAGCTTTGACATAGACGTCAAAATTTGTCAAACAATTTCCGCGCGCAGACTTAATGATGAGGTGAAGTTTGCCATCTGACCTAACAATGTAAGGTAATTTTAAAATTGTGTTTTCTCTTACACCTATCATTTTGACCTAATTTTGACGTTTTATTTTTACTCCCTCATTTAGTTACGTTATAATCTATGTGGAATTTGACTTTTATTTAACTACAACTTAAAAAGGGACAATAAAGGACAATAAACGTATCTATGATACGTCAAAATCTATGTAAAATTTGACGCCTTTTTAACCTATAGGTTAAAATGGGTCAAAATATATGTCAAAGTTTAATCTAATTTTTGACATATAGAAAAAAAGGTCCATAACGATTGTTACATTATTACGTCAAAGTCTATGTGTATTTTGTCATGTATTGTATGCAATTTATTAAGATGCATTGATATTAAGAAAAAATTACTTTAAATTTATAAAAATTAAAATAAATATAAAAATAGAGATAGGGGGTTGGCGCGCGAAGCGCGCAGGGGGGCGAAGCCCCCCTAGTATTGTAACAATATTGTTAAAATATATATTGTAACAATATTGGTGACGGTGACGTGAGTAAGAATGTAACATTGTGTCACGTTTAGTAGAGACCCTCCCCCAAAAACGTGACATCCCTGCTGGAAGTAAAGGGATAGAAACCCTATCTCTTTGAATATTTTTTATCTCTGAGATAGAAAGAGATAAAGTTTCTCTATCTTAGTCTATCCCCACTTTATCACTTCAATCACTTTTTATCTCTCCTTCTGTATATAAATCTTTTTCAATAACCTTTATTTCATCTCTTTTAATACTTTCAATATCCACAACTATATCTTTCTATCTCTAACTTCATCTAAGAATATACTTATCTCTTTTAATAATCTTGTTTCTATCCCAGGCTATCCCTTTTTTATTCCCCTCAGGCTCTTTCTATCTTTCCTTTTTATTCAATCTCTTTCAATAACTCTTACTTTATCGCCTTTTATCCTCTTACTATTCACTTCTTTCCCTTTCTATCCCTATTTAAATCTCAGTCCATACTTGTCTCCTTTTATTCCTTCGGTTCTATCAGAGTCTATCTCTTTTCTATTAAATTTAAAAAAATTCGATTTTTTCTTTTTTCTTAATCTTTTTCAATAACCTTCATTATATCCCATTGAATCCTTTTTTAATCCCCAAAGATAACTTTTTATACCCTTTTCAATGTGACGATTTTGTGATAAATAAAGAGAAATTAAAACTTTAAAAAGGAGATCAACTGAGAGATAAAGAGTGATAGAGTAAGAGATAAAAAGAGATCAATACAGTCCCAAAATTTAAAAGGTAGTTCAAGAAAAATATCTTCCAAGCTAGCGTGGCTGAGTGACATGTATATTCGACTTGCGTCCCTAAGTTTCAGGGTTCGAGACCTCCTGCGTGCGAGATTTTTCAAATTTGGTTTTAAGTGTTATGTGTATAATGTTGGTTAATAATGTGAAATAAAATATAGATTTAAACAATAAATAATAATTTCATAACAAATAAATAAATAACTTGATTTGTTGAAAATAGGTAATAAATAGAAGTACGAAAACTCTAAAAATATTTTTTTTAATAATAAATTCAATTGAAATTGTAATACTTCATAAAGTCTTTAATATTGTTAATAACATTGGTTAATTAATTCTTTATATATTAAAAAGGATAAAAATTTGCAGCAAAGAGAAATAAAAAGAGATAAAAGTACATACACTACCGTCGGAAATTATCGGTACGGCTGCACGCGCACGGCCCAAAAACATACCAATCTTTAAATCACGATTTTTTTGTAAATACAAATGTCAGAAAATTAACAAATATACCATTCGAAAGATTATTAAATTCTACGATTAATGGTACATAGCTGAAAATTTTAATAATTTATACAAAGATTGCAGCAATCGACAAATTTGACAAAAAAGTTTTAAAAATACAATTTTTTTGGAAATTTTTTCAACCCCTGCACATTTTTTAAAAATTGCAGAAAAAATTTGAAACTTATATAGGTGTGATCATTCAAGTCTCATCTTTAATTTAAGACCAAAAGAGTTTAAAAATCTTAATCGGTTAGCGAGATATCATTATAAACGGACGAGCATGTTTTTTGACAAATGCATTGAATTAGTCGATTTTGAACGGTTTTTTGGCTGAAAATGCTCGTCCGTTTATAATGATATCTCGCTAACCGATTAAGATTTTTGAATTGTTTTGGTCTTAAATTAAAGATGAGACTTGAATGATCACACCTATATAAGTTTCAAATTTTTTCTGCAATTTTTAAAAAATGTGCAGGGGTTGAAAAAATTTCCAAAAAAATTGTATTTTTAAAACTTTTTTGTCAAATTTGTCGATTGCTGCAATCTTTGTATAAATTATTAAAATTTTCAGCTATGTACCATTAATCGTAGAATTTAATAATCTTTCGAATGGTATATTTGTTAATTTTCTGACATTTGTATTTACAAAAAAATCGTGATTTAAAGATTGGTATGTTTTTGGGCCGTGCGCGTGCAGCCGTACCGATAATTTCCGACGGTAGTGTAGGTATAAAAAGAGATAGAAAGGGGATAGTAGGGTATAAAAAGAGATAATAATTTGGAGATAAACAGGTATAATATTTCGGGTAAGCAAAGTGGCTATTTCAAAGGGATAGAAAAAACTTTATCTCTTTCTATATTTTTACTTCCAGTAGGGATCATTTATAAACGCTCCCTTGCAAATATCTTGCAAAATATTAAAAATTTTGTAAAACTTTTTGGCACACTTATTTAGGACCCTAAACACTATGACACTATCAAATTACAAAGTACCCAAGTATCACGGAATATAACCTTAAATTGAAGGGAATATTGCATTTCATATTCGGAATATTCCAGTGAATGTTCCAGAGATCTTAAAGTAATATTAAAATGTCCGTCGCAAAGGAATATTTCAAGATAACATTTAGAGAAAGTTCCACGGTAATAATAAAGGAATATTCCGGGGTGATGTTGAGGGAATGTTCCCAGATAATATTAAATATGTTGAAAATACCATTGAAAATCGTTTTTACTAAAGAAAGAAGATAAAGTGAAAAAAAGTCAAATTTTTTCAAAGTATGAAATTTTGGAATATTTCCAGGGAATATTCTGGGAATATTCCCTTAATATTCATTCAACATTACCTTGGAATATTCCATTAATATTACGGTGGAACATTGCCTCAACATTATATTGGAATATTACTTCGAAATTACCGTGGGACATTCCCTCAATGTTATTTTTGGAATATTCCTGTGGGTCGGACATTTTAATATTACTTTAAGATCCCTGGAACATCCCACTAGAATATTCCGAATATGAAATGTAATATTCCCTTCATTTTAAGGTTATATTTCGTGCTGCTTGGGTATAAGCAAAACCAAAATTTCGTCGGTGCATAGAGCCATGGAACGCCCCATATAGCATTTTAAGATGATTCACATTTTAGACAAGTTAAAACCTACGATATTGGCTGGTTTTAATAAAAAATTAATTAATTAATTAATTAGTTTATTTTTTTTTCTTGGCCTAATTTACTTGAAACAAACCCATATTTTCTTATTGGAAGAAATTTATTTTCTTGTGTCAAGTAATTTTTAACATTGGGCAAAGTTATTGAAATAAAAAATTATGGGTTTGACATAAGTAAATATCTTACTGTTTCAAACGAACTGTTTTACATGCGCCAAGTCCTGAAAAAGTATTGAATCAAGAATATTATGTTCTCACGTCAAGTAATTTAGCTTGAGTCATTTGCTATCTTGAGTCAAATCATTTTTTTATTTCCTTTAAAGCATCCATTTATTTCATCCAACACCCACAGTCTTGAGCCAAGAAAATGGGAAGATTAATATAAGTTAATAATTGTTTCAACTCAATTAAAAATTATTTTGTTTTAAAGAAATATTAATTAATCTAAGCATTTCTTCTGCTTAAAGCATTTCTATATTCTCATGTTTCAAAAACATTAATTTCTTGCTAGAATGTTATATTTTCTGGAATGAAATATTTTATATATTCAATTCAATTAAGTGTAAGATCTTGAATTAAATCATTTTTTTGATTTCTTTAAAACAAGATTTTACTTAATCTAACACCCATAGTCTTGAGCTAAGAAAATATGAAGATTAATACAATAAGTTAATAATTGTTTCAACTCAATTAAAAATTATTTTGTTTCAAAGAAATATTAATTAATCTAATCATTTCTTGTACTTGAAGCACTTCTATGTTACCATGTTTCAAGAACATTTAATTTCTTAAAATAATATTAGGGTAATGTCACATTGAGTGGACCACCTGAGCTTTTAAGTTATTTGACAGCGGAAACGTGAAATAAATAAAACGAATAGCAGCACCGCACCTAGAAACCGTAAGAAATTAAGTTCCGCGATAATCATATACGTTATCGTTTGATGTAACGCATTTTTAAGATCACAAACCAAAAAAGAAGTCGCTCTTACAATGAGTAAAGTGATTCGGAAGTGTAAAAGTAGTGTAAAATTTAAGTTTTAAAAGAAATAGTACATTGTACAACTAGTGGCGAAAGTGTGATTTTTCAAGAAAAATCATTCTTTCACCACGTGTTGTGCAGTACGTTTTCTCCAACGCCTTGCGAGGAAAGGTTTCTTCGTGAGTTTTGTATAATTTTTATTTAACGTGTGCTTATGTTTAATATAATAAAAGACGAATGTTTTGAGTGGGGAAGAAGTTAGATACAAAATATATCTCGGTCAAAGAACAAGAAAAAAGAATTAGGTCATGATTTACTTTCGCCACGCTAAAAATTACTTTCGCCACGCTCTTCAGAACAGTTGAGAAAAGTTCTACTTTCGCCACACTTTTCTACCAAGAAAAGTACTCCTTTCAGAGCAAGCGTTGGAGAAACTTATTTTTTTCCTACTACTTTGGACATTGAAATTGATTGTCTTAGTTTAATTAAGTGATAATTTTGACTCAAAAACAAAATGTGGTGGCTGCCATAAAAAGTTGCATGTCACCATGAGTAGTGACTTTATAACCATGAGTGGACTGCCTGTTTTTTTATATTTTTAATGTCAATTTACCATTTTTATGGAAATTAATTGACAATAAATTGGTTTGAAACTATGTTTTATGTTCTTTATTAATTTTTTTGTGATTTTGATGTGATATGTTCCAAAATTATTAAAAATGGTTTCACTTGTAAACATTTCGACACAATCATGGTCTGAAGCTGCATAAGCATAAATTTTGTTTTAATATGAGCCTGTTTACACCGCGTCGCATAAATGTATTCCTCCGCGCGCATAAACGTATATTCCTCCAGGAGAATAAACTCGCGTCTGCGCAAAGTGCTTCCCAGCGGTTTCAAACTCTTCACATCACAGCTGGGAAGCACTTTGCGCAGACGCGAGTTTATTCTCCTGGAGGAATATACGTTTATGCGTGCGGAGGAATACATTTATGCGACGCGGTGTAAACAGGCTCTATATCAGAAATATTAAATACATTAAAGAATTTAGAATAACTTTTACAATTTTTTAGGAGTGGTCCACTCAAGGTTACACTTTTTTCATTCCTTAAAAATAAGCTATTTTTTTAAAGTCAATTGTTTTATCCAAATAAAAAAAATCAAAGCTATTATGGTATAAACACTTATCTAGGGATCTAAACTAAAGCTTGGAATAGAAACCTCCGATTAATTTACTTTCATAAAGAATTTTTTGGAAAAAAAGCTTAGGCGGTCCACTCAAGGTGACATTACCCTATATTTCTCTTGAATTAAAAAATTTAATTTTTTTTGAATTAGTCATAGAATTCTTGAAACAAATCATTCTTTTGTTTCCTTTAACAAAGTTTTTACTTAATTCAACGCTCATATAATCTTGATTCAAGAAAATACGAAGGTTAACATAAGTAAATATGTGTTTCAAGTTGATTAAAAATTACATTGAATTAATCCCATATTTAATTGAAGAAAGAAATTCATTTTCTTGTATCAGGGCAGTTCCAAACGAAAAGCAAATGGTGGATCACCGATTTTTTTTAAAGTTTGTAATTTTGTAGTACTTGGGGTACTAAATAACTGTGCCAAACAGTTTTGCAAAAAAAATTTTTTTTGCAAGATATTTAGATTTGAAAAATCGGAAACTAAAAAAAATGACTTTTTTTGAGAATTTTTAAATTGAAAACTATTGATTCTACAAGAAAAAGTCATTTATTCAAAATTGTAGAAAAAATGTCAATTTTTTATAATATTATAAAAAAGTTAAGAAAAATTAATTTTTTAATAATTTGTTTAAACAATAATTTTTTATTGTTAAACTGTTTATAATAATAATATACACGTATATAATTAATAAATGTATTAGGGGCGAGTAGTAAAGGTCATATCATCTTTTAAAATACACTGATATAGGCGTTGCTTAGTTAGCGCAACGCACAAAAACTCGTAGAGCAAACTTCAAAAATTTTTTTCTCAAAAACATCAAAAATCACTTCTTTAAAAATTTAACTATTTATTAAGGAAGACTCAAATTTTGAGAAAATAATTTTTCTAAAAAATTCCATGATGTCCTTTGCTTTTTTTAACAATAAAAAATTATTGTTTAAACAAATTATTAAAAAATTAATTTTTCTTAACTTTTTTTTAATATTATAAAAAATTGACATTTTTTCTACAATTTTGAATAAATGACTTTTTCTTGTAGAATCAATAGTTTTCAAACTAAAAATTCTCAAAAAAAGTCATTTTTTCAGTTTCCGATTTTTCAAATCTAAATAAAAAAAAATTTTTTTTTGCAAAACTGTTTGGCACAGTTATTTAGAACCCCAAGTACTACAAAATTACAAACTTTAAGAAAAATCGGTGATCCATGATTTGCTTTTCGTATGGAACTGCCCGTCAAGTAATTATTTACAGCATTGAACAGAATTCTTGAATTAACAATTCAGTATTTGGCGGAACTAAATATGTTATTATTTCAACCAAATATTTTACTTATCCGAAGTACTAAAAAGTATTGAATCTAGAATATTATGTTCTTAAGCGAAATAATAAAGTATTGTCTGGAGAATTCATGTTTCTTGAATCGAATCATTTTATTTGCTTTGAAACTTTTTTTTACTTAACACAATGCCGGTGTTCTTGATCCAAGAAAATATTTTTCTTCAAATGGTTATGCAACTTAAATATCAGTTTTTTAAAACTGTCCGTTGAGGCTAGGATGACATAGTGGTAGCGTGACGGCTTCTGGTGATTTTGAATTAACCCACATAGCACAGTTTTTTCCGGGAAATTTCCAGAAAGTTTCCCACGTTAAGTTCGGAAATTTGACGTGTTAAGTTCCTGGAAACTTCCAGGAAACTTGATATGTCTCAAGATTTAAAGTTTCCACTGTTAACTTCCAGGAAATTATCAATGGAATTTTCCTGGAAAAAGGACTGGAAATTTCCTGAAAAATTTAAGGAAGTTTTTTTGGAAGTTTCTCTAAAATTATTTCTGTTAATTTCACAATTGTTCAGTAAATGTTTTTAGAAAATTTCCCCTAAAATAGAAACGAAAGTTTCTTGTATAATTTATTCGTTAATTTTACATTAATTATTATTTAAAATAATAATAAATATTTAATACTTATACAAAATGGGGTTTTTTCATAAAAATAAAATTTAAAAAATTATTTAATTAACTTATTTATACTTCTCCCGCAGTTGATTCTACTATTTTTGTTTTTGGAAACCTTATATTAAAGAAGACAAACTTGAAAATAAATTCGGGGGAACGGGGGATCGAACGCGGGTTTCGACGGACGCAACGCAACTACCTAACCAACTACGCGAAACTAACATGTGTGTAGAGGAAAAAAAAATCTTTCTTTTAAAGTACAAGTAATCTTAATGGTTGGTAAATATGAATGGCAGGATAATTTAAAAATTTTATTCTCCCAATTCAAATATTTTCTTATATATAATTGTTAGAACTAGCGACATATACCTCACA
This sequence comes from Leptopilina syphax, assembly GCA_032872505.1. NCBI lineage: Eukaryota > Metazoa > Arthropoda > Insecta > Hymenoptera > Figitidae > Leptopilina > Leptopilina syphax. Next base: position 31,501,806 of record CM065472.1, read on the forward strand.
TGCTAACGCTCGTTCTGTTGTTTTTAAACTTATTTGTTTTTACTTATTTATTTTTATTTATTTGAACTAAGTAAATATTTACTGGACATAAATATTTTAATTTATGGTATCAAATAAATAGTTATTTAAACCAAATACAAATTACTTAAGTCAATTAAATAGAATAATTTGATCTAATAAATATTGCTTTAAATCAATTATGAAAATTACTTGATTCAATAATGCATAGTTTTTAATTAAAATAAATATCAATAAAATAATCAATAAAATCAATAAAATAATTTTTTTGAAATAACTAAACTTAGAAGGTTAGGTTTTAAATGTTAGCCTGATTCTCTGGATAATTAGTAAGAAAAGGGCGAAGATACGTCTATTCTTTTCTTACTAATAGGATTTTCTGTAATGATGGGACATCGACATCGGAAACATCGATGTTTCAATTTCGATATTTTCGATGTATCGAGGTTTTTTTCCGATGTTTGATATTGATGTGAATTGAGTGGGGAAAAAAGGATTTTTTTAAATATCTCCTTTTTTGCCTCTAATAGTTTGTGCTTTTTTATCTTTTAAACAATTGCTCTTATCGCATTGAAAATCTTTAAACACAAATTGTTATAGGGAAGCGTGGGGAAATTGGAGCCCCTTAAGGAGAATTATTACACTGAGAAAAATAGAGTTTAAAAAACTGGGAGTCAATATTGAAAAAACTGGACTCAGTCCAGTAAAAGTACATTAATTCATTTCCATCAAGCATCTTAGGGTGTTGCGTATAGTGTATAGAGGGCCTTAGTTCCAAATGTCACTGTAAAGAGCATTGAAACACAGGCGAAGATTATAAGGCGCGCTGCAGTGTGCATAGTAGAGAAACTGGACTCAGTCCCCTACTTCGAAATTTTCACAATAAGGGAACGCAGGCGCGGAACCTGTCAAAATAAATGGCCGACGCGACGCGAAACGAGTGTTTCCTTTTATTCACTTCGTCAATTTTATATAAAAAAAAACAATAACCAATCATTAAAAAAAAGAAAAATGTGTTAAATGCCCTCTTTATATATTCATATTCCTTAATTCACAAGTTTTATTCTTCCCACATCTTCATACTTACAATTAACAACTAAATGCATCGGAAAATCTTACAATCATACGGGATTGAACATCTACCTAACCATACAACTAAATATACGCATAATTATAAATCGCACGCTTTTACATTAAGCCTCTCGGCTACGCAATCGATGGGGGAAATTTTCTATTTAAGAAACATCCCTTACCAATGAAATAAATTAGATCATGCGTGGATTTTACTTTGTAATTAATGTAAGTATGGATGTCAACAATATTCATAATATTGAATAAATAATACTGTCAACTAGTTTAAATTTGATACGGTTATTAGAATTTAATAATAAATAAATAAAAAACATTAATTTTTTCTTAATAACCTTGAAACCTTTTTTAAGTTTGACAGTCCTTATGGTAAATTTGATTATTCTTTTTTTCCGTGTACAAAATAGTGAATTGACCTTGAATGAAATGTATAATTAATTATTCTCACAGCAATATTTAATAATTTAATGAACTTAACTGCACTGCTTAATAGTTGAGAGTAGTAAGAGTAAGTGAAACGGTAAGATAAGTGAACGACCATTAGTGTGAGAGAGAGAGAATAACTTGTGGTTTTCGAGTAGGTATCTACTTTATGTGCACGGCGTTCATTTTTCGAAAGATCTGGACTGAGTACTATTTGTTCAATATTCGCTTCTATTATTGACTTGTGTTTTGTACACTGCCGCGTTCTTTTAACAATTACACACGGAGAAAAATGAAAATTCAGATTTCGGACTGAATATAAAATCATTTGAGTAATTTCTATTATCGTAGGGAGGAATATTAAATTTTAGATTTCAATCCCAAAAAGTTTAGGAATGATTTTCAATGAAGATCAATGCTAAATATCTTAATAAACGCCAATAGTCTTCTTTCAACAAGTGCAATCAGATTCCGTAATTAATTCAAAGGTGAAAAGAATTAGGTACAATTATTATTATTTGCATTTATTTTAATTCAGCTACTCAATTGTTACAAACTTTGTATCAACGTTCACTTAAACGGGGACTGTTCTGTGCGAGAGTCCTTAGATTCATTCCCAAACAGTTTTTAGGAATGCGAAACTCTGTGGCGCGCCTGCGCCCGCGTTTGTTCAGTTTCTTCGTTTTTGATATACACGGAAGTCTCGGTGTAGTTCGTAGTGTATTAATTGTTTCAATTAATAAAAATTCTAGTTTTAAATATAATAGTGAGTGCAGTTTTGTAATAAAGTTCTAGTGTTACAAATGAATGTGGAAGAATATCTATGTGAAATGTTTGATCTCATTTTGAGGTTAGGTGTGTGTTTATTTTGTTTTTAGCCGGTTGTGCAATGCCTAATTGTTATTATATTTTATTTTAATGTTCAATTTAGGCAACTAAATGTAAAGTCTAAAATGAAATAATATGTAAAAAATAGAGAATACTTTGAATTTTAAAAATCTTCGCACTGGGATTTTTATTTAATCTGTAGATATTTAAATATAATCTCTTTCTTTAAACGTTTTAAAACAAATCATTTTAGTAAAAATGGCAAAGGACTTGTATTTGATTTTTAAAGAGATTTGACGTTTAAATATCTAAAGTATAATAAAAATCCCAGTGAGAAGTTTTATAAAATTCAAAGTATTCTAATATTTTCAGTTGTTTCATTTTTAGATTTTATATTTAGTTTCAAATTGAATATTCCAATAAAAGTAAATATTTTGACAAATAAAAGTAATAATGTAGGTCACTAGAAGATCTGCTCACATTATATTCAGTATGGGACTCGGCACTAGACTTGCCTTGGACTCCGCCCAGAAGCGCCTATCAATGTGTTTAGTCTGCTTTGTTCCGCGTATAAGTGTGCATAAGAACGAAAACATTTTAAGCCTACTGACGTGCTTTAAACCTTTTACGATTCATTTCCCTGTTTTCTATCCTGGAGCCGCAAAGGTAGACAAGTTTGGGAATGAAATCTAAGTTACTAGCGCTGAACTCCACAATTTTCAATCGGATTTTTCTGCGTGCATGAGAAAGTAATTTCTCATTCCAATTTTTTATACTCTTATTCCCTCTTAGACTATATAAACAGTCTTGTTTAAGCTGATGAATGAGATAACTTGTGTTGAGTCCCAAACTGTTCAGCTATGAAACTTCTAATACTATAGTGTGTACCTGTCACATATTATTCTATAAAGGAGTACTACACTGACTGCATAAATCATTTTTCCATTTTTCTCTGTGTAAAAAAACCAACTTATCTTTATAATAATACATTGTTTTCGTCATTTTCTACTCATTTCGTTATTTATCTTTAATTATGTTTAATTAGAAACTTAAAAAGAGAAAGTAAATTGGAAAAAAAAATTTTCAAAAAAAATACATTTTTTGCCATCATCCAATTTGTGGGATATTGGGAGTTTTCACTTGAAATTTAAAAAATTTCTATTTTTTAGGAATATTTTTTGTTTTACAATAGAAAAAGTGTTAATACTTACAATGAAACCAAAACTTTAGACTTAGAATAAACTTTTTCCTAAATTTTAATTGAATAAAAAATTTTATTTTTTATTTTTTCCACGAAAAAATTATTTTTTAATTAAAAGTTTTTTTATAAGGTGATATCTTTTACAATTTTGAAAGAAATAACGAAAGCCGTAACATAGTAACGAAGATTCTTTAGGCTGACACTAATTCTCCCATTACCCCACAGAATTCTTACAGGCCAAAATTTGAATAAAAAAATAAAAATATAAACAAATTTTATTATTATCTCGATTTTTATACAAGTATAAATATCAACACATATTCACCTATAATATAATGAAAAAACAGAACTAAATAATACGATTTTAACTACTTATGGTGATGTTTAGAAATATTTGGCATTTTACAACGAAAACTCAAAAAATACATTTTCCCTTGTCTTTACTAAAAATTTATCAAGAATGTAATCGTTTGTTTTGGAATGATATAAACAAAGGTTGTAGAAGATTTTCTAGACATTGCAGCGAATTTAAAGGCTTTTAAGTGCGTGAAATTTAAAAGCTCCCATTACCCCACGCTCCCCTACACAAAAAATAAAAAAGATATTTCAAAAATAATATTTGCCCATCTTTTAGTACTTTTGACCCATTTTCCCCTAAATTTTTTATTAAAACCAGCCAATATCGTAGGTTTTAACTTGTCCAAAATGTGAATCATCTTAAAATGCTATATGGGGCGTTCCATGGCTCTAGGAACCGACGAAATTTTGGTTTTGCTTATACCCAAGCAGCACGGAATATAACCTTAAAATGACCCGTGCAGAAATTAAAATGTGGGCCTGATAGGGTACTGGACAGTTTTCCCGATCTCTGGTGTGGTTCTGGGCAGAGAAACTGACCAGTGCTCGACTAGTGTGTGACGCTGTTCCCGACCAATGCCCTACTTAGGGAAAAACTGGTCAGGGCCTCGTCAGTTTTTCTTAAAATTGCCCTATTTTGTGAGGTTAATTTTATTCAATAGAAATTACAATTAAATTACTGTAATTAAAAATATTATTATATTACAAACATAATGAACATATTCATTATATATACAACATATATTTATACATAACATAATGAGGTATTATAGTAATTTGACTAATTTATAAGTGAAAATGATAAAAATAATACAATTTCAAGAATAGAAAAACTTAAAAATTTTTGAAAAATATAATTTTTGGTTTTATGATTATTTCATTTTTCTTTTGGAGGTTGTCGCTCCTTTCTGCCTCCTTAATTTTATAATATTAATAAAGGTTATAATTTTTGATTTCAAATGTATAAGTAATAATTAATATTTATTTAATAAATATTTTATTCAAATTTATTAATTATGTTTAAAAAATAGTTATTAAGTATTGAAGGTGTTAAATTTAACAATCTCTCCGAATCATTTTCTCACTTTAAGCTAATATAATATAAAATAATAATTATTATTAAAATAATATTTTATATATATATATATATATATATACACACGGAGAAAAATGAAAATTCAGATTTCGGACTGAATATAAAACAATTTGAACGATTTGTATTATCATAGGAAGAAATATTAAATTTTGGTTCTCTATCCTAAAAAGTTTAGTAACGATTTTCAATGAAGATCAATGCTAAATATCTTAATAAACGCCAATAGTCTTCTTTCAACAAGTGCAATCAGATTCCGTAATTAATTCAAAGGTGAAAAGAATTAGGTACAATTATTATTATTTGCATTTATTTTAATTCAGCTACTCAATTGTTACACACTTTGTATCAACGTTCACTTAAACGGGGACTGTTCTGTGCGAGAGTCCTTAGATTTATTCCCAAACGGTTTTTAGGAATGCGAAACTCTGTGGCGCGCCTGCGCCCGCGTTTGTTCAGTTATTCTTCGTTTTTGATATACACGGAAGTCTCGGTGTAGTTCGTAGTGTATTAATTGTTTCAATTAATAAAAATTTTAGTTTTAAATAAAATAGTGAGTGCAGTTTTGTAATAAAGTTTTAGTGTTACAAATGAATGTAGAAGAATATCTATGTGAAATGTTTGATCTCATTTTCAGATTAGGTGTGTGTTTATTTTGTTTTTAGCCGGTTATGCAATGCCTAATTGTTATTATATTTTATTGTAATGTTCAATTTAGGTAACTAAATGTAAAGTCTAAAATGAGATAATATTTTAAAAAATAGAGAATACTTTGAATTTTAAAAATCTTCGCATTGGAATTTTTATTTAATCTGTAGATATTTAAATAAAATCTCTTTCTTTAAACGTTTTAAAACAGATCATTTTAGTAAAAATGGCAAAGGACTTGTATTTAATTTTTAAAGAGATTCTACGTTTAAATATCTAAAGAATAATAAAAATCCCAGTGAGAAGTTTTATAAAATTCAAAGTATTCTAATATTTTCAGTTGTTTCATTTTTCGATTTTATATTTAGTTTCAAATTGAATATTCCAATAAAAGTAAATATTTTGACAAATAAAAGTAATAATGTAGGTCACTAGAAGATCTGCTCACATTATATTCAGTATGGGACTCGGCACTAGACTTCCCTTGGACTCCGCCCAGAAGCGCCTATCAATGTGTTTAGTCTGCTTTGTTCCGCGTATAAGTGTGCATAAGAACGAAAACATTTTAAGCCTACTGACGTGCTTTAACCCTTTTACGATTCATTTCCCTGTTTTCTATCCTGGAGCCGCAAAGGTAGACAAGTTTGGGAATGAAATCTAAGTTACTAGCGCTGAACTCCACAATTTTAAATCGGATTTTTCTGCGTGTATATATATATATATATACAAACCAAATGATAAATTCATCCTATAAATTAATAATTATTAAAATTCATTAAGTATAATTTATTAATAATTGTTTATTAAATATTTTTTTTTAAATTCATAATTTTTATTTTTAAATAAATGTATAATAATTAATTATTTAATTACTATTATTATTCGTTATTTATAATTTAGTTGTTATTATTAATAAATAAACTTTATTATAATATTGTACCTAAAGAAAAAAAAATTATATGTATTTTCGTTTTTTAAATAGGTATATTACCATAATTATTTTGTAAAGTGTTTTAAAAGAACACGCTTTTTAACTTAAATAACTGTTTTAAAAAAGTTAATTTAAAAAAATTAAATTTATTTACATGCTTTTAAAACGAGGAAAACTGTCGAGGCCCTGATCAGTACCCTATCTGATGAACACCCTACCTGGAATTCTGGCTAGGAATTCTAGTCAAACCCCTAAAATAAAAAAATTATTAAATAACTGAAATAATGATTGCCTTTCATTGTTAATAGCTTCTACAACAAAAAGGAATTCTAAAAACATTATTAAAAAAAAAAATTTAATAGGGGAAACTGTCGAGGCCCCGACCAGAACCCTGTTTTAAATAGGGCAAAGTGGGGCATTTTCTGCACGGGGAAGGGAATATTACATTTCCTATTCGAAATATTCTAGGGATCTTAAAGTAATATTAAAATGTCCGCCCACAGAAATATTCCAAAAATAACATTGAGGGAATGTTCCACGGTAATTTCGAAGTAATATTCCAATATAATGTTGAGGCAATGTTCCACCGTAATATTAATGGAATATTCCAAGGTAATGTTGAATGAATATTAAGGGAATATTCCCTGGAAATATTCCAAAAATTCATACTTTGAAAAAATTTGACTTTTTTTCTCTTTATCTTCTTTCTTTAGTAAAAACGATTTTCAATGGTATTTTCAACATATTTAATATTATCTGGGAACATTCCCTCAACATCACCCTGGAATATTCCATTAATATTACGGTGGAACATTCCTTCAACATCATCCTGGAATATTACTTTGATATAACCGTGGAACATTCCTTAAATGTTATCTTGGAATATTCCTGTGCAGCGGACACTTTAATATTACTTTAGGATCTCTGGAACATTCCACTGGAATATTCCGAATATGAAATGCAATATTCCCTTCAATTTAAGGTTATATTCCGTGATACTTGGGTACTTTGTAATTTGATAGTGTCATAGTGTTTAGGGTCCTAAATAAGTGTGCCAAAAAGTTTTACAAAATTTTTAATATTTTGCAAGATATTTGCAAGGGAGCGTTCATAAAATAATGATGTCACGTTTTTTGGGGAAGGGTGGAGGGTCTCTACTAAACGTGACACAATGTATTTTTACATGTGAAATTGCATGAAATTTGTTTGACAGGGTGACGGGGGGGGGGGGGTATAAAATCCCGAAAAATTGGGTGACATCATTTTTTAACGTTCTTCAATCAAATAATTTCAACACTTTTTTTCAGGAATTTTTATCTCGTAAACTATATAAAAATGCTGTTTTATTAATTTTTTTTGAGAAATGTTTTTTTGAAATTTTTACTGCACTATTCTTACGCACGTCACCGTCACCAATATTGTTACAATATATATTGTAACAATATTGTTACGACAAATTTGTCTACACTGAAAAAAAACTAGTAGATTTGACTACTTTTTAACTACTCTACGTAATTCAATAGGTCCTCAACTGAATTCAAATAGTTGTACTAACTATCATAAAAGCAGTTAAGACAACTAAGAATGTAGTTGGTTGAATGTGATTTAGTAGTTTATTTGACTAACTTTAAAGTAATTATAACAACTAAGATTTTGGTAGTAGATTTTACTACTTAAAGTAATTCGATAGGCTTTAACGACATTTTTGTTGTAGAATTAACTATTATTTTGTTTTTAAATCTACTACTTTAAGTAGTAGGTTTTACTACCTAAAGTAATTCGATAGGCTTTAACGACATTTTTGTTGTAGAATTAACTATTATTTTGTTTTTAAATCTACTACTTTAAGTAGTAGGTTTTACTACCTAAAGTAATTCGATAGGCTTTAACGACATTTTTGTTGTAGAATTAACTATTATTTTGTTTTTAAATCTACTACTTTAAGTAGTAGATTTTACTACCTAAAGTAACTCAATAGGCTTTAACGACATTTCTGTTGTAGAATTAACTATTAAAAGTAGTTAATGATCTGTTTTTTAAAGTAAAAATTAACTTTTTTTTGTTTTTGTCAGCAACTACTTAAAAGTAGTAGAATTATTTATTATTATTTATTAATTATTATTATTACTGAAATTCATTTTTTCATCTCCTCTAGCATTCCTATTGGTCACATATACTTTATAATTTTCAACACTTATGTACATAATGGAGAAAAATCCTCAAACGCCGGGGATTGAACATTCGCAAACCGATAACCTAACCACCTAACCACGCTCGCACGCTACGATGGTCTGCATGAAACCTGATGACATTCTTGACATAGATCAACCGACAACTGTAGTTCATTTTACAATCTGATGTAGTAGTATTTACTACTTTTACTAGTTCTTTTTATCTTCTTTAAATTCTTATTTCTGAACTTTGCTTTATTTAAAAATGCTGTTCAATCCTTTCTAATAACTTTAAGTAGTACAATCTACTACTCAATGTAGTAAAACTTAAGTTCAAAAAGTTAAAATTATCTATTATTTTCTCACCAAAACTACTGCATTGTGTAGTAGATTTTGCTACTTAGAGTGGTTCGATAGGCTTCAACAATATTATTCATTTATTTTTATTACTCTAATGTTGTAGTCAAATCAACTACTATAACTACATAAAAGTTGTAAAGTCTATTACACGAAAAAGGTTTGACTAATAAAAAAATTAGTTCCCTCTACTACTTTACGATAGTCAGTTGTGCAAGTCACGTGTTGTTTCAAATTTAACCGTATAAATTCTTTAATTCAACAATTTGGTGTTAACTATATTAAAGTAGTAAAATTTACTAGTTAAGAAAGTGTTACGTTACTTACAAAAGTAGTCCCTTTTACTACTTTCTATTTATTACTATAAAATTGTTTAAATTTACTACTTATGAAATGTTGAGTAAACTATTATCTTAGTTGTTCTTACTACCGCACTGTAGTCAATTCTACAACTTACCTGCTGTTATAATTCAACTACATATATTAGTAGAATCAACTACTATTTATCAACTACATAAAAATAGTTAAATTAACTACGCAAACCGGGTTACACTAACTAAAAAAGTAGTTGTTTTTACTACTTTTCACTTAACTACCCAAAGGTAGTTGAATTTGTCAGCCTAATTTTTTTCAGTGTATAAAACATCATCTGATTAAGTATTGTATTTTGACTCGAAAATCTAGTGTCTATTAAAAAATTAAAATACCAAGTCGTGTTTAGTGTAGTGGTTATCGTTCCGGGTTTCAAAGTGCGTATTCGTTAGGTTCAGGTGCTCGCGTCCCCCCTGCGTCAAATATTTATTTCATAAGTTTAAATTAATTCCAAGGTATATAAATGCAAAGTCAAATATAAATATGTATAAAATAATTAATTATTTTTTTTCTTTTATTTAGTTTTTCTCTTTTATTTGATAATAAGAATTTGATTAGCAATTCCAAATAATTATGATACACAGTGTTAATCTAATATTATTCTCCTAGTCAATTTGACTATTTTTTCCTGATTACATCGACTAATTTTCCTGGTCACTTTAACTAAGCTTGAATCTTATTACTTTGACCAGGATTCTATAGTTGGCTCCTCTCGTAACTAGGAAACCTAGTCAATTCCTGGTATACGGGTCCTAGGCATTTTTTTCGGTGTGTTATGTAGTTAAAATAACTACTTCACGTAGTTGAAATAACTAATAGATGGTAGTAAATGACTCAACAATAATACTGTAGTAAAAACTACTGTTAAAAAAGTTAATTTTACTATTGTGGTAGTAAAAAAAACTATTTTGTATTAGTTGCAAACAAAATGAAACCTACTGTTTTTATATAGTAAATACAACCTTTGAAAGTTGTTACTTTTATGATTTATGTAGTTAACACAACTATTTCTTACTAGTTGCAGAGAAAGAAAGAAATTTACTGTTTTCATATAGTAAAATCAATTGTTGAAAATAGTTATTTTTACTATTTATGCAGTTGAAAAGATCATTTTTTTTCTACAGAGAAAAAACGTGAGTGGTAAAAACATTCACATATGTGCAGTTAAGAAAATGTAGTTAAAACTACCATATTCAGCAGCATTTAAACTAAACTTCCATAGTTAGTGGAACTAAAATTGAATAGTTGGTTTTATGCAGTTAAAATTACCCCACATAGCACAATAGTATGAGGTAAGGTTATGTTGAGTACTAATGGTATGGCTCATAAGGTTACGCGATATAGCTGTGGTAGACCTGAGGTGAATGAAAAACTTCCGCCATGGAGGTGAGGTTGCATGTAAGGGGTGTGGTAAGTATATATGATAAGGCCGTAACCTTACACGTAAAGCTTGATGTAACCTTACACGTAAAGGATGATGTAACCTTACACGTTAAGGTTGAGGTAACGTTACACGTTAAGGTTATATGTCAAGATTGAAATAAGGTAATTATTAATGATAAATCGTCCAAGCGCCCATCCTGCCAGAAGGACGTTCTGAAAAAAGGCTTTTAAAAAAAGGGAATTCAACTTTTCTTTTATGGCACTCTTTAGGATTGAAGTAGACGAAAAGACGAAAGTTTTAAGTAGTAATTTTGAAACTGCTCGAAAAATAGTAACTTTTGCTTCGTATTCAAACGATTTTTACTTTTTTGAAAAAGTATAATTTACTTCAAGGAATCTAAATTTTATTAAAAGCCGAGTAATATTTAAAATGTCCCGAGCAATTAATACTCTGAGCGAAGCAACTTTTATTACGAATCAGAGCAATTATTACTATTTCGGTAAAGATTTTTACTCGTAAAAGTAGTAATCCGTACCCACACAATGACGCGCCTCACACCGACGGGCGAAACGAATGCCGGCGCGCCTGCGGGTCTGTCCACGCCGTGACGAAAAAAAATGCTGGTGTAGAGAGCTATATTGTCTCGTTTTATTTTAATAAATTAAAATAAAATAATCAGTGCGTTCAAAAAATATTTTTTCAAGTAATTAACACTCTGCATGTGTATTATTATTCATTATTCATAAGTTTTACTTTTTTTTCACATTCTTACTTACAATTAACAACTTAACATATCGGAAAATCTTAACATCTATACAGTTTCGAACCCTACCTAACTTATATCTAACGCAACCTTAAATAATAATAATAATAATAAACAGTATTATTAATTTAAAATTACTTATTTTAATTATTAAATTATTAGATTATAATGTTAATGATTTTATTTATTTATATATTTTTTATTAATTAATTAGTAATTCATTAAAAATTAATTAACTAATTATTAAGTGATTATACATGAATTGCATACTTTGGAAATTGATAAATAATTAAAATGCATATAGCAATTAATGATCGCACCACTGATATAAACAAAATTGTCCAAATAACTGAACCGTGCTACACGTGCTTCTTGTAACCTAGAAATGTTGGATCACTTTGACGTCAGGTTACGGTCGCTGCGCATGACAGTAGTGACGTGATAAGGTAGTCCAAGTTGGGTGGGGGAAATTCAATATGGCTGACATCAGCTGATTTACCGGAGGACAAACAATGCATTGAATTCAATGGGACAAATCAGTTTTTTAACCATAACTTTTTAAATATTCATTTTTTAACCATAGTGTAATGGAAAATTATTCTTTATTTATCGAAATCTATTTTTTAAAACAGTAAAACCAGAAAATTTAATTTTATTGTTTTAAAAAATAGATTTCGATAAATAAAGAATAATTTTCCATTGCACTATGGTTCAAAAATGAATATTTAAAAAGTTATGGTTAAAAAACTGATTTGTCCCATTGAATTCAATGCATTGTTTGTCCTCCGGTAAATCAGCTGATGTCAGCCATATTGCATTTCCCCCACCCAACTTGGACTACCTTATCACACACATAGGTGTGTAACAGTAGTGGTACGAATTACTACTTTTACGAGTAAAAAGTTTGTTCTGCAATAGTAAAAGTTGCTTCTTGCAGAAGCAATCTTTATTTTCCGCAGTATTAATTATTAGAATTTCTACAAGTAATATTTACAACATATCGAATGTAAAAAGTAATACAAAATTTAATAAAGTTTACAATGACGATGTAAAAATTAAAATTCTTAAAGCAATTTTTAAACGTGACTACTGTAATAATTACTATTAGTAATTTTTACTACCAGAAATAGTAATTTTTACTTCATGCGAAATACATTTTACTATGAATAGTAATTTTTAATATAAAAGTAGAATTATTACTATTCCATAGGAACTTTTACTAGAAACTCAGCACCATTTTTCTCCGTGTACTATGACTGAATATAAGAAGAATGTCCTCAGGTACAATACGAGTCATCGTAGCGTGCGAGCGTGGTTTAAATGAGATTTACGCTATAATATTGTTTAAATTACCGCAAAATTTTTTTTGACAGAATGTGTCCAAACAGTGAATTAGTTAATTACTACACTTGTTTACAACAAAAATTATAAATAATTTTTCCGGCCCACTATGGATTTTTCTTTTTAAAGCCTTTATCTTCAAAAAAATATATTGATAATAATCATAACGATAAAAAAAAATTTTTTAAATTTCATAAACCAAATCGTGCGCTACGCGGAGAATCACCCATGTATCACCTTTGCGCAGAGCGCGAGACACTTTTGTTAAAAATATTACATATAGAAAAGAAAATTCATTGAAACAGTTTTACATTATCACACGCATATATACAAGTATAACGATTTTTTTAAATACCCGACCTTTGATCATTTGAAAAAATTATTTAAAGTACAAAAAAACGCTAAAAATACTACTGCGTAAGGTTGTCAATGTCAAGTCACACTGTTAATATTTATTTATGCAAATTTCCCATCATATTTCTTATGAACACTCTCGTTATTGCACTAAAAAAGAATTATATATTAAAAAACATCCCTGTGTGGAAATTTTGCCAAAAGTCAATCTGAACATTTAAAAAAAATAAAAACTTTAGTTAATTTTAATAATATTTAAATAATTTAAATAAGTAAAATTTACGTGGAGTTTTTAGTTTTTAATTGATAGAACCTAATTAATAATAATTTAGTCGTGTGTCCACCTCAGACCCTATTTTCAATTTATTTCCTATTTTTATTCAATTTATTAATATGTAATAATAATAATTAAAAGTTTTCTAATTTTGTGTATAACAAATTATTTAAACGAATTAAAAATTTTAACAAAATTTTATGGTACTTCTTAAAATCTTTTTAAACTTGCTATGAATTTAATTAAAAAATATTAATGTTAAATGTAATAAGTCAAGTTATTTTATTTAATAATTAAAGATTTATTTTATTTTATTTCAATTTATTATTTCTAACGTAACCATATTTTTCACAACTTTGATTCTAAGTATAAATGAAACTGAGAAATGAAAACTTATCTGCGTTAATGTACAAGTCCGCAGGTCTTGGGTTCGATTCCCCTCGGGCGCAATTTTGTTTATTCCCAGTGAGAAATTTCTCACCGGTCCAATATTGGGCTGGTGCTTGGGATTTAACAGGTTCGCCAAGCATCGGTTGTTAATATTGGTCCAATATTGGCAACCAAGAGAAATTTTTTTTTTAATTAAACAATAATAATAAATTAATGTTTATAATTTTTGTTTAATACATTTATTTGTATAATTATTTATTTTTTTAAAATAATTTATGTAAATAATAAATTATTTATTATTTATAAATTATAATTGCTTTTAAAATGCAGCACGCAGCAGCTATTAGGAAATCGCATTCTGCAAAAAATTCTATCATTGAAAAATCAATGATGGGCGAGAGATATCCGCGTCATTAAATAGATTCACAGATATACTCTGGTCTCGCGACGAATCTCTCGATACTTATACATAGGCCAGTCGGTGAGTGCAAAAAGTGCACAAAAGTGCAACCTGAAAAGTCTCAATAGTTTCTTGTAGTTTGGGGGCCCCATATAAGAGCCCCATGGTTTGCTCTCGATTTCCGGTTGCAAAAAATAGTGTAAACAATCGTCAAAGTTCGAGAAACGTAGTTTTTCGATGACCCTTGCTTCCGGTTAAATTTTAGAGGAAAAAGTTGTTATTGAAAGTTGTAGAGCCTAAAAATACCTTTCAAATGACTGGTCATACGTTGAAAAAGGTTGATTAGTTTAGTTGCAAATGAATTTAAACCATTAAAAGTAGCACTTTTTTAATTGTTTAATAACTTTGTTAATAATTATCAAATTTGTTTCTAACTTCTCAGAAATATTCCCCGTGCGAGGCTGAATATATCCCAAAAAAATTCAACTTGATCGGGTAAATAGTTTATGCATAATTCCATTTGTTAACTAAAAACATGTAATTTTTCAACGGAATTTCCCCACTTTTGGACCTGCGAATTTCGATTTTTTTCTTGGAGAGTACAGTTAAGGAGTCTAACTTTAATTCCATTTAAATGAGAAATTGATTTTTTTTATTTAAGTGCATAATAATAGACGTTAAAAAAGGGTATGTTTTTTTGACATAAACAAATGGAATAACTCGGCCAATTTTCACTTTATCGATTTCTTGTAAAGGGCATTTGATTTCATTTGTTTCCACAAAACTTTTCTAAAAAAAAATCCGATCTAACTTCAAGAGGTGGAGAGTTAACTTTTTTTTTAAAAAAAATTCCTGACAAGTTAATTATTAATGTTTTTTATTAAAATTCGCACCACTTACAGTTTAATACATGTATTTTATGTAAAAAAATTAAACATAAGGTTTTGTGCATTTATTTTTAATTTATAACAAGTAAAAGTAAATGTATCCATTTTTCAACCTCTGAACGGCGGAGTGGGGGTACTCGGAGGAGCGTGATTCTCGCCGCTACAACTGAAATCAGCCGTTCAAATTTGCAAAAATGGTCATAACTTCGTTAATTATTTACCGATTTTAATCTTTCTTTTTTTAATTTGATGTATTTTTTTACGGTGAATCCAAAAATGATTTTATATGTTTTCAAAATACAATATTCTTAATAATAGAAAAGAAAATTTTTTTTAACAACAAATTTTTAATTATTATTTATCATATTTGACAAAAAATTCTTTTCGTACATATAATTCCATTGAATTTAAAATAATATTATGACATAGAAAAATTCAAATTATTTACTTATAAGTGTGTAGCATTGTTGTATTGATAGTTAAACAGGCGTGCATATGTAATGGCATACCGCCATTACGATAAGCTTACAAGTAAAGGTTATTGTAAGTTTACAAGTAAAGGTTGTTGTAAGCTTACAAGTAAAGGTTATTGTAAGCTTAAATGGTAAGGTTGTGGTAAGGTTACTATAAAGTTGTAAGGTTGAGGTAAGGTTGTGGTAAGTTTACTAAATAAGGTAAAGCTTTACAAAATAATTTATAATATAATTAAAAAATAAAAACCGCTGCCAAGTTGTACATTTTTATAATTTTGGTGTTCATTTCATGAACACTTTGCTTCCTCATAGAAATAATAATAATTGAAATATAAGAATTACTTTTTATAAAAGGGTTAAAAATAATTAAATCTTGGTCTAAAAAATGTGTTTTTATATATTCTATAAGATAGTAATAATAGTTTAATAATTACACATAAATTAATAAACAAGAATGTTGAAAAAATGATATTTTCCACAATTCTTGATTTTTCAAATACCAATAATTTCATAATTTCTGCCCGAATCAGGTTAAAAAATAGGTCAAACGAAGCGTTTTTTAATGCTCTTCAAGTTGGTAATAATTTTTTGAAGTTACTTTTACATAATTTAAAAAAATTTTTATAAAAGTCTTATTTTTCAAAATTTTAGATTTTTAAAAGTTTAATATCTCCGAAAAATGTTCAATTAGGGCTCAAAAGATGCGTGTGAAAAAACTCTACAAAACTAAAGAAAAACATTTATAAGTGTCCTAACATTTTTTTAAGTTATGTCCAAAAAACGTTTTTTTACAAAATGAAAAATGCAAAAAAAAAATAGTTAAACTTCATGAATCGGGCTAAAAATACTCTCATTTTATGTCCCCCGTGGAGACCTACAATTTAAGAAAAAATTTGGGCCTTTTGCTCTTTCTTGTTCTGAGATATTGAGGCAAATGTAATGTTAGTACACACACACACACACACATCGGGACAAATTTTTAAAATCCGTTTTTTGGACTTCGGAGTTCAAAATACGTCGAAATTTTTTTTTATTTATTTAGAACATTTATACGGGGAGTTCCTGTGCATATATAAAGTACTAAAGTATTAGGCATAATAAAAAAAAATTTATAAATATGTCAAAAAATGACAATCCAAAATTTTGCTAATACAAAGCTTCCTTTATGAGGAAGCAATAAAAAATTTTTTAAAAAAATTTTTGGTCTTGCTCCATTTTGGAAATCTCACAAGCCGTTGAAAATCTTGAAAACAAATTTGGGAGGACTGGGATTCGAACCTGGGATCGACGCGCATAAACCTAACATCCTAACTATCTGAGCTAAGTGGGGAACTGACAAAAAAAAAATCAATATTGCTTTTAAGGTGAACCAAGAAGATGACTAACTCTTTAAAAGCAAAATGCATTTTTTCTTTGTCAGTTCCCTACTTAGCTCAGTTAGTTAGGATGTTAGGTTTATGCGCGTCGATCCCGGGTTCGAATCCCAGTCCTCCCAAATTTGTTTTCAAGATTTTCAACGGCTTGTTAGATTTCCAAAATGGAACAAGACCAAAAATTTTTTAAAAATTTTTTATTTATTTTTTAATTATATTATAAATTATTTTGTAAAGCTTTACCTTATTTAGTAAACTTACCACAACCTTACCTCAACCTTACAACTTTATAGTAACCTTACCACAACCTTACCATTTAAGCTTACAATAACCTTTACTTGTAAACTTACAATAACCTTTACTTGTAAGCTTACAGTAAACTTTACTTGTAAGCTTACAATAACCTTTACTTGTAAGCTTACAGTAACCTTTACTTGTAAACTTACAATAACCTTTACTTGTAAGCTTACAATAACCTTTACTTGATCGAAATTATAATTTAAATATTATGGCTCGTATTATGGGGTTATACACACTGTGTGTATATTATATAGAAACCGGAAATTGAAGATTTGGCGTAAAAACCGGTCTTTGAAATTTTTTTTTTAAAAAGTAGGAGAGAAAGGAAGAATGTACGTTACGCTCTGCGTGCGTAGATTAAACTCAACTCACAATTACAAATGCGAGAAGCACGTGCTTCTTAGAAATGTGGGTCACTTTCATTTAAACATCATCCATCGACAAATTTCAAAATTCCAACGTAAATTGTCCGATAGTTTTTATCCTTTTTTTTCACTGACAACCGTTTATTTTTAATAATACTATTTTCATTATCAATATTTACAAATTGGTTTTTTAGCAAAAATAATTTTTTTATAATTTAAAATAAAAACTGTTTTAGGAATTTTATATTTTATTTTTTTGTATTGCTTCCTCATAAAGGAAGCATTGTATTAGCAAAATTTTGGATTGTCATTTTTTGACATATTTATAAATTTTTTTTTATTATGCCTAATACTTTAGTACTTTATTTATGCACAGGAACTCCCCGTATAAATGTTCTAAATAAATAAAAAAAAATTTCGACGTATTTTGACCTCTAAAGTCCAAAAAACGGATTTTAAAAATTTGTCCCGATATGTGTGTGTGTGTACTAACATTATATTTGCCTCAATATCTCAGAACGAGAAAGAGCTAAAGGCCTCAATTTTTTTTTTAAATTGTAGGTCTCCCCGGGGGACATAAAATGAGAGTATTTTCAGCCCGATTCATGAAGTTTAACTATTTTTTTTTGCATTTTTCATTTTGTAAAAAAACGTTTTTTGGACATAACTTAAAAAAATGTTAGGACACTTGTAAATCTTTTTCTTTAGTTTTGTAGAGTTTTTTCAGACGCATCTTTTGAGTCCTAAATGAACATTTTTCGTCCATATTAACCGGAGATATTAAACTTTTAAAAATCTAAAATTTTGAAAAATAAGACTTTTATAAAAATTTTTTTAAATTATGTAAAAGTAACTTCAAAAAATTATTACCAACTTGAAGAGCATTAAAAAACGCTTCGTTTGACCTATTTTTTAACCTGATTCGGGCAGAAATTATGAAATTATTGGTATTTGAAAAATCAAAAATTGTGGAAAATATCATTTTTTTTAACATTCTTCACGGAGAAAAATTATTTTTAATGATTACAATAGTCTACATTACAGCGCGGATATGTAACCACTTTTTGGAATGATTACGAAGACTATGTAATGTGTTAAGAATTTAGTAGGAACAATTACTATAGCTGTTGTAAGGGATACCTTCATGTTTGTACTCCTTACAACAGCTATAGTAATCATAACAAAAAGTGGTCACATATCCGAGCAGTAATATAGACTATTGTAATTATTATGTGTAATTATTAAACTATTATTACCATCTTATAGAATATATAAAAACACATTTTTTGGGCCAAGATTTAATGATCTTTAACCCTTTTATAAATAGTAATGCTTATATTTCAATTATTATTATTTCTATGAGGAAGCAAAGTGTTCATGTAATGAACACCAAAATTATAAAAATGTACAACTTGGCAGTGGTTTTTTTTGTATTTTATTTCTTTTTATATTTTTTAATTTTTTTTTATTTATTTTTAATTTTTTAATATTTTTAATTTATTTTTATATTTTTTTACTTATTCACTTTTTTTACTTTTTAATTTTTTAATTACCTCTTTTTTATTATATTTTTTAAATTTTTCCATTTTGCTTATTTTTGAAAGTCAAAAATACTTTCTTTTTATTTTATTGGTTTAATTTTAATTAATTAATTAAAACAATTGACATAATAATTAAGAAAATTGATAATTTTTGCCTTTACTATTGCCTGTTAAGTTTATTATCCAAAAGGTAGTATTTTCACCGCCATGAGTTCGTGTAGCCGCGGGGTTAGAGCACCTACCTTCAATGCCGACGGATTCGGGTTCGTCTCCCTCTAGAGTTAAATATTTTTTCAAGTGATTTCCTCTGTGTAAATTACTAGTAATATAATGATAGAAATATAAAAAGTAATAATAAATAATAGGAATAATAATTAAAATAATAATTCTAATAACAAAATATAGTGGCTTATAAGAAAATACCTACACGGAAAAAATTTAGGCACGTCAGCTGTACATGGTGTGTTAAAATTACTTGTACATTCATTTTGAACGCCATCTGTGCTAGTTTTGCGCAACAGGCGTACACTATGTACAGCGTTTGTGCCAAACTTTACGTCTGCTCTCTCGAAAATGCACCGCAGACGTACATAATGAAATGCTCTTCTGCTGTCACTGACTTTTCGCATCTGACGTCCCAAAATTTTTTCCGTGTAGTAACAAAAATGAAAAATTGGAATAATAATAAAAAGAATAGTTGTTGTAAAAATAATAGTTATAAAAATAAAAAAGAATCGAATAATATAATAGATAATTAATTAATAATTAGGAACTTAACATGGAGGGAAAAGGTGCAGAAAGAATAATTAGAATCGTGTTGTAGATAATTTACTGAATACACAATTTATAATAATAATAATAATAAGTATGACACTTACAGTAGATAAATTATTACATTTTGTCCATAAATAGCGGCGGCAGCTTTAGTTTATCTGGCACGACAAAATATAATTTCTATGTCTCTTCTCTCCCAATTTTTTTTTATTTATTTTTTTTCATACAATGCTATTATTACAAACAAGCGTATTTATAAACATTAAATTCAATATTAGAAATGCGATTTTTTTATTATACCTTGCGTTCATTCGACACAATAATTTTATTTCATTTTCTTTGCTTATTTAATGTTTATATAAATAATAAACAAGAAAAAAAAGAACAACGAGATGTAAATAAGTTTAACGGCAGACCTCAATTTTCAATTTGAATAAAATACAATTGTAAATTCATTGCTCGAAATTTGCGAACAATGCGAACAAAGCGAATATAGAGACTTGTACATTGTTGATAATTTTAGATGTGGAAAAAATCATTTTTTTTTTGTTTAAAAAGGAGAGAAAAAATGTATATTACAAAATTAAGTAAAATTCTCCATTAGGATTTAAAAAATCGTTCAGTGACGTACTAAGAAAATTTTCCAAATTAGACAAAAATTAAAATTTTATTTTACAATTTTTAATTTTAAAAAATAGCAAAATGCTTTTTTTATATATTTTTATTTTCTTGAAAAATTAATTTTATTTTATTGTTAATTTACGAATTTGTTAATTAGGAAAATTAAGTCAATTATTAACAAAATTTTTGTAATTAATTAATTAACTAATTTGCGTAATAATTTTTTAATTATAATCAAAATTTTCGAAATTTATTAATTAACAAATTAATTTTTCTATTTGTTAATTATTATTAAAATCTTTGTGTAACTTATAATTTTCTTAATAATTTAATGTGGCAGGGAGGTCCTTAATCCATCACTGAAAATAAAAAAAAATTAATTTGATTGTTTAAAAATGGACGCATGGTATTTTTTTGTTACAGAAAAATGCGTACAAAATAGGAATGTAGCATGCAATTTGTTTCATATATTTTCACAAGTGAAATTTTGGAAAAGAAGAAAAATTTTTTTAAAGAAAAAAAATTGTTTTTTGCTTGTATATATAAATATATTTTTTTTATGAAATTTCACTTGAGAAAAATATTTGGATCGCTTGCTGTGTTATATTTTGTGCATATAATAATAATAATAATAATAATAATATAGGCGCGTTTTTTAGAAAACATATTTACGTTCTTGGCACAAAAATTTAGCCTAAAAACTATTATATCTATATATGTATAATATTTATAAGGTATTTCCAAAAATCCGGTTGATGAGGCTTTAAAAAGAAGATGAAATTTTAATTTTCAGGCCTTTCAAAAATTTCGTAATAACCAAATATACTCTCCTCCTAAATAGTTTCTTTTATTTCCGCTCTTCTCTTGCCTCTGATTTCACTTTCCCAATCAAATACATATTTCGTCATAATTAGTTTTTTTTACTTAGAAAATATATTTTGAAATTTACCAAATTATTCGACATTTACATAATAAAATTTTTCTTTTATAAAATATACAATTATTGAAAATGGAGAAAAAGTAGAAAAAGTAGAAAAAAATACTTGGTAATGAAAATTTCGTCTTTTTCAATTTTTGAAAAGTTAGATTTCTACAATATCGACTGACGGTATGAAATTTTTTTTAATTAACTAAAAATACTAAATATTAAACAAACAATACTAAATGTTCTCAGTAAAATTATTCAGTATTTTTAGTTTAATATGTAGAATATTTTTTTTAAGTAAAAATATTTAGTACCTACTTTCAGTAAATGTATTTAGTATTTATAGTGAAAATATAAAGTTTTCTAGTAAATATATTTAGTTTATTTGCTAAAACAGACTAAATAATTTTGTTTTTTTACTAAAAATATTTAGTTTTTTAGTAAATATATTAAGTATTTTTAGATTAATAAATATTTTTACAAAAAGTATTAAAAGTATTTTTTAAATTACATATAATAAATATTTTAACTGAAAAAATTTCTACTAAAAGAAAAATAATAATATAGTTAAATATTATTTTTAAAAAAATTAAGATTAAAAAAGAAAATTTCCACAAATTTCACACGAGGAAGCAAAATTTTTTTTACTGAATATTAAGAACAAAAATCTAGTTTTTGTAGTTAAAAAATTGAATTTTGATGGGGAAAGTGAATTTTTTTGCAAAAACTTAATTCGAATTTCGAAATCTTAAAATCTACTTAAACTAAGCTTGATTTTTTCGTGCGTTTTTTTTTCTTATAATATGGCCACTGCGCTCTATTTTATTTGTGATTCGTTCCTGCGATCAACGACATTATCGACAATCAATTTTCTCCATTTTCTATCTCGGGGTCACAATAATAAAAATTTTCTTGTGAGCAATTTACGCTTTGATATATTATTTGTTTTTTTATTTTCTTATTTTATTATTATTAATTTTTTTCATAATTATAATTATTATAATTATAACTATTATCATTATTATTATTATAACTATTATTATTAATATTATAACTATTATCATTATTATTATAACTAACTTTATAATTAATATTAAAATTAATATTATTAATTATTAAATAATAATTATTAATTAACAACAAAAATTAATATTAATTAATATTACTAATTATTAATTATTCTTTATTAATGATCAATATTATTAATATATATATATATATTACATATAAAAAGATTCGCTCGCTAAAAAAATGATTATTTTCAAAGCGTCCAATAAAAAAATCGCTTATTTTATTTTATCTTTCTTTTTTTTTTTGTTTTTTTAAAATCTCGCTCTTTCCAGACTTAAAATAAATAATTTGTCAAAGAAAATTTGTCGTCGTATCGATTTTTTTTTTGTATAATATATATATATATATATATTTATAAATATTTGTACGTTGAATTATCAATTATTTG
Source organism: Leptopilina syphax (assembly GCA_032872505.1). Taxonomy (NCBI): domain Eukaryota; kingdom Metazoa; phylum Arthropoda; class Insecta; order Hymenoptera; family Figitidae; genus Leptopilina; species Leptopilina syphax. The sequence goes on from CM065472.1 coordinate 31,524,918, forward strand.
TTAACTAAGATCGCTAAAAAACAACAACTAAAAATTAAAAAAAACAATAGTAAAATATTTTTTTAGGAAATTCGAAAATTTTTTTTTGTCAATTTTCGAAATTGTGCACAGAATTCAGTTCTGGTTTTTTAGCTAGAATTACAAGATATAAAATATTATAAAAATTACAAAATTTTAGTAAAAATATTTTGAAAATTTTTATTTTACAATTTTTACTAGAAGAAAGAATGGAAAAATGTTTTTCAATTTTCCAAATTAGACAAAAATTAAAATTTTATTTTACAATTTTTAATTTTAAAAAATAGCAAAATGCTTTTTAATTTTCGTATTTTCTTTATTTTTTTTCTATAAATTGTGCACAAATGAAAAATTGACAATATTTTCGATTTTGTGCGAAAAAAAAAGTTTTTTTTTTCGAAATTGGAGAATATTTTCACTTCTTGATGTAACGAGGGAAGAAAATAAGAAAAAAACCTGGCAGCGGTTATTATTGTTATAATTTTTTTTTTTTTTAACTAGAAGTGATCTGATTTTGTAAATATCGTATTTTTTTGTCGTGTTTGTTTTGATTAAAAGAGGCCCTTCTTCTTATTCTTTTTGTCCTTGCCATCGACGGCCCTGAAAGAAGAAATCAAAATAATCTCCCAACTTTTTTTTTTTTAAATAAGGCAATAAAGGAAATGACAAAATTGATTAAGAGAGGAATAATGATAAAATTAATTTTCTAGGATGAGGGGGAAATTTTGATAGACCTCACTTTTTATAAATATTTATGACTAAATTATATTTATCAGAAATCTAAAATTACTGGGTATTTTGTTTTTACTTTTACTTTTACAAAAAGTACAACCAACACCAAGAGAAAAATATACAATTTTCTACATTAAAAAAATGTGATTTTCACATTAAATTTACAAAAAAAATAATTTTTTTATTTTTGAAAAATGTAAGGAAAGCTAAAAAATATACTGGGTGTTAAAAAATTATAAGTATCATTAAATAACTTCGAAATTTATTAAAACTAGTAATAATTAATATACCGGATGTCCAAAAAGTATGAAAAATAATTAACTTTAAAAAAAACTTTAGATTTTAAAAAATTTACGAAGAAAAAATGTTTAGGTTTTTGAATTTGAAAAAAAAATTTTAATTAAAAAAAAAACAATTTTTATTGTATTTTAGAATTTTTTTTTAATCTTGCAAATATTTCGAAAATTTAAAAATTCATGCTGACAGAAATTTAGAAAAAAAACATGCATGCGACAAAAAAATTTTCGCATAAAATCGAAATAAAAAAAAATATTTCATGCTAGTTTATGAAATATTTTAAAAAAGAATTTTTTATACTTTTTAGTTGGAAAAAAGACCTTTGAGTTTGGCTTCCTTCTTGAAATTCCACTTAGATAACTATATTTCTACATAAATATTATACAATAAATTTTGGTTTCCATCTAAAAAAGCAGCATTAAAATGAGAAAAATAATTTACCTTTAATCCGCAGCAATCACACACAATGAGAGAATATCTGGGTTTTTTTCATATATAGAAAACGATGAGGAATATGAATTAACGAAAAATTAGTAAAATTTTGTTTTTTATTTTTAAACAATTATTGTAAATCAATTTTTACTACTTTAGTAAATTTAGTAAATAAGTAAACTCACTAATTTAGTAAGTTCACTAAATATTTAAAATTACTAATTTAGTTAATTCAGTGAATTTTCAAAATTTAGTAAATTTACAATTTTTGGAAAATTCATAAAATTTAGAAAATTTGTTAAATTTAGTAAATTCACTAATGTAGCAAAATTACTAAATTCACTAATTTAGTAAATTTGCTAAATTAGTGAATTTACTTTCATAAGTAATATCACTATCTTAGTAAATTTACAAAACAAATAAAATCACTAAATTTTGTACATTTAATAAATTTAGTGAATTAACTAAATTAGTAAATTTACTAAATATGTAACTTTACTAAATAAGTAAAATCAGTAATTAAGTAAATTCACTGAACAAGTAAATTCACAAAATTTGTACACTACCGTCCAAAAGTATCAGGACGATTACATTCGACTCTATAAAAAAACATGCAATCACTTTTTCAATCATATCTCGGAAATAAAAGGAGGTACAAAAAAAACTTAAATACGGTTAGAAAGCTGATTAAATTTTGCGTAAAATAAGCCATCTTTGAAGTCATTTCGTTAATTATTTTGTAAGTTGTAAAGTGAGAAAGAAATAAAAAAAAATGATCAAATTTTCTCATTTTTGTCTCTTGACTTCAACTTTTTCAAAAATCTAAAAAAATGTAGATAAAATTTTTCTAGAAACACAGAAGTCTTCGTTAGAATTTCAGCTTTAAAATAAGCCTTCGAAAATTAAAAAAGGTTAATCCGTCTTCGATATATCATGAAAAATGTGAAGCCGTGTTTCGACCGATTGGTGCATTGAAATTCAACTGTGACGACTCGGTTCTGGCTTCACGCGGCAGCGAATGAGAGAAAACAGGGACGAATTTATGCTGGAGAATAATAAATAATGATGTTTCACGAGTAATATAAAGAAACTCAAAAGTTCATCGTTCCCCCGCATGAATTCGTTCCTGTTTTCTCTCTCATTCACTGCCGCGCGAAGCCACAATCGAGTCGTCACAGTTCAATTTCAATGCACCAATTGGTCGAAACACGGCTTCACATTTTTAAGGATATATCAAAGACGGATTAACCTTTTTTTAATTTTCGAAGGCTTATTTTAAAGCTGAAATTCTAACGAAGACTTCTGTGTTTCTAGAAAAATTTTATCTAAATTTTTTTAGATTTTTGAAAAAGTTGAAGTCAAGAGACAAAAATGAGAAAATTTGATAAATTTTTTTATTTCTTTCTTACTCTACAACTTAAAAAATAATTAACGAAATGACTTCAAAGGCGGCTTATTTTACGCAGAATTTAATCAGCTTTCTAACGGTATTTAAGTTTTTTTGTATCTCCTTTAATTTCCGAGATATGATTGAAAAAGTGATGGCATGTTTTTTCATAGAGTCGAATGTAATCGTCCTTATACTCGTGGACGGTAGTGTAAATTTATTAAATACTATGTAAATTCACAAAATTTGTAAATTTATTAAATACTATGTAAATTTACTAAATTTAGTGAATTAACTAAATTAGTAAATTTACTAAATTTATTAAGTTCACTAATATAGTAAATTTACCAAAAAATTAGATTCACTAAATTTAGTGCATTGAATAAACAAGAAAATTTACAACCTTAGTAAATTCACCAAATTTAGTAATTACTATAATTAAGTAAATTTGCTAAATTAGTAAATTGACTAAATAAAAACTAAATCCTAAATTTAATAAATTTTCTATTCAAGAAATTATTCACTAAATAATTAGTAATTGATTTACTACTTAAATCAATAATTTTAGAACTTGTAATGTAATTAGTAAATTAGCAAATTTATTAAACTTTACTAATGTTCAGTAATTGATAAATGTTAATAAAAGTTGATAAAAATATTATTTATTTTTCGGCTAACATTGAACGAATGTTACTAATTTTTATTTGAATAATAAAATAAGATGTAATTTTGTTTACTAATTTGCTAATTTATTAATTACTAATTAATAAAAAACTTTCAACTTTTTGCCGTTATTTATTAAGAAAACGAAAAAATTTTTTTGTATTTAAAAAAGTTAAATAAAATTTTTATTTTTCTATGTAAATTATTTTTTTTTAAATTGCAAATGGCTAATTATCAAGTTTACTAATAGATAATTGTAAATTGAAAAAATTACTAATTAGATATTGCAAAATTTACTAAATTAGTATTTACTAAAATTTATGAAATTTAGTATTTACTAGTAAAAGTAGTAAAGTAATTTTTAATAATTACTTTAGTAAAATAGTTATCAGTAGAATAAATTTAGGGGAGAGTGGGCTACATTGAACCAGCGTCAACAGTGAACTACTTCAATTTTCTGAGAAATGACTGAGTGAAATTTTTTCTTATTCAATATATAAGTTAGTATTACCGAAACAGACTATGTAGTTTTTGTACTTTATAAAAAACCTGGTTCAATATAGCCTACTCTCCCCTACTAACAACCAAATAAATACTAATTTTTCGTTAATTTTCTCTCGACAATATGAACAATAACAAATGTGACGCGACCTCAAGAAAGGTACATAAGAAGCAAACGAATTATAGGTTGGGTTCAAGTTGGATTTATCTTGATTAAAAGTTCATTTTTAATTATTTGAATTTGAAACCAATATTCATTAAATATTTTGAATATAATAAAGACTTGAAGACCAACAATTTTTAATTATTAATTGATTCTCTTTCTGTATTTTTACTGAAAAAATTTAAAACATAACCTCAAATTTTTTGCTTCTTAGGTACCTTTCTTGGGAACGCGTCACAAATGATAATAAATTTCGTCTCCTTTCTGGAAAATTCACTGATTTTCGAAAAAATAATGATGGTTAGTGAAAAAAAAAATTTTTGTAAGAAAGCATTAAATTTTATTTGCGCAAAAAATTTTTAATAATGAAATTAACATTTTTTTGTAACTATTTATATTATTAATAATATTAAATGTTAAGTAGCTGACTAATAACGATAAATTTTCCACTGACAAGCTGTTTTTCGAGATTCAAAAAAAAATTACACTTCTAAATTTTCGTTTTTTTTTTTGAGGAAAAAAAAGTTATTTCTTATCAAAATTCAACAGCTTGTTCAGTGGTTACAATATTATTGTGTTATAATTGTTGTTATTTAAAAAAATGACCAAATAATTGTTATTTCAATGTTAGCACTACTTTGTTTTTGATATTACAATTATTAATTCGCAAATTGCTAAAAAAAGTGCAAAATTACGAAAAAAACAGAGGTATTTATTTTTTATATCATTTATTCGAAAAAAAGAATATGAAAATTGTGCCAAAAATACTGATTAGTTGAAATTTGTTTCTTTTAAATTAATAATATTACAGAAAAAAAGTAATTTTGCAATTCTTACAGGGTTCTTCTTCGTGTAAAAAATTTATGTATTTTTTTGACATTTAATTGTTGTTAATTTGTTTAATTATTTTACTACTCGTACTTTTTTATATTTATTTATTTCAACAATAATTTATTTTTCCAAATTTTTTTTTGTCAAATTGCTGATAAATTATGCTAAGTTTTTCATAGTTTTTCGTTTCAAAATTGTTGATAATTTTTTTTCTCTAAATTGTTTATAATTTTTGTTAAATTGGTTATAATTTTTTTCAAATTGTTGATATTTTTTCTCAGTTTGTTAATATTTTTTCTCAATTTGTTGATAATTTTTTTCTCAAGTTGTTGATCATTTTCTATTTGATAATTTTTTTTATAGTTTTTTTCCGGAAACAATTTTCTAATAATTATTTAAACACTACGTCAACAAATTTTGTCAATTTTCAAAAAAATAATTTAAATTTACTTTTTAGTTTTGAAATTGAAATATTGGAAAGCAAGAATTGTGCCTTGTTTGTAAAAAAATAAAAAAGAGATTTTGTGAGCAAAATTTTTTTTTTTTTTGAAGAGACCTGTAGAATTTTTTGATTATTATTATTATTATAATTGATAATAATAATAACAATAGTAATGAGAATGATTTTTGTGATGTTCTAGGATTCTGTACGAGATTGCTGTACGAGAAGCTGTAGTGTGTGTGTGGGACTCTCTTGAGGTGATTTGAAACTGGTGTGACGACGGAGAAGACTTCCAAAACCTCCTCTTGAACCGCGCATTGTACCCCCGCCACCTCCAGATCCCTCGGACGACATGGATCCGGTCCTAAATCAGGGAGACCCCCATTTTTTTTGTTTACACACAAACAAACAAACAATCAAACAAGCGCAGCCAAGCAGCAAGCACTCGCATGATTTTTTTTCATGAGCCAGAGCTGGACATCCATTCCAAAGAAGGAGAAAAAATAGGAAAAAATGTTCAAAAGAGAAAAAAAACACGATGCTCTCTACTTATTGAAAAGATGTTTTTTCTTCAAGTAACGTAAGTATCGACAAATTTCTTTTTTTGAGAATCAGGAACATTTTTTTTTAAAAGTGTATTTGATATTTTTTTTAATTAAAAAATTTTTTTATTTTTTACTTTTCCTTTATTTATAAAATTATCCTTGGCTTAATGATTAAAAAAATGAATAATATAATTTTATACTTTTTTAATGCACTGAGAAAACTGGAGAGTCAAATTCAGAAGTTCAAAAAGTGTATGTTTCCTTTGCTTATGAAGAGAGTTAAATAGTCCTTCTAAAATAAGTTTTTAATTGATAATGGAAATCTACTTGTATATTCTCTCCCATTATATCTGAGGGTTAAAAGTTGCGCAGAAAATGTGTACGATCTGATGCGCGCGAAATTATTTTTCTGAAGGAGAGTCCAGAATAGAGTCGACGTCGGTATGAACGCGCTGATAGTAACGCGCTCGTCCATATGGAATACATAGGAGGAGCGCGTTAGTATCAGCGCGTTCATCTCTATTCTGGACTCTCCTTGACATTTTATGTATTTAATTTAGGGGTTAGGTTGCCATATTTATTCATTTCGCGCCGGATAAGGAAGGGATTTCTCAAGATGGTTAATTTGTCCCTCTGTTATAAACTCATTTTCCCTCAAAGAGAAATGGCAGGAATATCTGTCAATGGTGAATTTGAACATTTAGATTGTTATCCAATAGCTAACTCTCAAATATCAACGATTTGTCCCTCCAGATGTTTAGTCCAATACTCCAGTTTTTTCAGTGTGATGAAGTTAATAATTAATAATATTATTAAAGCTTTAAAATTGTAAAAATATTTTTGATATTTTTTTAAAATAATATTTTTAATAGTTTTAAAATATTAATATTTTTAAAAATATAATACTTTAAAGTTTAAAATTAAATTTTAAAAAAGATACTTTGAAATTATATTAATAATTTCTGGAAAATAATATTTAAAATGTTTTAAACTTTATAATAATATTTTTAATGTTTTAATGTTTAAAAACCTATTTTTAATATTTTAAACTTAAAAATTAAAATTTGAAATAAATATTTTTTTTAAAGTAAGATTTTGAATTTAAATTTTTTTTAAAAAAATATCTTAAAAGTTTTAAAAATTTGACAAAGAATACTTAATAAAAAATTATATTTTTAATTATTGTAAATTAATATTTTAATTTTTGACTCCAAATTCCCAAAAAAAATTTGATTTGTTGGTACAAAGTCGAGAGGGATACTTACGAGAAAAAAACCTCGGCAGTGCCCAGCTCTGTTGCAATCCATTGAAAGACGACATAATATCAGTGTCTTAAAAACATTTCAATTTCGTAACAAAATTATCAAAATATTCAAAAAAAAAAAAAATTCCAAATATCAAAAAGGCAAAAACGACAAACAATTTCATACTTAATAAAACCAACATACAACAAATTTTTTTTTGCCAAATAGTATAAAAGCGAAACAAATTTCCTTCAGATGAAAATTAATTTTTTTACTACGGTCAGATAAAAATTAATTTTCTCTGACTACTTGCAGTTAAAAAAGAATTTTTCCACAATTGCGGATAAAAATTCAAATTTTCCTAATTAAAAAAATTAATTTTTTCTAAATATTCACCGCATCAGAAACAAATTAAACAACTAAAAGCAAATTACTTTTGTCTGAAATTCTTTGTACTTTGTAAATTAAAAAATTAAAAATTTTTTTAAAAATGTTTCTTTAATCTACAACATTAATGAAACAAAAAATTTCTCTTCCAACTATGAAACATGAAAAAAACTGATATTATAACGTCTAAGTTTTAAGTTCTAAAAAAATTTTTGTTTTCGTAAAAATTGAATTTTATTTTGTGGGCAAAAAGCGCGCACAGTTATTATTAATTTATTTTATTTTGCAAAACAAGCTGCAGGCAGACGTGAAATGTCAGGAAGTCGTTCTGACATTTCGTTAGTATGTGTGTATATGTGCAAATCATGAAGGAGTATAAGGAGAAGTATGTATATGTATCCCTTTTGACTGTACTTGACTGCGTAAAATCGCCATGCACGAAAATTGGCATACCGGAAATTTGTTCACTGATATTAGCGCCGCTACAGGAGAAAATATATACCCTCCATGCTGTCCATGATAAAAGTTTTGTTTACGTAGTTTTTTCGTTATGTACCAAATTGATAACAACAATAAAATAATAGTAATATGAATTGTTTTATAAAAAATTGCATGTCTAGTTATAAAGCAAAAAAAATGCTTCTGAAAAAAGTGTTTTTTCAAAGCCTCACCGAGAATGATAAGTTTATTTAATATACTATTTTGTAAGGGTAAAAGTTTTTATACTCTTACCAACAGACATTTATGAATTTAATGCAAAGAATTTTTGGTTGTTTATTTGAAGTCCTTTCTATTTATATAACGTATTAAAACAATTTAATTCTGTTCATTTATTTTACAATACAACACTCAGAGGATCCTCTAACCTTAAATATCAATCACGGAGTAATAATAAGGAGACTGCTCTCCAGCGTATCCCCTAGTCAGACTGGTGCCAGAATTCTGCCTTGGTTCACTGAGTAGTAATGACTTTTCAAAAATAACGCGCATGTGCAGCTTGCAACTATCTTCGTCACTCTTGAAAGAACGATGAGAGAGATAATTATTTTGACGTGCGAGTTGGAAAGTGTGGTTATGTTTTACTGTTGACAATATATATTATACTATTAAATGATATTAATAAATTGTAATATAGGAAATGTGTGAGTAGATATTAATTATATTAGCATTATAGCGATTATAGCATTATATTATATTGTATTCATTCACTTTATCATACAAAGAAAAGAATTACTCCGGTTCGACAAAAATAATCTTTTTATTAATATCTACTCACACCTATATTACAATTTATTAATATTATAATATATTGTACTTACTCTTCTCTTTGCAGTTTGTTAATTAATGTTTTTTCTTATTTAAATCTTGATTTTCCCGTATAGTTGCTGTTGTCAACAATAAAACATAACCACACTTTCTAACTCGCACGTCAAAATAATGATCTCTCTCATCGTTCTTTCAAGAGTGACGAAGATAGTTGCAAATTGCGCATGCGCTTTATTTTTGAGAAGTCTTTACTACTCAGTGAACCAAGGCAGACATTTGGCACGGTATCTCACTGGTAGTACAGTCTCCTTATTATTACTCCGTGATATCAATCAACTGTCAAAGATAAAAATACTTAAAATGTAAAATTGTACTTATTTCTCCTGTTTGGCGGCGCTGTTATCAGTGAACATGAGGCTATTACTTTTCGCGTGCCTGTCGATTTTACTGCAGAGAAGTACAGTCAATATCAGGAAATTTTCCCATTGGAGATATGTCTCCTTATACTCCTTCATGGTACAAATAAAAGAAAGTTGACAAATTTACTAAAAGCTCGCGTTTGAAATATTGTTTAAAATTTTTAGTATAAAGCCATATATATGAAAACAAACGGTACGAAAAAAAAGGGAAGAACAAACGAACCCCAGGAACATGTCAAATTTCCGTATTTATAAATATTTTTCTTTCACCTGACATTTGTACGTCCACGTACAGTTTTCTTTTACGCAAAATATAAAATATAGATTTTGTTTTTTGAAGGGGCAGGTAAAGAAAAAAAACATTTTAATAGAGAGCAGGGGAAAAATAAAGTAAAAGGTAAGTTAAACGCAAATGAAAACAAAATAAGACCGTAAACAAAGTTTAAAATGAATTTTTTCAATTTAAAAAGATTTTTTTATACAAATTTTCGGTTATTTTTGTTAAAAAAAATATAAAAAGACAGAAAATAAAAACAAAAATAAAATAAAAAAATAACAACATAGCGAAATAGAAAAATGCGAAAAAAGTTATAGAAAGGGGTCCACTAAGATATATATTCGGCCCTGTAAAAATTTAATTTGAATTAGTTACTGAGTTTTTGCTTTTGAATTAGTAAATTTTACTAATAAATAGTAATTTATAATAACAAAATAAATACTAATTTCCATACCTCAGGCATTCATTTGTTCACTTGAATGAAAATGGCGACCTTTTTTTCCCATGGGCAAAAAAAAACAGCTGGTCCCATGCGTTATTTTTGCCCATGGAAAAAAAGGCCGCCATTTTCATACAAGTCGAACAAATGAATGACTTTTACTCCCTGTCGTCTGCTATCTGAAATCGCCACTTTTGTGCCTTTGGAATAAAAAATATCGTAAGTAACACGGGACTTAAAGGCTGCGCCAATTTATTTACGTACCCTGTAAAAAAAAAAGTATTGGGAGGTACGGGATTCCGTATTGCAAGTGCTAACCTGCCAATGCGGTATTCGCGAAATACCGCATTGGGTGTCGTGGTGAATACGGAAATCAAGGGGTCCCAATGCGGTGCCAGTTTTAAGCTTTAAAAAAAAACGAAAATACGTGACAGGAGGAAATAATTAGTGTCAGTGCAGAAATATGCGAGTTAAAGGAATGAGAAAATAATAATAGTGAGTGTAAAAATGAAACTTTAAGAAAAAAAGGTAAGTTGAACTGTCAAATATGAGTCCAATGCGGCGTAGGCTGCTTTCAATGCGGTACACAATCGGTACATAGTGCAAGTCGCCAGTAGAGGGCAGAAGCAAGCAGAGCGAATCGAGCGAACACAGTGGCCCAGCTGACATATGATTTTCATTACATTACTTTCCAATTTTTTATTTTATAACCACGTTTCTGCATGAATCTAACCAATATTTTCGATTATTGTAATTTAGAAGATGCTTACCAATTGTACGTTGGCAGATTTAGTGAAAAGTGTCTGTGTACGGAGACAAATGTGTTAGAAAATGTTTGTTTACCTATTTCACACCATTTAAACCAGTCAAAGTTGCTTTTGCTGTGGCGCATTGAAATCAGCCTATGCCGCATTGGGCCCATATTTGACAGTTCAACTTACCTTTTTTTCTTAAAATTTCATTTTTACACTCACTATTATTATTTTCTCATTCCTTTAACTCGCATATTTCTCCACTGACACTAATTATTTCCTCCTGTCACGTATTTTCGTTTTTTTAAAGCTTAAAACTGGCACCGCATTGGGACCCCTTGATTTCCGTATTCACCACGACACCCAATGCGGTAATTCGCGAATACTGCATTGGCAGGTTGGCACTTGCAATACGGAATCCCGTACCTCCCAATACTTTTTTTTTACAGGGTACCTTGTTGCTTAATATATATATATATATTAATAATAGTATACTATTATTGGTTAAATTTACTAATTTAAAAGCAAAAATTCAGTCACTAATTCAAATTTAGAGAGTACATTATTATCACTCTCTAAGTCTCTAGACTTAAAAAAATTATATTACTCCCTAGAGTAAAAAATAACTTTTGTGCATTGTCTAAAATTTTTATATGTAAAGTTAAAGAAGTTTCGTTCTTCCCTAGGGATTAAAATTGATTTTTTACTTTATTCTTAATTTTTATCCAAGCTGTGAAAAATTATCAAATTTTATTGATTTTAATGACCACATATAAGATTTTTTTGTCAAAATTGTGTAATAAATATTGAACTGTGAAAAATTATAGAATTTTATTTCTAAGTTTAAATGACCACAACAAAATTTTTCTTCTACATAGTAATTTTTTTCAAAATTGTGAAACAATATTAGACTTTATTTCTCGATTTTAATGAACACCCTGTATATACAATTTTAATTTTTGAAATAATTTTTGTCAAAATTGTGTAAAAAATATTAAATTGTATTAACAGATTTTAATACCCACCCTGTACAGACAATTTTTTTTTCGTAATTTTTCCAATAAGGTAAAGGTCCCAGTTATAAAACGCTTTCATAATTTCGTCCCTATTATGGAACAGTATTACAAAAATTAAAATAAATGCAATTAAAATTGGTGATAAGAAAATTCTAGTTATTTCAATAAATTTTACACGATATAAGAATTATTATTTCTGTATAGTATTAAATTTAAAAAGAAATGTTTAATTGCATTTTAGCTTTTAAATTAAAGTTAGCCAGGTTTCCCGTCAAACTACCGTTTCACATTAGGTACACTTATTATTTGCATGTACCGATTGATGGAACAGACAGAAAATATACAGCAAACAACCTCAAATATTTTCAGTATTTTCGCATTACTTTTCTACCAAAAAAATTGATTATATAATAATCTATTTAACTAGAATTTATTCTGTGTATTTAATTCTTTATAGTTAATATTAAAATTATTGGGATAAGTCAATATAATTTTAATTACTAATTGAATAAAATATGTAGGTGTTTCATAATCGGGACATTCATTTGGAAACACCCGTACATACAGGAAACCATCGTTTCATAATCGGTACTAGTGCAGGGTTTCACAATTTAATTAATATTATTTTTATTTCATGAAAAATAAACATTTTAGGGCCTAAATACTGTTCACAAAATACCAACCTTTCAATCTATACCAAAATTATTCATATTAACACTCCTAATTCCAACAAATTTATCATAGAAATTTAGTTAGCTTAAAAAGCGTTCCATAATTGGGACCTTGGGTGTACTTCCGAATAAGGGGGACCTTCGATTTCAATAAAAATTTGTATACCAACGTATTTTGATGCGCTGATTACAAAAATGATAATGAAAATTGGCGCAAATTTGATCTTCATGGTGAAAACCATAAAAAAAAACCATAAAATTGTGGACCGAAAAAAATCTCGATGGTATTATTAACTATAACCCTATAGTTAATCTTAATCTAGTAAAAGTAATAAAGATTCCTAATCATTATGGTTAGGATCGCTAGGTTTATTCAACAAATCTAAGCCTAGCAAAAACAACCCTGCAAATCCTGGTCAAATTGACTAGGATTTTAGTAATTTTGCCTATTTTGCCTATAAACTGAATCTTTCAGAATTGTTCTGACAGTTGACAGTGCCTAAAGTCCTTTAAGAAGAAGAAGAATCTTTCAGAATTTGGTAAAATCATTTTAATTATGGTTTTATTTGCTGTTAAAAATTACTTTTTAGTTTGAGGTTATGTCAAGCGGTCGACACTCCTGCTTGCATGTTAGTATTTGTGTAAAAAATATTATTTCATAGTTTTGTAGTAAATAAAAATGAATTTCATAAATACATGCATATCAGATTGCGTTAAATAGAAATTAAATAAGATGTTTATTAATTGTTGTATTGCAGTCTGATTGCAATTAAACATAAATATTGTTTTATATAGTTTATATTTTCACCACGGAGCGCTGATGTAAGCGAGGAGACTTTTCATTTAAAGCCATAGGTATCTCTAACCCCCCTACAAAGGGCTTACTTTTAGCGCTACGAACTATGGGCGTGAGGTCTCCTTATCCTCTTTCATGCTATTTAATTATATTAGTCAATTCTTTCAGACTTTTTTGGTTAGGTTTCAATATAAATCATAGAAATTTTTACGCACGTGTTGACATTTTGACTATTTTAATCGCGCAGTGTGTTTGAAAATTTACCTTTGCAATAATTTGTGTATTTAAATTTATTTTCATTTGAATGTCATAAATAATTAAAAATAAATAGTTTTTGACAAGTGTATAAAATTGTGTACTCGAAATGTATAAAACATCATCTGATTAAGTATTGTATTTTGACTCGAAAATCTAGTGTCTATTAAAAAATTAAAATACCAAGTCGTGTTTAGTGTAGTGGTTATCGTTCCGGGTTTCAAAGTGCGTATTCGTTAGGTTCAGGTGCTCGCGTCCCCCCTGCGTCAAATATTTATTTCATAAGTTTAAATTAATTCCAAGGTATATAAATGCAAAGTCAAATATAAATATGTATAAAATAATTAATTATTTTTTTTCTTTTATTTAGTTTTTCTCTTTTATTTGATAATAAGAATTTGATTAGCAATTTCAAATAATTATGATACACAGTGTTAATCTAATATTATTCTCCTAGTCAATTTGACTATTTTTTCCTGATTACATCGACTAATTTTCCTGGTCACTTTAACTAAGCTTGAATCTTATTACTTTGACCAGGATTCTATAGTTGGCTCCTCTCGTAACTAGGAAACCTAGTCAATTTCTGGTATACGGGTCCTAGGCATTTTTTTCGGTGTGGTTTTTTGCGTATAATTCGTAAAAAACGAAAAATTTTGAAAAACTTTTTAAGCAAAAGTTATAGATCTCATCAAAATACACATTTTATGTTCTCATAAAATGTCGGGTCTGGGTAGTGTACCTTCTAGTACCAACTAGGAAGTAAATTTGACTCCCTTTCTATATGCACAGAGCGAGGGCACACATAATTATATAAAATCCCTCCTTGGGCCCTTAAAAAAAGGTTTTTTGGGGGGGGACACGTTGTAAGAGGGTCGGGTCTGGGTTGTGTACCTTCTAGTACCAACTAGGAAGTAAATTTGACTCCCTTTCTATATGCACAGAGCGAAGGCACACATAATTATATAAAATCCCTCCTTGGGCCCTTAAAAAAAAGGTTTTTTGGGGGGGACACGTTGTAAGAGGGTCGGGTCTGGGTTGTGTACCTTCTAGTACCAACTAAGAAGTAAATTTGACTCCCTTTCTATATGCACAGAACGAGACTACATGAGCTGTGGCGGGCGAAGTCTTAGATTTCCCGTTTTTATGGTATTTTATGGTTTTTTTTACATTTTTCTCATAAAATAATAGATTTTAGAATATAATTATGAGATTATAAAATGTGTATTTTAGTGAGATCTATAACTTTTGTTAGAATTTGTTTGTTCAAAATTTTGCATTTTTTATGATTTATACTCAAAAAACCACTATTTTATGGTTATTTTATGTGCTTTTTTTGTTTTTACCAGAAACATTAAATTTGCACCAATTTTTAGTATGATTTTCGTGATCAGAGTATGAAAATACGTAAATAAACTGTATTTTGTTGTTAAAACTGGATGTTCTTTTGAGCGAAAGTATATTTTAACCCGTTTTTATGGTATTTTATGGTTTTTTACATTTTTCTCAGAAAATAATAGATTTTAGCAAATAATGATGAGAACATTAAATGTGTATTTTGGTGAGATCTATAACTTTTCGTCGCCGGTCAAATTCCCGAATACCGCTGTCCCGAAAGTCTAATTTCCCGAAAGTCCAAATTCCCGAATGCCTTTTTCCCGAAGGTCTATAAACCCGAAAAATAAAAAATATTTTGTTATTGTATAAGAGTTTAATATAAGAAATATTGTGTAAAAAATACATAAAATAAATATATAAAAAATATATAAATAAATTAAAGGGTGATATAATAGGACAATTTCCGTAAATAATCTAAATCTTCTCCATTTCTGTGGTAATCATCGTATTTTAATATGATGTCCCGAAGTCTTTTTTGTGATAGTAGCCACTTCTTTTTTGGCGCTGCTAATATAAATAAAATGTTAATATAAAATGTTAATACCGTAAAAGGGTTAAAATCGGAAAATAAATCTTAATACTCTCTAAATCTGAATCAGCGATAAGTATACCACTGATTTCAATTAGCGTATATTAGCTGAAAAATCAGTGAAATTTCACTGATTCATCAGTATATATACGCTGAAAGAAATCAGTGGTATACTTATAGCTGGAAATCAGCGAGATTTCGCTGATTCAGATTTAGAGAGTAATTTTTCAATTTCGATAATAATTCCTAAAATAAAAATTAATTATATATACCGGGTGCGCATTAAACAAATAAAATTTAATAATTTTTCACATCTTTGTCTGAATTTCGAAAATAAAAATTATATTTTAGTTTCAATAATAATTGAGGCCTCGCATCGAAGAACTCGACCGCCGCGCGGTTGCAAGAGATAATACCAGTCAGGTAGCAGTGTGAGGCCCAGAGGCGCTCACTGCTACCTGCCTGGTATGATCCCTTTGTCGAGTTCTTCGATCCGAGGCCTCAATTATTATTAAAAGAGTTTCGAACAAAGTTTCGACAATACTTTCAAAAATAAAAATTATATATACCGGGTGGTCGTAAAACATAAATAAAATTGAATAATTTGTCACAGTATTGACAAAACTATTAGCAATAACAATTATACATACCAGGTGGTCAATAAAACCGGAAATAAAATCTAATAATTTTTCAAAATTCTGACCAAACTATGAAAAGTAAAAATTATATATACCGGGTGGTAAATAAAATTAATCTATTTTTCATAATTTCAATAAAAATTTCAATTGTAAATAATTCTATATTACTTTATTACTTATCATTTTTGCAAATTATCAAATAGATTGCAACCCTAGGGAGAAAAGTAACTTCTTTTAACTCACGAAACTAATATTTTTATTTTTTCAAAGTTTCCAAATTATTATCACCAAACAAAGATTTAGTTTACTAAAAACCATCTTTTGCTTAATATAAAATTATTAAATTTAACATTAATTTAATTAAAATTCCTAGAGAACCGAATTTAAGATCTTAGTGATTCATCTCTCTTTGTTAATGTAAAGGAAATAGGTTCAGAAGACGGAAAAAATTTACCAAAAATATTTTTAAAAAATAGTGTAATTAGATTAAAAAGTTAAGACAACGACAAATAATAAAAAAAAAGAAATAAATAAAAAATTAATAAGTTAAAAAGTGAATAAGTTAAAAAATTAGAAACAAAAAATTAATAACTAATAAGTACAAAAATAATTAATGAAATGTTAATAAGTAAAAAATTAATAAGAAAAAAAATATAACAAATATAAAGTTAAGAAGTAAAAAATATTAAAATTAAAATTAGAAAAACAATAAGTAGAAAATTAATGAAAATGGAAAATTAATAAATCCAAATAGAATACAGAATAAAAAGAAAATTAGATAAAAAATGTAACAGAAAAAGAATACAATAAACAAAAAAATAGGCATGAAACGAAAAGTTTAAAAACAAAAAAAATATGAAAAAGGAAGTAAAAAATAAAAAGAATAAACGGAAACAAAATGGATTTTGAGAATAAAAAAGAGTGAAAACCAAAAACACGGTAAAAAGGTTTTTGCAAATATCTCAACGAAATAGGAATTATTAGGAGTCATCAAATAAATAGTGATACTACATTTTTTTCACATTTACCAAAGAAAAAAAGAAATTAATCCCAACTTCATTAAATTAAAATATTAATAATTCTTTTCATCTCAAAAGAATAATTAACAATATTTTTCAATTATTTATCACAGCATTTTTTTTTAATTATACTTTTGGCATTAAAAAAAATTAACAAATTTTTCACTTTCTACTCAACCAAATAGAAATATTTCCATTTCCAAAACTAAATATAGATAAAAGAAAGAAATAACAGTTTACACAAAGCCCAAGTAACCTGTAAGTTTGCAGCAAGCTTGTAGCAAACTTACACCACAAGATTTGCAATCTTACACGTAAGCTTGCTGGAAGTTTGCTGCAAGTACAAAAAGGTCCTACTTGCTGCAGGATTGCACAGCAAGCTTAGGACAAGCCAACACTGCAAGTTTCTTGAAAATTCCCAAATATTTAATTTTTATTTAATTTTAATATATTTAATATTTATTTAAAATAATATAATGGTAACAACGTTATAATAAAAATGTTATTAATTTCTCCAATCCACAGAATTGTAGTTGTGTACTATTATCCGTGATCAGTGGATAATAGTAAAAAATTGTAAACGTCGTGGCAGACATTAATTATTGATATTATGATCTAAGATACTATTGTGAAGCACCTGTTTAGGGGACTGATACTTATACTCTCCGCGAGACAAGTCGTGCGCGAGAGAGGTATTTCTCGCCATCTATCACGGAGTTAGAGATAATAATTCTCTTATAATTAGAGAATTATAAGAGAAACTTCTATTACTTTTCCAATTCCCTGATAGATGGCGAGAAATACCTCTCTCGCGCACGACTTGTCTCGCGGAGAGTATAAGTATCAGTCCCCTAAACAGGTGCTTCACAATAGTATCTTAGATCATAATATCAATAATTGAGGCCTTGGATCCAATAACTCGCCCGACGCTCGAAGGCACGCGCTAATACCAGTCGGGTAGCAGTGAGTGGCCCAGAGGCGCTCACTGCTCACTGACTGGCAGTTGCGCGTTCCTCCGAGCGTCGGGCGAGTTATTGGATCCAAGGTCTCAATTAATGTCTGCCACGACGTTTACAATTTTTTACTATTATCCACTGATCACGGATAATAGTACACAACTACAATTCTGTGGATTAGAGAAATTAATGACATTTTTATTATAACGTTGTTGCCATTATATTATTTTAAATAAATATTAAATATTTTAAAATTAAATAAAAACTAAATATTAAATAATTTGCTGAATATTATTCAATTCAATTCAATTCAAATTTATTTGTTTTTTGGATGTTTCCAGTACAAATATTACATATAAATTACAAACTTATCTCAGATGAAGCCAATATACAATAAAAAAAAAAAAAAATCAAATCATAAATCACACAAATAAAAAGAAACACACAACTGAGGACCAATTACAAAATTTCCTAGGATTCTAAAATAAATGTCCTCAGACGCAGGATAGCGACGACAAAATTCGCCAATTTACACAAATCCTCAGGTGAGTTAGAATTCAACATATAAATCCAGTATTGAGGGTCACAAACAACTTCCACTGGCAGATGGAGGACGGAAGACCGAATCCCTGCATACATCGGACATGCAATTAACAAATGAAATAAGGACTCACATTCCCCCATATTGCATACTTCACACGGCTTAAGTGGGTTATTATAATTAAAAAAAACATTTCCCCGAGCGAATGCAGCCACGGAAAGAGCCTAACAGTCTAAGCTGTTAATTTGCTGAATATTATATAATTAAATATTTGGGAATTTTTAAGAAACTTGCAGTGTTGGCTTGTCCTAAGCTTGCTGTGCAATCTTGCAGCAAGTAGGACATTTTAGTACTTGCAGCAAACTTGCAGTAAGCTTACGTGTAAGATTGCAAATCTTGTGGTGTAAGTTTGCTGCAAACATACAGGTTACTTGGGAGGGTGAGTATAAATATTTTTCTAAAAAAGGATTAATTTGTATTTTCCATATTTTCGAATTTTTATTTTCCGAAAATCGAATTTTTGCATAAATAAATTTTTATATTTTTATAATTATTTTTTTTTCAGTTAAAATAAGAAAATTAAAATTCAATTAAATGAAAAGTTAGTTAACCCTCCATCCGTCGCACCTTTTTTTTGTAACGCGATCCGTCGCAGGTGAGGGAAATTCTCACCCTCATAAATTAGTCCAAACTTGTTCTAAAATGACAAATTTTTTTTTGAATGTTCATTAGAATTTCTAAACAACTTATTGGCAGTAAAATTAACTTTTATTTCCTGTTAATTATTTAAATAAAAAATTAATGACAAATGAAATCGAGTATACGCGGTCAGTCGCATGGTGAGAAGTTCCCTCACTTCGCGTCAAAAATCCCCGACATTTGCTGCTTTCAAATTCAATAACAAAGAAATTAAAATATAAAAAAACACAAAAATTGTTTTAATATAAAGAAGAAGAGTGTTGTGAAAGGTACTGAGAATATGAAATTATAATTTTTTGTATTTTAAAAGTTATAAGTAAAAAAAGAAACTGGGTGAGGGAAATTCTCACCATGCGACGGATGGAGGGTTAAACATTAATTTTGATCAGATAAAAAGTCTATTGAGGAAAAAATCGGATAAATCAAAAGTTTATTAATAACAAGTTGATGAATTAAAAATACTTTTTAAAAGTAGAAATTCTTTAAAATTAAAATCTTCAAAATTTTAAATTTTTATTGAATGGAAACTTTAGTGAACGAAAGTTCTGTTGAATGCAAATTTTCTAAAATGGAAATTTTAATTGAAAATTTTTTCAAATGAAACTTCTAATAAAATTTATTTACTTACTCGTTTATTAAAAAATCAATTTATATTAAATCTTCTTAATTTGAAATTTTATTGAATAAAAATTCTAGTGAATCAAAAATTTTCCAATTTGGAAGTTTTATTGAATGAAAGTTCTAGTAAATAAAAATTTCCTTTAGAACAAATTATTCAAATTGGAAATTTTATAAAACTGAAAAATTTTTAAATAAAACTTCTATTATTTAATATTATATTATTTAATTGAATGAAAAATTTCCTACAATATTTTAAGAAAATTTCAACTTAATTTCTATTCTATTTAATATTACAAAAGTTTATAAAATTCAAGTCAAAAATAGAAATTTAATTTAAAGAAAAGTTCAAATTCAAGTAAAAATAGAAATTCGTGTTAAAAATAGAAATTTATTTAAGAAATAGTTAAAATTCAAGTAAAAAATAAAAATTCCGAGTAACAAATAAAAATTCTGAGTGAAAAATAGAAATTCAATTAAAAAATAGAAATTTGATTTAAAAAATAATTAAAATTCAAGTAAAAAATAAAAAATTCCGAGTAAAAATAAAAATTCCGAGAAAAAATAAAAATGCCGAGTAAAAAATAAAAATTCTGAGTCAAAAATAAAAATTCGATAAAAAAATTCCATTTACGAAAAATTCGAATTAATGAATTTTCAGAAAAAATTTATGCTCCCCGTTTTTTTTGTCTTTGTCTAAGTACCGAATTACCAAAGAATAGTACAGGAGTAAAAAAAAGAAATTGTGAAAAATAACCCAAAGAATCACAACGAAATTAAAGAACAGTGAGTGGATCTATCAAAAATGTGCGAATTTTTTTTTGTAAAAAAATAAAGAACCAAAATAAAAAGGGTAGATTCTGTTTTAAAAAAAAGGTGAATGAGAATTTTTTTTCTTTTTTCTTCTGAAATTGTCAAGAATTACTTACTCTTTTGAATTTGCTTCTAAACTTCGTCTACGTAATTCTTCAATACTATGGCCGGTCTGCTGTTCCCAGGACTGTTTTTCAGATTCAAAAGTTCTTCGTTTCTCCTCCAATTCACGAACCTGTTGTTCCAGTGATCTTCTCATTTGCTCGTGCCTTCGTTGGAGCTGCAAATTTTCCCAGAAAATTATAAACATTTTCATTCCTTTTGTTTCTATTTCTATTTCCTTTTTGTTTCTTATTTTATCTTTTTTTTATTTATCATTACAATTAAGTTTTTTGTAACAAAAACTAAAGATAATAAATACCTTATAACTAAAAGTACAAAAAATTGTAAATTTCTTTTTCTTCCTTTTCAACTTCATAATATGTTCATTTTAATCACTCGTTTCTCAATTTAATTACTTCGTTTTCCTTTGAAAACTAACGAAAAAAAGAAATTAAATTATCATTTCGATTTTTAATAATTAATATTGAAAAATACGAAAATAAAAATATAGATTATTGAATTATTATTTTTCTCATTGAAAATTATTCCATATTTTATTTTTTTTAATTTTATTCAGTAAAATTATATTAAATTATATTTAAAATTATTAATAGTAAAATTAATTATTTTAATAGTTAAAAAAGAAAAAGAAATTTATTTCTTCTTTTTGGATAGTTGAAAATAGTGAAGAGTCATTCCATTATATTTCGACTAAAGTCGTTGCTGACTAATTTTAAAAAATTCTAATACTTTGCAGGAATGATGTTAAAGATATTAGGATCACCGAACAAAAAGAATTTTTTAAATATTTTTTATATTTATTGAAAAATAAGCATCTAAAGTACATGAAGTCGTAAAAACTGTCA
Source organism: Leptopilina syphax (assembly GCA_032872505.1). Taxonomy (NCBI): domain Eukaryota; kingdom Metazoa; phylum Arthropoda; class Insecta; order Hymenoptera; family Figitidae; genus Leptopilina; species Leptopilina syphax. Next base: position 31,546,630 of record CM065472.1, read on the forward strand.
CTTTTTCATCTATTAGAAAATATTAAAGAAAACACATAATTTATTTCAAAAATGTAAAAAAAATTATTAGAACTTATTAAGAATGAATTGTTTTATTATTATAAATTAATAGAAACAATTATTAATAAGAAATATTAAATAAAAAATGATTTTAAAGTTTTCCTACCAAATAACCTAATTTTGCAAATTTCATTCACTAAATGTGAGAAAGAGAAATCATTAAATTGAATAAAACCTTATGAAATATAAAGTACCTGTGATTAACTTTTAGTTTTTCTTATCACTTTCTTCCTTTTTTCTTTATAAATGTTAAAAAATAAGCAATTAAAACTGGCACTTTGCTTATTTTCACGATTTTAAAATGTAAATAACTTCTGCCCAGAAAAATGAAAAATCACGAAAATTGGGCAATAATTATTTGATCACTAGATCACTTTTTCCAGTGTTTGTATTTAGTGATCAACTAATTATTGCCCAATTTTCGTAATTTTTCATTTTTCTGGGCAGAAGTTATCTACAATTTAAAATCGTGAAAATAAGCAAAGTGCCAGTTTTAATGATTTATTTTTTAACATTTATGAAGAAAAAAGGAAGAAAGTGATAAGAAAAACTAAAAGTTAATCACAGGTACTTTATGTTTCATAAGGTTTTATTCAATTTAATGATTTCTCTTTCTCACATTTAGTGAATGAAATTTGCAAAATTAGGTTATTTGGCAGGTGAACTTATTTTACAATAAATATAAAAATATTTAAAAAATTCTTTTTGTTCGGTGATCCTAATATCTTTAAAATCATTCCTGCAAAATATTACAATTTTTTAAAATTAGTCGGCAACCACTTTAGTCGAAATATAATGGAATGACTCTGAAACATTTTTTTTGCAAATTTTTAATAAAAAAAGAAAGAAATTTATTTTTCAAACATTTTTAACAAAAGAAAAAAAATTTTTTATAATTTTAAAAAGTTGAAAATAAAGTAAAACTCTTTATTCACAAATAGTTAATTAAAAAATAATTATTTTTCAATTATAAATACTTGACAATAATAAAACTAATAAAAAAAATTGTTAACAAAAAAAGAAAAATGAATCTATTCTTTAATTTAGAAAATTTGAAAATAAAGTGAAACATGTTTTTCACAAATTGTTGATTAAACGAAAGAAAATAAATTTCAATTTTAAATATTTGAGAACAAAATTAATACTAAAATCAATAAAAAAATAAACAAATTGTTAACTAAAAAATAAAGTGAATCTATTTTTTAATTTTAAGAAGTTGAAAATAAGGTAAAACATTTTTTTCACAAATTTTGTTAATTAAAAAAGAGAAAATAAATTTGGTTTTGAATTTTAAATAGTTAAAAGTTAAAAAAAACATTTTTTTGACAAACTGATAACAACAAAAATTTAATCTATTTTTTAATTTAATAATAATAATAATAATAATAATAATAATAATAATAATAATAATAATAATAATAATAAAAAATAAATCGACAATAAAGAAAATAAAATGAATCAATTAATTAATTTTAAAAAGTTGTAAATAAAATAAAAGTTTCTTTTCAAATTGTTAATAAGAAAGATAAAATAAATTTGTTTTTCAAATTTAAATAGTTAAAAATAAAAGAAAACATTTTTTGACAATCTCATAATAAAATGATCCACAAGTTTTGAACGTTCAAATGAACGAAACATTTTTTATAAGAAATATTTTTATAAATTACTGTTCACAATAAAAATTAAAAACTTAGATTTTACACTTAGAAACTTTATAATCAATTCTCTTTATAGTGACACAAAATTATTGTTACAAAAATTTAAATTGAAGAAGAAATAAATAAATTTCATTCATTTGAACGTTCAGAACTTTAGAATCATATAATAAAAAAAATTGAATCTATTTTTAATTTTGAAAGTCGAAACATTTTGTTTGCAAAATCGATAAAAAAAATGAATCTATTTTTTAATTTTGAAAAATCGAAAATAAACTGAAACATTTTCTTCACAAATTGTTAATAAAAAAAAAGAAATTTGTTTCTCAGTTGCAAACAGTAGAAAACAAAATGAAACATTTCTTCACAAATAAATAACAAACAAAAAAACTGAAATAAAAATGAAATCTTATTTTATATGTATTAAAAAGTTTAGAAAATAAAAAAAATACTTTTTGTTAATTTTTAAAAAGTAGAAAAGAATAGTATATTAAGCAACAAGGGTATAAAGGCAGCCATTTGTTTACGGTGATTTTTGTGTCACAAAAATCATCGTAAACAAATTGGCTGCCTTTATTCCCGTGTTACTTACGATATTTTTTATTCCTAATGCACAAAAGTGGCGATTTCAGATAGCAGACGACAGGGAGTAAAAGTCATTCACTTGTTCGAATTATATGAAAATGGCGGCCGTTTTCTCCCTTGGGCAAAAATAACGCATGGGATCAGCGGTTATGTTTGCACATGGGAGAAAATGGACGCCATTTTCATATGGTCCAACAAATGAGTGGCTTTACTCCCTGTCGTCAGCTATCTAAAAGCGCCATTTTTGTGCATGTGGGATAAAAAAAAAATTTTTAAAGAAACTGAATCTATTTTAAAAATTTCCAAAAGTTAAAAAAATAAAGTGAAACAATTTGCGTGAGCACTGAAACGTTAAATTAGATTAAATGAATAAAATAAAATAAAAGAAAAAATAAAAGAAAAGAAGAATATTAAAAGTTTGTTTTGAAAAGTTAACTACTCGAACACTTACATCCACTTCGGAATCCTTGAGTTTCTGTCGCTTTTCGCGAACTTTCATTTCGAAGACTTGTTCCATCTCAATTTCCATTTTCTTCATTTTGTTATCGTGTTCGCGCTTCTCCTCCTCCAATTGCGCCAGCGGGTTCCTACGAACAAATATCAATTTCCCATGAAGCAAACTGCCACTAAACTTTATCAACAATATTATATATGTATATTAGAAATTATAACTTCAGTTTATAACTAACTACTCGTGTGTCTGTGTGTGTGAAAGTGGAGGGAAAATTAAATTTGCCCTCGTCAAAAGGAAAATTGTACAAAGTTCTTTTCAAATTCGAATTTATAAATAATTTACAAACAAATATGTATTTTTCAGTAATAAAAATTAGTTTTTCTACCTTAATTTATAAGTATGTTACTATTTTTATATTTTAGAGTGTTACATTAAATTATGATTTTTAATTCAAAACAATTTCGTTTGATTATTTAATTTAATAAATTTAGTTTTAAATTTAGTTAAATTGAATAATTTAGTTTAATAATTTTAATTAATAATTTATAACTGAATTTCCATTAGAAAATTAAACCTGCTTCGAAATTCATTACTTCTCGAATTCTCAAATTAATGTCTAAATTTAAAATTTCTATTTAATATTAAAAAATAAAAAAAGGCCAACCGATCGAAGAACGAACTCGAGACAAAACTTAATAAAATTTTAATTGCTGGATATTAAAGAAAATAAAAATGTTTAAAAATCGATTAACGTCGATGAACTCGAAATATGTCACTGGAAATTATTGGAAAAATCAATTTCAATATCTTGAGTTCAACGTTTCAAATATTCTACGATGGAGAGAAATTTTTTTTTCAAATTGTAGGAAAATAAGTTTTTTTTTGCAAATTGTAGGAAAAGTAAATTTAAAACAAAGAAGAAAAAAAAATTAACAAACAGAACAAAATAAATAAATATCTATACAGTGAAGACTTGTGCACACAAAACTGTATTACAAGAGCTCAGCCTTAGAAAAGGACTTACCAAACCATCACGAAACTGTTCATCACTCCAGGGTTGCACAAACTGATCAATAAGAAATCAACATTAACAAACTTTTATTAGGAAAAAAAAGAAAACTACAGAAACACTTCCTTTTCCCGACTACACAAATATTTTCTAAAGAAAATAAGATGATTTTTCTATTTCAAGTCAAATTTTTTGAAATTAAACTATTAAAATAATTAAAATCAGAAAATTTCTTTAATTTGTAGTCTTCTATTTCAAGTCAAATTTTTTTAAATTAAAATATTAAAATCAGAAAATTTCTTTAATTTGAAGTTTTCTCTTTTAAAGAAAATGTTTTATTGAAATCAGAATATTAAAATAATTAAATTAAATTTCAAAAATTTGTATTTAGAATGAAAAAACGTTAAATAAATAAAAACAAATTTTCTCATTTTTCTCTCTTTTAGTTGAAAAAAATAAAAAAGAGTAAAGACACATTTTATATCTTTTCTTTGAATTTTACTGATACTGACAATTTTTTTCCTCCTACATCCCCCGAAGAATTATTCAAAAAAATTTTTTGAATAATTTTTGGATTATCCGACCGATAGTTTTTCGATCAGTTTGCATGCACAAGCTTTTTCCCCTCTTTCTTTTCGCGATTATTGAGAAATAAAAAATTCTTTTCGGAGAAAATGACTTTTTTTTCTTTCTCTCAGAGTGGAGCTTATCGCAAAATCGAGAACGAAATAAATCTCGAGATAAACCAAAAGTGTGTGTGGAATTTCATTTCATTTCTTTTATTTTTTTTGGGGAAAATGAAAATTTTTAGTTTTTAATTACAAAACACAGACTGAAAGAAAAAAAATTGGAAAAAAATACCAGAAGAGAAGAGAGTTTGGAAAGAAAAAAAAACTTACTTGTTCGAAACTTTGGTTGGTTTTCCATCAACGCCAAGACCGGCCAACGTGCGACACCGGAAGTTCTCGTAATGAACATTATTCGTCACGTCCTTTAGGTCCTGGAGATGTGTCCTTATTACCATATTCCTCAGAGCAATGAAATCGCAGTGCTCGAGATTTTCCACTGTGAAAAAAAATTTTATATTATATTTTTTTTAAACTAAAAATAGGAAAAAAGTCGAATTCTTAATTTTAAAAATTTTACACTTTCAATTTATCAATTTACGAATTTTTACACAGACTGAAAGTGAATTTAATGAAAACTGTATTTAATAAAAAATAAAACTAAATCAAAAAACTTAGTTTTCTGATTTTAAAAATAAAACTCTATTTAATAATTCGATTTATTAATTATTTGCTTCATTTTTTTTCTATTTATAAATTGAAATTAAAATTTTTATAATAGAAAAATAATTAAAAAATAAATAAGGCTGAAAAAAATAAGGCTTAAAAAATGAATAAGGCTCTTCGCTCTTTGGGCTTCATTGTAAGAAATGCTGCTGATTTTAAAAGTTTAACCTCTCTTAAAGTTTTATATTTTTCTTATGTAAAGTCAATTCTTGAATTTGCTTCCGTTGTCTGGTTTCCCTACTATTTCATTCACATTATTAGACTAGAAAGAGTCCAAAATCATTTTTTACGTTTCGCAGCCAGACAACTTGGTATAAGCTTCGATTAATTTTCACATAATTATGATCACTTACGTTCTACTTTAAAAATCCCAAAAATTGAAGCTAGATTTAAATATAATGACTTGCTATTTTTGTTTAAGATTCTTAATGGTCGCATGAATTGTCCTACAATATTGTCATTCATAAAACTCTGTGCTCCAACTCGCTTCTCCAGACACTCTTCTACATTTTATGTCGATTTTCATAGAACAAACTATGGGAATAACAGTACCATAAATAGAATATGTAGAGAAGGTAACTTTTATAGCGATTGCCTGAACTTTTTTGATTCTAATTTAAATCGGTTTATTGCTACTTTGCGCAAAACAATACTAAGATGTTAAATTTATTAGGTTATAATTATAAAAATGTTTAAAAACGACAAGTTTTTGTCCTCATCTTTATACTTTGTAAAGGGTTTATCGCCCGTTTATACATCTAAATAAATAAATAAATAAATTATTCAAAACTGAAATTACAAATTTTTAATGAAAAAAATAATAAAATTTTTTAAAAATAAATATAATATTGAAATTAAAAATATTTAAATTAAAAAATAAAAAAGTAAAAAAAACCTTAATTTAAAATAACAAATTAAAAAATTTTTAAATAAAAAATAATAGGAAAGAAAAATAATTTTAATCTGAAATTACAAAGTTTTAAATTTGAAAGTAATAAAAATAATTTAAAACTTTAATTACAAATTTTTAAATACGAAAATAATAAAATGTTAAAAACATAAACTAACTAATAAACATAATTTCGCATTGAAATTACAAAATTAAAACTTAAAAAATAACATTAAAAATAATTTCCAACTAAAATTACAAATTTATAAACTGAAATTGAGAAATAAATAATAAAAATAATTTAAAATTTAAATTACAAATTTTTAAATTGAAAAATATGAATTAAAAAACTTTAAATTATAAATTAAAAAGTTTTAAATTGAATAATAATAAAAATAATTTTGCATTGAAATTACAAATTTTAAATTTTAAAAAGAATAATAAGAATAATTTTAAATTAAAACTAAAAATTTCTAAATAGAAAAATAGAAATAATTATAAATTCAAATTACAAATTTCTAAATTGAAGAATGAAAATAAAAATAGTTTTAAATTGAAATTTTTGATTTTTAATTTTCTTAAAATGTTGCCAATAAGTCTCAATAAAAAAAGTTTATCTCTAAACTTAAAATATCAAAAATTCGAAATCTTTTTCTTTTTTAAAAATTCTACTCAGCGAAATTAAATATTTCCATCTTGAAAAAATCGAAATTTACCAAAAAATGAAAAATATTGTTACCAAACGCAATCCAAAATTCGTAACAAATTTGAAAAATTTGGTTAAAAAAAAAAATTGGATTATTAAAAATTCGAAAATAACTTTTGAAAGTGGAAGATTCAAAGTTGAAAAAAACAAAATACCTTCGGCAACTCCCCAAGGATATTTTCTGCCTCTGACTTTTTTGCCATTTTCATGTTCAACGACTGTATTTGCGCCAACAACGGCAAATGGTACTCTGTCCCTTAAAACTTTGTGCAGTTTACTGTCTTCCTCTTCCTCAACTTCGGGAAATTCGTAGATTTTTATTTTGTGCTGCGCAATTTCATTTAATATCTGCAAAAACAATTTTTTATTAAGAAAGTCAAAACAGTATTTTTCTCTTCATTTTTTTTTACAGTAAAAAAAGAAAACTACATACCATCAAAATATTTTCAGCCAATTTACAATTTTCGAAACAAAATTCTCTTTTCTAAATCTTATTTTATAGAATAAAATATAATAAAGTATTTAACGTTCGTATTTAACGAGTTCGAGTGGTTTTTTTTAAATTTTAATTATAATTTTTAAATATAAAATAGAAATATGAGCTTTTTTACCTGTTTTTTGAAGTGTATACACTCGTCAGGCGTCATTGTATCGGCTTTGGCGATAACGGGAATAATGTTGACTTTATCATGAAGACGTTGCATAAATTCAACGTCGAGGGGTTTCAAACCGTGACCGGAGGGTGCGACGAAATAAAGACAGCAATGAACGCGGCTGTCTGGAATTTGTCGTCTCACAACTCTGGATTCCGCATTCAAGAATTCTTCGTATTTCGACTCAATATACTCGATCACCGGGACCCAGCTTTAAAACAAGAGAGAAGACAAATTTTTTCGTTATTAACAAAATCACAAAATAATATATTTACGTAAAGTATAATATTCTATTCTGTAGTTGCGTAAATAATTCTTTTCAAATTCAATTTTTATTGTAATTAATGAAATTTAAAAAATAAAATAATAAACGAATAGGAAAAAGACAAACAGTAAAAACTAAAAAAAATTAGAAAAATTCAAACAAAAAACCTAAAGAAATTGAAAAAGACAAATAAAAAAAATTAAAAATACGCAAATAATAAAAACTAGATAAAAAAGATAATTAGGAATTACTATTCCTAATTTTCTACTATTCCTAATTAATAAATAAAAAATACAAACAAAAAACCTAAGAAAATAGAAAAAGAAAGATAAAAAAACGCAGATATTAAAAAATAGAAAATTAGGAATTGTAAAAAATAGAAAAATACAATCAAAAAACCTAAAAAAAATAGAAAAAGATAAAAAAATTAAAACACAAACAATACAAACTAAAGAAAAATAGAAAATTAGGAATAATAAAAAATACAAAAATACAAAACAATGATAAAGAAAAAATAGAAAAATTATAATAAAAAAATAAAACAAAATAGAAAAATACAAACAAAAAAACCTTTAAAAATAGGAAGAGACAAATAAAAAAATAAAAAAAGAAGCAAACAATAAAAACTAAAAAAATCGAAAATTAGAAAGGTAGAAAGGTAGAAAAATACGAGTAGTAAAGAATAAAAACGTTCAAGTAAACGAAATATATTCTTTCTTAAAAATACTGACAAATGTTGTTTATTATTTTCAAAAATTTCAATAAAATTTTTCGCAAGAATTCAATTATTCTCATATGCAACAACATTGGAAGAATTCAATTATTTCTATAAATATTGTTGGAGTTCAAATATTATAAATTCACTTTTATAATTCGCCCTATTTTAATTATTCTTTAAACACTAGATTTCGTTCTGTTTATTTTTTTTTAATACGACCCCTTCTGGTCAATTTCAACATTAATTCAGTCAGTTGTTTTACTATTCACGATTTATATCGCTTGCCTGAAATAAATCTATTTTTCTTATTTAATCCCTCGCCTTACTTTATCCTAAAGCCCAATAAATATAATAAAATTCTTAACAGGAATTCAATAATTGTCTATCAATAATTTTAATCAAATTTAATAATAAAATTATTAATTACAATTATTAACAAACACGATTATTTTGAAAATTAAAAAAAAATTCTTCTTAAAATTCAATTACTTTGAAAATTTTCAGTAAAAATTATTTTTAAAAAATCCATTATTTTCAAGAAAATTGAAATAAATTCTTCAAAACAATTCAATTATTTTCAAAAAATTTAATAAAATTCTTGTCAAGAATTAAATTTTTGTAAGCATTTGAATACAATTCTTTGGATAAGAATATTCGATTATTTTTATAAATAATAAAAATTCTTTGCGACCGTTTCATTATTTTCAATGCAACTTTAATAAAATTTCTCGAAAGAATTAAATTATTTTGAAAAAAATTTGATAAAATCCTGCAATGGAATTCAATGAAAATTAAAAATCCAAATTTTACATTTAAACACACTAAGAAATTAATTTTTTTTAGTAGCGACGTAAAATTATTGCAATAACATTTTTACTTAAAGAAGAAATGAAATAATTTCCGTTTCATTTGAAAGAACAGAAATTGAGGATCGTAAAAAGTAGAAAAATACAAGTAAAAAAAACTAATGGGTAAGACTCCGTCAGAAAAATTACAATTTGCATGGGGTCTTCGGAATATTCTGTAATTTGGCGAAGTTGTTATATTTGATAACAAAAATAAGTGTACCAAAGGATTTTTAAAAATTTTCAAAATTGTAAAAGTTACGCCATTTTGATTTTTTTTATAAGATTTTCTTTGAATGTGAATATTTCCGAAATAATTTAACGGATTTTAATGAAATTTAAATATGTTATACTTAAAATCATGTCCTTTCAGAATTTTTCAAAAGAAAAAAAAATTTTTGTTTTTTTCAAAAAAAAAGTAAAAAAAAATTTTTTGAATAGATTTATTAAGCACGGGACCGATTTTTGAGTATTTTTCGATATAGGTATAATAAAATATTCCTTATAATTTCACCTTTCATTTACAAAAAAGAAAACGATGAAGACTTTAATAGTTTTCAAGATATTGCAATTTTTGTGGAAGCGCGACCACGTTTCAGTGCCAGCGCAGTATCTTTTACAAGGGACGCCTCACAGTGGGATTTTTTACACTTTACTCTTCAAAATTGTCTAGAGCCTACAAATTTTATTGGATTTTGATGTTCTTGGTCTTAAATAAAAGGGGATAAAATTTCTAAGAGATCCCTTTAAACCGATTTTTAAATTTTTAATTGTTTATTTATTTTTTTGTTATTCAAAGTTATCAATTTATAATATTTTTGTAAAAAATACTGTTTATTTTTTATTTTTCCATTGCACAAGATCGAAATCAATTAAAATTAATCTAGTCTGATCACCTGACAAATAATAATGCATACTCTGAAAAAACCTAGTCTCAAAATGAGTAGCGTACGCTACTCATTTTGAGTTGCAACAAAAATGAGACTCTTAGGTGGCGCCACGTTCTATGTCGTTTAACATAGTCTCATTTTGAGATGCAACAGAAATGAGACTGGGCTTTTTGTGTGTAATACAGTTTATTTAAAGTGTTAAAAAAACAATTTAAATTAACAAATAGATAACTTTGGTCTTTTTTTTAAACTTGTTTTTTTAGACGAATTTATGTTTATTTAAGTAATGTAGGTATATCTATTTTGTAAAAAAATGATTTTAAAGTTAACAATTATCATTGTTATTAATAATAATTTTATAACCAATAATCTATTTTCTTTTGTATTTATAAACATTTCCAGCAGTTTTTAAACTTAAAATGTTTATATAATATGTATATTCTTTTAAAAACTTAAAAAATTTACTTATTGATTTTAAAACAATTTTAATTAACAAATAAATAACATTGGTATTTTTAAAAGAAATTATTTTTTTAGACAAATTTATGTTTATTTAAGTAATTAATGTCTACGTTGTAAAAAAAATGATTTTAAAGTTAATAATTATCATTGATATTAACAATAGTCAAGTTATCGATATTTAAGTAGAGCTTTAAAATGTTAAACTCGTTCAAAAAGGTTCTATTTTTTTGCAGAAATAAGCCATTTATTTGTTTATGAAGTAAATAATTTCTTTATAACAAATGTAATTGTTTAAGCTAATGAATTTTTAAGTTTTTGAAAGAATGTACATATGATATAAATATTTAAAGTTTAAAAAATTACGAAAATGTTTATAAATGTAAAAGAAAATAGATTATTTATTGGTTGTATAATTATTAATAACAATGATAATTGTTAACTTTACAATCATTTTTTTACAAAATAGACATACATTACTTAAATAAACACAAATTTGTCTAAAAAAACAATTTTTAAAAAAAAAGACAAAAGTTGTCTATTTGTTAATTTAAATTGTTTTTTTAACAATTTAAATACACTGTATTATGCATTATTATTTGGCAGGTGGTCAAACTAGACTAATTTAAATTCATTTCGATCTTGTGCAATGGAAAAATAAAAAATAAACAGTATTTTTTACAAAAATATTGTAAATTGTTAACTTTGAATAACAAAAAAATAAATAAACAATTAAAAATTTAAAAATTGGTTTAAAGGGATCTCTTAGAAATTTTATCCCCTTTTATTTAAGACCAAGAACATCAAAATCCAATAAAATTTGTAGGCTCTAGACAATTTTGAAGAGTAAAGTGTAAAAAATCCCACTGTGAGGCGTCCCTTGTAAAAGATACTGCGCTGGCACTGAAACATGGTCGCGCTTCCACAAAAATTGCAATATCTTGAAAACTATTAAAGTCTTAGGCCAGTCGGTGAGTGCAAAAACTGCCCAAAAATCCGAACAGCAAAGTCTAAACGGTTTCTGGTAGTTTGGGGGCTCCTTATAAGAGCCCCACAGTTTGCTCTCGATTTCCGGGTGCGAAAAAGAGTGTAAACAATCGCCAAAGTTTGGAAAACATGGTTTTTCGATGCTCGTTGCTTCCGGTTAAGTTTTAGGGGAAAAAGTTGTTATTGAAAGTTATAGAGCTTGGAAATACCTTTCAAATGATGGATCATACGTTAAAAAAGGTTAATTAGTTTAGTTGCAAATGAATTTAAACCATTAAAAATAGCACTTCTTTAATTGTTTAATAACATTGTTAATAATTATCGAATTTGTTCATAACTTACCAGGAATGTTCTCCTTGCGTAGCTGAATAAATCCCAAAAAAAATTAACTAGATCGGAGAAATAGTTTATGCATAATTCCATTTGTTAACTAAAAACATGTAATTTTTCAACGGAATTTCCCCACTTTTGGTCCATCGAATTTCGATTTTTTTTTTGGAAAGTACACTTAAGAAGTCAAACTTTCATCCTATTTAAATGGTCAATTGATTTTTTTTATCTAAGTGCATAATAAAAAGGGTTAAAAAAGGGTGTGTTTTTTTTACATAAACAAATGGAATAACTCAGTCAATTTTCACTTTATCAATTTAGTGTAAACGGCATTTAATTTTATTTGTTTTCACAAAACTTTTTCAAAAAAAAAATCCAACCTAGTTTCAAGGGGGGGAGAGTTAGTTTTTATTTTTCAAAAAATTCCTGACTAGATAATAATTAATATTTTTAATTGAAAATTGTGCCACTTATAGTTCAATACATGTATTTTACGAAAAAAAATTGAACATAAGGTTTTGTGCATTTATTTTTCATTTACATCAAGTAAAAGTAAATACATCCTTTTTTCAACCTCTAAACGTCGGAGTGGGGGTACTCGGAGGAGCGTGATTCTCGCCGCCACAACTCAATTCAGCCGTTCAAATTTGCAAAAATTGTCATAACTTCGTTAATTATTTACCGATTTTAATCATTCTTTTTTTAATTTGATGTATTTTTTTACGCTGAATCCAAAAATGATTTTATATTTTTTTTAAAATACAATATTTTTAAAAATAAAAGAGAAAATTTTTTTAACAAAAAATTTTTAATTATTATTTATAACATTTGACAAAAAATTCTTTTCGTACATATAATTTCATTGCATTCAGAATAATATTATGACATAAAAAAATTCAAATTATTTTTATATAAGTGTGTAGCATCGTTGTATTAATAGTTGGACAGGTGTGCATATGTGAACCTAATGCTACAAGCTTATAAATAATTCATTTGAATTTTTTTATGTCATAATATTATTCTGAATGCAATGGAATTATATGTACGAAAAGAATTTTTTGTCAAATGTTATAAATAATAATTAAAAATTTTTTGTTAAAAAAATTTTCTCTTTTATTTTTAAAAATATTGTATTTTGAAAAAATATAAAATCATTTTTGGATTCAGCGTAAAAAAATACATCAAATTAAAAAAAGAATGATTAAAATCGGTAAATAATTAACGAAGTTATGACAATTTTTGCAAATTTGAACGGCTGAATTGAGTTGTGGCGGCGAGAATCACGCTCCTCCGAGTACCCCCACTCCGACGTTTAGAGGTTGAAAAAAGGATGTATTTACTTTTACTTGATGTAAATGAAAAATAAATGCACAAAACCTTATGTTCAATTTTTTTTCGTAAAATACATGTATTGAACTATAAGTGGCACAATTTTCAATTAAAAATATTAATTATTATCTAGTCAGGAATTTTTTGAAAAATAAAAACTAACTCTCCCCCCCTTGAAACTAGGTTGGATTTTTTTTTTGAAAAAGTTTTGTGAAAACAAATAAAATTAAATGCCGTTTACACTAAATTGATAAAGTGAAAATTGACTGAGTTATTCCATTTGTTTATGACAAAAAAACATACACTTTTTTAACCCTTTTTATTATGCACTTAGATAAAAAAAATCAATTGACCATTTAAATAGGATGAAAGTTTGACTTCTTAAGTGTACTTTCCAAAAAAAAAATCGAAATTCGATGGACCAAAAGTGGGGAAATTCCGTTGAAAAATTACATGTTTTTAGTTAACAAATGGAATTATGCATAAACTATTTCTCCGATCTAGTTAATTTTTTTTGGGATTTATTCAGCTACGCAAGGAGAACATTCCTGGTAAGTTATGAACAAATTCGATAATTATTAACAAAGTTAATAAACAATTAAAGAAGTGCTATTTTTAGTGGTTTAAATTCATTTGCAACTAAACTAATTAACCTTTTTTAACGTATGATCCATCATTTGAAAGGTATTTCCAAGCTCTATAACTTTCAATAACAACTTTTTCCCCTAAAACTTAACCGGAAGCAACGAGCATCGAAAAACCATGTTTTCCAAACTTTGGCGATTGTTTACACTCTTTTTCGCACCCGGAAATCGAGAGCAAACTGTGGGGCTCTTATAAGGAGCCCCCAAACTACCAGAAACCGTTTAGACTTTGCTGTTCGGATTTTTGGGCAGTTTTTGCACTCACCGACTGGCCTATCTCCATTGTTTTCTTTTTTGTAAATGAAAGGTGAAATTATAAGGAATATTTTATTATGTATCGAAAAATACTCAAAAATCGGTCCCGTGCTTAATAAATCGATTCAAAAAATTTTTTTTTTACTTTTTTTTGAAAAAAACAAAAATTTTTTTTTCTTTTGAAAAATTCTGAAAGGACATGATTTTAAGTATAACATATTTAAATTTCATTAAAATCCGTTAAATTATTTTGGAAATATTCACATTCAAAGAAAATCTTATAAAAAAATTCAAAATGGCGTAACTTTTACAATTTTGGAAATTTTTAAAAATCCTTTGGTACACTTATTTTTGTTATCAAATATAACAACTTCGCCAAATTACAGAATATTCCGAAGACCCCATGCAAATTGTAATTTTTCTGACGGAGTCTTACCCTAATAAAATACAAAAAGATAATAATATAAGAAGTATACGAATAGGAAGAAATAAAGAAAATAGAAAAAATAGAAAAAAATTAAAATAATAGAAAAAAGGAAAAATACTAAAAAATAGAAAAAAAATTTCAAAAAATAGAACAATGTGATCACAAGCAACGGGATTCCACCAACCGAGCTATACCATCGGTACAACCAAAAATAGTACAAAAATACAATAAAAAACATTACGTTAAAAAATAGAAAAAGACAATAAAAAAATAAATGCAAACAATAATAAACTAAAAAAGATGGAAATACAGTAAAATAAACAAAAATAGAAAAATACGAAATAGAAAAGAATAATAAAAAGACAAAATAGAAAAATTGAAAAATAAAAAAATACGAATAGAAAAAAATAGGAAAAGACAAAAAAAATAAATGTAAGCAATAAAAAACTACAAAAAAATATAAATATCTGAAAGAAAAAGTGGAAAAATAATAAAAAAATAGAAAAAGACAAAAAAAATAAATGCAAACAATAAAAAAAAAAATAGAAATATAATAAAAAAAGAAAAGAATAAAAAAAGAACAGTGAAAAAATTGTAAAATGCGAATAGAAAGAAATAAACAAATAAAAAAATACAAATAAGAAAAAAATAAAAAACTCTTTGTTAAAAAAAATATAATTGCCTTTTTTTAACTGAATAAGGAGGCAATAAATTATTTATCGATTATCGAAAAATAAAAAATAAGTTTAAAAGCCCATAATATAATGTAAATAACAAAAGAGAAATTTGTAATTCTCTAATTAAATTAATTAAAGAATTTTAATCACCAATTACTATTGTCGACGGCATCGCCAAAACCAGGTGTATCGACGACGGTCAATGTCAAATTGACGCCATTCTCCTTAAGAAGAACTTTACTCGTTTCAACGGCCACTGTCTTTTTCACCCTGAGACTTGGTCCCGGATATTCTGAACTGTAAATATCCGACAGGAACATGGAATTTATAAGTGTCGACTTTCCCAGGCCGGATTCACCTGAAATATTGGAGAAAAATATTAAAAATACGTTGACATAAAAAAACATTAACACATTTTTTTTTAATTCTAGAAATCAATACAACAAATTTTTTATAATAAAAAATTTTTTTTGTCTTTATTTTAATAAGTTAAAAAAAAAATTTCCAACTCAATGTATGACTATTGTTCTGAAATTAAAAAAATTAAATAATAAGTTAATTAAAAAATAGTTTTTTTGGGAGGAAAAAATTTACTAAAAAGGAATTTAAAATTTAGAAAATAAAAATTTCTAAACTTTTTTTCAAATTAAATTTTTTGGAAACAGTTTCCTTTTTTTACTAGTGGGTTAACGTCGACAAGGTTAAGCACTCAAATTACTATTTTTAGTAAAGAAATAGTTGATGGGGAGCGCGTTCTCTATTAATAACAACCCTTTGCCCCTGTTCATCCTCACAAATCGTCTCTGAATTTAAACTTAATGAAAATCACGTTCCTTTCACTATTTCCCCGTTAATTTTTCATTCATCAATCATCGCCCTCAAGATTTATTCCCGCAAAAAAATTCCATCAAGAAAAATTTTGATTTTTCTACTACTAAAAAAAAGAGAAAGAAAAATATTTAAAAAAAGAAGTTTTTCTGAATTTTTATTTTAAAAATATTTTTATTGCGATATTGTTTATTTTTTAAGAGAACAAAAAAGGTAATTTTTGAAAAAAATGATGAAATTGCATAAACATAAATAAATAAATTATTGATTAAAAAAAGTAGAATAAATTTTTATTCTACTTTTTTTTACTTTTGGAATACTTGAAAAAAATAATTTGTATTAAAAAATAAGGTTAAAAAAATAAATGAATAAAAAAATAAGCAAATAAAAATATAAAAGAAATAAAAAAAATTGAAAAATAACAGATAAGGAAGAAAATAAATAAAACAGAAAACAATGTAAATAAAGTAAACAAATAAAATAGAAAACAATAAATAAAAAAACGAACTGAAAACCTAAACAATATAAAATACAAAATAAATTAAATTAAAAATAAACTTATTTATTCACATATTTATTTATACGGCAAATAATTTAGAACTGAAATTAAAAGTAAAACAAACGTAGGAAATAGAAAGAAAATTTTTTGTCAGTAAAATTTGTTAAATAAATAAAAAAAATTGAAATTAAAAATACAAACAAAAGCAGAAAGAATACAATGAACAATAGAAAAAATATGAATAAAATACACAGGTCCACAAAAAAAATTCGTTGAAAGGTTCCTTCGACCAAACCTGGTATATTATATGTTTTTGGGGTCGCTGAAAACGAATCTGAAGTCCGTTTTGCTCCATCACGTCAGGATTTCTCCTAACCTTAAAATACATATCAGGTTTTACGTGACAGATAAAATTCTATAAATATTGACGGATTTACCTCAATCTTGGTATCGAGGGTTTATTGGGGTTGCTGATTACAAATTTAAAGGCAGACTTTCAAAATACAAAATGGCGGATCCAATATGGTGGTCGGATTTTTAAAAATTATTGAATGTTTACAGAACTTAGTATCTGTGAGTTTTTGGACTCTGACAGATCACGGAAACCAGATACCTGGATACCAAGTTCTGTAAAGTTTCAAGAAATTTTTATAAATCCGACCGCCATATTAGATCCTTCATTTTTATTTCAAAAATCTGACTTTAAATTCGTAATTAGCGACCACAAAAACCCCTCGATACAAAGTTTTGTAAACAGTCGAGAATTTTTTAAAAATCCGACCGCCATATTGGATCCGCCATTTTGTATTTTGAAAGTCTGCCTTTAAATTCGTAATTAGCAACCCTAATAAACCCTCGAAACCAAGATTGAGGTAAGTCCGTCAATATTTATAGAATTTTATCTGTCACGTAAAACCTGATATGTATTTTGAGGTTAGGAAAAATCCTGACGTGATGGAGCAAAACGGACTTCAGATTCGTTTTCAGCGACCCCAAAAACATATAATACACCAGGTTTGGTCAAAAGAACATTTCAACGAATTTTTTTGTGGACCTGTGATATTAAATAAAAATATAAAATTAAAAAAATAAATTAAAAATAAAAACAAAAGTAAAAAAAAGAAACCGACAGATTAGCTCAGTCGGATAAATGCCTCGCTCGGCGGACGCTTAGGACCAAGGGTATTTGGTTCGCGCCCATTAGCCTGGGATTTTTCCGGCACGTGAGATAATCTGAGCGGGAGATTTGAACGTCGAGGACTTGGTTGTGTATTATTCGAGACTTCGAATTTATACATCCAAGACTCGGCGTCGATAAATCGGCTGTACTCAGTTAAGGTTTTCCGTAGTTTCCCTTGACTATTCGCGATGAGCACGAAAATTCGCCACCTGCTGGATATTTCCCAAAGCTCTATAAGAAGTCTCTTTTGCTAATTTTTTACGTGACTGCACTTATTATTGACGAATAAATACTAATGAAGAATGTGTCAGTAGTAAAATCGATGCAA
The DNA here is from genome assembly GCA_032872505.1 of Leptopilina syphax. Lineage (NCBI taxonomy): Eukaryota > Metazoa > Arthropoda > Insecta > Hymenoptera > Figitidae > Leptopilina > Leptopilina syphax. The sequence goes on from CM065472.1 coordinate 31,564,594, forward strand.
AATGAATTAGACAAATAATTAATTATAATTATGGTAAGTATTAATGTTCTATCACTTCTTAAAAAACTAAATAATAAGAAATATTGTAACTATTTAGAGGTTATGGTTCACGTGTGTGTACAATATACATATGTGAGAGTACGTCAACACATTCAAAAGAGACTTCTTATAGACCACGTGGCGTCAACACATATGTGCGCTTACAGCGCCTCTATAGTTTGTGCTCATCGCGAATGGCTAGAAAGGGCCATGTGAATACGAGTACTTCTATTAAAAGCTGGCTACGGACCGCGAAATAGGGGGAATTTGGGAATCTGGGTAAATTTGGAAAATATAACAAGGGGGTTGTCAATATATGTAAAAACTCAAATGGGGTAGGGTCAGCCGGGGTAAATCCGAACGCGGGGTAAATCCGAACGCTAATTATTTTAGCTTAATTAAAATTTTTAAAAATAAGTTAGACATGAGAATTTTTACCTCAGATCCTTTTCAAGAGATTCTAAGTATTATCCCATTTTTCGTTTGTTAATTAGCAACAGCATAAACAAAGATAACGAGTATTGCAAAAAAGATTAAAAATCAAAGATGACACTCTTTCAGTACTTTGTCTCGTATTTGAAGAAAAAGAAGCTAAAAATTCATTTTATTATTTATAATTGTTTGTTATGAATACTAGAACAAAAACTGTTTTTGATTTTTGCCTTCTGTTAAATTTTATTAATAATATCAGACCGTTCGTATTTACCCCGGAAAATTGAAAAACCGGGGTAAATCCGAACGGTATTTTCAATAATTTATAGGGTTTCGTGGCCAAGGGCCAAAACCCTTATAGTGAGACTTCGGTGTCCGTCCGTAGTTTTTACGTCTTAAGTCTTAAGTCTTATGTAATAAGTCTTAAGTCTTATATAGCGAGACTTTGGTATAAGAAAGTCTTAAGTCCTAAGACTTAAGACTTAACTTTCAGAATAAGAAGGTCTTAAGTCCTAAGACTTAACTTCGGTATAAGAAGGTCTTAAGTGCTAAGTTCTAAGTCTTAAGTCTTAAGTCTTATAAGTCTTAAGACAACATAACGACCGTTGCCATGGTAACTGTTGCTATATATGTTAATAGTTGACATAACAACCGTTGCCGTTGCAACCGTTGATATAGTAATGGTTGCCATTACAACCGTTACTATGATAATAAAAAAAAATTTCAATTTTAAGTACAAAAAAATTTCTAAATAAATTATTATTTATTTATTTTTTTGTCATTTTAGGCCACGAAACCCTATGATGTAGGCGCATTGCGCCTGCTTCTCTGACTGATTTTTTCTTATATCAGAGCCACACAAAATTGTTTTTATTTGATTACACTATTATTTTAACATTATAAAAGTACATAGAAAAAAGTTTTTCTTTCTATATGTATCCTCGTTAGTAATTAATAAGCAGAAACTTAATCTCTGTTCTCTCGAAGGAGTGTTCCACTTTTTTTGCCAAATGGTTTGTTGAAAAAAGTTTTTCAGGATCTTAATAAAATTTAGTATTCTAGGGTTTTTGGGGTCACTGATTACGAATTTAGAGTTAGTTTTTTAAAATTCAAAATGGCGGATCCAATATGGCGGACGAAAATTAAAAAATTCATTGGATTCGCTCGAAAATTGTTACTCGGGGGATTTCAGGGTCGCTGATTACGAATTTAGAGTTAATTTTTTAAAATTCAAAATGGCGGATCCAATATGGCGGACGAAAATTAAAAAATTCATTGGATTCGCTCGAAAATCGTTACTCGGAGGTTTTCAGGGTTGCTGATTACGAATTTGAAGTCAGTTTCTCAAAATTTAAAAATCACTTAAAAATTAAAAGAAGCGGATTAAAATTTCTAAAACTGGAGGAATTTTTATGAAATTTGTGTATCATATTGTACCCGCCATTCTGAATGATGAAGCTCTGATGCCCAATTCGTCATCAGTGACCCCGAGTAATAAATTTTAAAACAATATAAACAGTTTTTATAAATTTTTTTAAGATACGCACATGTGCGTCATGAAGCACTTTTGACCAGTCTTTTCTTGCCGCTATTCATAACATTGACAGGCAAGGGGTTAACATTCCATAATATTGCACAGTGCATAGATCGCATAAGTGCGCAATAGAATCTCTCATACAAATCGGAAAGAGTTAATTATTTCTTAAGGATTCGAAGCGTCATGTGCGTCATAAAGTACTTTTGACCACCTTTTTCTTGACGCTATTCATGACATTGACAGGCAAGAGGTTAATATTCCATAATATTGCACAGTGAATATAGATTGCATAGATGCGCAATAGCATCTGTTTCATACGCATCAGATAGAAATAATTATTTCTTCAGGATACCAGAACACAATAGTGGTAAGTAGTGTGGAAAGAAAGAGAGGGGGGGTTAGGGGGAGAGGGTGGCAGTGACAATGTGTCAGTGGAAGTGTCAATGTGATAGTGTGTTAGTGACAGTGTGACAGTGACAATGAGACACTGTGTTAGTGAAAGTGGGACAGTATGTTAGTGAAAGTGGGACAGTGAAACTGTCAATGTGATAGTGTGTTAGTGACAGTGTGACAGTGACAATGGGACAGTGTATTTCGAAAAAAGGATTCTATTCAATTCCTGCAATGTCGAAATTTGGTTGGGCTTAAAGTTTTTATTTGTTAAATTTCTAATTTTATTATGATAAAATTAATAATGTTAAACGATTATTTTAATATCAATTCTAATAAATATTATTCTTCCACAAAAAATTTAAACAATTTAAATTATCTTCTTTCTAGACCTTTTAACAGAAATGTTGATTTTATTTTTAAAATTTGTAATGTTTTTGAGTTGGATTCGCCATTTTGAATTTTACGAATCTGACTTTAAATTTGTATTCAGCAACCCTGAAAACCCCCAAGTGGCAAGATTCAAGCACATTTGATCATTTTTAAAATTAAGTTTTAAGAACATCCGCCATATTGGATCCGCCATTTTGAATTTTAAAGATCTGACTTTAGATTCGTATTCAGCGACCCCGAAAACCCCCGAGTAACGATTTTCGAGCGAATCCAATGAATTTTTTAATTTTCATCCGCCATATTGGATCCGCCATTTTGAATTTTAAAAATCTGACTTCAGATTCATATTCAGCGACCCCGAAAACCCCCAAGTGGCAAGATTCAAACAAATTTGATCATTTTTAAAAATAAGTTTTAGGAATGTTTGCTATTTTGAATCCGCCATTTTGAATTTAAAAAATTTGACTTTTATTTTTGTATTTACATTCAATCACTCCAAAATACTTTCTGTACCAAGTTTTGCAAAAATCCGTTATGATTTGATAAAGTTATTGAAGGTTTTAATTGTGTAATACATTTTAATTTTTAACCTGTTTGATTTTTGTATTTATATATGATGCATTATTATGTAATAGGTTTATTATCGTATTTATTTTTAGTTTTTATATAAGTTTAACAATTGCAATACTTTAAATTTATTTTCCCTAAGATTTTTCTGAAATACAATGGCGTTCGCAGATAACAATTTGAGATTGATATGCGTCTCAGATCTCTCGCATGTATGAGGTTTCTTTTCGCACTCGTGCCTTCACTGATGCAGACAGATGCGTCCTCATATGAGACGCATTACGCTCGCATGTCATAAAGGTACATGATGCATGAGAGTGAAATGCGAGTCTCGTGCGTTTTTTAAGGATTATTTATGATAAATATATTGTAAAAAATTAAATACAAAAAACTAAGGTTAAATTTAAAAATATTTCATTAAAATTTTCTATTTCAATAATATAAACATGGCATTAATATTGAACATTTTTCTCTTTAGTCTTGAACATACATAACCTCCTAAATAACCTCTAATAAACAGCTGAGATCATAATTCGTAATAAATATAAACTTTTCAACACAAGTTCAACAAAAGTCAACTGTATAACATAATAAATTAAACAATTTGGACTGCGTCTAAGAGCCTTTCTATTCGAAGCAAATTAACTTTAAATGCTCTTGTTCGATATGACCGTTATATTTTTTAATTTTTCAATTTAAAAACGAGTTTAAACAAAAACAAATATTTATAAAACATAAAAGAAACAAAACTGTGATTCGCACACGCACTTTTTATAAATAACAAACAATCACGACATTCACCCAACGATAAAAACACATGCTCAGAGCGAAGCTGGACGTCATGTAACTCGAGACGGACATCTACAAGTACATTTTCGGCCATATTGGGAAAATTGGCTGCGCACCCTGCGCACATGCGCATCGGTGAGACCGCGAATATTAGAAAATTATAAAGTCAAATATTTTTCTGCCTTTATTATCAACTTTAGATAAATAAATGAAAATAACGTTCTACAGTACAGTTTTATTTTTTTAAGTAAAAATTTTTTGTAGTAATTTCAAAACATTTAGTAATTTATTATTATTTAAATTAAATTATAAATTACAATCTATAATAAATATTATATATGTATATGAGTCATTCCATTATATTGTGACTAAAGTCTTTGCCGACTAATTTTAAAAAATTATAATATTTTGCAGGAATGATTTTAAAGATATATTAGGATCATCGAACAAAAAGAATTTTTTAAATATTTTTTATATTTATTGTAAAATAAGCATCTAAAGTATATAAAGTCGTAAAAACTGTCTATTAGAAAATATTAAAGAAAACACATAATTTACTATGAAAACGTAAAAAAATTATTAGAATTTATTATGAATGAATTATTTTATTATTATAAATTGATACAAACAATTATTATTAGGAAATATTAAATAAACAATTATTTTAAAGTTCACCTGGCAAATAACCTATTTTTGCAAATTTCATTCGCTAAATGTGAGAAAGAGAAATCATTAAATTGAATAAAACCTTATGAAATATAAAGAAACTTTTAATAACTTTTAGTTTTTCTTATCACTTTCTTCCTTTTTTCTTCACAAATGTTAAAAAATAAGCAATTAAAACTGGCACTTTGCTTATTTTCACGATTTTAAAACAGGCCTGTTTTAAAATGTAATTAACTTCTGCCCAGAAAAAAGAAAAATTACGAAAATTGGGCAATAATAATAAAATGATTATTTTGCAATAAATATAAATAATATTTAAAACATTCTTTTTGTTCGATGATCCTAATATCTTTAAAATTATTCCTGCAAAATATTATAATTTGTTACAATTAGTCGGCAACGACTTTAGTCGAAATATAATGGAATGGTTCATATGCATTTTATATAAATTAATAAAATATAAATTGTAAATTATTAAATAATTCAATTTTAAAAATTTCTATAAGTTATCATTAAAGTAATTTTCATAAATTCATAAATTTTATTAACTTTAATGTAATATAAAATTATTTGAGGGGCTGATATAAAGTGGTTTAAAAAAACATTGGGAGATAAGTGACTTGGTAGCAAAAATGGTTTAAAATAATTAAAATATTTATCAATAAGTTTATTACACGAATGATTTGCAAAATATTAAAGTTTTTCTTTACTATTTTAAATATTTTTTTATCATTAATTATAATTAATTTATCCATAAATTACAAAATCATTTTAGCCCGTATTTGCGCCCAAGTCACTTATCCCACTTTTGCTCCTAATTACCACTTTTACTATCAACCCCTCATTTCAAAGTATTACGTTTATGCCCTCACGCATGCTACAAAATTAGCACGAGCGACAGCAAAATGTGTCTCATTAAGCAAGCACGGTGTGACTCGCACGTCATGTGCCTAAAGTGCAACAAAATCAGAACGAGTGACTGCTAAATGCGTCTCATTATGCACGCACCGCGTGACTCGCATGTCCTGCGCCCGAAGTGCGAAAAAGTGCGACGCATGATTGTTATATGTAATAAACAAAATGGTTATATTTTTCATTACTTAATCATTATTTTTTTTTTAATTTTCTAATTTCTAAAATTATTTTATTATGAATCATGGAAAAATACCTGCATATTTTCGATTTGTTAAACCATATTTTCTAAAGAAAAAAAACAAAAGCATAAATAAAAACAAACTTCAAATTGTGGGCAGACAGAATGAAAGACGAAAATTATTATAGTTAATTAAAAATCATTGAATTCTTGTACAGATTTTTATCAAAAAATTTAAGGATTTATTTTTATGATAATAATTGAATAATTGAATAAAATAATTAAATTTTTGCAAAGATAAAAAATAAATAAATTAATAAAATAATTAAAAAAAAAAAATAATATATAATATATAAAAATAATTAAAATAATTAAAATTAATAAATAATTAAATTCTTGCGAAGAATTATATTAATATTTTTGAAAATATAAACAATAATAATTAATTAATTATAGTTTTGTTGCTTTGAGAAATTTCACAAATTTGTCGTTAGTTTTTAATCAGATTTGCACGATTCACTGCTACAACAGTTGGCAATACGTTGCGCGCGCATCCAAGTGCCACTCTCTGGCATTGGCACTGGCACTTGCACATACATTGGCATCTATTGGAGACTCAGCTTAATAGTATATGACGCGGTTGCATGAGGGAGCCCCTGCGCCTCAACGTCTAATAACATGGACGTTGCCAGTGCGCGCGACGCCTCTCGGAAATAGCCGACTGACGTCGGAGCATAACGAAAGTTTCCGAAGTTTCATTAAGGGGACACCTAAGTGAAAAAATGACAAAAAAATCGATTTTTTTTGAGTTTCTAAAAGTAGACTTAATTAGGAATAGAACAAGACTTTTTAAAACCTTTTCTGAAGAATAGAAAAAATCTGATTACATGATTCTGAATACCATGAGTTTTTAGTATTTTTCTTTTTTCGTGTCTCCTGTAAAAATTGTTTTTTTCCAATTTTTTAACTTTCGGTACACTTTTCTCCGAATCTACTAAACCGATTTGTAATTTTTTTTACTTTGTTCAGTAAGGTTCCAAGAATACGAATAAGAAGTTTAACATCGTTTCGAGTTGTACAAACGGAGATATGAGTCAATGAATCAGAGAAAAAGGGATTTTTATTTTGCTTTGGGTATAAATATTCATAAAAAAGTTTCTATTGAAGATAACGTCGTATCACTTCTTATTCATATAATTGATTATATTTGTAATCGAATGAAAAAAGGGCGAACGCAATTGGAATAATAGTTTTCGAGAAAAGTGTACCGAAAGTTGACTCTTTTTGCATTGTTTTTAGGTGACTTGGGTGTCCCCTTAACCACACCCCCAAATCGACATTTTCTTGCCGTTCTCTTTGCCACGTGGTCTCAAAATTTTCAAGTGCTAGTGTTTTATATTATCAATCTCCCACATTTAATTCTAATTTTCAAGCATTGAAAATAAAACTTTTTCTCTTATTCCAAATTTTTTCGCACCCTGAGTATTTTTTCGATTTTATACGAAGTCTTTCCTGTCTGATCCACTGGAAAATGACTCGCAATTTCCTTGTAAGTAGATAATTTTCTATACATTTTCTGGGTGTATTTTACTTTATTAATTTTCTGTACTGCCCTCTTCTTTTTATAGTTCTTTTAATATAAAGAAATTTTTAATATTCCCCTAAGAATGAAAAAAAATTTTTGTAGTCCTTCGACTCGCCACGTGGTTTTCTAATTTTTGTAGATAAAAAAATTTTTGAAAAATGATAAATGTAGGTATTAAAAATCGAGGGATAGTAAAAAAAATTCTAATTTTATTGGTAGAAATTAAGAATTTATTGTTAGTTTGGTGACGTGGTCAACAGAGGGAGCTGCTACGTTCCGGCGTTTTGTAACATGGACTTTCTGAATATTTGGCGCTTGTCGGAAATCTTTGTGAGGTTCCGAAGGTTCACTCGCCACGCCTTCAAATCGACATATATTTTTTGAAAACAGGAAAAATTTAATTCAGTATATTTTTTAAGAAAAGGAAAATTAAAATTAAATGTATTTTTTAAGAAAAGGAAAATTAAATCCAGTACATTTGTTTGAGAAAATAAAAAATAAAATAAATATTACATTTTTTGAAAAGGTAGTAAAAATATAATTATAATAACTTTTTATTTATATTTTATTATTTACGTTTACTAATATTAGAGTAGAACGGGGTGAAAAAGCCACATTTTTACATTTGACGTTATAAAATCTGAATTTAAAATTTTTTTTCTCAAATTTCCAATTGGCTTTGAAAGTTTAGTTATTGAGTTATTAGTTAAAAAGCCACCTCGCGATTTTAGCGAAATATGTTATTAATTTTGGTATTTTTGTAGTTTTCCATTATTTATATGACAAATAATCTTATTTTTAAAATATTTTAATAAATCTTAAAGAGCTTTTAGCAAGGAAAATGGAATATTATGTTAAGTTTACCTGTTTGCGATTTACACTACCAAGTTTTTGTACCTTTTTTTGAAAGTCTTCCTTAAATTTCACCACAGATGCTATATTTTGTTTAAGTAGAAAACAAATGAATTTCACATAATATTCAATGGATTTTTGTCCCTGGCTTTTTCACCCCCAAGACCAGTTTTTCTGAAAGCTATATAATAAATTTTAAATTTAGTTCAATTTCCAAAAATTAACATTGCATACGTTTAGAGTATAGTTTTCTCCTTATGTACTAAACATTCATAATATAATAATGACGCGGTCGTATGAGAGAGCCTCGAGCAATAAAAGTATTTCGAAATAAAAATAATAATAAATAAATAGAATAAATAATAAAATAAATTAGAGAACAATAAATAAGTTTAAATTATTAAATCGAGAAGAATATTTTCTTGGAATTTCTTTTTTTCTTTGTATTTGTTTCTTGGTCTTTTATTTTGAGATAAGAGTTAAAGCAAAGAGAGTTTTGGAAGTAAATAAAACGAGGGAAGAAAGGACAAGTAGGTACAACTCTGTTGTTTCTCAAGCGTGATTGAGAGCCTCTAAAACGAGACTTCAATGCAGCTGAGCGTTGAGGGAGTTGCACGTGTTCGGCAGATGATGCTTTTACAAGCCAATATCCTTGTTGAAATTGAAATAGCAAAACGAAAAGGAAGAGGCATACACTTTAAAAGTACACACCAGGCTCGATCGAAACAAGCGAGTAATTATGTCATTATCAAAGTCAAGTACACTTTCATTACTTTGAAGAAATATTTCCTAAACTCTTTTTTTTTCGAGTCAATTTTGCTTTCAATATTTCCTTTTTTTCTTTTTTTAAATTTTGTATTTTATATTATTACGTTTTCCATTATTTATTTTATTATTTATTGTAGAGTTTTTACTTTTATTTTTATTTTTAATTTAATTTTCATAACGCGGTGCTAAAAAGGGCACTTTTTTGCACCTTGTTATGAAAAATATCGTTTGTAACTAGTGCTAGCAGTTGCCAATTTTTGAACGAGCACTTTTTTTGAAACAAACTGTAGGCGAAGCTCCGCCTACAGTTTGTTCCAAAAAAAGTGCTCGTTCAAAAATTAGCAACAGCTCGCACTCGTTACGAAATATACTATTTTTTTAATTTTATATTTAATTTTATTATTTTTTCTATTATTTATTTTATTATTTATTGCATTTTTTACTTTAGTTAATATTTTTAATTTCGATTTCAATTATTTTTTGTTTTTATTTATCTACTTTTTCGATTAATTGTTTTATATTTATTGTATTTTTTACTTTTGTTTTTATTTTTAATTTAATTATTTTTATTTTATTTTCATTTTTTCTGTTTTTGTGTTTATATTTTTAATTTAAATATCGATTAGTTTTTGTTTACTTTTTTCTATTAATTGTTTTATTATTTAGTGTACCTATTTTTTTTTTTTTTTTTTTGTTATTGTTCTTCATGTATAGGGTCAGCCGGGGTAAATCCGAACGCTTTTAGTAAGTTTCAACAATAACATAAGTTTTTTCTTTTAAAAGACAATACTTCCGGTATTCTGGTGCATGAAGTTGTTGCTTTATTTCCATAGAACAATTTTATGGGGTAGCAAAATTTTTTGATAAATTACAATCGCAGGAAACTTAGCGTTCGTATTTACCCCGATACTTTGCAACTTTCCTAAAATACCGGGGTAAATACGATATGCTGCTTTCTATAACAAATTTCGTTTGACTGATCTAAATTATTATGCAAATTATTCTCTTTTTTATTTATAAAAAATACTAGAAAATTGTTAATTGTTAAAAAAAATTTGATTAAGAAGTAGGAAATATAGCCATTTTATGCTTAATTTTTATTTCTCTATAACAATATTGTTTACAAACTCATTTTTTTTCTTTTGAAAAGAAAAACATTAGATATTCCCGTTTCTTAACATTTTTGTAAAAAAATTTCAATTTACATAATATTATTTACATTTCTATTTCTTAATTTCAATTTTTTTAATAAAATTCAAAATTTTTTAAAAATAAAGAAAAAAAGTTTAGAAATTATATTTGTCAATTAGAAAATTTAATTGAAAATGAAACTGAGAATTTTTTAACTTTTAGAATATAAAGGGAAAAATTATACTGAAAAAAATTTTCTGTTAAATTTATTTACGAATGTCTTTAATTGTAAACTTATTCGAAAACAATAATTTCTTTTTTAAATATTTAATTATTATTATTATTTTTCCATAGGAAATAAGATTTTCAAAAATTTCAAATTCAAACCTTTTTGAAATTAATCAACTTTTAAAAAATTGGTATAAAACATGAGGAATTTGATCACTCCGATTCTTTAAAAGAGTTACGTTTACAATTTTTATAAATAAATAAACTTTAATTTGATTCAATTTGAAAAACCGCTGCCAAGTTGTATATTTTTTTGTATAATTTTGGTGCTCATTTCATGAACACTTTACTTCCTCATAGAGATAAAAATAATAGAAATATACAAATAACTTTTTATAAATATGGTAAAAGTGATTGAATTTTGGGTCAATCAATTTATTTTTAAATACCCTACAAGATAGTTACAATAATTTAATAGTTAAACAAAAATTTTCAAACAAAAAAGTTGAGAAAATGTCATTTTTCACAATTTTTGGATTTTAAAATACCAATAATTTAGAAATTTATTATTGAATTAGGTTCAAAAATAGGTCAATCGAAGCGTTTTTTAATGCTCTACAAGTTGATAACGATAATTTTAAAGTTACTTCAATGTTTTTCTACAAAATTTTCAAAAAAGTCTTATTTTCCAAAATTTTTGATTTTTAAAAGTTTAATAACTCCGGTTAATATGGGCGAAAAATTTTCAATTAGGGCTCAAAAGATGCGTCTAAAAAAAGTCTACAAAATTATGGAAAAACATTTATATATAGGTGTCCTAACATTTTTTTAAAGTTATGGGCAAAAAACGTTTTATTGGAAAATTAAAAATCAAAAAAAAATTTAGTTTAACTTTATTAATATATCAAAAAGTACTCTCGCTTTATGTCCGCAGGTGAGATCTACAATTTAAAAAAAAATCCAGCCCAAAAGCTCTTCATGATTTCGAGATATTTATGAAAATGTGATGTTTACACACACACACATACGGAATGACATTTTATAAAAATGTCATTTTTGAACTCCTGAGGTCGAATAACATAAAGATATGTCAAAAAATCGAACTCAAAAAATTTCGGTATTACAATACTTCCTCTATGAGGAAGTAATTTAATAAAATTTTAATGTTGAATTTTTAAATTTTGTACTTAAATTTATTATCATAGGTAATATCAAAATAAAATGTTAATTTTCTATAAACAAGATTTCAGAAACATTTATTTCTTTTTGTACATTTCGCGAAATAAAAATTATTTTTTCATATAATTTTCTAATAAAATGCACTAGACATATCTTTAGGAAATTTATTCCTTTGAAATGTTAGTTTAAATTTGTACAATTTAGTACTTATATTTTTTAAACAATATCTTCAATTACTTTTTAACATTTATTATTTTTAAATTTTGTACTTAAATTTATTATTATAGGTAATATCAAAATAAAATGTTAATTTTATATAAACAAGATTTAAGAAACATTTATTTTCTTTTTGTACATTTCGCGAAATAAGAAATATTTTTCTATTTGAATTGAATTCATGTGAAGAATTTTACTACTCTTAAAAGTAATTGAATTTCTGCAATAATTTGTAACTTTTTCAAAATTTAATTTTTTTTAGTGTTTTTGACTAAAATTCTTCTATATATCCACTATTTTAAATAATTAATTAATTAATTATTTGTTAAAAAATTTAACTAATTTTAGAAGATTTTGAATTATTAAAATTTTTTAAAAATCTAAGATCATTAAAATTTCTAATTAAATTCATTCAACATTAAAATTTTATTAAATTTCAAATTGAATCAAATTAAAGTTCATTTATTTATAAAAATTGTAAACGTAACTCTTTTAAAGAATCGGAGTGATGAAATTCCTCATGTTTTATAACAATTTTTTAAAAGTTGATTAATTTCAAAACGGTTTGAATTTGAAATTTTTGAAAATCTTATTTCCTATGGAAAAATAATAATAATAATTAAATATTTAAAAAAGAAATTATTGTTTTCGAATAATTTTACAATTAAAGATATTCGTAAATAAATTTAACAGAAAATATTTTTCAGTATAATTTTTCCCTTTATATTCTAAAAGTTAAAAAATTCTCAGTTTCATTTTTACTTAAATTTTCTAATTGACAAATATAATTTATAAACTTTTTTTCTTTATTTTTAAAAAATTTTGAATTTTATTAAAAAAATTGAAATTAAGAAATAGAATTGATGTTAATTATTTCCTTATGTAAATTGAAAATTTTTTACAAAAATGTTAAGAATCGGGAATATCTAATGTTTTTCTTTTCAAAAGAAAAAAAATGAGTTTGCAAACAATATTGTTATAGAGAAATAAAAATTAGGCATAAAATGGCTATATTTCCTACTTTTTAATCAAAATTTTTCAACAATTAACAATTTTCTAGTATCTTTTATAAATAAAAAGGAGAATAATTTGCATAATAATTTAGATCAGTGAAACGAAATTTGTTATAGAAAGCAGTAGATAATAAACAAAATGGTTATATTTTTCATTTCTTAATCATTATTTTTTTTAAATTTTCTAATTTCTAATATTATTTTATTATGAATCATGAAAAAATACCTGCATATTTTCGATTTGTTAAACCATATTTTCTAAAGAAAAAAAACAAAAGCATAAATAAAAACTAACTTCAAATTGTGGGCAGACAGAATGAAAGACGAAAATTATTATAGTTAATTAAAAATCATTGAATTCTTGTACAGATTTTTATCAAAAAATTTAAGGATTTATTTTTATGATAATAATTGAATAATTGAATAAAATAATTAAATTTTTGCAAAGATTTTACTATTTAAAAAATAATTAAATTCTTGGGAAGAATTATATTAATATTTTTGAAAATATAAACAATAATAATTAATTAAAGTTTTGTTGCTTTGAGAAATTTCACAAATTTGTCGTTAGTTTTTAATCAGATTTGCACGATTCACTGCTACAGTTGGCAATACGTTGCGCGCGCATCCAAGTGCCACTCTCTGGCATTGGCACTGGCACTTGCACATACATTGGCACCTATTGGAGACTCAGCTTTACATTAACTCTCTTTCTCATTGGCAGATAGAAGGCGCGCTAATTTAAAATACTTTAAAGTATAAAAATTTTTTTATTGTCATTTTGGTTCTTTATATTACAGCACGGAAAAAATTTTGGTGCATCATTTGCGCTGCCTATAGTACAGCTGATAGTTCGGCGCACTGTTACCTCGTTTTGGCGCGTCAGATGCACGAAAATGGGACGTATGTTATCCGTATAGGTGTAGTATATCGTCTGCTCTATTAAATAATGCAGAGGGCTCACCAAAAGGGTGCGCCTGCTGTCACAAAACGGTACGTCTGCTATACTAAGCGCTAGGACAACATTCGTTCTGCGGTTTGGTATAGCTCGTGCACTAGTAGGAACGACTGGTGCACCAAAATCTTTTCCGTGAGGGTGGCCGCAAGATTGACTTTATCAATTTCCCTGACATTTTACTGACATGACAACGAATTTCCCTGACAAAAATTTTTTTGTTTAGAGCAAAAAATGTATTGCATGACCGTCTTAATTTCTTTAATTGTCCTGACAAAATAGTATATTGTGCAACGAGTGGAGAAAAAGGGCGATTTCTCGCGAGCGAAAATCGTTTTTCTCCACGAATTGTACACGATACTTTGTCCAACAACTGCAAAACTTATTTTATTTAACTCAATTTTTATTTATAAGATTTTTGTGGTTATAACAATGTTTATAAATAATATTTCAAAATGTGTAACTCACTAATGTATTACATTTTTAATAATTCAAAGCGAAAAAACTCTTTATGATTTGGTTATTGTTACGTAAGAACATAATTTACGTAAGAATATAACCTACGTATTTTACGTAAGAACATAACTTAAGTAATTTACGCAAGAACATAACTTACGTATTTTACGTAAGAACATAACTTACGTATTTGGGTATGTTACGTTACTTACGTAAATTGCGTACCTTACGTAAACTATGTAAGTCATACCCTTAGTTTAGTAAGTTACATTAATATTAACAATTTAAAAGGAAAACACAAATAATTCTATTTTTCTTCCAGTCATTAAACTCATTTCTCCACTGGCCAAACCACCAGTGGAGGAAAGTAGTACTTTCCTCCACTGGTGCCTAGCGTACAATAGTTCAATTCCACTGCAGGCGTTGGACAAAAAATATTTCCTGACATTTCCCTGACTTTACTGACAAGAAATTTTTTTTCCTGACATTTCCCTTCTTCTTTAATTGCCCTGACAAAAAAAATTTTCCTGACATTTCCCTGACTTTACTGACAAAAAATTTTTTTCCTGACATTTCCCTGACTTTACTGACAAAATATTTTTTCCCTGACATTTCCCTGACTTTACTGACATGTGGCCACCCTGCACGGAAAAAAATTAATCTCTAAACTTGAAATAATATTCATTTGAAGTCCAATGAAATATAAGTGTATCTAAATTAAACATTATAGTCACAATTACTGTGATAAGTTGTGTTTGATTCTGTCAAACTTTATACCAGAAAACGACATAAATTCACATCTCTGATTTAGAGATTTGTTAATTTCACAACTTTTTTATATGAATTAGGTACATTGTGTTTTAAGTTAATCAGTGACAAAAAAGATTTAAATCATTTTAATTAATTAAGTATTAATTTTATTTTCAAATATCCAATTAAAAGCGAAGGTCTGTGAAGGAAGGTCTGTGAAATTTTAAGGTTACAATTATCGCCCGACAAAATACGTCACTGACTGATTTAAATGACGTGAAATAGGTTAATTAACATTTTTCAACCACTTTTTCTCTAAACACAGAGACTTTTTACAAAATAAGCCAACATACAACGGGTGAGAATCTTCTTAATAACCTAAATTCAAAAGATTGTTTAAATTCATGCAGAAACGCGGTTGTAAAATGTAAAATTGGAAAGTAATGTAATGACAGACAACAAGAAGCGGTTTACTGCCAGTCGCCAGAAGAGGGCAGAAGCATGCAGAGAGCACAATGGTCCAGCTGTTATGTTCTTAGCATTACATCACTTTCCAATTTTACATTTTACAACCGCGTTTCTGCATGAATTTAAACAATCTTTTAAATTTGGGTTATTCGGAAGATTCTTACCCGTTGTATGTTGGCCTATTTTGTAAAAAGTGTCTGTATTTAGAGAAAAAGTGGTTGAAAAATGTTTATTTACCTATTTCACGTCATTTAAATCAGTGAGTGTCGTATTTTGTCAGGCGATAATTGTAACCTACAAATTTTACAGACCTTCCAACGCCGTTAAAACAAAAAAATGAAATAAAAATATAAAATTCGTATTGTGTTTTAAAAATATCCAACTACTTTTTTATACTTGTCAATGTATAGTTCATACAGGGAAAACAATATAAATATTTTGTGAATAATTCTCACTCTAAATTGTGATAAATTATAAATTCTTATTACATCGAGTTATTACAAAAATACGAATTACATAAATATACGACTAAAATGTTTAATATTGTTTATTCAAATAATATATTAGATTTGAATTTATTCAAGTAAGTTGATAGTTTAGAACATAATTATGTTCCATGTCATAAAATTTAAGATTCCTAATATCATTTTTAGGCATAAGAAATACGTCTTCTTCACAATACTAATATTCGGATTAGATACACGGAAAAAAAAGTTGAAGAATCTCTCGTCAACTAGTATATCACTTTTGGATGGGACACAAAATTTCAAAATTTTCATTCACTTTTGATTAGAAATGGCGAACGTCAACGAAAAACTGAAACAAAGTTAATGAATTTTTGATGAACTGTGTTAAGGATGAGTAGTTCGTCAAAAGTAGAGGTACAAGTTGACGAAAAAATCGTGAACTCGCGAGTGTCAGTAGTATGCGCAGTTCGTAATGCGCATCAAATATGGCTGATCAAGCATTCATCATTCAGTCGGTGTCATCGGTGTTTACATTCGGGTAAATTCTTTGATGAAAGTTATTATTTAGAATCAGTGTTTTTTATTACTTAGTGAATATTTTTGTTTGCTAATTTCCTTTGTGAAACAAATAATTCATAAAATGAATTAAAAGTTACGATCAGGGACTTTTTCTACTTTCCACGGCCCTGAGTTTTCCAGCAGACAAAGCTAATCAAACAAAGCTAAGTTTGTCGAAGGACAGTGTATCTAGATTTAGCCGTGGCGGTTAGTTGTCAGGAATATTATGTTATAGGGTATAGGTACTAGGTTCGAATCCCGTCAATTCCCGTGAAGCGAATTACGAATTTTAATAGCGATAAAATTGTGTATTCTGTGTAGTTGGGTGCGTATAGGCGTCAAGTTATCAAATTAAGTGAAATACTATAAAAAAGTAGTGTCTGGAAATTATTTTTTCTTGTTTTTAGCATTTTTTAAAAGTTCACGAATTTTTCGTTAACTTTGGCGAAAAGTTCGGAAACAGTACTATGTATCTAGTGAAGGAGTTGATGAAATTTTGACGAACTGTGTTTGTTGATTTTCAAGAATTTTGTGTCCCATCCAAAAGTGATATACTAGTTGACGAGAGATTCTTCAACTTTTTTTTCCGTGTATAATACCAAATTTCAGTTTTAGTGATCTGCTTACATCTTATGTCCGATTCCAGTGATAGTTTATGCCTAAATCTCAGATTTAATCTCTAATTTAGAGATTAATTTTTTTCCGTGTGTATTAATTTTTTTCTCACTAAAAATAATCTCTAAATGATAGATTTAACATTTTCTTCTTTGTACGTTCTTGGACGAAATTTAATATTTTCTTTTTCTATACTTTCTAGGGAGAAATTTAATATTTTCTTTCTTATACTTTCTAGGGACAAATATAATATTTTAATCTTCATACTTTCTTGGGACAAATTTAATATTTTCTTTTTTTCATACTTTTTTTGTGAATAATAAATTCTTTAAAATAAAAAATGATTTGCAAAAAAGAAAAAAATTTGAATACATACCAACAACCATAAGCGTAAAATCGAAGCCCTTCTTCACGGCCTTTCTGTACACTTGATTTGGAAGATTCGCAAAACCGACGTAGCCATCGAGTTCCTTGGGTTTCGTGGGCGGCGTGGGACGTGGATGAAGATTCAAGTTTGATTCCTTGTTGCTCTCAGTCCTCGAGTTCTCCCTCTTATTACTGTCCTCCGAGCCATCGGTTTGATTCAAATTCACTGTCGTCGGTGGTAATCGAGATTTTGTCTGTGTTCCCGGAGGTGGTGCCGTCGACGAGTTCAATGTTGACGTTGGTGTCAACGTTGGCGCCGATGGTGGCTGTGGTGGTGGAACTGACGGCGGTGTTGTTTCGCCCTTAAAGAACAACTCCCGTTTCGATTGGATCTAAAAGAAATCGATCTAATTAGTCCGATTTTTGATATTTATAAAGGGGGAATTTTATTTTCGAAATAGAGAAAAAGGGACATAGTTCTCTGAAGTTAGCGCCGACGCGACGCTAAATTTTCTTTTTTCTCGAAACAATTAAACTTAAGGGACCTTAATTGGGACAACCATACATCACATCTACTTTAAAAATCCCTTAATGTTTTTAAGGAGATTTTTAGAATCCTAGGTGAATGGAAGCAGAAAATAAGTGACACTATGACTACGGAAAGTCGAAAAAAAGAAAATAGTTCTCGACGAAGAAATTTACAGAAAATTAGAATTCTTTTCTGGGTAAAAAATACCATTCGGATAGAAAACCAAGGAATGGGAAAGTAAAATTTTTGCTTATCTTGCCGTAGGAAAAAAAGTGAGCAAACAAATTTGATAAATATAATAACAGGAAATTCTCACTCGCAGCGGACAAGACAAAGTTGTGATTGAGCAACGGTCGTTCCACCGATAAATCAAATTGATCATCTGATAGACAATTACAATCAATTTTACTTGAAATACTAACGCTGTCAATCATGTCTCAAACCAAAATTGCGAAACATCGCAACTTTTTTTCAAATTCTACATTTGTTTCATTTAACTCGATTTAATTTACAATAAAAAAATATTAAAATACTAGTTTCAAGTTAAAAAAATTAAAAAACCCAATTCAAATTACATAAAAAGAATATTAAAAAATTAAAATCTATTTTCGCTAATAAAAAAAATTGCAAAATAATTTTTCGCATTTTTTTTACTGATAACAAACACACCGAGAGAGTTGATTGTCCTCTCTCTCGCCTAGCGTATAAGGGGAAAATAAGAGCCGGAAGTTGTTCTATTTAACGTTTATATTACTGATTTACAGAGAACATTGACATGTCAAGGTGTATATATGGCATATACAACAAGAGCACTTTCATGTTGAATCTTTAGTATACACACAACGTGTCCCGTTACATTCACGTGATCATTTCAAGAATACAAATTGAATAAGTATCTCCTCCACCTCAATGTTGAGTTAGGTATAGAATGACGCATTCGCCATGCCCCAAGGGATATCATTTTCAAAAGATCTTTAACGCTCGGGAATTAATACCTTGCATACATAAACAATTTTCATTTCTTTTTCACAAAAAAAATCAATGTACTTTTTACATTGTCTTATCAGTTATTATTTTAATAACATCTGCTACTTTATCTGCTCTTTATCTATTTAACGGTGTTCGACGGTCTCTGAAATTTCTAGATTACATTCGACAAACCGCTATCACCCAACAAATACGGCACTGCCTGGTTTAAATGACGTGAAATTGGTAAACAATCATTTTCGAACGAGTTTTTCTCTGCACACAAGCACTTTTTGCAAAATCTGAATCCGAACCATTGACACAAATCTTCTTAATTACCTTTTGTTGCTTTTGCATTTACCATTTTGCAACCGCGTTTCTTCATGGATTAAAAAAATATTTTGGATTTAGGTAATTAAGAAGATTTGTGTCATTGGTTCGGATTCAGATTTTGTTTACCAATTTCACGTCATTTAAACCAGGCAGTACCGTTTTTGTAGGGCAACAAGTGTAGGTCGCACATAACCTACAAATTTCAGAGACCATCGAACGCTCTTAACGGGTTCAAGTATTTTGTAAGGAAAGAAAATTACCGATTGCTATCTTACGACGAGTTTTTAATATCACTAGGAGGCATAGCGTGGCGTCAGTCATTAGAGAGCTTACTCTCTAAATTTGAATTAGTAAAAATGTTTACTAATTTGAATTAGTAACTGACTTTTTGCTTTTGAATTAGTAAACTTTACTAATAAATTAGTAGAAATTACTATTTATTAGTAAAATTTACTAATTCAAAAGCAAAAATTCAGTCACTAATTCAAATTAGTAAACATTTTTACTAATTCAAATTTAGAGAGTATGTTTCGGTGAAATAAAGAATATAAATTTTGTTTTCAGAGAATCTAAGAAGGATCTAAGTCATCAACGCTTTGTCAGCAAGAAGTCGTCATTTCTGAACGTAATTCGATATGTAAAAAATTTTTTTTGAATTAACGAACTTTAAGTAAAAAATGTGCTACAGCAGAAAAAGTGTTTATAATAAAGATAAATCGTCTGCCATTGAAAATAGTGATAAACGGTCGGAAAAATTATTTCTAAAGTCAAATTTAGTGCTGAACACGAATAGTCCAGGCGCCCTGTCAATAGTATGTGACATAAATCCAATCCAATAGGCAAAAATGTTTTTTGATAGATTAGTAGCATAGAAACAAAGGCCAACAGTTTGCACCAACCTACACTAAGCGCGTTTATTGTTAAAAAACTTTTAAGATGACAAAATCAGTTTTTTTGTAGTTTTTTGAGGATTGTTCTTCTCAGTGAAATTTTAGAGAAAAAAGTTGTTATTAAAAGTTATAGAGCATAAGAATACCTAAAAAATGAGAGGTCGCACGATATTTTTCATCAATTTGTTTACGAGTTACAGAATTAAAACCATAAAAGTCAAACGATTTTTAAATATTTTATAATTCGTTTAATTCTTATTTAATCAATCTTTCCCTTAGCAAAATTATTGCTTTTGAGGCTCTTAATAAGCATAAAAAATTTTGACCCAATCGGATTAATAGTTTTTCCATAATCTGATTGTTAATTAACAAACTTTTTTTTTACATTGAATGTCACATTTTGTGAATCGTTAAAAAAAATTTTTTTTCAAGTTGCATTTTACTCTTAAGGGTCTATATTTTTGATAACATGTATTGCGGAATAAAAAAAGAAATTTTTATTGCTAAAAAATAAATTTTTAAAAATGGTCAATTTTTTCACTATAAACAATGAAGCATATCTCAGTCAAATTTTATTTTAGAAAATCGGGATAAAAACTTCTTATTCCTTGTATCTTCCTAGAACTTTTAAGACCAAAGTGATTAATCTAGCTTGAACGGTATTAGAAATAATTTTTTTTTCAAAAAAATCCAGACAATTTGTTTATTAATATTTTAAAATTTTTTTCGTACAGATTTGAAGATTACAATCTGCAGTTTAATATAAAAAATCGTGAAATTTATCCATTCATTATTAATAATTAAAAGAGGACATTAAAATCAAAGTAAGAATTTATCTTGATGTAGCGCGTGGAGTGGGGGATGGAGTCCAGCGGCGCGTTGCATCGCTCGCATCAGAATATTGAATTCGGGCGGCATTTAAATTCGCAAAAATTGCTGTAACTTTGGAACAAATTGACCGATTTTGATCTTTCTTTTTTTAAACTAGGTTGTTTTTTACTCAGCTATTCAAATTTAATATTCTTTTTTCAAAAAAAATAAAATTTCTATCTCTAAATTAATATTCATTTTTTCAAAATTTTTATTTTCTCTAATAATTTATTGTAAAATAAAATAATTCTTTCATAAACCTTTCAAATTCATTAAATTCAATTTAGAAATTAATTTAACAAAAGAAAATCGTATATTTTTGAAACTTTTTTTGAAAAAATAATTATGTTAGTTACTTATAATATTTTACATTGTAATAGAAAATAATTTTTGTAGGAAAATAAAAATTTCAAAAAAATTAAAATTATTTTTCTCATATTATTTATAATTTTTTAAAGAAGGTAATAAAAGATTTGAAATCCTGAGAAAAAGTTAGCCCAGTTTAAAAAAAGAATGATCGAAATTTGTTAATGTGTACCAAAGTTTTTATATCTCGTTCGGATTTATCAGGATAATTAAAGGAATTCGTGCTGATGAAGAGTATTCTCGAAATTCGCAAGTAATTTTCGAAAAAAGTATTGGAAAAGAACGTTGAAAAGTTGAATTTTTGGTAAAAGTTTCGGACAATATGTTGGCGAGCCCACAGACAAGTGGATCTATGTGTCAGTGGTCAAGGAGGTGGCGCCAATTCTCGGGAGTAGCCGCGACTTGAACTAAGGAAACTACACCATCTCCACCATCGCAAGCGAGTCAAAAAGTAAACTCCACGCGCTACATTAAGATAAATTCTTACTTTGATTTTAATGTCCTCTTTTAATTATTAATAATGAATGGATAAATTTCACGATTTTTTATATTAAACTGCAGATTGTAATCTTCAAATCTGTACGAAAAAAATTTTAAAATATTAATAAACAAATTGTCTGGATTTTTTTGAAAAAAAAATTATTTCTAATACCGTTCAAGCTAGATTAATCACTTTGGTCTTAAAAGTTCTAGGAAGATACAAGGAATAAGAAGTTTTTATCCCGATTTTCTAAAATAAAATTTGACTGAGATATGCTTCATTGTTTATAGTGAAAAAATTGACCATTTTTAAAAATTTATTTTTTAGCAATAAAAATTTCTTTTTTTATTCCGCAATACATGTTATCAAAAATATAGACCCTTAAGAGTAAAATGCAACTTGAAAAAAAATTTTTTTAACGATTCACAAAATGTGACATTCAATGTAAAAAAAAAGTTTGTTAATTAACAATCAGATTATGGAAAAACTATTAATCCGATTGGGTCAAAATTTTTTATGCTTATTAAGGGCCTCAAAAGCAATAATTTTGCTAAGGGAAAGATTGATTAAATAAGAATTAAACGAATTATAAAATATTTAAAAATCGTTTGACTTTTATGGTTTTAATTCTGTAACTCGTAAACAAATTGGTGAAAAATATCGTGCGACCTCTCATTTTTTAGGTATTCTTATGCTCTATAACTTTTAATAACAACTTTTTTCTCTAAAATTTCACTGAGAAGAACAATCCTCAAAAAACTACAAAAAAACTGATTTTGTCATCTTAAAAGTTTTTTAACAATAAACGCGCTTAGTGTAGGTTGGTGCAAACTGTTGGCCTTTGTTTCTATGCTACTAATCTATCAAAAAACATTTTTGCCTATTGGATAGGATTTATGTCACATACTATTGACAAGGCGCCTGCACGGAGAGAAATTTCTGTTAATTTTTGTATGGAAATTATGGAAAAAATTACTGTGCTTCCGTATAAAACAGGTTCGTTTTGTTGGCAAACTAGAATGTACCATTAACCAACACAGTTTATACCTAAAATAACGAAAATATTTACTGTCTCTTTAACTACAAAAATTACTGTGCTACCTTAGCAAAGAAAATACACAGAACAATAATTTGACATAAGCTATTTGTGTATGTTACATTCTTTTTTTACAATTCATGTAATGACCCTGGTAAAAATTTCGGACTAATTCCGGATTAAATACGGACAGATTAGTACGGATTAGTCCGAAAATTGTACACAAAAGGTCCGAAAATGATCCGCGATAGTCTGATATCAATCCGAACGAAAACCTGAATCCGAAAACACTCCGGAGTAATCCTAAATGTCTACGAATTAAGTCCGTTGTTGGTCCGCAACAATCCGA
The DNA here is from genome assembly GCA_032872505.1 of Leptopilina syphax. Classification (NCBI taxonomy): domain Eukaryota; kingdom Metazoa; phylum Arthropoda; class Insecta; order Hymenoptera; family Figitidae; genus Leptopilina; species Leptopilina syphax. Next base: position 31,587,927 of record CM065472.1, read on the forward strand.
ATTTATGACCGGTGAAGAATTCTTCTAAAATAAGTACGGAATTATCCGATATCAATATGTAAAGAATACGGAATCAGTCCACAACAATCCGAGTTTAATCTAGTTAAAAAAACTTAATCCGCAAAATGCTTGGAGCAATCCGAACTCTGTAAGCAAGAAATCCGGTATTAGTCCGCAACAATTTGAAACTCAGTGTGGCAAAATCTTATTCCGAAAGAAGTACGAAACAATACGAACTCTGTATGCTAAGAATCCGAAAATTGTCTGCAACAATCCGGATTTAATCCGAAACAAGTATGGAACAATCCGAAATCTGTATGCAAAGAATTCAGTACTAGTCAGCGTCAATCCGAATAATATCCGATCAAAAGACCACAGTCCGAAAATAAGTCTTATTATTATAAGAATTTGTAAATATTTATATACAATCCACAGACAGTTCAAAACAATCCATATTCAATCAAATTCAAAAACTTAATCCGGAATGATTTTGTCATAATATTGAATTGGTATATTAAAAACAATTGGTATTAAATGCAGATAAATTCAAACTATAATTATAATTTCGTATGACAAAAACCTGACCAAAACCAGATTAATTCCGGATTTAATAATTTCACATTTGCAAGTTGCGTATTATCAGACTAACTTCGGACTAGATCGGACTAATTCCGGATTCACTAGTTATACACAAACCGCATTGAGTTTGAATTTATCCGGACAAATTCCGAGCGACGAAACCCTATCCATAAGCAGACTGTTTCGAATTAGCTGCGGATTCACTGGTTAAACCAACCAGATTATTCTGCGTTTACTAGTTGCATATGATCTGACTAACTGCAGACTAAACCGGACTAATTACGTATTCAATAGTTATAAAAAACGGTATTGATTTCAAACTTAATTCATGGTGAAAAAACTCGTTAAAAACTCGTTGTTGCGGACAAATTCCAGATTAATCTGAAATCGGTCCCACTTTTTATTCAGGGTATTTACTTACGGTAAATAAAATATTTAATTCTGCAGTCAGTTTGTTGTTACAAATTTACTAGTAGGTATTATTAGTTATCTTGTTTCAATATTAAAATTAACACTGATGCGTTAGTTTTTTGTCATTTCTTTTCGTGGCACTTGATAAATTCTATTATGAATTTGAACTTCCATGCGAGCGTGGTATAGTGGTTAGTGTATTCGATTTCGGTGCGATATAATGTTAGATAGGTGTAGGTTCGAATCCCCAAGCGTTAGAAATGTTAAGTTAATGTAAATAAAATTGCGATAGGTAAATCTAAAAATATGATGAATGTAGCATAAAGTAATAATAATTAATATGTAAACTTGTATAATTATTTTTTTATTAAAATTCACTAAATTGTCCGGACTAACTTTTGACTGTTTCGAACTAATTCCGGATTCACTAGTTAAAATTAACTGATTAATTTCGGACTTCATCGGACCAATTCCGGTTTCACTAGTAGTTCACAGACCGTATAGAATTCGGATTTTTCCGGACTAATTGCGGGTGACAAAAACCTGACCATAAACCGCACTGTTTCGGACAAATTTCGGATTAGTCCGAAATCTGTCCGGTTTTTTAACCAGGGGAATTAACATAAATTAAATAATGTTTGTTAATTAATTACTGTTAATATTTATTTGTTTTACATGTGACGCGATTATTATATTCCATGTATATCATATTATCAAATCAATATTTGAGGTTAAGTTGAAATTCCCGTAAACGTATTGCATGTTCAAGGCACACAAGTTTGATTTGAAAATTTCTGGGTTAAGTGAAATCATGGACAGGAAAAATTATTTCATTTATTTCATTTTTAATATATCTTTATGTCACAATAAATGAAAACATAAAAACGATGAAAACGTTGCAAAAATTTACCTTGCCGACAGGTGAGGAAAGTACGATAGTAACAATCGTAGCAATATTAAATGGATGTTCGTGATACTTCGGGTATCATCGGCCTTCTTCAACTTGACTTTATGCAGGCAGCACAGTAAAAATTTGTAAGCACCACAGTCTATTTTATTAACCTGCGCATGACTATTTCATGGTACGGTTAATATATTTTGCTTTGGACCGAATTAGAAAGTCCTGGTTCAGCAATTTTTAAGGTGCTTTCAAAGAAATATTCCGAGGCCATTTTGGAAATAAAACTGTTTTCCATATGAAATAAAATTGTGCGCAAGTCAATATTTCTATTCTTCCAATACAAATAGTTCAGTAAAAACATTTTGCACATACTTTCAGGTGACAAGCACAGTAATTTTTATTGGAAATTTCTCTCCGTGTGGACTTGAATATCATAATGGATTTTTGATATTCTATTGTTCAAAAATTTTACAAGTGTTTTTTCAAAAAATGGGCGGATGGGGCGAAACTATTCTTCCACTGATGACAGCGAAAACTACGAAGCAGTGTATTTTTTTATGTGCTTGTTTCTAAGTTAGAATGGTAAGAAATTGGAAGAGAAAAACCAGAAAAAATCATGCAATTAACAAATTAATTTTTAAATTTTTTTTAGAATTATATTAATAGCTGCAAGAATAGTTACGCCCCTCGTTTTTTTCGACATAAAAAAATTTTTTTTTCGTAAAATCGCTGTAGTTCGGAACAGAATCGAGTTACAGCAAAATAATACGTGGCAAAATTGTAGCTAAGAAGTTAAGTTTTCAAACGGTCCTACTCATTTTTTTATTTTTTTTAAAATAAATAAATATATATATATATATACACAACCGTCCAAAAGTATCAGGATGATTACATTCGACTCTATGAAAAAACATGCCATTACTTTTTCAATCATATCTCGGAAATAAAAGGAGGTACAGAAAAAAACTTAAATACGGTTAGAAAGCTGATTAAATTCTCCGTAAAATAAGCCGTTTTTGAAGTCGTTTCGTTAATTATTTTTTGAGTTGTAGAGTGAGAAAGAAATACAAAAATTTATCAAATTTTCTCATTTTTGTCTCTTGACTTCAACTTTTTGAAAAATTTAGATAAAATTTTTCTAAAAACACAGAAATCTTGGTTAGAATTTCAGCTTAAAAATAAGCCTTTGAAAATTAAAAAAGGTTCATCCGTTTTCGATATACAGTCGAACCTGGATAAGAGAGAACTGGATAAGCGAGAAACCTCTATAAGCGAGAGTTATTTGCTGGTCCCGTGACTTAGACTTCTGTAGTTAAGAAACTGGATAAGCGAGAAACCTCTATAAGCGAGAGAAAATTGCCGGTCCCTTGAACTCTCGCTTATCCAGGTTCGACTGTATCATTAAAAATGTGAAGCAGTGTTTCGACAGATTGCTGCATTGAAATTCAACTATGACGACTCGATTCTGGCTTCGCGCGGCAGCGAAAGAGAGAAAACAGGGACGAATTTTTGCAGGAGAATAATAAATAATGATGTTTCACGAGTAATATAAAGAAACTCAAAAGTTCATCGTTTCCCCGCATGAATTCGTTCCTGTTTTGTCTCTCATTCGCTGCCGCGCGAAGCCACAATCGAGTCGTCAGTTGAATTTCAATGCACCAATCGGCCGAAACACGGCTTCACATTTTTAAGGATATATCAAAGACGGATTAACCTTTTTTAATTTTCGAAGACTTACTTTAACCCTCTGCTGATGCTAACTTATCCCCACTCTATCGCCAAAGCACGTAACTCCCATAGTCCCCACCAGGCGTCCAGAATGACGATTTTTGACGATAACGGTCGTTAGCATCAGCAGAGAGTTAAAGCTGAAATTCTAACGAAGATTTCTGTGTTTTTAAAAAATTGTATCTAAATTTTTCTACATTTTTGAAAAAGTTGAAGTCAAGAGACAAAAATGAGAAAATTTGATAATTTTTTTATTTCTTTCTCACTCTACAACTCAAAAAATAGTTAACGAAATGACTTCAAAAATGGCTTATTTTACGCAGAATTTAATCAGCTTTCTAACCGTATTTAAGTTTTTTTTCATACCTCCTTTTATTTCCGAGATATGATTGAAAAAGTGATGGCATGTTTTTTTATAGAGTCAAATGTAATCGTCCTGATACTTTTGGACGGTAGTGTATATATATATATATATACCCAGATAACCAGCGTACTATTACTGTACCAGCCATGTACCTTCGCACTGTACCAGGTACTGTACTGGTATATCGTACATATAATGGCGGAGAAGCATTGTAAATTCATAACCTAAAATACCAATTAGTTCGGCGCACTGGTATTGTACTTAGTGTTATAGTCGTACGAAGTACTTTGGTAATTTCATAATTCTATCCGTATGACATACCGTTATTACACAGAAAAAACTTAGTCTCAAAATGAGTAGCGTACGATACTCAAAATGAGTTGCAACAAAAATGAGACTCCTTGTCTCATTTTGAGCTTGCATAAAAATTACTCATAATGAGACAAATCATATTCATTATGAGTATAAAAGATACGTGGAAATGTTTATCAAATAATGAATAACTCAATAAAAATATAAAATGTATTAATTAACTGTGCGTAAATTACGTAAAAAATATTATGTAATATTCATTTCACATATATTTTGCCTACAATTTTTCAATAAAGGCAAACAAATTTTTAGGTTATAAATGTTTGTTGACATACAAGCAGGCCTGCATACCAGTAGTGCCAATCTGATTTCACACAACTTACTTTAATTAAATGGCGCTAAGTTTGAAAATTTATTCATCCTATTATGTGTAATTTACTTTAATTAAGTTATTTTTTAATTAATAAATTGATTTTTAAATAAAAAGACATTAAAATATTTTCAAATTAATGAAAATTAATATTTTTCACAGTAAATACATATGAAATATCACAAAATGACAAAACTGCAAATGTTGTAAACCCAACATTTTGAAAATGTTTATCGACAGGTAATACTCATTTTGAGCAACTTGAAGTTAGTAAATTGTTCAAATTGAGTAGTACTCAAAATGAGATGCAACAAAAATGAGACCAAGTTTTTTCTGTGTATACTAGTATCGTACTGGTATGTATATACCTTATTATTTCGTGCTAGTGCAATATGAGTATAATACCAATACGCTGTACTAAAAAAATATGATTAGTACGCTTGGCTATCTGGGTATATATATATATATATATATATATATATATATATATATATATATATATATATATTTTATTTCCCGGCTACACTGAGAAAAAAGAGGGCGCGTTACAGCACATTTTCGATTCATGTTGCGCGACTCAACCCTGAATTCTTCTACACACTTTCTGGGGCGTGCAGCACGCCCCAAAGAGCGTGTAATACGCTTCAAATACAGCTCGCCTCGACTCAGGGGTCCGCTGCACGCCCCAGAAAAGTGTCTAGCAGAACACAGGGTTGAGTCGCGCAACATGAATCGAAAATGTGCTGCAACGCGCCCTCTTTTTTCTCAGTGTATATCCTAATTTTTTCACGGTTTTTTTCTCATCAAATTTAAATTTGATTTCGAACATAAATAAATCTTTAAATTTTTTTAAAATAATGTTTTTTTCAATAATTTTAATTGAAAATTTGGAAAATAATTGAATTAAACAAAGAATTTTTTCAATTCTTTAAAAATAATCTTCTCTCTTTATAATTATAATTAAAAATTTGATTTTTCAATTTTATTAAAATTATATTGATAATAATTGAATTTCTGCAAAGAATTTTACTATTTTTAAAAATAATTGAATCCTTCCAAAGAATGCTATTATTTATGAAAATAATTTAATTCTTGTGAAGAATTTTATTAAAATTTTTGAAAATAATAAGCAGCAATAATTAATTATTTACTTAATAAGTAATAAACATTTAATTTGCTCAAGAAATAAATAAATATCATTTATTTGAACATTCAGAAATTTGAAATTATAAAAATTTAAGAGAAGTTCAATAATTATAATTATTGAATAATAATAGAATAATATAATTTTTAATTTAATTTAAAACTGTTAGAGGGACTTTAAATTTTTAAAATAAAATTATAATTACGGTCACTAACTTCCCTTGATTATTTTTGAAAAATTTAAATGAAATTCTTTAAAAAAATTCAATTATTTTTCAAAAAATGTAAAGAAATTTCAATTATTTTAAAAATTTTTAATTATTTGTTTAGAAAAATTCAATTATCCTGAAACAATAGAATTGAAAAATTACAACAATCTTATTTTTCAGATTAAAAAAAAAAATTTGCGAAGGTTCAATTTTATTAAACAATTTTAAGTATGTATATTTTTTTAAATTAACTAATAAAAATTTTAATTATTAATCTTCGCTCTTAGAAACATGAATACATTAGAATATGACTCTTTATAAAATTCAATTATTGAATTAAAATACTTTGAAAATTCAATTTGTTGAAAAGTTTCTAATGAAAGTCTTTAAGAAATTTAATTACATATTTTCAGTCGATTTTCACAATATTTCTATTAACTCCATAATTTTTTTAAATTTATTTACATAATAAATGTTTGAATTGGTGACTGATTTTTTATTATCAAATTAATTATTTTTAACTAATTTAAATTTAGAGAACAGAATAAATATTTATAAAAATTGAAATAAAATGTGATTTTTTAAAAACAAATTAAAATAATAACACTTTTTTAATTTTGGTGAAAAAATTCCCGGCTAATTCCCGGTCAAATTAAATTTCCGGTTATTTCCTGGTTTTCCCGGAATTCCCGGTTAGTCTACTAACCGGGATTATAAAAAATTGAATTTTCGTATTTAAATAATTTAATTCTCGAAGAACTTTTGGAAAATAATTTCAAATAATTGATTTAGAGATGAAATTTAGTTGAAAATTATAGAAAATAATTGAATTATAAAGTTTTATTATTATTATTATTATTATTATTATTATTATTATTATTATTATTATTATTATTATTATTATTATTATTATTATTATTATTATTATTGAACTATAAAGTTGTAATTTTTAGAAATTATTAAATTTCATAAATGTTACTGATATTTTCCTGTAAAAAAATTTTGTCAGGGAAAATAATTTTAATCTCAGAAAATTGTCAGTGAAATTGATAAACTGAAACTTGTGACCACCTTGATTTTAGAGTAGAATAGAAATAGAATAAAGTAGAGTAGAAAAAAAGATTTATAATAAAACAAATCTTAATATTCTGATAAGAAGAAAACTAAAAAACAAATTTCTGATATTAGCGTCGACGCTAATCGAAAAAGGATTAGTGTCGATCGCTAATATCCATTCACAGGATTTTGGAGATGAAAATGACACTATAATTTCACTTCATCTATATTATTCATTTTTCCATTTCTTTAAAAAGGGCTCTGGGCATAATATAAAACGTAAGATGCATCCAGTTAAAGCTTGACTTTTAAAGTCACTTTTCTACGTTAAATATTATTGTACGTTTTTCATTATGGTCTTTTTCATGTTTCCAAATATCTTTTTTTTAAACATCAACAACACCTGTAATACATAATAATTAAAAACAAATTAAAACAATTACTCGTACAAAACTTAACGTCTCTATAGAAAAAAATCGCAATTTTTTTCTTTTACCGTAGTCAATGGCTTTACCTTACCCCCCCCCCCCTCCTCAAAAGGTTACTTGATCTATGAACGACCCCTAATAGTTGATAATTTTTCTAAAACAAAAATAATCATTAGAAATTAAGGGAGAAAACTTTAGGAGGGAAGAAGGTAAAAATGGTCAAAAATAGTGTGACGTAATATATGGATGGCCCCTTATTAATAACTATTTTCTTTTTATAAAATAAAAAATAGTTTCACTGTTTTTACAAGGTACACAAAATTTATCTATAATTTAAAAAAATATGAAATTCAAAAGCATATCGAAATAAAAACCGCTAATTAAGTGAATGGCCCAATTTTTCATGTTCTTTTTATAATAAAATAAATATGCCGCGTGTGAGGGCTCAAATTTCGATGAAAAAGCAGTTTTAAGTTACAGAAGAGTTAAACGATTTTTAATGAGTGCACAGTGTAAAGGTCGATTAATTACAAGGAATGAATTGCCGAGTTCGGAATAGATATATAAAAGACCCGAGCCACTATATAGAACAAAAGAGAGAGGAAGAGTGAAGGGTTGAAGAGAAAGGGGGAAAGGGTGTGAGATAAAGGTGCTTGAAGGCAGGTTCACCACCCTCGAAAATGAGAAGGGCTATATGAGAACTGCAGTTTTTTTACCTCCTTTTTCTTCTTCTTTTATATATTTTTTTCGCATAGGCCAATCGATTTTGTTCTCGCCCCGGCACGAGAGAGAGAGAGAGAGAGAGAGAGAGAGAGAGAGAGAGAGAGAGAGAGAGAGAGAGAATGTATGCCTGACTTCGTCGTGTTGGCTCTATGGCTTTGAAGCTCTCTCGACACACCGAGTGTATTGACCCGCAGGGTCTCTGAAATAGTGCACTGGCACTGTCGTCAAAGCCACAGTGTAACATTCCCTGTTATTTTCGGGCCTACAACAACTTTTGACCTTTCTAAACAATTACTTGACAAAAAAACAACCAAAAGAATTCAAAAAAGATTTACTCAAAAGAAAAAACAAACCAAAAAGACAGAAATCTTTTTTGGTTTGTTTATTCTTTTAAGTAAATCTTTTTTCATTTTCAATTTTTTGGGTTATTTTCGGCCCTACAACAACTTTTGACCTTTCTAAACAATTAATTGAAAAAACCTACCAAATAATTAAAAAAAGAAAAAAGATTTTCTTAAAAGAAAAAACAAACTAAAAAACGAATAAAAACTAAAAAAATTCGAAGTGGAACTTAGTCTAGTGGTTAATGCTCTCGACTCGTCTTTTAACCGAAATTCAAAGGTTCGAATCCTGGCAGGGATTGATATTTTTTTCTGTGATATTAATATATTATCACAGATGATAATAATATAATATATGATAATATATTATATATTATAAATTGTATACAATTTTTATTGAAACAGATACAAGAAATAATAAAAAATAAATAAACCTAAGTAGTAAATAATAAAAAATACTACAAATGGAAAAAAATAAAAGTTGTAATTAATAATAATAATAATAATTAGGCCGCTTAACTTCAGGGTTCCCACGCTTTTTCTCATTTCAAATTCCCTGACTTTTCCAAGTTTTACAGGTTTCTATTATTATTTTTTTATAGAAATTAAGATTTTAAATTCAATAACATATAAGAATATTATTATAAAACAAGAAGATATCGATCATTCCGAGTCTTCGACTTGGAGTGATCACTTTCTTCTTACGTAATTTCGATTATTCTGACATTCTTCAATTAAAAAAAATATATATATATATTAGAAAATTAAAACTTCAAGAATTAAAGAAAAATTCAATTAAACTTTTGTAAAAAAATAATTCTACAGAATTATTAATTAAAAGTACGAAAAGTTCAAATTTTCAAAAGATTTTAATTTAAAACCTTTCCAAAATTCAATTATTTTAAAAAATTTACGCTATATTGCTTTCAATATTCAATAATAATCTAAAATTTTAACTGAAATTCATTTTTAAATCAATATTTACTAGAAAAATCCACAAGAATTCAATTATTTAAATACAAAAATAAATATTTTATTAAATAATTGAATGTTTCTTAAAATTTAATTTTCATAAAGAATTTTATCAACTTTAAAAAATTGAATTCTCTTGACAAATTTTAATAAAATTTTTAAGAATAATAATCACAGTGAGAAATTTCTCACCGGTCCAATATCGGTCCAAAATTGAGAGCCAAGAGACCGATCATCGGTCCAATAAAGGCTCCCAATATTGGACCAATATGGACTGGTGCTTGGGATGTAACGGGTTCGCCAAACATCGGTTGTTAATATTGGTCCAATATTGGCCAAATATCAGTTGCGAGAAAGGTTACAGCGTCCCTCTTGCGGCAGTGACTGCATTGACACGCATCGCTTTACCGACGGCCTTATTATACACGCAGTTTAAATTAAATAAAATAAAGAATTAAATAAATATATTAAACAATAATTATAAACATTAATTTATTATTATTATTATTATATTTAAAAAATTTATTTTGAAAAAAAAATTTTTCTCTTGGTTGCCAATATTGGACCAATATTAACAACCGATGCTTGGCGAACTCGTTACATCCCAAGCACCAGCCCATATTGGTCCAATATTGGGAGTCAATCGGCGCCCAGTACGACAACCAATATTGGACCGATTTTGGACCGACTATAGTCTATTGGAAATTTCTCACTGGGAAGTTCATTTTTCAGAAATTTTATTAAAAATAATCGAATTTCTCTAAAAAATTTTATAAGAGTTTTTGAAAATAATTGAAATTTTGTCAAGAATTTTTAAAAATAATTGAATTTCGGAGAAAAATTTATAGATTATTGGAATTTTGACGAGAATTTTTTGTAAATTGTTGAACACAATTAAATTTCTGCGAAGAACTATATTACTTTTGAAAATAATTGAATTCTTGCAACACATTTTATTAAAATGTCTTTTTAAATAATTGAATTCTTTTATGAAATTTTTATTGAAATAGTAGACATTGGAAATAATTTAATGTTGATAAATTTTTGAAATTATTAAAATTTCTAAGAATTTTTATTAAAATTATCTTGAAAAAAAATTGAATTGTTAGAAAGAATTTCATTAAAATTTTTGAAAATAATTTAATTTTTTGAAGAAATTTAATTAAAACTTTATAGAAAATAATACTTAAATTGTGATAAATAAATTGTAGTAAAGGTTTTTAAAATAATTTTATTAGAATTTTTTTTTAAATAATTAATTTCTTTTGGAAAATTTTATTAAAGTAGTACACTGAAAAAAAATTTATTTGATTCAAATAATCGATTAATTGACTATTATTAATTAAATATTTAATTGAATCAAATAATACTTATTAGAGTCAATTAAATGGTATTTGCTTCAAATACTGAAATTATTGGTTTAAATACCATTTAATTGACTCCAATAAATATTATTTGATTCAAGTAAATATTTAATTGATAATAGTCAATTAATCGGATATTTTGTGCCATGAATTTTATTAAAATTGTTTGAATTAATTGAAATTCTAAGAAGAATTTTACTACTTTTGAAAATAATTGAATTTCTGCAATCGTTTGTATTTCTTCAAAATTCAATTTCTTTTAGTGTTTTTAATTAAAATTCTTCTATAAATACATTATTTTTAATAATCAATTAAAAATATATATGGGTGATTCTACAAAAGATGGAATTTTGATGTCTGAAGCATGTTTTGTATATTAATTTTGGAAAGCATAATTTTACTTTTAATGGAAATTGTAAATCTTAATGGTTTCTATTATGGCACAGAAAAAAAACCGATGAAAAAAAATATTTTTTTGCAAAAAATACACATTATAGTGCTAAATTCTCATTCGTCTGGCATGTCCCTTTGGGAGAATGACAGTTCATATTGAGAATAAATATCACATTTCAAATGTTTTGCGGAAAATTCATACTGAATTAGTAATTTTGAATAGTTGTAGATTACTAATATGGAAATAATTATGACGTTTCTCTATATCTTATTTATAAAATATCTTTGCGAAGTTTGTCCCCTGAATTTGTTATCATTCGTCTGGAAGTGCAAAAAATGTAAAAATTATTAAAAATCAACATTTTGATGAAGTGACTGTTTGTTGTAGTTGTTAATTAAACTAAACTAAATGTACTACCAATCGGATTTTATTGAATCTTCTAATCTATTAACCAAGATTTCTCAATTTGTGACGGAGATTGTGTTGTGACCAGACAAATTCTCATTCGTCTGGCATACATTTTTTTAAAAAATATTTTATTTTTTGGTTATTCTATAGAATTATATTTTGTAGATTATTATTCTCTATAAGATAGAACTGAAGGATTTTTTCATTTAATGTTATTTTTCTATTTTTTAAACAAAAAATGCCAAATTCTCATTCGTCTGGTTCTCATTCGTCTGGCACTTTTGAGATAGGATGTACACTATATCACTAAAAATAGCGTAAAACTAACAATTTTCAATTATTGTTCGATTTTCTGGTCTTAAAATAATCCAAATTAAATTTACAAGAAATTGCTATAACTGAATTTTCAATTTTCATTTCGCATAAATAATTATATTGACATAAACAAACAAATGGAATAAGTATTTTTTATATGAATAAAGTTTAGCCCACTAAAATCAAAGTAGTTCTTTATTATTAGACACTTGAACTTACTTTTACAATTCTATGATTTGTGAAATTGTGCTTATAGAAACAAATAGACCATCCGTAATTTGTTAAAAACAATTATTAATTAAATTACAACAAAAATTAATTAAACCGATGACTTTTATTGATCCTTGTAAAAATCGTTACTCGGGGGGTTTTCGGGGTTGCTGATTAAGAACCTAATGTCAGTTTTAAAAATTTTTCAAATTCAAAATGGCGGATCCAATATGGCCGACGATTTTTGAGAAACTTAACATATTCGTCTGAAAATCGTTACTCGGTGATTTTCTGTTTCGCTTATTACCAATCCGAGGTCAACTTTTTTCAAATTAACCATTGTTTTTACAATTTGTTTAAACAATTTAATTATGTTTTTATTTCTACTACTATATTAATAGTTCATAGATGTATAAAAATAAATAAATAAATTTTAAATAATTTTTATTAATCATAATTAATTAATTAATTACAATTTATTATTATTATTATTATTATTATTAATTATTAATTAGTTAAATAAATTAAATAAAAATAAATTAATAAATTATTAAAAAGTAAATTCAAAATTAAACTCAACGTTAAAAACTAGAGGTGTACTCAAAGTATGTAGTATTCGATTTCTTTTCAGTCCTCTAAAATTTCCGTACACGGAAAAAAAAAGTTCACGAATCTCTCGTGAACTAGTATATCACTTTTGGATGGGACACAAAATTTCAAAATTTTCATTCACTTTTGATTAGAAATGGCGAACGTCAACGAAAAACTGAAACAAAGTTAATGAATTTTTGATGAACTGTTAATGAAGAGTAGTTCGTCAAAAGTAGAGGTACAAGTTCACGAAAAAATCGTGAACTCGCGAGTGTCAGTAGTATGCGCAGTTCGTAATGCGCATCAAATATGGCTGATCAAGCATTCATCATTCAGTCGGTGTCATCGGTGTTTATATTAGGGCAAATTCTTTGATGAAAGTTATTATTTAGAGTCAGTGTTTTTATTACTTAGTGAATATTTTTGTTTGCTAATTTCCTTTGTGAAACAAATAATTCATAAAATGAATTAAAAGTTACGATAAGGGACTTTTTCTACTTTGCACGGTCCTGAAGTTTTACAGCAGACAAAGCTAATCGTTTCGTTTGTCGAAGGACAGTGTATCTAGATTTAGCCGTGGCGGTTAGATGTTAGAAATATTATGTTATAGGGTATAGGTACTAGGTTCGAATCCCGTGAAGCGAATTACGAATTTTAATGGCGATAAAATTGTGTATTCTGTGTAGTTGGGTGCGTAATAGGCGTCAAGTTATCAAATAAAGTGAAATACTATAAAAAAGTAGTGTCTGGAAATTATTTTTTCCTGTTTTTAGCATTTTTTAAAAGTTCACGAATTTTTCGTTAACTTTGACGAAAAGTTCGGAAACCGTACTATGTTTCTAGTGAAGGAGTTGATGAAATTTTGACGAACTGTGTTTGTTGATTTTCAAGAATTTTGTGTCCCATCCAAAAGTGATATACTAGTTCACGAGAGATTCGTGAACTTTTTTTTCCGTGTATGCATCAAGTATACCGTATTTTAAATAATCTTGAACTATCTGATTCAAAAGTTGCGAGAATGGTGGTAACTTGTAAATTGTTAGTTCTAACTTTTCCTGTAGGTTAATAACTTATTTAACGTTTAAATATATTTTACAAAATCAAATTTAATAAATATCGAAAATTTTTTTAAAAATTCATTTAATTAGATTCTCAATCAGCGACCTCAAAAACCCCCGGGTAACGATTTTTAGACGAATACGATAAGTTTTTCAAAATTCATCCGCCATATTGGATCCGCCATTTTGAATTTTGAAAAACTGACATTGGATTCTTAATCAGCAACCCCGTAAACCCCCGAGTAACCAATTTTATAAAAATCCATTTATTAATTTTTATGTTATTGTGAATTCTGCCGTCCAAAAGAAAAAGATACATAAGCGACATTACCATCAATCCGGGAAAATCAAAGAAAACTTTTTGCCTCCGGAACTATAATTCAAATTAACTTTTTTAAAAAAATTTTTGATCAATATTTAATAAAAAAATATTCTGCTTCTCATTATGTAAAAAAAAATTAATTTTTAAAACAATTTCTATTGTAAAATGGACATAAGGGTTTCTAGTAGTGATAAATACAGACGAATAAAAGCACAAAGTCGCTTATGTTTTATTTCTCGGTAAACTTACTCGAGCTGAGCGGTGTCGTCCAGAGGAAAAAGATACATATGCGACTTAATATAAAAGAACTAAGCCTGTGTAGTACAATTATCGCTTCTCTTCTTCTGTAAACTCGACTCACTTTTAGACCATTTTACAGAGGAAAAAGATACATAAAGACAGTCGAAAGAAAGTCGCTTCTTTTAGTCTGTAAAGTCAGCTCACTCTCAGGCTCCTTTACCGAGTAAGAAGATACATAAGCGACTTTGTGTATCATTTTGTCCTGTAAGTTGGTGACGTATGCAGCGTCGTTTACCGAAATATGAACCCACAATGTGCTTTATGTATCTTTTAACTCTGTATTTCGTCACTTTTTCCATTTTTGTCATTTTTAAACAATCTTTTCTTGCAATAAATAATTATATATTTTAATTCTTTTTTACACAGTTAAATGCAGCTTTTTTTATGAATCCAATGATACCAAAAACTCAATTTTTTCAAAAATGTCGCTTATGTATCTTTGGGGTCGTCCATATACCACGTGGACACTTTTTAGACACTTTTTGACCCCCCTCCCCCCCTCGTGGACAATCGTGGATTTTTGACGAACCCCTCCCTCCCCCCCTGATTGTCCACGTGGACAATCGGGTTTTTTATTTTAAAATAGTGAATAATAAAAAGATATTTAATAAGAAATACAATTAAAAAATTCTTTAAATTTTTTTATAACAAACTTCTTTAAAATTCAATAAAGATTAAATTATCTTAAAATATTATTAAATAGGTAAATACCATTTTTAGTATTATAGAGAGGACTTTGGCAGCAATATATCTTCAATTATTATATTAGTAGAAATACTTAATCTCTTCTGTAACAAATCTAAAAATTTTCTAAAATCCAATAGCTTTGAGCCTTCACATAAACAATAATAGAAATTATTTTTTTTAGAATTTGTAAGAGTTTGTAGAGGTTGCTTTGTATTCCTAATTGTCAAATTTGCATATATTCATATTTATGCATTTACGATAATGATTTTGTAATATAAATTAAAAAAGAATTTGGCGTTTTTTTGACAGTTAAATAAATTTCGAATTACAAATATTGTCTGATCACAATCTAATAATAATCTAATAATAAAGTTGAATATAAAGAAAAAAAAGATATAAAATTAAACTTTTGTGTCCACGTGGACATTTGTATTGACCCCCCCTCCCCCTCGTGGAAAATCGTGGATTTTTGGCGAACCCCCCCTCCCCCCTAAACTATCCACGTGGTATATGGACGACCCCTTTTTCCTCTGGACGGCAGAATTTTCTTGACACGATTTTAATTCTCTGGATAAATTGTTTATGAATAACCATAACTTTTGTAATTTTTAATATTTTGTCTGGCCACTTATGGATGTCTTTATTAGTACCATTAACTTGAAGTTAAAATACTTTTCAGACCTTAAATGAGAAAAAAATTTTGTGTCCAAATTTTCTTGATTTTCGTCCTTCGTTTGTAGAATCACCCATATTAAAAAATTTAACTAGGTCATTTCAAAAGATTCTGAATAATTAAAATTTTTCAAAAATCTATGTTCTTTAAGACGATGTTTAATTAAATTCATTTCAACATAAACAATACAAAATAATACAAATAAAAAAATTAAATGTTATAATTGATAATAATATTTATAATAATGAGGCCGTTAAACTTTTACAGAAATAAATAAACAATAAAAATAACAAAAAATGAACTAATCTAAAGTGTAAGGTAAAGGAGAAGGGCGGAAGTTCGTTCAAAGCCGAAAGGCAGGAACTATGTATAATAAATAAAAATAAATAAACAAAAAATTAACTAAAATAACTAAAAAAGAGTTAATAAAAAGAACTAAATAAAAAATATTTACAAGCGAGTGTAAAAAATAAGAAAAAATTTGTCTCGGCTCGTCGCTCAAAAATTGATTACGTTACCCCCCCCCCCTCCCTCACCCAACCAGATTTAAAAGATTTCTTCCCCTTTTTTATATATACGAGAAAGAAAATATATTTTCAGTCACAAGAAATCTATTGCCGGAAATATTGACTTTCAAAGAAATTGCACAAGGAAAAATATGAAGAAAAAAAATTCTTATGACAATTTTCCGTTTTATTTGAACTTTAGAAAAAAAGCGAAAAAGGAACCGCGAAGAAGCTGAAAAGAGGAATTTTCGTGAAAGCTTGTCAATTCTCGATAAAAGTAGGAATATACATATTTTTTTTTTGAGGGAGAAGAGAAAACTTTTAAAACGAAATGTAGTTGCATATGTATATGTATACGAAAGCGATCTCTTCATAATATTTGCTCTCTTGGAAAGCCAACAACTTCTCGAATGACATTTGGATTACTCGAATTTCCACGATCATTGATGTTGTTTTTATTGTATTCACAATGCACAGCATATCGATAATAAAAAAGAAAATTATTCAGGAACGAATTTTAATCTCTCTTTTTCACCTCATCTCCATATTACAAATAATAAATAAATATAGAATATATTTTAATTTACATAAGTGGTATTGCGGTACTCGATTTTTGCAGGAGTTGAAATTAAAAATGTTTTTTATCCACTTAAAAAAAATTTGTTAATTAATTTGGCTTAAAAACCATTTCAACAGAAAGGAAATGGAAAATTATAAATGAATAAATTATTATAATAAACTACAATAGTAGTTTGTAATAATTTATAAATAATTTACAATAATTCATAGAAATTAATAATTTAATTTATTCACCGAAAAAATTATATTCTAAATTTAGGAATATAATCTTGGCCCACACATTTTATTCTCAAAATTAGAATAATATAATATTATTTAAATAAGAAAAAGTTTCTTAAAATAAGAAAAAAGAATATTTCTGAGCTTAAGAACTGTACCTTTTATTAATAAAATCAGACGTCTGTCTGTACTTTGCTTAAAACTTCAAAATGTTACCATAATTAGTTATTATGGACATCAGAGATTCCAAAAATATTCTTAAAAAATTTAATGTATGTATGTCTGTCACAAAAACTTTGTACCCCAATCACACAAAAACGCGTGAATCGATTCGTGTCCAACTCGGTAGGGTATTAGGTATTGACCCAAGAAAGGTTTATAAATTTATGTGACGGTTTCGTCAAATAATAAACAAATAATACACGGAAAAAATAAGTTCAGCAGATTTTACGAAACTAATTTCGCACTAGCGGATATTTAAGATTCCTTGACGAAGTTTTTCAAAAACCCAGAAACTTTCACTACTTTCAGCAGAACAATTGTCGAGAAACTGCAACCAGTGTTGTAATTTATAAAACAAGCTTGAATGTAGAAATGTTTCGTATTTTCTGGTGAACATTTTATCAGAAAATGGTAAAAATGTTTCGTGCAATCTAAAAACGCGTGGTTTGAGTTTCCACTTCGCTGTCTATCGTGAATTCTCGAACACAAAGTTTCGTAAAATTCTATACGGGGTGTACCAAAAGTCGCGTTATAAATAGATATGTTGAAGCTTGTCTCGTCGCGTCGGTATTAACTTGTCTGCTGTATATAGAGATAATATGTGGAAGGAAAAAGAGAACTGCTTTACCTGCCGGTAACATTTGGATAATTGTTTTCTTTTACGTATTTCACATTTCATTGTTCCAAATTCGTAACATTTTTTATGTGCTTTTGTAATCCAAACTTTTAATTATTATTAATTTCTTTTAATTTACATTCCAATAAATTTTATAGTTTTATTACTTCAAATTTTAGACAATTTAATATAAACATTTTTTGAGTTTGAATTTAATTTTGAAAATTTTTTGTCAATTTATTTATACAGGGTGTCTACTAAATTTTGCTTGACAAATTCCCGGTCATTTCCCGGTTTTTCCCGGTTGAAAATATCAAATTTTCTTTTTTTTAAAGCATGAATAACAAATTCTAGTCTATTTTAGCAACCTACCTTTGTAGTTTAATGTTATAAATTAATGCATGTAGGTATATATTCATAAAATTTAAAAAATTTAAAAGTAAATTTATTTAAAAAGTTCACAACCATGAAAATACTTTTAATTAAACGATTAAATAATTGCAATGTTTTCAATATGCTACCTCTTATAACATATAAACAGTAGAGTCTTTGTGAAATCTATTTGACAGTATATTATGGTAAGTAATAAGTTTATAATATAAACGAAAGTAAATGTTAAAGTTTATTAAAGTAGAGCTCTTATTGGATTCGAAACAACATTAAAAAATAAAAAAAAGTATTAAAAAATATTTATCAAATCAAGGAATGTAACAAGTGTCAAGGTAAAATAACCTTAAAAACTTTTATTTTAAAACTTGATTAATTAAAAAAAAAATTTAGGTACATTTTCAATTAATTTTAATTTGGGCATTTTAAAATAAAAATAATCCAATGATTTGATATATAAAATATTTTAAATTAATTCAGGAAAATCGATTAAAAAATACTCGTTTTTAATCAGTTTTATTTTTCGCAATATCACACAAATTTTCTAACCAAAAACCACCAAATATCGAAAAAACTCAATTCAAGTAAAATTTTCATAAAATGTTTTGAATTAGATTTAAGACAATAAAAATTTACAAAAATGAATACATATATGTACCTGCAGAAAATTAAACAGTTTATCACTATTAAACGGATTGAACGCTTCTTACCGGGCTATGTAAATAACAAGTTCAATAAAAACATTATTTTTTAAAGAAACCATCGTTTCAATTATGGTATAAAAATAACAAGTTAATTACTAAAAGCTTTTTTTGAATAAATTTTGTATAAAGAATTTATTTGCTAGTTGAAATTTAATTCGTAACCTCAAATTCAAATAAGATACTTAGATACATGTGACTATGAATCCCACTATTTGGCTTGAACTTTTAAATACTATTATTAAAACTTGATAGATTTATAACACAGTATGTTTTCTAATACTTGAATTTATAAAAAATAGCTTACCGAAATGTAAATCAACACAATTAACTTTTTTACAAAATATTTTGCTGTCTTTACTTTCAAATGTCAAAAAAAAATTTTCTAAAAATTTATTGAATTATTACGAATAAATTTCAATTCCCGAATATTTCCCGGTTTTCCCGGTTATTCCCGGTTTTTATTTTTTTCCCGGCTAATTCCCGGTTTTCCCGGTTAGTAGACACCCTGACTAACTTCAAGTTATAGATTTAGCTGTCGCTAAAATATGTTATTGTACATGAAAAATAAAGAGACAGGTATTTTCTTATTTTTCAAAAAACATAAATTTAAAGAAGTTACGCACATTCAAACTTTGAGTGGTAAAACTCGAATGAATAGTGAAAAAAAATTGTTTTGCTTGTCATTTTTTTTCTTTTGAGTATAATTTAATTTTCTTTCTTGGGTCTTGTAGATGGTCTTGTCCTCTTCAAAATCCAGTTTGAAATTTGAAAAAATATTTAAAATTATAAAAATAGGGGATGATTTTCTGAAAATAAATAAGATCAATTTTCTCAAAAACACCACCTTTTTTTCTATCCAAATTTTTACTACAAGTTCTTAAAATAATTATGAACATTTCCTATGACGTCAAAATAATGCAATTCAGCTTCATTTATTTATCCAATTAATCCACACGGAGAGACCCATAGTTGTAAAAATTACTAAAAATGGTTGCAATGACCGGAAATAAGGGGACTTTTAGCATAATGTACTACAGAATTAGATAAATTTACAAAAGAAATAGATAAATTTGCTACATTGAAATAGCAAGTTTTAATATTTTATGTAAGAGTTGTAAATGTAGGAAAAATTGATTATAGTTTTCTCTAATTTAATTAGACAAAATCTGACAAATAAAAACATTTTCCACTAAAACCTACGATCCACTGTAGAAATTTTTAGTGAGCAAGTGTGGCTAGCGAGTGCAGTCATATGGCGCCTTGCATTTCTATTGGTTGCTAACTTCGTCAATCTCCGTAAATGAGCCGATGCCATCCGATCATTGACAGTGACTATGTTTCGCGTATGTAAAATAAATTTGGATATTATCTACAATAATTAAATATAAAGTGATACGTAGGTCGGTCGTTATCTCAGAAATTGACCATTATAAATTAATAAATTTTGCATTTATTCCTGTCCCAAGAACTATGTCTTATAATAAGTTGTTAAAAGTAAACTGCTTTCTCGTAAGTGCTGTAAATTTTCATCATTCAATATATAAGGAAACAAAGATGTATACTTTCAGTGAAATTTGTTGTCGTGCGTGCAGTTGTGTATTAGTGTATTAATTAACCGCGTCTATACATATAAGTAAAATAAACATGTGTGTGTCTTCAAATATTTATCCAATAAATATATATGTGTGTGTGTCTGTGTATGTAAAAATCCTTCCAATTTACCTCCATTAGTCAAGAATTGACGGGAAACCGGCGATAAAAATCCGTATTTTTTCTTTCACTCTTTCTTTCTGCATTTACAAACGACTGTAGTAATTTTACGTACACAATACTTCTGAGTTTACTACAGTTGTTTGGAACTATTGTACAAAATAGTAAGAAACTTTGCTAATTTGGTGAACATTTGTCGAGATTAGTGACTTAGTGTTGTAACGTTGATTTTAAATAATCACGTTATAAAAACCGAATTTAGTTTTCGCCGAAACTTATTCAGTTAATTCTTGATTAATTATTATAAATTAAATGCGGTAGCCAGAATCGAACTCAACATTTTACTTTATTATTATCTTGTTGAATTGTATAGAATCAATATAATACAAAAATGTTGAGTTGTATAAAAATCATATTGTTTATCTCAAGAGAATTCCACACGTTTTGGTTGATTAGAAAACACAATGTTATTTATTGTTATTTAATTACACAGGCACACAAAAAAATAAAAAAGTCAAAACCCAGATGTTACACCCCCCTATCCCCATGTTTTTGGGGTCGCTGAACCCGAATATGACCATGAAAAATTTTTTTCATCGGCCATTTTCCCGCTACCACCCCCTTACACCTGCTCCCGGGGGTTGGAATTTCAGTTTAAAAAAAAGTGGAGTAGGGTGTCTATTCCTATGTTTTTTGGGTCGCTAAAACCAAAAAAGACTACCAAAAACAAATTCTTCCCTCCCTGAACCCCCTACAACCCCCTAAACACCCGAAAGGTTGGGGGTCGAAATTCGAATTTTCACGAAAAGTCGATTACGGTGTCTAAACCTACGTTTTTTGGGTCGCTGAAACCAAAAAAGACTACCAAAATCAAATCCTTTCCACCCTCGACCCCTTACAACCCCCTGCAATAATTTTTGATAATTAATATTTAATTTTCAATTTCCCAAAAATCGGTTCGTTTTATTTGAAAAAAATTATTGCAGGGGGTTGTAGGGGGTCGGGGGTGGGAAGGATTTGATTTTGATAGTCTTTTTTGGTTTCAGCGACCCAAAAAACGTAGGTTTAGACACCGTAATCAACTTTTCGTGAAAATTGGAATTTCGACCTCTCACCCCGGGGTTGTTAAGGGGGTTGTAAGGGGTTAAGGGAGGGAAGAATTTGTTTTTGGTAGCCTTTTTTGGTTTTAGCGACCCAAAAAACATAGGAATAGACACCCTACTCCACTTTTTTTTAAACTGAAATTCCAACCCCCGGGAGCAGGTGTAAGGGGGTGGTAGCGGGAAAATGGCCGATGAAAAAAATTTTTCATGGTCATATTCGGTTTCAGCGACTCCAAAAACATGAGGATAGGGGGGTGTAACCTCTGGGTTTTGACTTTTTTTATTTTTTGTGTGCCTGTGTTATCAACCGACCGAAAATGTGTCAACAATTACACTGCAAGCCCGATCAGCGGTCAGCTCCGGGGGTGCTCGACCGCTGATCGGGCGTAAACATATAGGACCGTATGAACTGTTTTATGATGGGTTACCATTACTTGACTACTGAATTTTTTTTTAAGGGGCCAGAGCGTCTTTAATGTATACGCTACTGCCACAACTTTTCGACTCCCTCTTTGCCCCTCGCCCGCCCCATCTACAAACGACGTAAACAAGTGACCACTGATCGGGTGACCGCTGATCGGGCTTGCAGTGTAATATTAATCGGCACAAATCTACTGTCAACTGGCAACCACCTGTCATAGATGTTGGGCCTGTTATCATGCTGCTGGGGCGAACCCAAGGTGCGCATGACATATATACGGGACCGAAGCAGGATGTCAATTAACCTAATTTCGACAGTTCGTGCCTGGCTGCCGATTGATAATTACGGTTTCACCGCGGTCAATTATTACCACCATCAAAGTAATTAAAGATGGATTTCCGTGCTCGGTTGGACCGAATCAAAGGTTAGTGTCCAGTATCCATCTTCCTCGTTGTCTTGGGAATATCACCGGTGCACGGTGTGACCGAGAAATAATATCGAGAAGGAAGACCTCATGGCAAGCCGATAGGACGCCGCCATTTTCGGTCGACCGACACAATTACCGGCGTGTGGAAGTTCTCAGTTCTCTTCACAAAGTTCAAAGTTTAAAATAAAAAGAAGAGTGATTTAAAAGAAAATAATCTGCTTGTGTGTTCTTATAATTTTCTTTATTCATTTGTTTTATTTGTGTGTTAAATTCAACTTGTCTCTCTCCTCTGTGTGCGGTACTCACGCCCTATTATTTCAATATAAAACGTAACTTCGTGTAAATAAAATATTGAGCTCGATAAGAGCTAGTCCGGGAAAGTTCTTTGTTTTGTTACAGCATCGTGATCCGGGTAGTTTACCTACCTGGCGCCGGGGAAGTTCCCTAAAACGGGTCATCGATGGTGTATTATAAGTTCGAAGTGTGGAATTTATAATTCGGCAATTTGGAATCAGTAAATTCCCATTTTTGTAACGATTCGCGGGTAAGATCCGCAAGTAAACGTAAAGATCGTTACAGTGTAGAAAATAGTAAAAAATACAAAAAGTCCCCTTATTTTCGGTGGTTGCAATGTGAAAATAGTAGATTCTAGTGTGATTTTATACAAAAATTAGTAATCTCGGTCTCTCCGTGCAATATTCTTTAATTGCAAGAACTTCAGAATTATTGAAAATGGAGATTTTTTATGATTAAAATGATATTGCAGGGTGTCAAGAATTGTAAGTCACCTGTGATACTATACTAGCATTATGCTACTGGGTAAAAACTTAGATATTAAAAAGTTTTGTTACTTTAATTCTAGATTTATCTTTTAGAGATGTTTTGAGCAATGTAAAGACAAAAGTTAAGCAGGGTGTCTTATTTTTGTTTAACAAAATTTAAGGTGTTTTCCCAGTTTTGTCAAATTTTTTCCAGGTGTATCTGCTATTTTCATCAAATTTCAATTTACTTGATTTTAACCATAAATAAATCTACAAATGACATATTGGTTTTTATTTCTACTAATATATTTAACAGGGTGTCTACCAACCATGAAAAACGGAATATATTTGGGAATTTAATGTGACCGGGAAAAACTGGTAATATTACAAACCGGGAATTTTCTTATCAAATTAAAAAAAAGTTTTATTGTATTAATTCGATTTTAAAAATTGCTTCGTACTTTAATTTTTATTGATGTACACTACCGTCGGGAATTATCGGTACGGCTGCACACGCACGGCTCAAAAACATACCAATCTTTAAATCACGATTTTTTTGTAAATACAAATGTCAGAAAATTAACAAATATACTATTCGAACGATTATTAAATTCTACGATTAATGGTACATAAATGAAAATTTTAACAATTTATACAAAGATTTCAGCAATCGACAAATTTGACAAAAAAATTTTAAAAATAAAATTTTTTTGGAAATTTTTTCAACCCCTGCACATTTTTCAAAAATTGTAGAAAAAATTTGAAACTTACATAAGTGTGATCATTCAAGTCTCATCTTTAATTTAAGACCAAAAGAGTTTAAAAATCTTATTCGGTTCGTGAGTTATTATAAACGTCCGAGCATGTTTTTTGACAAATGCATTGAATTAGTCGATTTTAAACGGTTTTTGGCTGAAAATGCTCGTCCGTTTATAATGATATCTCGCTAACCGATTAAGATTTTTGAACTCTTTTGGTCTTAAATTAAAGATGAGACTTGAATGATCACACCTGTATAAGTTTTAAATTTTTTCTACATTTTTTATAATATGTGCAGAGGTTGAAAAAATTTCGAAAAAAAATTTATTCTGAAAATTTTTTGTCAAATTTGTGGATTGCTGCAATCTTTGTATAAATTATTAAAATTTTCAGTTATGTACCATTAATCATAGAATTTAATAATCTTTCGAATGGTATATTTGTTAATTTTCTGACATTTGTATTTACAAAAAAATCGTGATTTAAAGATTGGTATGTTTTTGGGCCGTGCGCGTGCAGCCGTACCGATAATTTCCGACGGTAGTGTAAAATTTATGAAAACAGACCCGAGTTAAAATTTAAGCCCTACTTTCAACTTACGTCTTATTTTAGATTTTAGCATTCGTAACGTAGGGTCTACTTGCGATACAATTGGTTCGAATTAAACTCTACTATAACTATAACTGCATTCAATCAAATTCTCGGCTATTTCCCGGTTTTCCAGTTTGGTAGACATACTGATGTTAAATGTATTGGTAGAAACTAAAACCTGTCAAAATAAAATAAAACCCTTCTTTTTCGTAGGGGTACGACAGCTAGTTTATATATAAAATAACTTTAATATTAATAACAGAAATGATTCAAAATTAATTAACATTCATATTAATTAATATTTAAGGAATAATTTTTTATATTCTAACTTCAAGAATAAAATACATGGTAAATATATTTAAATAGGTGCCAATATTTAGAATACGGTTTTTTCCATTTTCCTAAAGTTTTGAACATTCAAATGAACGAAATATTTTTTTATGCTCTAATATTTTCAAAAATAATTAGACTGAAATTCAAACAATATTGTAATTAATTATTCTTTAGCTAAAAAAGATTTTTTTTATTATATATAAAAAAAAAAAAAAAAAAAAAAAAAAAAAAAAAAAAAAAGCAATATTTTGTAAATAAAATTTAAATTAAAAGAAGTAATAGAAATATTGTCGTTCATTTGAACGTTCGAAACTTTAGGAACATTTTTTTCCGGGTTTTTTAAAAAAATTAATTTTTTTTAAATATTAATTTTTAGTAAAAAATTTTTTAAAAAATATTTTCTTCAATATCAAAAAATCGAAATTCAAATCGAAATAACGGGAAGTTAGTGTTAAAAAATAAAGAAAAAGAATGATTTCTATTGAAACATTCGAGGCGGAAAAGCGAGCGACTTGTGCTCATACGCACAAGTCAAAGTGCTCTCATTATAACGTTAATAATGAAACTAATTAAAGAGCGGCTAATGTCTATAATATGCAGCGATTAACGCTACAATGTGACGTTAAATCAGAACGCGTTAATTTTTCAGAATACACGTTGTCTCCTCAGGCTAATTATTCCAAGTATTAAAATCATTTCTCAATAATTTCACCTTCTTCGTAATTGTTTTTTCAATTTTAATTGCAATGAGAGAAATATTTCATTTCGGTAAACAATAGAAGTCGCTTTTTTCTTATTTTAAAATTATACTATAAAAAATAAAAAAGCGTATAAAAAAAAATCATTCAAAATTATAAATATTATTCCTTTAATTTTATTAATTATTATTATAATTATTATATATTGCCAGGGAAATCAGGGAAAAGTCAGGGATTTTTATTAAATACTGAAAAAAATTGAATTTAGAAGAAGTTACAAATGATTGCACACGGAGAAAAATAAATAGTAATAATTACACTATTTTCGATGAAAAATTACTACTTTCAAGTAGTAATTTTGAAACTGCTCAAGAAATAGTAACTTTTGCTTCGTTTTCAAACGATTTTTACTTTTTTAAAAAAGTATAATTTACTTCAAGGAATCTAAATCTACTACTCTGAGCAAAGCAACTTTTATTACGAATCAGAGCAATTTTTACTATTTAGTAAAGATTTTTACTCGAAAAAGTAGTAATCCGTACCCACACAATGACGCGCCTCACACCGACGGGTGAAATGAATGCCGGCGCGCCTGCGCGTCTATCCACGTCGTGACGAAAAAAATGCTGGTGTAGAGAGCTATATTGTCTCGTTTTATTTTAATAAATTAAAATAAAATAATCAGTGCGTTCAAAAAATATTCTTTCAAGTAATTAACACTCTACATGTGTATTATTATTCATTATTCATAAGCTTCACTTTTATCATATTCATACTTACAATTAACAACTTAACATATCGGAAAATCTTAAGATCTATACAAATTCGAACCCTACCTAATATTTATATCTACCCAGATAGCCAAGTGTACTGATCGTCATTTTCCAGTACGGCGTACTGAGATTAGGGACCGTCCATAAACCACGTAGCCCCATTTTTGGGGAATTTTGACATGTAGTACGCTATTACATGTATTAGCGCCATTTTTTCCTCTTGTCGTAGTCAATTGCTTGACCCCCCCTCCCCCTCAAGAGGCTACGTGGTTTATGGATGGCCCCTTATGCTCGTATTGTACCATCAGTACGAAATAATCACCTATACCCAATGGGAAGTAAACGATTGGTTCAATAATGGGCCATGCTTGGCGAACTCCGTTCCATTATTGGAACATTAATGGCAACCATCATTGGACCACCAATGGTTTAAACTTGGGATGATCACGCTACTGCCAATGATCGGTAGCCAAGCATCGGGCCAATATTAGTTGCCAAGAAATTGCCAAGGAAACAAAATCGATTTTCAAAAGCTTGATTTTTTATTGGCAGCCAACAAAAAACCAAGGGTTTGAAAATTGATTTTTTTAAATTATTAATTAAAATTTATTTTTAAAATATATATTTTTTAAAAATTTATTTTAAAAAAATATATATTTTTTTTAATTAATAGAACATATTAATTTAATTTGTCACCTCTGGTAAAACAAAGATGAAAGACTGATAAATTCCCTCACTTTATATCTTACAGTGGAGGGATAACTGTGAATGTCTTTGCGAGAGAGGAGCAGGTACTTATATAGAGCCAGTGAAACAGGTCACAAGCGAGAAGAAATCACTAGCATGCACTCTGGCGGCGCTTGTCAAGACTGTTTTCTGGCGCGCATGCATATCCTGACATTATCGACACAGCGCTTGGCAACCAACGTTGCGCCACTTCCGACAAGCGCCGCCAGAGTGCATGCTAGTGATTTCTTCTCGCTTGTGACCTGTTTCACTGGCTCTATAAGTACCTGCTCCTCTCTGGCAAAGACATTCACAGTTATCCCTCCCCTGTAAGATATAAAGTGAGGGAATTTATCAGTCTTTCATCTTTGTTTTACCAGAGGTGACAAATTAAATTAATATGTTCTTTTAATTTAAAAAAAATATATTTTTGAAAAATATATTTTTTTAAAATATATTTTTTAAAAATAAATTTTAATTAATAATTAAAAAAAATCAATTTTCAAAACCTTGGTTTTTTGTTGGCTGCCAATAAAAAATCAAGCTTTTGAAAATCGATTTTTTTTCCTTGGCAATTCCTTGGCAACTAATATTGGCCCGATGCTTGGCTACCGATCATTGGCAGTAGCGTGATCATCCCAAGTTTAAACCATTGGTGGTCCAATGATGGTTGCCAATTGTTTTGCCAAGAAAAAACCATTGGGCACCAAGCATGGCCCATTATTGAACCAATCGTTACCATTGGCAACTTCCCGTTGGGTATAATATTAACATATTCGTCGTCGTTTTGTCGTCCGTCGTTCGTGTATTTCCGTACTTCATCGTTCGGTCGTTCGACTTTTATAATTTATTCATAGTATCGTATATACATATACTCATTGTACATACATATACGCATGCGCAGTAGTGTTCTATGAATATCAGGTATGTTACGCATGCACAGTAGTGTTCTGTCAATGTTACGCATGCGCAGTAGTGTTCTGTCAATATTACGCATGCACAGTAGTGTTCTATCACTATAACGCATGCGCAGTAGTGTTCTGTTAATGTCAGGCATGCGCAGTAGTGTTCTATCTGTATCACGCATGCGCAGTAGTGTTCTATCATTATTACGCATGAGCAGTAGTGTTCTATCACTATAAAGAAAAATTTTATGTTGCAATAACATTTTTTAAACATTAACAAATTAATTTTTTAAATTTTTTGTTTTATACAGTGTTAAAGCTCAGGAAAAGAGCTTTAAAAGGAGACCTTTTTGAGCTTTTTATCTTTAATAATAAACAAAATACAAAACTTTTTGTAAAGCCTTCAATCTCTGTAGGGTGGGCAAAAGTTATTGAGCGGCACTGTAAGTGAAAAGAATTAGATTATTGAGTATTGAGACTTAACAATTCTATTTCTGTGTAAGATATTTCTAAAAAATCATTATTTTCAATGGTTTACAAAAATTTAAATAACTTCTAAAAACATGAACACTTTTTAATGATCTTAAGCGTACTTTAAAGGTTATTTTCTACAGAATGGGAATTACTTGTAGACATTAACGTATAATTTTTTCTTAGAGATTGCAGGTCAGCAAAGTTATACACAAAAATTTCAATTTGAAATAATTTTTTTTACAAAAAACTATCCTACAAAAAATATAAAACATAATATGATGTAGATTTTTCAAGAAAATTTAGTAAAAAAAATATGTTTGAATTCTAAAAATTATTTTTCTGTTAACCCGTTGCCTGTTAACGACCGTTGGGTAGTAAACTTCTATATTGGATCCGACATTTTAAATTTTTTTAAAAAAACTTTAGATTTATATTCGGGGACCTTAAAAAACTGTTAAATAATGAGTTACAGAATAATTTACCTCGTTTTTTGCTTTTAATTCATAAAAGTATTTTGAGATTTTTGGACCATTTGACTTTTGACAGCTCTATTGGCATCGGAAATGAAAATTTGCAAAAAACGCCCATCGCCATTTTAAAGTACATGAATGTAGAAATCTTTTAAGCCCTAGAACGTTTAAATCTATCAAAGGAATTTTTGTTTAGAGCTCTGTCCGTGTTGACGTGCGGAATGTCCCATAATTATTTAGTTATTTAAAAAAAATTATTTTATTGATGCAAATAAACATTTATTTGAATTAAAATCCATGCATTACTGAATCAAGTAATTTTTCTAATTGATTTAAAGCAATATTTATTAGATGCAATTATTTCATTCATTTGACTTCAATAATTCGAATTTGCTACAAATAACTATTTATTTGATACTACAAATTAAAATTTTTATATCAAGGGCAGTTCCATACGAAAAGGAAATGGTGGATCACCGATTTTTCTTAATGTTTGTAATTTTGTAGTATTCGGGGTACTAAATAACTGTGCCAGGCTTCCGTTTCCGGTACCGTTGAGTAGTGCACGCGTTTGTAAAGGGTTAATAGTTTTTGGCAAAATTTTGAGTATTTTATTGAAGGGTGGGTAGTGTAGTGTTTGAGATAACAAAGGAAAGAGTGGTGGTGAAAGTAAAAGAAGTGTATGTGTGCGAGTGGGTAAGTGTGAGTGATAAAAAAGGTAAAAAAGAGAAGTGAATGTTGTGAGGTTAGGTTGCTTGAAGTAAGAGAAAAGAGAGAGAGAGAGACAGTGGGAAATATTGAATGATAAGGTAGATTTTTGGAATGGCTGAATTTGATTCAAGTAGTGTGCGAGAGAGTGAGAAAAAGGCGCGAATACTTAAAAGAGGAATAGGGAAGAATGGAA
Organism: Leptopilina syphax; assembly: GCA_032872505.1. Classification (NCBI taxonomy): domain Eukaryota; kingdom Metazoa; phylum Arthropoda; class Insecta; order Hymenoptera; family Figitidae; genus Leptopilina; species Leptopilina syphax. The sequence goes on from CM065472.1 coordinate 31,618,074, forward strand.
AGGTAATGACGTGTGAAGACTGTATGGACTTGATGGAGCTAGTAAAAATGTTGAATGAGGCAATGGAAGAGCCTTATGAGAGAGTGTGGAAAAATTTTGTAACGGTGTGTGATTTAGGTGATGAGAGGGGTAAAGAGATTAATGAATTAGATGAGGAAATGGAAAGGATGCAGGAAAAGTGGAAAAGGTTGGCGAGTGAGTTGGAAGGTATGAGAGAAAGAGTGGATGATTTGGAAAAATTTATTTTAGAAAAGAAGGAAGAGGATGAGAAAATGGAGGTTATAGGTAAGAATTCCGGAAGTGGGCAACGGATTTTCCAAGGTTTGCAATTTCTATAATAAACTTTATAAAAATAAAGTACTAATACAGGGACAAACAGTCACCAAGTTTTATTTGAAAATATTCATTTGTTTATTTTTTAAAAACAATTTAATTTTAATGTAACATTTTTTTTAAACATTTATATCTTAGAACTGGATTATCGGATTTTGATGAAAATTTTTGGACACAATTAATGAAGATTTGAGCTTTTTAAGAAAAATTATTTCAATGTTGAAAAAAATTATTTATTGTAAAAAATAATTGTTAATAATAAACAAATGAATAATTAATTGTGTTCTGGACCTTTTTCGTAAATTTTTTTTTCAGAACCTTAAACTATATAAATCAAGGATTAAATAACTGAAAGAAAAAGTTGGTAGATCGAAATAGTTTATTAACTGTGAATTTTTTTGTGAGCGCGGTCGCGTTGTTCTGTGCGTCGCGCTTGAGGTTAGAATAGATGATCGGGTGAATGAAGAAGGATAGGAATGAAGATGGAGGTTAAGGATTTAAAGGGGTGGGGCGTTAATGGGCAATCAGTCAGTATGGACAAAGGGAACTGGAAACGGAAGCCCTGGCACTGGCGAATTTTGAGTGGATTTTGAGTGGATGAGTGAGATGAGAATAGATTAAGTTGCGTGTTGGTTGAAAAATTGTAATTAGGTTAAGGATATATGTAAATAATTGTAAGATTTTGTAATTTATTTTGTAAAAGGATCCTCGAACCAGAGAGCAGGGAGAGTAAATAAAAACTAACTAACTGTGCCAAACAGTTTAGCAAAAAAAATTTTTTTTGCAAGATATTTAGATTTGAAAAATCGGAAACTGAAAATAAATAAATGTCAATTTTTTATAATATTAAAAAAAAGTTAAGAAAAATTAAATTTTCAATAATTTGTTTATTTATTTACACGGGCCGTACCCTTTCGTACAAAAGTACTAAATATAAAAGAAAATAATATTAGTTTATTAGACGAAGTGATGACACATCATTTACGTTGAGCAAAAAATTTTGTTCCTCAAACCATTTATAAAAACGCTAAAAGGTATGCCATAGAAATCAATGCTGGAATGAAATTCGTTGGCTTCTCTTGTCAGCCTAGCAATAACTGCATTAGAAATAAAATTAGTTCTGCATAATGACCGTCTGAGGAGAGTCGGATTTCTAGTAGGCCTAAAATTGACTGTGAAATTTAATAAAGATAAAAGTTGAGGACAATTTATAAATCCGTTAATTATTTTAAACAAAAAGAGTAAGTCAGAAAATAGGAATCTATTGCTTAGAAGTGGTATACCTAAAATCCGCCTTAAGTCAGTATAGTCATGACTGTGTCTATCAAATGATATCCCCGTTTGTCTTGCAACAAAACGCATAAATTTGTTTTGAATTCGCTCAAGCTCAATTATGAGATATTCCTGATAAGGTAACCAGATTAGTGAGGCAAACTCAATAATTGGTCTGACTAGTGAGAAATATAAAACCTTCATTGCCAGGACATTATTGAAGCGGGTTGTATTTCTGGTGACGAAGCCCAAGGCCCTGGTTGCTTTGTTAATTACTGATTTGAAATTTAAGGAATTGTCAAGTAGTACACCCAGGTCCCGAATTGTGGAAACTCTGGAAAGAATTCCGTTGCCAATTGTATAATGATAATTTATTTTGTTAGAACTTCTACCAAATGAAATAATGGAACATTTATTAATATTGAAAAAAAGTTTATTCTTGAAAGACCATTCGATGAGACGATTAAGATCAGATTGAAGGTCATATGTATCTTGATTTTTAGTTATAGATTTAAAAATTTTAAGGTCGTCAGCAAACAAGAGAAAAAGGCAATGTTTAATTACAGAATTAATGTCATTTATAAATAATAAAAAAAGAGTGGGCCAAGATTTGAACCCTGTGGTACATCGGAAGTTACTAGAAAAGGTTGAGAAAAATCTTGGTCAACACGGACAGTAGAATATCTATCAGAAAGATAGTTTTTTTGTCCATGAAATTAAATTATAAGAGAAACCCAAGGCCTCCAACTTTGCCACCAGAATTGCGCATGGTCTACCTTGTCAAAGGCTTTAGCAAAGTCAGTGTTTAAACAATAATTTTTTATTGTTAAAAAAATATGCTAAGGACATCATGGAGTTTCCTAAAAAAATTATTTTCTCAAAATTTAAACCTTCCTTAATAAGTGGTTAAATTTTTAAAGAAGTGCTTTTTGATGTTTTTGAGAAAAAAATTTTTGAAGTTTGCGTTACGAGTTTTTGTGCGTTGCGCTAACTATCAGTGTATTTTAAAAGATGATATGACCTTTACTGCTCGCCCCTAATACATATACGTATATATTATTATTATAAACAGTTTAACAATATATTTTTAACTTTTTTATAAACATTATTTTCCTTTTTTATTGTAAAAAATCTTTTCCTCCAAACTTTATCCAGGCTTATATTTCTAATATTTATTTTTATGGTCTTCAGTGGAACAAAAGTCAAACGTTATTGTGTCAAATTTATTTTCTACTAACTGAAAAAATGCTTTAAGGAAAAGATTTTTTACATTAACCCATTGATGCCTATAGGCAAAGGAATGCAGATATAATAAAAGTAACTACTGGAATCCTGGCCTGGGATCTAATGATAATTTTTGTCGTTGAATTTTTTATTTTAGGACAAATGAAATTTCTGTGACTTGCATTATAGGTTAAAAAGTAATTCGGATGTTTGAAAATTAGGTCAAATGGAATTTCGGACAAATAAATTTTATGTTAAATGGTTATTCGAATAAATGAAAATTATGACAAATAAAATTTCTATAAATTAAAATTTATGAAATATGACATTTCGTAGATTTAAAGGTTATGTCTCATGAGAATTCGAGTAAATGCGTTTTATGTTAAATGGTTATTCGAATAAACGAAAATTGTGACAAATAAAATTTTTATTAATTAAAATGTCTTAAATATGAAATTTCGAAGATTTGAAGGTTATGTCACATGAGAATTCGAGCAAATGCGCTTTATGTCACTTGATAATTCGAGTAAATGAACATTATGACAAATAAAATTTCGATAAATGAAAGTTATGTAATATAATATTTCGAAGGTTTGAAAATTATGTCAAATGGAAATTCGGAGGATTAATAATTATGACAAATAGTCATTCGGAAAAACAAAATGTATGTCAAAAAAATTATCGACATATTAGAAATTATATTAAAAAACAATTCGACTATTTAAATACACTGCAAGCCCGATCAGCGGTCACCCGATCAGTGGTCACTTGTTTACGTCGTTTGTAGATGGGGCGGGCGAGGGGCAAAGAGGGAGTCGAAAAGTTGTGGCAGTAGCGTATACATTAAAGACGCTCTGGCCCCTTAAAAAAAAATTCAGTAGTCAAGTAATGGTAACCCATCATAAAACAGTTCGTACGGTCCTATATGTTTACGCCCGATCAGCGGTCGAGCACCCCCGGAGCTGACCGCTGATCGGGCTTGCAGTGTAATAGGATAAAGAATAAATCGATAAATTAAAAATTATGTTGAATGAAATTTCGAAAACTGTAAATTATGCGAAATGATGTTTCGATGATAAGAATTTCGATGTTTTCTCGGATGTTTTGAATATTAGGAAATTGAAATTTGAGGAATAATCATGCGCCCCTACATGGTCTGAAGCTGCATAAGCATAAATTTTGTTTCAATATATCAGAAATATTAAATACATTACAGAATTTAGAATAACTTTTACAATTTTTTAGGAGGGTCCACTCAAGGTTACACTTTTTTCATTCCTTAAAAATTAGCTTTTTTTAAAAAAATCAATTGCTTTTTCCAAATAAAAAAAAATCAAAGCTATTATGGTATAAACACATATCTACACGGAGAGAAAAAACAAGGCTTTTCCCCGTGACTTCAATTCATGCCTTTTCAGGTAGCAGTTTCACCGGATTTCCCGATGAATTTCATGCGTTTAGCAGTTAGGCCACACCTTAGCCCTAGAATCTCACCGGGAAAACCCGTGAGCGTCCTGCATTTTTACTGTGATAATTTTCACGCGTTAAATGCATATTTTTTCATGGGGAAAAGCCTTGTTTTTTCTCTCCGTGTAGGGATCTAAACTAAAGTTCGGAATAGAAACCTCCAATTAATTTGTTTTGATGAAGAATTTTTTAGAAAAAAAGCTTAGGCGGTCCACTCAAGGTGACATTACCCTAATTATAATTATATATATATATATATATATATAATTATATTTTTGTAAGTCCGTTGTCACATAAATAAATAAATTATAGTTATATATATAATAATTTAACAATAAAGATGCTATTAAGTAAATAATAAAAATTAAATATTATAATAATAATGTATAATAATAAAAATTTATGTATGTGGAAATAAATAAGTAAAATGTCTTCCGAGCGAGGAATATGACGCTAGTTAAGTATGTACGTATTGGTAAGGTACCAGTATAACGACGGTATGTCGTATGACTAAAATTATAAAATATAAGTACTCCATAAACGTATGAGGCTCGTATAATACCATTACGTTGTACTGTCATTTATGAAAATACAACATATTTGTATACGATACAAGTACCATACCGGTACACCGTACTCTGCGTGGTGAGGCGAACATAACTTTAAGGTTATGTTCGCTTCAAAGTTGTCAATGACATATGCCTCCAGTGCACATGGTGCAATGATTTTTTGTGGAAAAGCTGACTTTTGAGGTGCAACACAAAAGTTTTAATCTTTGTAACATGTGACTTTATATTTAAATTAGAAATCAGTGGTTTAGTTTCTATTAATCTATATGTAATATGTGTATACTATTAATCTCAAGTGGTTTTGCTTTATTATAATGCTTACTTTTATCTTTAGCGTATTCTAATTACTACAACAATGGAAAACTTTAGAATTTTAAACTATTTTGTGCTTTACACTTGAGAAAAAATTTTTAATTCAAGAGTTACAGTTAAATATATAGAAATCGCAATATTTTTTATAATTTTTCTTACTTGTAGATCAAATAAACATGTGTCATCATTTATAGGTTAGAACGTCCAAATGATTTTCCATACATTAAAGCACTTTAGTTTATAAATGGTCATTATTCATAATTATTTTAAAGAATGTTTAAAAATTAACAAAGCAAAACCACTACAGAATTATTTACTTAAAATACTACAAAACCCTGATTATTTTAATATAAGTAAATGTGGTTACAAGTTACATGATTTATATAATAATCTTTAGGTACAAAAAAAAAAGAACTCTCTTAATAAAAATAAATTACTTCAAAATTAAATTCATCTTAGTAATGATTCTTTCAGAAAATTTATCATCAAATAATAAATTGAAATAGTTAATACTTAATACAGACTAAAGCACAAGAGGGGGAGGGATATAAAAGGCTTTACACGCGGTACTAGTATAGTACGAATACAGTAACCGTACGTTAAACTAAATTACAAAAACCTTCAGTACACCATACTATTATCGTACTCGTATTATACGAGCATAAGCATACTGGTACGACATACTAGTACAGTACCTGTTACCGTGCGAAGGTAGATGGCGAGAAGTGTACCAGTACGACTTATACGCCATACTTGTATTGTACATGCATCGTACTAGTACGCTGGTTATCTGGATAACGCAACCTAAAATCGCACGCATTTACACTAAGCCTCTCGGCCACGCAATCGCTATAGAAAAAAATGTTGGTTACCCGCATATATCCCTTTCCCATCCCAAGTAGAAATGTAATACTGGCATAGTACTGACTGCCAGTATAGCAGTACTGACTCTAGTACTAAATCAGTATTGGGAAATCCCTGGCTGGTAACGCTGTCCAGTACTGATTTTTTACCGGCAGTCAGTACTAAGTCAGTATTAAAATATCACTGGCAGAACACCGCCTAATTACTGATTCGCAGGTAAAATTTAACAAATTTGGAAAATGCTGTAACGCGTTCTCTAAAACAAAATTTACCTTTAGAAGCTTATATTAATTTGTTATTTGATTATTAAAGAAAAGGGAGTAAATTGAATACTAATAATTATTATTCATATTTCTGTAGTAAATAAACTTTTATGAGTAACAATAAAAATGTAAATAATTAGCAAAATTGCTTTTATTGAAATAAGTTTAAAAAAAATTTTTTCTTTTTTTTAATTATTTTTTCATGGATTGCCCACATCATTAACTAGAAAAAATTTCTAAGTCAAAAAAAAATTTTTTTTTTACATCAACAAATTAATGTTTATAATGATTTTAAATAATGAAAAACACGTTTTTAACAAATATTTAATGTTACTTTTTAAAAAATATAAAACTCACATAAGGGCAAATCCTTGAGGGCCCACATCATGAACTAGAAAAAATTTCTAAGTCCAAAAAAAGATTTTTTTACATAAAAAAATTAATGTTTACACGGAAAGACTTTGTGTTTCAAAATTTAACATGATCATGTCAAACAGGGGAAAACGATGTTTTTATGTTATTTAACCGTATTAACGTATCAACTATTAATATGGTTTATACTAAAGATTGGGACGGACCATACTAATTTTTTGTATTACTTTGTTAAAAGCTGATACGTTCGTACGATTAAATAACATAAAAACATCGTTTTCCCCTGTTTCAAATGCATCATATTAAAGTTTGGAATGAATTCTATTAATTTTTGAAACAAAAAGTTTTTCAGTGTATAATGATTTTAAACTATGAAAAACGCGTTTTTAACACAAATGTTTTGACATTTTTTTTTTTTTTGAAATGATAAAAATATTAATTTATGAATATTTATGGTCTATTATTATATTATTGATATTGTTATTATTATTATTAAACTATTTAATTATTTGTCATGGTGTATTAGTGTCAATAAATAATTTATTGAATCATCAAAAGCAAGTCAGCAAGTCACCTACATTAAAGCAATAATTTTCAAGTAGGTCCCGTAGCATAGTGGTAAGAGTTTATTTAGGAATTTTTATTGATGATCGATTTCAATTTACTGACCATGTTAAAACCTCAATTGATAAAGCTAAAAAAGCTTTTTTTCTCTTAAAAGATTATTCGTTTCTCGCTAAATTGATCCGCGGGTAAAACTGCTTTGCTATATTTTACTAATTCGCCCGATTTTGGTTTACGGTTGTCTTATCTGGTTTGGGATTTCCCCAAATGCAATGGAAATGATCAGAGTTTTTGAACGGTCCTGTCTGCGGGCTTGCCTCGGCATGTATCGCGACCCCGCGACTGATGTTAAGAGATTTTACTCTAATAAAAAAATTTATAATAAAGCAAATATCCCTAGGATCGACATTTTTATTCTTAAACTAATTAGAAATCATATTGCAAAATCATTAAAAAATCCAACTAATCCACTTATTTACAATGCATTCAACATAGAAAATGACTACATACACAAAGCAAATGTTATATTACTCTTTTATTTTGTTCAGCGTTATTACTTATCGCTGCATACTCAAATGTATATATTATTGTTGAATAAAAAAGTATTAAATAAAAAAAACATAGTGGTAAGAATGTTGTCTGCATGAAGGAGTATAAGGAAACATATCTCCAATGAGAAAATTTCCTGATATTGACTGTACTTCTCTGCAGTAAAATCGACAGGCACGCGAAAAGTAATAGCCTCATGTTCACTGATAACAGCGCCGCCAAACGGGAGAAATAAGTACAATTTTACATTTTAAGTATTTTTATCTTTGACAGTTGATTGATATTTAAGGTTAGAGGATCCTCTAAGTGTTGTATTGTAAAATAAATGAACAGAATTAAATTGTTTTATACGTTATATAAATAGAAAGGACTTCAAATAAACAACCAAAAATTCTTTGCAATAAATTCATAACTGTCTGTTGGTAAGAGTATAAAAACTTTTACCCTTACAAAATAGTATATTAAATAAACTTATCATTCTCGGTGAGGCTTTGAAAAAACACTTTTTTCAGAAGCATTTTTTTTGCTTTATAACTAGACATGCAATTTTTTATAAAACAATTCATATTACTATTATTTTATTGTTGTTATCAATTTGGTACATAACGAAAAAACTACGTAAACAAAACTTTTATCATGGACAGCATGGAGGGTATATATTTTCTCCTGTAGCGGCGCTAATATCAGTGAACAAATTTCCGGTATGCCAATTTTCGTGCATGGCGATTTTACGCAGTCAAGTACAGTCAAAAGGGATACATATACATACTTCTCCTTATACTCCTTCATGGTTGTCTGGTAGTCAGTAGGTCGTAGGCTCAATTCCCGCGTGCGTCAGATTTTTTTTTTTTGGTCACGATTTAATTAAAAAAAGTAAAAATTGTAAATAAGAATGTTATTTATCAATAATTGGACTAATTTGTTATTAATAAATAATTAATTTATTAATTTAATTGAAAATAAGGTTGAGGGCATTTTATGAAATCCACGAGGACACCGCGTGGAAAATCCATATGGAATCCATGAGGATTTTCCTCGAGGGCACCGATGACGGAAAGCATGTCACGCCTTCGAGGGCTCCGCGTGGATTGCCCCTACGGGTTCCACATAGCAAGAGGGCAAACCACGAGGGCCCTCACCATTTTTCTGCACGGGTAATCATAAAGAAATGTTAAAATAATATTAAAATATAAAACTTGCAGAATTTTCATAGAATTTCCAGGGGGTTCTTCCATGGAATTTTTTGACGTGGGAGGGCGAGGGGGGATGAGGGGGTAATATTTTCAAAAAAGCCGTTAAATATTTTTTTTAATAGACTCTTCGATATTTATTTAATGTTCTATATAAATATTTTATTTTATATACCCGTGCAGAAAAATGGTAAGGGCCCCCGGCGGGGCCCTCGTGGATTGCCCTCTTGCCATGTGGAATCCGTAATGGCAATCCACGTGGAGCCCTCGAAGGCGTGACATGCTTTCCCTCATCGGTGCCCTCGAGGAAAATCCTCATGGATTCCATATGGATTTTCCACGCGGTGCCCTCGTGGATTTCATAAAATGCCCTCAACTTTATTTTCAATTAAATTAATAAATTAATTATTTATTAATAACAAATTAGTCCAATTATTGATAAATGACATTCTTATTTAACAATTTTTACTTTTTTTTAATTAAATCGTGACCAAAAAAAAAAATCTGACGCACGCGGGAATTGAGCCTAGGCCTGTGCGGTTAACCGGTTAACTGGTTATAAAACCGGTTATTGTCATAACCGGTTAACCGGTTATAAAATTTTTGAGCAAACGGTTAACCTTTTTTCGGTTATTTTGAAATAACCGATTGTTTATTCATTTTTTATTTTCAAAAAACATAAAATTAGTGTGTGCAATTAAACTCTATGTGCTTAAGGGGACCGTACACCACGTACTTTTGCGTGTTTTTTAAACATTTATTTTTTCATAGTAAAATGTATCAAAATACTGGGCTCTTTTCACACATATTAACATACATATTGAGGATTAAGAAAAAAATATTTTTTTATTTATTCTGCCCTTCATGGCGACAAAATGGCGGCTAAAGTGATTGTCCGGAAAAAACTGGTTGACACGATATCTCTTCTTCAAAATGTCGGAAACATTTTTCTGGAAAAATGTCACTTAATGTTTATTTGCTAAAAATATTATTTTGCTTAATGTTTAGGTGCTTTGAAACGTAATTTAATGCATTCTGAACTAAAGTTTTTTAATAAAAAAATTTTTTTTTTAAACTTAGATAAATTTTTGAGCAGGGCAACCGTAAGGGCAAAGAACGGGGTCCCTGCTGGTGCCCTCGTGGATTTCTCCTCATGGATATTCCACGAGGGCCCCCAACGGGGGCCTCGGAGCTGTGGGGCTCGAGCGTGGCTTTTTCTACACGGGTACTAATTATATTTTTTCCTAATTCCCAAATGTTTTTTTTTAAAACAAAAAATCTAATTTCAAAAAGAGGAATAATTTTTTTTTATAAATGTTGTTCCTTTGAATTTTTCAAAAGACGGGAGCATAACTATAAATTTGTGAGAGCCGTAGTTTATTTTTTCAAAGAGAAGAGAAACGAATGTACAAATCAAAAACGTAAACGAGACTTTGGTTTAGTGCCCAAGTGTGTATGGCTTGAAAAAAAAGTGGAAAAGTGGAACATCACCCTATTTTTAATGAAAAGGTTGGCTTTGTCACATAGGCTTTTTTTCTCTATTCGGTGAAAAATCATTAACATTCAATTGTATTTTGCAATGCGAGTTATTGTCTCTCGTCCACAAAAAAAAAAAAATTGGATCGTCAAAAACTGTCATTACATCTAATGAAACAAATTCGCAAATTTATTTTTTTATCGAAATTCCGTGTATAAAAAAGTTTCACCTGTTCTTTTTATTAGGGAAAAATGTCTATTATAGAAAAATTTATAAATTCTTAGTACACCTTTTTTTCCTCCTAAGTGCGAAAGAACAATTAGAAATTAAAAAAAAACAATGCTGATTTGCATTCCTACCCGCATGAGCAGAGTATGACTATTGACTGGAATTTGTTTAAATGAACTTTCACTTATATACTCTTAGCGCCACTAATTTCTAATTCTAAATCAGAGACGAAAAATTACACCGTCGAGTCAGTGTCGGAGATTTAAATGACTCACGAGGAAATTATTCGAGTGAATCGAAACATTAAACTGTTTCATTCTGTGATCATTATTCTTACTTTTTATTTTCTTTTCTTTTTAACCGTCAATTTTATTTTTCATTTCATTTTTTTATTTTATTCTTTTCTTTCTTCTTATTTTATTCTTTTATTTTTTTGCTTTATTCTTTTATTTCTTTTTATTTCATTCTTTTACATTATTCTTTTATTTCTTTTTATTATTATATTGTTTTCATACTATTTTAATTAATTTTTTATTTTCATTTAATTTTTGTTAAGTAACTTAAAATTTTTAATTAGGTTATACCCGTCACTAATCACATTTTTTTATTTTTATATATTTATATTAGGGTACGGTGGGGCATTACTATTCCTGTTTGGATTCTTGAGTCTAAAAAATGTATTTAAAAAAAAATAAAAAAAATGAGTATGACCGTTTGAAAACTTGATTTCTTATAGCTACAATTTTGCCATGTATTATTTTGCTGAAACTCGATTAAATGTTCCGAACTACAGCGATTTTACGAATTTTTTTTTTTTTATGTCGAAAAAAACGAGGGGCGAAAATATTCTTGCAGCTACTAATGATATAATAGGGTAAGTCCGGGGGAGATAGCCATAGTTTTTTTAAAATAGTGTAAAATTTATAAAAAAGCTTTTTTTGTCTAAACTTTTATTGATAATTAAACATTGAACACTTAACTTGAAAATAAAGAAACATAAAATAAAATATTTTCATTGCAACAATCTTAAAATTGACATTTTCGAAAAAGTGCATTTGGCCATTTCTCTGGAATGTCCGGGTGAGATGGCCACATGTGTTCGGGAGAGATGGCCACTACCTATAATTTTTGGCTTTTATCTTAAATTTAATTTTTAATCGTTCACATCACTTTCCTCTTTTTCTGGTCGCATTTTGAAAATTTTTCATGGGGTTCAGAGCAGTTTTCATGTAGCCACAAGTGTCAAATTTTGCATTGAATTCAATCTTCAATTAATGTCGTTCGGTTGTAACTTTTAGCACAACCTACAAATAAATCTCCATCTCTGGTGTCAATTAGATCAATTATTTCGTTCTCAGACATTTTTAATTTGCTTTTCTTTAATATTTCTCAAGTATCTAACATTAACATAAAAAAATTTTAAATAAAAGTCATTAATGGCCATCTTACCCAAAAATTCATGATAAAAGTAAACATCAAAATATTAAATAAATAAAATAATTTTTCCTTTCATTTTTCGTTTATATCGAAGCGTGGGTTATACACTACTCAATAAAACTTAAATTTAAAAATTATGTTAACAAATAACAATATAGCAACAAGAAATCTGAAATTTTCAAATTATTTTGGACCCATGCAAAAAAAATAAACAAGGATTACACTTACAGCTTCATTATTTTTCATCAAATTATTCTTTAGATTTATTATTAATCACAAAAGGTTGAAGAATAACCCATAAAAAGTGATATTTCTTTACAAATTCTGTAAAATATTCAAACTGGCCATCTCTTTCATATGGCCATCTCCCCCGGACTTACCCTATTAGAATTATCCTTTCTTAAAAAAGGCATGGCATAAGAAAGGTCGAAATAAATCGAAAGTCGAATTATGTGCACTTCTCTGATTGGCTGAATCGAAGTAGTGCGCCAATATTTTAATTTGGAGTGAATTTAACTTATTAAATTAAATAACTTAAATTAATTAAATCTATACACTTTTAAAATAAAAAAATTATATCATAATTATATCCTTTTTTCTACAAAAATATTCATAGTTTGAAAATATTGAAAGATATTCACCTCAGCAGTACACTTTGTAAACAAATGTTCCTAACCTCACTAACTCACATACTTAACCACACAAACAAAAAGAATTTCTGTTGTTTTGGTAGCTTAAAATTATATTAAAACAAAAAAACATATTTATTATATACGCGTTTATAATAACTAAACAATAATAAATAAAACAATTATTTGTGGAAAGATGTATTTTTTATATCATTACTAAAAAAATATATAAGGAGACACACAATATAGTTTTTTGATTATTTTTTGTTTGTATATTTTGTATAAACTAAAGCTTTCGTTAAAAAATATTTTTAGTGCTGAGTGATTTCGTTAAAAATAGTTAATTTAAAAATAAAAAGAAGTTTAAAAATAAAAATTTAAATATTTAATTATATTTTAAAAATGAAAATTTAAAGTATTATAATATAAGAATACAAAGAAAACTAAAATCTAAAACTAATCTAATCTAATTATCTTATTATAATGATTGTAGATCAAAAGTTCTACACAAAAAGTTCCAAAACAAATGTTCCAATCCGAAAGTTCCAAAATAAAAATGAATCAAAAGACAAAAGTTCCAAGAAAAATAGTGCCAAAACACGAAAGTTCCAATATAATTTTAAATGTAATGAGGAGCAATTGAGATAAACACATTCAAAGCATTCGTTAGAAATCGATTTATCAATGTTCAATTTAAAAAAAAATTATTACCAAAGATTTTTCAATTTAAAAAATATTTCAGCCTAACCTTGATGAAAACCTTTAAATTCCCTTATTACAATAGACTTTAATTACAAACAGAACGTTTTAAATAGAAAAAAATATTCAATAATGAATAATTTATTCAGGGTGTCTACTACTTCCCGGTTAACTGGGAAAAACCGGGAAATAGTCGGGAAATGAAATATCTAAATAACATTTTTATCAAATCGTCCCTAGTAGAAAAATTTGGTGGCGCTAGCATGGTGCCACCCTCGCGTTCCATTGCACTGTAGTGGCGCTGAGAGCATTTGAAACACTTTTTTAGTCTAGCGCCTTTCTCGCATTCTGCTCACAGTGCTAGAATGAACATAACCTCACCTGCCAATACTTTATTTCACGAATTAAAAAATGATTCCTATGTCATTTCTTTTGACGAATATAATTAAAAAAATCGTGTACATATAAAAAACATTTACTAAATATCTACCAAAAATGAAGTTTTAACGTATTTGAAGAGTTAATACACGTTTCGTTTAAAGTTATGGTAAGATTTTAATTCAGAAAACGGTAACCTTTTCTTAATCCCAAGCCTAATAATAATTTTGATCATTATTTGCTGTATAAAATTGTTTTTTAAATATGGAAATTTTAAGAATAAATTATTATTAAATTTCCATAAAAAATTATTTATTTCTTTAGAGTAACAGTGTCAAAAATAGTTACACATGTTAAACATTAAAATTAAAATTTTTGAAATTTACCAATTTTTTTATAATAATAATAATAATAATTGAAAAAATTAAGTTCCTATTTAAAATCAGTAAATATTTTCTGTCAGGTCAATTAAAAATAAAGAAAAAATAAATCCAGTTTGAGGTTATGTTTTCTAATTCGAATGGAGAGAAATTAATAATATATTTGATCCATAAAAAAGTATTTATTGTTATTCTTGGTGATAAATCGTTAGATTAATTACTTAAAATATATTTAAAAATTTTCTTGGAGGTTGAATAAGACATTCATATACTAAAAATTCTTTTATAAATAAGTGTATAAATTAACGAATGAACAAGAAATTTATAATAATGCAATATCAATTTATATTTAAATTTAATACAATTACAAATATATAAATACTTAGAATCCTTTACTATTATTGTTTTTAAATGCCACAATATTCTACAAGCAAACATTTACTTTTACTTTAAAAATAAAAACAAACACCTTTGACACTTTATGCAACAGAAATTTGAGGTTATGTTGCATTCTAGCGGAAAGTGCTCGCGCCATTCAAGGCGCTAGAAGACGTCGGCGAGATAAACTGCCATGCAAATTCCAGTGGTGGCGCTAGCATATATCTAGGCTTCCATTAAATTTTTCTACCTGGGGTGTGCTATGTAAGGAAACAGCTTGGTCGGAGAATTTTACCTAAGCTTTCAGTATTAGAAGAAATAATTTTTCTCATGTTTGAAATTAAAAAATTAATTTCTGTTTTATTTATAAAGTGTTACGTTATAGCTTTTTTATAAAAAGATTTACTATTTAAAGGGTGGCATGATAAAAGGGGTTTATCAGATTTTAAAAGCTTACTCCTCATATATGTAAAAAGTACAAAAATTTTAAAAAACATTAATGATTCAAAAAATGTATGAAAGAGACAAATATGAATAGGGAGAGAAAGTTAAATAGACAATATTATGACTAATATTGTGGTCTTTGGAAAAAAAAAGTTTTGAAAAAAGAACTTTTGGAACTTTCAAGTCTTTGTAAATTAAAATCTTTTGAACTTTTTTTCATTGGAACTTCTGTTTTGGAACTTTAGTTCTCCTACCATTATAGCAGAAAAACAAAAGAAACCTATTGTGAGCATATGCCTTTAAACATAAAGTATATTATGGTCATTTACATTAATTTGCTTTGAATTGAATAAAGAAATATTATAATTATAATTATAAAATACAAACAAAAAAAATATATATTTAAAAAAATTATTAACATTTAAAGAAATGAAGTAAAAATTATTATTGTTGTTAAGTTACCAAAAATGATACTAAATGTAATAACATTGAAATTATTATTTTACTACTAAATAAATAATATGTGGACGTCCAAATGAAAAGGGCCCATTTTGGCACTATTGGAGTTATCTATATGGGCGTATTCCTGGCAAAATTTGGAAAATTTTGAGTGGTCTCAGAACTTTTTTGGTTAAAAATTCGTTGAATAAGGCTGCGGTTACACCTCTGCAGGCAGCCTGCCTTGCCTGCAGGTTGTCATGGTAACGTACAAGAGTAAGAATAGTCAGTGACTTCAAACTTCTCTCTTACTCTCGTTGCTCCGGTATCCGGTCATTTTCGGCCTCACATTCCTCCCGATTCGGTGCGTGCTTATGATCCTTAGCATCCTTCAAAATCACGACACTTTCTCCAGGTTCACTGCTGGCGGTAATCATCCTACTAGTACATGTCTTTCCTCGCACCTTTACGCAATCCCAATATGTTTTACCTTTCAGACGTCTCGATCGCTGATATATGAATCCTCCCAGTATCAATTTTGTTCCCAAATTTATTGGAGTATCCATGTTTTTAATTGTAAATGAATATAAAAAATGAATTAAAAAATGAATATAAAAAATGAATTAAAAAATGAATATAAAAAATGTCACGTTACAATATTAATTGCGTTTAAAAACAATTAAACAGTTTCCATGGTAACATGCAATTTCTTTTATTTTTCGAAAATTATTTTATTAATAAGAAAAAAATACTTTTCGGGAAATTCGCGTTTAGGGAAAATAGTTTTCGGGAAATTCGCGTTTAGGGAAAATAGTTTTCGGAAATTCGGCTTCGGGATAATGGTCTTCGGGAAAAAGGTATTCGGAAGTTTATATTTTCGGGAAATTTGATTTTCGGGATATTGTCTTTCGGGTTTCTGGATTCGGGAAAATGACCGGGAATCCGTTGCTCCTGCTTGCGCAGGCAGGCAGCCTGCAGAGGTGTAACCGCAGTTTTACGGAATTTCAAAGTTTAGAACGCCAAAACCTCATTTTTCTAAAGAACCAATGAAATCAAACAGTTAAATTATCGATAAGTTAATGAAAACCGCATGATTTGACTTGTCAAAACATGTAGATTGATAATAAAAAATAAAAAAAAATTAAGATTTTGCTCCAAAATTACTAAATTGCGATTATCTCGAAAACTAGAACCGACAATATGGGCCCTTTTCATGTGGACGACCACATATAATAAATAACATATAATTTCAAATTAAAAATATAATTAAATTATTAGAAAATTTTATACTTAAAAAAAATATTTTTAATAAAATGGAATTCTATTTAAAAAAACATAAATTGAAAAAATTAACATTAGAAATTTTTAAAATTGAATAAAAATAAACGTGGAACAGAAGCAACGAAGACGACCGAAGACCGTCTGAGGCGCTATTTAATCAAAAAGCAAAAACTTTACGTTGTATTCTTTTCATTTATTTATATATTTAAATTTAAGAAACAACAAAATATAAACAGCTTTTTAAGGTTGCAAGTCCACAATAGCATTTTTTATGTCCTTATTATTGTGTGTTGAACATAATATAAGAAGAGAATAAAAGTAAAATATTTTTATTGTACACTCACAAAAATGATCTATTCAACATAAAACTAATTTCCTTTTAAATTATGTCCTTTAATCGTTAGCAGAAATAGTTTTATTGTAAAAGGGATTTTTTGAATATAATAAGGTTAGAAGTTTATTGGAAAAAAGAAAAACGTTCTGATTTTTTTTGATTTTTAAATGAAATCCTTTTATGTAAAAAGGATAGTTTCACGTGATTTGACGTTTGTAAACAAATTAAAATATTAAAATAAAAAAAGTTTATTTACTCTTTATATAATGCAAAGGTAATCTGCACAAATAAATTTAATAATTAATAATAATAATAAAAATTAAATTATTATTTTAATAAAATAAACAAAATACAAAATTTAAATAAAATTTTGTCAATTTTGGATAATTATAATAATTATTTATGTATTCGAAAACTGTAATTTAATTAATTAAAAAATGTAGTATCTAATCATAACTTTTTGAAATTTTTAAAATTGATAAAAGGTTATATGGAAATTATAATAAAAGAAATTTAGTTCTTTTTTTATATATTTTATTTGCCTATATCAATTTATTATTTGCAGACTTATGCTATTATTATTTTATTTGAAATTAAATTTAATTTCAAATATTTCATAAATTTGAGTCCCAAATAAAAAAATTATTATTACAATTAAATAAATATAAATTAATGAATCACAGATAATAAAAATAAAAACCGCTGCCAAGTTGTATATTTTTTTTATAATTTTGGTGCTCATTTCATGAACACTTTACTTTCTCATGGAGATAATAGAAATATATGAATAACTTTTTATAAATATGGTCAAACCCGTGTGGAAAAAGCCACGTTCGAGCCCCACAGCTCCGGGGCCCTCGTGGAAGATCCATGAGGAGAAATCCACGAGGGCACCAGCAGGGGCCCCGTTCTTTGCCCTTACGGTTGCCCTGCTCAAAAATTTATCTAAGTTTAAAAAAAAAAATTTTTTTGTTGAAAAACTTTAGTTCAAAATGCATTAAATTACGTTTCGAAGCACCTGAAATAAACATTAAGTGACATTTTTCCAGAAATCCTATCACAAAGTTATGGAAATTTACGAGGGCACCAGCAGGGCCCCTGCTCTTAGCCATTATGAATGCCCTGCTCAACAATTTTTCTAAGTCCAAACGAAAAATTTTTTTTACAACAAAAAATTATTGTTTCCTATCATTTTAAACAATGAAAAACACGTTTTTAACAAATATTTAATGTTACTTTTTTTGAAAATATTGAATTTACCTAAGGGCAAATCCATGAGGGCCCACGCGAGGGCCCTCATGGATTGCCCACATCATTAACTGGAAAAAATTTCTAAGTCCAAAAAAAAAAATTTTTTTTACATAAAAAAATTAATGTTTATAATGATTTTAAACTATGAAAAACGCGTTTTTAACACAAATGTTTTGACATTTTTTTTTTTTTTTTGAAATTATAAAAATATTAATTTATGAATATTTATGGTCTATTATTATATTATTGATATTGTTATTATTATTATTAAACTATTTAATTATTTGTCATGGTGTATTAGTGTTAATAAATAATTTATTGAATCATCAAAAGCAAGTCAGCAAGTCACCTACATTACAGCAATAATTTTCAAGTAGGTCCCGTAGCATAGTGGTAAGAGTGTTGTCTGGTAGTCAGTAGGTCGTAGGCTCAATTCCCGCGTGCGTCAGGTTTTTTTTTTTTTGGTCACGATTTAATTAAAAAAAGTAAAAATTGTTAAATAAGAATGTTATTTATCAATAATTGGACTAATTTGTTATTAATAAATAATTAATTTATTAATTTAATTGAAAATAAGGTTGAGGGCATTTTATGAAATCCACGAGGGCACCGCGTGGAAAATCCATATGGAATCCATGAGGATTTTCCTCGAGGGCACCCACGAGGGAAAGCATGTCACGCCTCCGAGGGCTCCGCGTGGATTGCCCCTGCGGATTCCACATGGCAAGAGGGCAATCCACGAGGGCCCCACCGGGGGCCGTCACCATTTTTCTGCACGGGAAGTGATTGAATTTTAAGTCAATCAATGTATTTTTAAATACCCTACAAGATAGTTACAATAATTTAATAGTTAAACAAAAATTTTCAAACAAAGAAGTTGAGAAAATGTCATTTTTCACAATTTTTGGTTTTTAAAATACCAATAATTTCGAAATTTATTATCGAATTAGGTTCAAAAATAGGTCAATCGAAGCGTTTTTTAATGCTCTACAAGTTGATAACAATAATTTTAAAGTAACTTCTACGTTTTTCAAGAAAATTTTCAAAAAAGTCTTATTTTCCAAAATTTTTGATTTTTAAAAGTTTAATATCTCTGGTTAATATGGACGAAAAATGTTCAATTAGGGCTCAAAAGATGCGTCTAAGAAAACTCTACAAAATCAGAAGAACAAAAGAAATCTATTGTTAGCATAGCCTTAAAATATAAATTCTTTATATTATATAATCATTGAATTAGCTTTTTTTAATAAAAAAATATTATTCACAATTATAAAATACAAAAAAATATATAATTATATATAAAAGTTTAAAAATGATTAACAATTAAACAATCTCAAGTGAAAATTATTGTTGTTGTTACTAAAAATAATAATATTATTATAATAAATAATAATAATAATAATAATAATAATTAAATGTAATAAAATTCAAATTATTCTTATACTCTACTAATACTATTAAAAATAACATATTTAAATAACTAGACAATTTTATGCATGAAATGAAAAAGGAAATATTAAAATAGTGAAATAGAATTTTTTTTATAAAAAAAAAACATAAATTGAAAAAATTAACGTTAAAACTTTTAAAAATTGAACAAAAATGAACATAAAACGGAAGCAACGGAGACGGCCGAAGGCCGTCGGAGGCGCTAGTATCATTAAATTAAATAATATTATTAGTTAAATAATATCATTAATTAAACAATACTATTTAATTAAATAATATCCAAATCAACTTCAACCAGAAATTTCATTTTAAGGGGATGTCAAAGTCGATGCGATTTTCCCATTGAAGCTCAATGCAAAAACCCAATCGACTTTGACATCCCCTTAAGCCCGCTTTTAATTTTCCTACTGAGTTTCCTATCTAGTAAAGTCATTATTCCACGGGGTCGGTAAAACAGACTGGCGCCAAATTTAAATTGTTATTTCAATTTTTCCACGTTAGAATAAAACAAGATAAAATAGAAAATAAAATAACAATAAAAATTGGGAATAAAACGAGGAATAAAATTGAAATGATAGGAAACAGAACCCAAAAAATTCAAAATAAAAATAACACAAAATACCAAAAAGAAAAAATTGAAAGAACGGAAATAAAATTCATCAATAAAAATAAAAAAAATAAATAGAAAACACGAAATTTGCAATTATAATCTAATCTACTTGAAATGTAATTCAAACGATTTCGTATTCAGTGCGACGACACCTTGCAACTGATGAGGCAAGAATGAGCAAGAAAAAAAAAGAGAGAGAGAGAGAGAAATTTTTTTTTTTGCCTCGACAGCAAATGACACTCTTGGCTCAGACTTTTCGCAAAAGGAAACCGTCGAAGGAATGTCAATGTCTAACACAAAAGAGTGAACCTAGCTTGGGATATTTAAAATTTTTCGCTTGAAATGCGAGTAGAGTTTATATGGAAAAAGAGAGTAAGAGAGAGAGAGAGAGAGAGAGAGAGGGGGGGGGGTATTTTATTTCATGGCATATCGTATATTATTTTTCTGCGGCTCGTATGAAACTCTGTTCTCTTGCCAGCAGAACAAAATTTACCGAGGGTGTGAGGGACCCCTTTTTTCTTGGCAGCCCCCGATTAGCGCGTGCATGGCAACCCAGAGGCCCCTGATGGTTGGAAACTGAATACAATTCGAGGGTGCGGTCTGGCCATGTGCTCTCTTACTCACTCTCTCTTTCTCCTTCAGTGATTCTCAGTCTTCCTTTCCCAAAAGTCCAATCAATGACTCATATGTATATCCTCCCACGAAAATATAAAAACCGGTGGTGTATATAACGCTTGCTTTCGATCCGGTTCCGCTAAACAAGCAAAAGCCCACTCTCGCCAAAAAAATTACACTTTTAAAAAAATTCTTTCCTCGTTTTTGCCTTTTTCTCTACTCTCCTGTTATTAGAATCTAGAATAATTATTTCCTTTTTATTTTTTTTTTCATTTTTATTCTTAATTTCTTTATTTTTTTGGTATTTTATTTTTTATTTGAATATTATTTTTTACATTTGATAGTTTTAAAAGTGTGTTCAAGTCGATGGGTTTTTTCAATTGGAGCTCTATGTGTAAAAATCGCATCGACTTTGACACCCCCTTAATGTTTTTTTATTTCTTTTCCATTTCCTTTTTTTCAGGTTTTTTTTTATTTTATTTATTTCTTTTAGAGATTTTTAAAGAAAGAGTTAAAGAAAAAACGTTGAAAGTATTTGAAAATATTTTGTTTTTATATTTTTATTTTACGCATT
This sequence comes from Leptopilina syphax, assembly GCA_032872505.1. Lineage (NCBI taxonomy): Eukaryota > Metazoa > Arthropoda > Insecta > Hymenoptera > Figitidae > Leptopilina > Leptopilina syphax. Next base: position 31,639,655 of record CM065472.1, read on the forward strand.
AAAAACAGTCGAGTTTCCTGTCTAATATCTCAATTGTCATGGGGTCGATAAAGTAGAATGGAATTTTACCGCGAACTTACAAATTTTTAAATAAGAAATTATAATTGTTTTCTATAATTATAGAGAAGAACACAATGAAAATTTAATAAAATAGAAAAGAGTAAAATAGAAATTTAATAAAGTAGGAAATAGTAAAAGGAAAATTTAATAAAATAATTTAACGTTTTTTTCTATTTTCATTCTTTTTTTAACACATTTCTATTAAAGTATTTTAAAGAAAGAATTAATGGAAAAATTTTGAAAGTATTTGAAAATATTTTGTTTTAATATTTTAATTTTACGAATTAAAAAATCAGTTGAGTTTCCTGTCTAATCTCTCAATATAGTCATGGGGTCGGTAAAGTAGACTGGACTTTTACCGCGAAATTCAAAATTTCAAAAGTAGAAATTACATTTGCTTTTAATAATTATAATTATAGAGAATAATAAAATAAAAATTCAATAAACTAGAAAAGAATAAAATAAAAATTTAATAAAATAGAAGAGAGTAAAATGAAAATTTAATAAAATAATTTAACCTTTTTTCTTTTTTAATTAAGGAAGATTTCGACTATATCAGCAATTAGTGACATCTATTAGACGTCAATTGAACTCTTTGGTTTAGAGTCAGGTGTTATTCTTAAGATAATTATTCCGATATGGTTGTCGGTAAATAATTATATTTTTTGAATTTAATTTTTGATCTGAAAAAATAAGCTGCGTGAACGACTGCACTGTGCATCTGTGAGGACTCGAACCCCAGTTAATAGCTGCCTTTTTCTATTTTCATTCTTTTTGTATAACATATCTTTTAAAGAATTTTAAAGAAAAAGTTAAAGAAAAAAGTTTTAAAGAATTTGAATATATTTTGTTTTTATACCTTAATTTTACGCATTAAAAAAGCAGTCGAGTTTCCTGTCTAATATCTCAATAGTCATGGGGTCGGTAAAGTAGAATGTAATTTTACCGATTTTTTTTTAAAGTTTTACTTTTAGCCTGTTTTCGAGGCTGAATTCAAGGTGTAAGCGGAGTCAGCCCCATTAAACAAGGACAGACTAATGTAAAATACATGGGCTGAATTTAAGGTGTAAACGGAGTCAGACTTTTTTTCCTGTGTAACAATAGAGAAAAGTAAAATAAAAATTTCATAAAATAGAAGAGTAAAATAAAAATTTAATAAAATGGAAATAGTAAAATGAAAATTTAATAAAATAGAAAAGAGTAACATGAAAATTTAGCTAAATAATAATAATAATTTTAAAATAATAATTTATTATAAAATAAATAAATAAATTTTAACAATTTTTGTTAATAAAGTAAAAAATATACAAAATTTTCAAATAAATTTCGCGATAACTTTAAAACTGCCTCAACTTATTCTCTCGAGTTTCCAATCTATGAACTGTCGGTAAAGTAGATAAGGCGCCAGTTTACTTATAGAGCCCGAAATTTAAAATCTGTTTCTCTTTACACTGTTTTTCAACTAAATAATAATAATTGACAATAATAGTAATAATAAAACCGATGGTATAGCTCGGTTGGTGAAATCCCGTTGCTTGCGATCATGAAGGTTAAGTCACTTTGAGTGCGGTTAGTACTTGGATGGGTGACCCTCTGTGAATCGCTGCAGTTTCGGAGGTCTATTAAGTTGGCACCACTACTTTCATATTTTGAGTTATCAACTATGTCACAATTTAGGGCTCAAATAGGGCTCTTCAACGCTCAAAAATAAAAATTTGTCGCCCCTCATTTTTTTAAAAAAACTTTGATTCTGCTAGCTTAACGTTAAGTTGGCACAAATAACTCTTCAATAAATAATTACAATTAAAAAAAATTGTAACGTTATTATTTAGGGCTCATTTAGGGCTCTCCGCTGGACAAAGAACGAACTTCTTAAAAATACTCTTTGTCTAAAAAATTGCTCATCCACATTTTTTTAAATAAAACCTATTGTTTTTGCTAACTTAACGTTAAGCTAGCACAAAGTTCTTTATAACTTCAATAAATAATTATAAATAAAAAAAAATTTAATGCTATAATTTAAGGCTCATTTAGGGCTCTCCAAAGGCTAAAGAACGAACTTCCCAAAAACTACCCTTAAATTTAAAAAATTACCCCAACCACTTTTATTATATTTAAAAAATTGTTTAAACGCGCCCTTTTTTATCAAATTTATTTTTCTAGCCTTACAAATTTATTAAATGCTATTTTTATTTATAGTTAGAAACCCTAAATCCTAAAAATCACTCTTAAAAACTCGTTTTTGCTAGCTCAACGTGAAGTCGGCATAAGTTACTCTATAACTTTAATAAATTCTTTTTTTGAATTCTAATACCCAAAACCTAAAAAAATATATAAAAATTTGCAAGTTTGATGCAAATTTTCTCAAGTACCAATGTCAAAATTGAAAGTTGTTGGATCAGGCTAATATTTTTCAGTATTTAGTATTATAAATTAGTACTTCAACCAACAAGTAGTATGAAATTTTATAAAAAATTGTAAAGCTTTTTCAAAAAGTGGAAACATTTTCTCAAAAAATTCAAAATGTAATCTTTATTTTAAAAATTAAAAATAAAATAAATAAATAAAATAATTTTCTAAATAAATATTTATAAAAAATTAATTAACAAATGAATATCATTCAGAAAAATAAAGATAAAGTGTTAGTTTTTTTTAAACGAATGTTTATACAATTCTACGTTAAAAAATGTATCCCAGTTATTCGCAACGATTGACAGTTTAAATAAAACATTCAACATCTTTATGAGTGTGTCGCGCTGCATAACTAACTACCGGACTTAATATTTTTTTACATTTTCTAAAGAACAATTTTTTATTAAATGTTTACATTTTTCATGTAAGAAGAACTGATTTCTTTTTTATCTTTTGACATCATGGCACATGGCACCTTCAAATGAATAGTTTAAAGTATAATTCATTATTTTTGTTTCAAATAATTATTTAATTGATTGAATTATTTTCTTATTTGTCTTGATAAAATAGTGTATTAGCTTTGAATAACGAATTATTCGCATTAAATAATTCAGTTTATTAGAATCAATAAAATGAACTTATTGTGTCAAATAATTTTTATTTGCATCAAATATATCAAGTATTTGAGTGAAATAAATAAATGATTAGTTTCAACCCGTGTGGAAAAAGCCACGTTCGAGCCCCACAGCTCCGGGGCCCCCGTCGGGGGCCCTCGTGGAAGATCCATGAGGAGAAATCCACGAGGGCACCAGCAGGGGCCCCGTTCTTTGCCCTTACGGTTGCCCTGCTCAAAAATTTATCTAAGTTTTAAAAAAAATTTTTTTGTTGAAAAACTTTAGTTCAGAATGCATTAAATTACGTTTCAAAGCACCTGAAATAAACATTAAGTGACATTTTTCCAGAAATCCTATCACAAAGTTATGGAAATTTACGAGGGCACCAGCAGGGCCCCTGCTCTTAGCCATTATGAATGCCCTGCTCAACAATTTTTCTAAGTCCAAACGAAAAATTTTTTTTACAACAAAAAATTATTGTTTACTATCATTTTAAACAATGAAAAACACGTTTTTAACAAATATTTAATGTTACTTTTTTTAAAAATATTAATCTTACCTAAGGGCAAATCCATGAGGGCCCACGCGAGGGCCCTCATGGATTGCCCACATCATTAACTGGAAAAAATTTCTAAGTCCAAAAAAAAAAATTTTTTTTACATAAAAAAATTAATGTTTATAATGATTTTAAACTATGAAAAACGCGTTTTTAACACAAATGTTTTGACATTTTTTTTTTTTTTTGAAATTATAAAAATATTAATTTATGAATATTTATGGTCTATTATTATATTATTGATATTGTTATTATTATTATTAAACTATTTAATTATTTGTCATGGTGTATTAGTGTTAATAAATAATTTATTGAATCATCAAAAGCAAGTCAGCAAGTCACCTACATTACAGCAATAATTTTCAAGTAGGTCCCGTAGCATAGTGGTAAGAGTGTTGTCTGGTAGTCAGTAGGTCGTAGGCTCAATTCCCGCGTGCGTCAGGTTTTTTTTTTTTTGGTCACGATTTAATTAAAAAAAGTAAAAATTGTTAAATAAGAATGTTATTTATCAATAATTGGACTAATTTGTTATTAATAAATAATTAATTTATTAATTTAATTGAAAATAAGGTTGAGGGCATTTTATGAAATTCACGAGGGCACCGCGTGGAAAATCCATATGGAATCCATGAGGATTTTCCTCGAGGGCACCCACGAGGGAAAGCATGTCACGCCTCCGAGGGCTCCGCGTGGATTGCCCCTGCGGATTCCACATGGCAAGAGGGCAATCCACGAGGGCCCCGCCGGGGGCCCTCACCATTTTTCTGCACGGGAAGTAAATGATCCACAAGTTTTGAACGTTCAAATGAACGAATCACTTTTTATTAGAAATATTTTTATAAATTACTGTTCGCAATAAAAATTAAAAACTCAAATTTTACACTTTAAAAGTTTATAATTCATTTTTTTATATCGACAAAAAATTATTGTAATAAATATTTAAATTAAAGAAGAAATAAATAAATTTCGTTCCTTTGAACGTTCAGAAGTTTAGGATCATTCAAGTAACTCATTATTTGTATTAAACAAATTCGCATTTATTTACTTCAATTAATTATTTAATTGAATCAAATGCGATTTATTTGGTTCAAATAAGTGTGATTCAATTAATTCAAGTTATTTGAATCAAATACATATTTTTTTGATCCAACTAAAAAGTATTTGAATCAATTAAATATTTATCAAATAATTAGAATTATTTGATTCAAATAAATTTTTTTTTCATTAAAAGATTTAATAAACAATTTTGACAAATAAGTATACAATAAAAAAATATAACAATACATTTTTAAAAAAAGCGCAGTGACTTTTCAAAAAATGGAAGGTAATAAAACTTATACGTAGAAAGAGTTAGCCATCGCAGCTAACATATTGTTCATTATAATAGGCATAGCTAGAAATAAAAAAAGTTCATTGTGACAGCTAACACTCATTAATTTTTACTGATGTTGGTTGTCAAAGCAACAAGTTCACTGAAAGCTAACTTTTAGAGATTTTACAGAACAATATTGTTTAATAAATATGTAATTATTTATTAAAGTTATAAAGAACTTTGTGCTAGCTTAACGTTAAGTTAGCAAAAACAAGGTTTTATTAAAAAAATGTGGATGAGCAATTTTTTAGACAAAGAGTATTTTTCGGAAGTTCGTTCTTCATACATCAATTTGATAAAATTTAAGAGCGTATATGGCCCCAGAAAAATGATGAGGTAACAATAACGTCCTTTATTTTAAATAATTGTTTTTGAGAGTGATTTTTAGGATTTAGGGTTTCTAACTATAAATAAAAATAGTATTTAATAAATTTGTAAGACTGGAAAAAAGAATTAGATAAAAAAGGTCATGTTTTAAAAATTTTTTAAATATAAAAAAGTAGTTGGGGTAATTTTTTTAATTTAAAGGTAGTTTTTGGGAAGTTCGTTCTTTTGCCTTTGGAGAGCCCCAAATGAGCCTTAAATAATAGCGTTAAAATTTTTTTTAATTGTAATTATTTATTGAAGAGTAATTTGTGCCAACTTAACGTTAAACTAGCAGAATCAAAGTTTTTTTTAAAAAAATGAGGGGCGAAAAATTTTTATTTTTTAGCGTTGAAGAGCCCTATTTGAGCCCTAAATTGTGACATAGTTGATAACTCAAAATATGAAAGTAGTGGTGCCAACTTAATAGACCTCAGTTTCGGTGTTGTTTGTGCATTTGTGATGGCTATCCAAATGTACATTCATGACTCGACGTCAATACACCGGTTGTACTCGGGAAGTAGGTTTTCTGCAGTTTTCTTCTCCCCTGGCCGAATGTTCAGGCAAATGCGAGTACTTCTAACCTAAGTCGGCTACAGCCGCAAAAGTAGGGACCCCAAGAGTTTGTGAGTTAGAAAAGATTAGTGGTGATGTTGAGGAGATTGTAAAGGTCCGAAAGGGCATACAATGAAATCATACTTTACTTTAGTAATACCTAATAATAAGAAAATATTCAACAATAAAGTAACAATAAGATAATTTTCTAGCTAAGTAATTAATTATTAATAATAATACTAATAATAATAATAATAATAATAATAATAATAATAATAATAATAATAATAATAATAATATAATTAACAAAAGTGTAATTGTAGTATCAAAATAAGGAACTAAATTGTAATAATATACTAAAAAATAATATTAATAATAATTACTATTATTACTCATTATTAGTATTAATTGTATTAATTACTAATTATTTTTTTATTTTAATATTATTATTGTTATTATTTTATTATATTTAAAAAAATTACAATCGTCACATTACTCAAGGGGAAAGATTTCACAACGTAACCGGGACATTTTTCAAGAGTTGAACTTTCAAGAAAAAGTGCTTTAATTGTTTCCTTTCGCAGGAATATGGCGATTTATTTCGGTATTAAGAATGTGTGCATGAGAAATTGGTTTTTATCACGTAGGAGAATGCCACGAACAAGTAGGTATATAGTAATCGTTATAAAACATTCCATACCCTAGTTTTCTTTTGACAGTAAAATAATAATATACGCGAAAATAATATTTTTCCCTCTCTTGTATTTTCTCCCTTTCTCTACATAAAATGAAGATATGGAAGTATTTGTGGTACGCACGCACTCATACATTCCATTTGTTGAATTTTCTCCTTGAAATTTTTCTAGAGCCTTTCCAAAGCGTAACGACCCTTTAAAATGCATTGTTTAAGGGTGGAAAAGAGCTAGTGTGCTCATTATCGTTTTGCGAAATAAATATATATACTGCGAAGGGACTGAGGGCAAAAACAAGGGTTCTCAATGTATTTTTATATAGTTCTTATGTAATGATATTTATATAACCCCAAATATCAAAAAGTAGATCGCAATGATAATAATGACAATAATTAATATGAAAATAATAAAATAAATTAATTTAGTAAATAAAACACTTAATAATAATTAATTAAATAAATAGCATAGGAAATAAAAAAAAAGAAAAAGAAACAAAAGTGTATTTTTATTTTCCATTAATACCTAATATAATATTCCTTTTCACGCGATATTTTTCTTTGAAACCTCAAAGTACAAAGTAATTAAAATGAAACCTTAAATTGAAAAGAAAGACTTTCATTGAAAGTGCGACACGTATAATAATTAAAGTAGCGGAGCTAAATAATGACACTAAAAGATTGCAAATGAAAATAAAACTTCGTAACAATATATAATTATAAAAAAAAAGATGAAAAATACTAAGAATTTTAGTGGAACTGAAAATATATATTGCTAAGAATTTAAAAAAAATGAAGTTACAAATTTAAAATTTTTTTGGCATAATATTTACTCGGGAATAAATTATCCAATAGAAAAAGTTAATGTTATAACAATTTTGCTATTATTTTGTTACTTTTATTAATACTACACGGAGAAAAATGTTCTGTTAATGATTACAATAGTCGTACAGTACTGCTCGGATATGTGACCACTTTTCGTAATGCCAAAAGTAGCTTTGTTGTAACAATTCTGTAAGTCGAACGTACTCATTAAAAATTTATTTGAAATAAATACGAACTAAATATGAGTTAGCACAAAGTCTATGTGACTGATTACAATAGTCTACGTTAAAAGGAAATCTTGAATTCTATCCACATTTGCAGCAATCTAAGGGAATCAGTGATACAGACTGTAGTAGCCTTTACAACAGGACTATTGTAAAATAAGGTGACCGCGGTTGCCTTGCCTTCTTATTTTACTATAGTTCTTCGTAAAACTACTATTGCTATATTTCTGATTACAAATGACTGCTGTAAAGTTAAAAAAGAAAATTTTCAACTAAAATAAAATTTTTTTGTAATTCATAACTTCTAATCATGTATTGCACATCAATTTCACTCTTCCAAGACTACCCACTTCAAAATTAATTATATTATTAAACTAGACAATTTCACTAAACCCTAAGTACATAAATCTAACTTAAATACTAAACGCATAACATAATAACGATCGCTATTTACACATATTTATACATGACTTAAACTTCCTTATCACAGTAAATCGTGAGGTATTAAAAAGTGTTGCAGATTAAATTAACACCAAAAGAGATTAAAATAATCAATTTTGGTGTTATTTTTTACAATGAATGAAATTTTAGTTCATTAAATTTTTTTATAACTATAAAATATGAAGATATCGATAACTCCGAGTCTTCGACTCGGAGTCATCGATTTCTTCATATTTTATAATAATTAAAGATGACCGAGTAATGACATCATTATTTTATATTATAAGAATATTATACTTCTTCAAAATTATTTTTATTATTTCAATTCAATAATTATTTTCAAAAAATTTTAACTACAATTTTACTTTATATCAATTATTTTTAATAATTAATGAAAAAGTTCTTTGGCAATTTTCAAATCCATTTGTTTACAATTTTCATATTCGCGAAATTTCAATTATTCCTAAATTCTTTAATTAAATGCATATTAGAAAATAAAAACTTCAAATAATATAAAAGAAAATTCAATTAAACTTTTTCAAAAAAATTAATTTCAAAATTCAATTATTTCTAAAAATTCACACTATATTGTTTTTAATATTCAATTATAATCTAAAATTTTAACTGAAATTCATTTTTATGAAATGAAAATCAATTTTTATTAGAAAATTCTACAAGAATTTAATTATTTAAATGCAAAAGAAAATAATTTATTGAATAATTGAATGTTTCTCAAAATTCAATTCTCATAAAGAATTTTATTAACAAATTTTTAAATAATTGAATTCTTTTGTCGAATTTTATTAAAACTTGCATGAACATAATTACTTTTTTCAAGGAATTCAATTATAATTGTATAAATAATAGTTGAAACGCTGCGATGAGTTTTATTAATAGTAAAAATAATTGAATCCTTGAGAAGAATTTTATTACTCTTGAAAATAATTGAATTGCTGCAATAATTTCTAACTTATCTAAAATTAAATTTTTTTCTAGTGTTTTTACTTTTTAAGTAAAATTCTTCAATAAATCCATTATTTTTAATAATTTTTTAAAAAAAGTTCTTTGAGAATTTTCAAATTCATTCGTTTACAATTCAATTTTATAAAATTTCAATTATTCGGAAATTCTTCAATTAAATATTTATTGAAAAATAAAAACTTGAAATAATTTTAATAAAAATCCTATTAAACTTTTAAAAAGAATTAATTCGATAGAACTGTTTGTCAAAAATATGAAAAATTAAGAATTTCAATGATTTTAATTTGAAACTTTTTCAAAATTTAATTATTTCAAAAAATCCACGTTATAATGTTTTTAATATTTAATTATAATCTAAAATTTTAACTGAAATTCATTTTTCAAACCATTTTTATTAATAAATTCTACGAGAAATCAATTACGTAAATACAAAAATAAATAACTTATTAATTTCATGTTTCTTGAAATTAAAATATTAAATTCTCATAAAAAATGTTATCAACAAATTTTTTAAATCATTAAATTCTTTGGACGAATTTTAATAAAATTTTTAAGAATAATTACATTTTTTGAAGAATTCGATTAAAATTGCATTAAAAAATAATTGAAATTCTGCAAAGAGTTTTATTATTCATGGAAATAATTGAATTCCTAAAAGAATTTTATTATTTATAAAAATAATTAAATCCCTGTAAATAAGTTATTATTTATGAAAATAATTGAATTATTGCGAAGAAATTTGTAAAAAAATTTGTAAATAATTGAACTCCTGTAAAAAATTTTATTATTTATGAAAATGATTGAATGTTTGCGTAGAATTTTATTCAAATTTTTTTTTAATAATGGAATTCTTTTGGAAAATTTTATTGAAATAGTGGATATTAAAAATCATTTAATTTTAGAAAACTTTTAAAAATATTTAAAATTTTGTAAAATAATTGAATATCAGAGAAGAATTTTATTATTTATAAAGAGAATTGAATATTTGACGAGAATTTTTAAAAATTTTTGAACACAATTGAATTTAGTAACTATGTTACTAAGTTAGTTAGTAAGTTAGTTACTAACTTACTTAGTTACTATATTCTCCCTGGAGAAGCTAAATTCGTTGATTTTTTACAAATCGTTGACTTTGGTGTTTTATTTAAAGTAAAATTTCATTCATAGTTAAAAATAACACCAAAATAGATTATTTTAATCCTTTCTGGTGTTAATTTAATCCTAGACGGATTAAACTGTTGCAGATTATTTTAATCCATTCTGGCGTTATTTATTTATTTTTTTTATTTTACCCAGATAACCAGCGTACTAGTACTGTACCAGCCATGTACCTTCGCACTGTACCAGGTACTGTACTGGTATGTCGTACTGATAATGGCGGAGAAGCATTGGAAATTCATAACCTAAAATCCCAATTAGTACGACGAACTGGTATTGTACCTATTATTATATTCGTACGGAGTACTTTGGCAATTTTGGAATTCTAACCGTACAACATACTATTTTTATACTAGTATCGTACTGGTATGTACATACTCTATTATTTCGTACAAGTACAATATGAGTACGATACCAATACGCTGTACTAAAAAATAATGATTAGTACGCTTGGCTATCTGGGTGTATGTATATATATATATATATATATATATATATATATATATATATATATATATATATATATACCTCAAGTCAATATATATATATTAACTGCTATGAAAGTTCACCGCTTGCGAGAAAGTCTTGTACACTTTAAATGTAAAAAAATCACTTCGTTCTCAATAATTAACCCTTTAACGACGAGATGTGCTACTTTTCAACATGAATTTCAATCTCTTACAATTAGTAGAAAAAAGCCACAAAAGTTTTTAAAAGTCCATACCCTACTATTTTTGGGGTCGCTCTTTTGAATGGTGTGGTCAAAATTTTCAAAAAATGATATTTAACCCTTCTTTTTTCAAAAATACTAAAAAATGTCAAGTTTTTTTCATGTAATTTTTTTCAAAAGAATTTTTTTCTCTGTCATAACGCTTTTCAAATACAACAAAAAGTATCAGAAACGTGTTCCCGATATTTTTACTTGAAAAATATTCATTTATAATTTTTATTTTTTCGATTTTGAATTTAAAATGGCGCTTGAAGGACAAAATTTTTCCCTTATTTTACGTAAGATGACAAACTTTTTCAAAATTGCCCAAATCTGATTAAAATTTGTTACTCGGGGGTTTTTGGGGTCGCTGATTACGATTCTGATGTTAGTTTTTAAAAATTCAAAATGGCGGATCCAATATGGCGGATGACTTTTTAAAAATTGATCGGATTCGATTGAAACTCGTTACTCGGGGGTTTTCAGGGTCGCTGGTTACGAATCCGATGTTAGTTTTCCAAAATTTAAAATGGCAGATCTAATATGGCAGACGAAATAAAAAAATTGTTCAGATTTCCTTGAAACTTGTTGCTTGGGGGTTTTTAGGGTCGCTGATTGCGAATTTGATATCAGAATTTCAAAATTCAAAATGGCGGATCTAATCTGATAGATGACTTTTTTAAAAATTGATCGAATTTGCTTGAAATTTATTACTCTGGGGTTTTTGGGGCCCCTAATGACGAATCTGACATTAGATTCCACAAATCCAATATGGCGGATTCAAAATGGCGGACTAATTTTTCAAAATTTCTCAAACCTGATAAAAACTCGTTACTCGTGGGTTTTTGGGGTCGCTGGTTACGAATCCGATGTTAGTTTTTCAAAATTCAAAATGGCGGATTCGATATGGCGGACGAGGTTTAAAAAAATATTTGGATTTATATATAAATTTATACTTAGGGTATCTTGGGGTCGATAATTACGAAACAGATGAATTTCTGGATTTCTATGTAAATTAGTATTTATTTGTATTAATGGTTTGTCCTTACCAATTCTTATAGCTATTTTATACCAAGCATTTTGAATTTTAAAAAACGAACATCGGATTCGCAATCAGCGGACCCAAAAACCCACAAGTAACAAAATTCAAGCGAATCCGACTAAGTTTTTAACTTCGTTCGCCATATTCGATCCGCCGTTTTGAATTTTGAAAAACTAACATCGATTTTTTCGTACCGTAGATCACTTTTAACTTTCCCTGTCCAATATTGTGAAATATAGATTAGTTGATACTGATAGAGTAAGAGCAAATAGAGTATAATAATTTCGCCATTTTGAATTCAAGCAAATCCGAACAATTTTTTTATTTCGTCCGCCACATTAGTTCCGCCATTTTGAATTTTGAAAAACTAACATCGGATTCGTAACCAGCGACTCCGAAAACTCCCGAGTAACGAGTTTCAAGCGAATCCGATCAATTTTTTTAAAAGTCATCCGCCATATTGGATAAGACATTTTGAATTTTGAAAATCTGTTATCAGATTCGTAATCAGCGACCCCAAAAACCCCCGAGTAACAAGTTTCAAGGAAATCTGAACAATTTTTTTATTTCGTCCACCATATTAGATCCGCCATTTTGAATTTTGAAAAACTAATATTGGATTCGTAACCAGCGACCCCGAAAACCCCGGAGTAACGAGTTTCAAGCGAATCCGATCAATTTTTTAAAAAGTCATACGCCATATTGGATCCGCCATTTTGAATTTTAAAAATCTGATATCAGATTCGTAATCAGCGACCCCGAAAACCCTCGAGTATCAAATTTCAATTAGATTTGAGCAATTTTGAAAAAGTTTGTCATCTTACGTAAAATAAGGAAAAAATTTTGTTCTTCAAGCGCCATTTTAAATTCAAAATCGAAAAAAATAAAAATTAGAAATGAATATTTTTCAAGTACAACTATCGGGAACACGTTTCTGATACTTTTTGTTGTATTTGAAAAGCGTTATGACAGAGAAAAAAATTTTTTTGAAAAAAATTACATTAAAAAAACTTGACATTTTTTAGTATTTTTGAAAAAAGAAGGGTTAAATATCATTTTTTGAAAATTTTGACCACACCATTCGAAAGAGCGACCCCAAAAATAGTAGGGTATGGACTTTTAAAAACTTTTATGGCTTTTTTCTACTAATTGTAAGAGATTGAAATTCATGTTGAAAAGTAGCACATCTCGTCGTTAAAGGGTATTGTTCATTGTTAGTCTTGAATATTGTAAGGTCTATTTTTTATTAGATTTCTATAGTGAAAATTTGTTTTTCTAACACACGCACCGAAGGTGCAAGATGTCTTACCTGTATAAATTGTTATGTAATTTACACAACTTACGTAAGTTACGTAACTTATGTAAGTTGCGCAAATAACAAAAGTGAGTTACATAAACAAGTGAGTTAACTTACGTAACTAATGTAAGTTACGTAAATAATGTAAGTTACGTATATAACGTAAGTTTTACTTACATAAATAGCTTAAGTTACGTAATGAACGAATTATTGTAAATCGCACTAATTAGGTAACTTACGTACTTAACGCAAGTCATGAATTACAAAAAAAAATTTATTTTAGTTGAAAATTTTCTTTTTTAATTTACAACAGTTATTTGTAATCAGAAATATAGCAATAGTAGTCTTTACGAAGAACTATAGTAAAATAAGAAGGCAAGGCAGCCGCGGTCACCTTATTTTACAATAGTCCTGTTGTAAAGGCTACTACAGTCTGTATCACTGATTCCCTTAGACCGCTGCAAATGTGAACAGAATCCAAGATTTCCTTTTAACGTAGACTATTGTAATTATAACAAGTCTCTGCGTGAATAAGTAGTTCCTTTTTTGAACCTGTACGTCTACACGGAGAAAAATTATTTTTAATGATTACAATAGTCTACATTACAGCTCGGATATGTGACCACTTTTTGGAATGATTACGAAGACTATGTAATGTGTTAAGAATTTAGTAGGAAGGATTACTATAGCTGTTGTAAAGGATACCTTCGCGTTTGTACTCCTTACAACAGCTATAGTAATCATAACAAAAAGTGGTCACATATCCGAGCAGTAATATAGACTATAGTAATCAGTACGAATAAATTTTTCTCCGTGTAAATTATTAATGATTCCAAAAAATAAATTTCAACACGATTAATACAGTGTTTGGATTCATTAAAGTAACTATAGTAATCGCTCCTACTAAATTCTTAATAAATTACATAGTTTTTGTAATCATTACAAAAAGTGGTCACATATCCGAGCTGTAATATAGACTATTGTAATCATTACGAAAGAAATTTTTTCCGTGTACTACTGTTATTTTACTACTTTTATTATTATTATTATTATTATTATTTTTACTTTTATTATTAATACTTTCATTATTATTAATCCTCCTTAATTTCCCTGAAAAAATTTTTTTTTCTTGTCATTTCCCTGACTTTACTGACATGTGCGCACCCTGAAATTAAAACCCTATGAAGTTCATCTATTTATATGAATATTGTAAACGCAAATCTTTTAAAATTCAATTAATTCATACACAACAACTTTACAAAACAACAATTTTCCAGGATTTCGATCAAAATTTCCTGACTTTTTCAGATTTTTTCAATGTTTATAAAATTCCTTGACATTTTCAGGTTTTCCAGGTTTCCAGGTTGAGTGGTGACCCAGTCATTAATAGACAAAAAAAATTCGGAGCCTGGTGGGGACTATAGGAATGACATTTAAAAACTCTAGAGTGGGGGGACAAGTCATCATATAGGCAGAGCGTTAACCGCGTTAACTGAGTTAAGTAACAAATAAAAAAAAAAAAATTGCAATTTTTTTTTTAATTTGGGGAATTATTTTCCTGATCTCTTACCGGATTAACATCGCCATTTGGTTTTTCGCCATCGAGTACCCTCTGTCGTAGTGCAAGTCGATCCAAACTTGCCAATCTGTAACTTCCGCCAACATCCCTTTCTCTCGTCAATCGATCGGCGGCAGTTCCATTCGATCCGGCATTAAAGCTCGACGTATATTTTGGCAGTGTAGGTGGTGGCGCCTGTCTCATTTTGTCACGTGTCAACATTGAATTACTGCTGTACAAAAATGACGAATTATTTGTATTTGTACGTCCCGATGATGATAATGCTGGTATCGTTGAATTTGCCGACGACAATGTCGATGATAGTGACGATTTCAATCCATTTGTTTGCGGTGCAACGCCATTTTGATTTTCCGCTGACATCTCTTCTTTTTTTTTCTTTTTGGGTCCGTTTCACACTTTTTGTTTTATTTATCAATTTGTTTTTGTTTTCCTCTTTGTTTACTTCTTTGCCTATTTATTGCTTACTTTTTTTACTTCTTTCTTTATTTGTTTACTTCTTTATTATTTATTCACTTCTTTATTTGTTTACTTCTTTATAATGTATTCACTTTTCTGTTTACTTCTTTATTTTATATTCACTTTTTTTGTTTACTTTTTTGTTTTTGTTTATTTTTCTAAAATATCACCTGTCACACACTCGGGAGCAAATTTTCGTCTCAAAATTATTACAAACGCACTGCACTGGATTTATTATTGAATTCGCTTCTTTTTGGCTTTGGTTCTTCCAACTGGATCGATGGTTCTCTGTTTGTATAATATTTTAATCGATTTAGTTTAATGCATAATTCAAAATTTAAATGATTTGTAGTTTAATTTTAGCATAATTAATTTAAAATTCAATTTTAATAATAATTAGTCAATTTTTTTTAAATTTTCAATTATTTTGGACAATTTAAAGTGCATCATATTGCAACGAGTGACCCAACTTATCTATTAATAAATATTTACTTTTGGAAATAAAACCAAAAAGACAATGTAAATTAAAAAAATAATTTAGTTATAATCAATTTTTATAACTACAATTTTATTATAATTTTCATAATAATAATAAGTAATAAAATAATAAAATAATTTGTAACTCCAAAAAAGAAATTTAGGAGAAGAAGTGAAGAATTTTAATAACGGAAAATAAATTAATAAAAAAATTTGAACGAAAATGAAACTAGAAAATTATTTTTTCGTTTTTTTTGTGGTATATAACGCGAGATAAGTTTGAAGATTCTCATTTCAATAAATGTATGTGAGTATCTGTGTGTAAAATGTGAACTTATTCATTGAGAGAATTCTGTTTCCCGGAATGTGATATCAATGGTTTTCTTGTATACGAGACACTGACGGTTTTGAATCAAAAATTTATTGCACTTCTGACTACAGGCATATAACGAGAAATATTGTTTACGAGCGTTTGCAAAGTAAAAAAGAAAAAAATTAAGATAAAAAGTAAAGAAAAAAAAAATCAGAGACTAGATGAAAGAAAACCGCGACTTTAGAATTTATTTATATTTTATTATATATGTTTAATAATTATTTTTAATATTATATTTCATAATTATGAATTTATGATTTTTTTTATGTATTCATCCGAAACTAAATATTATATTTAATAATTATTGTCTTATTATTAAATTCATTATTATTTACTTACAGTCGAAAAATTGATAATTTATTAATTTACTTTATAAAAATCATTAAAGAAAATTCTAGTTTTAATCAAACATGAGGGCTTTATTAATGTAAAAACCCATGAGGTATACATAGAGAGAATAAAATAAATATAGGTAGTGTAATATTTAAAAAAAATATGTAGGGGAGAGTGGTCCTAAGTTGGCCGTGGGCCTAAGTTGGCCACCCTGCATTTCTCAGAGATATTATACTGGATGAATCTATAATTTTGTGGTATGATATATTGATAAACCATGATATAATTTATGGACCTAATTATAATCTAAGATTCTTCTACGTATTGTGAGGACAATAATATTGTTTACAACCAAAAAAATTTAATTTTTCTTGTTTTTTCGAGAGCAGCTACAAGAGATAAATAATTAAAAATTTCTAAATAAGTGTGTGCGCTAGTTCCTTTATTTAATGTTGTAATAAGGCGTTCTGTTGATTTTTTAATTAAATTTTTTTTATTAGCTTAATAATTTGAAACTTGTAAAAATCTACAGTGGTCCTAAGTTGGCCACCTATTGTTTTTGTTTGTTTTTATTTATGTTTTATTTTTTTTGTGTTTTTCATCACGAGAAAGACCGTAAAAGTGTAACGTAGGAATTAAACAAAGATAAACAACAACAAAAAATGGTTTAAAAAACATTAGAAAAAACATAGTACAAAAACGCCTGTCTCTACAGTCATCCACCACTGTAAATAAATGAAATAAAATATTGCTTCATTTTCTAAACAAAAATAGTTAAATAATGCGTTTTTATTCTCCTAAATGTATCAAATTTGTAAAATTTCTGCGTAATTGAAAAGAATATGCATTTCTTCCTTAAACACAAGCGAAAAAAAGTGGTGGCCAACTTAGGACCGCTATTTCTGAAATGTTCAAAATGCAGCTCTGCCGTCCTTTTTAAAAAAGACACTATCTACATTTTAGCTCAATCGGAGATATTTAAGGAAACGCGTTTGCATCTGGATCTCTTAATAAAATTAAAAATTTTGTAAACAAACTTATGTTCTTGACTAATTCGGACACGCTCTTTTCATTGGTGCAAAAAAAAATTATTAATATTAATTATTTATTAATAAAACTGTAGATAGTGCACATTTTTATCCAAAAATTATGGAGAATACATGAAAAGTGCACTATGTGGTAGATAGTACGTTTAAAATTGCTTTGTCGGTCCACTTTCCTGTATAAAGCGTCACCATCTACATTATTTTCTAACACAATCCTTTATTTCTGTTATATTTTTATTATTATTTTATATTTTATTTTATTTATAATTGTATTATATTTTTTAATTTTGAAAATACCGAACAAAAAATGACGAACAATAGAGGGGCTGATAGTAAAAATGGTTTATAATAATAATAATGGAAGCAAAAGTAGAATAAGTGACTTGAGAGCAAAAACGGGTGAAAATGATTATGTAATTTCTTGATAAATTAATTATATTAATGCTTAAAAAATATTGTCAATAATAAAAAAACTTATTTTATTTGAATTAATATTTTGTAATTATTATAATTAATTTATCAAGAAATTACACAATCATTTTAATCTGTTTTTGCTTCTAAGTCACTTATTCTACTTTTGCTCCCGTTATTATTTTAAACCATTTTTACTATCAGCCCCTCAATACATAAATTTTATTTACCATTATAAGTTATAACTTTATTTTATTTGATTATTATGTTCTGCATGAAATTTTTATTAAATTAAATGTTAACTTTACAAAAAGAATAATTAAAATTGCTTTTAATTTGCATTAAATATATGTGTTAATACAAAATAAAAGCTTTATTTGCAAATTATTGTATTATTTTTATTTTATTTGCATAATTAATCTTGTAGATAGTGCTCTCTCTCGCGGAAAGTTAACCAAAGTTCAAGAAAAATATGTACGAAAAACGTCACTATGTACATATAGTTCTCTACTTTTGTGACTTTTGAGACCACTTTACTGACTAACCTATGTACATAGTGCTCGTGAATCAGGATTTCAGGGGTCAAGTGGGTTGAAAATCCTGAAAATTTTGTAGATAGGTCGTCTCCTTCTGCAGATAGTGACATTTTAAAAAATATTTCTCAAAAATCTCTGTAGATAGTTTAATTGACCGCTAATTATCTTCTAATCTAATTAAAATTTTCAATTACGAATACGACTATTAGATTCGTCTTTTCAATACGAATCCAACGGTATAAAAAACTCATTTTTCATAAAATATGTAGATGTGCCTTTTTTAAACTGGACGGCAGAGCTTTTCACTATTTATTGTATTAAGACTACAAAAGGCATTCTATAACGTTCTAAATACCACAAAATTATAGCAAAACGATCTCTGAACACTTATATATATTTGCCGAAGTGATTAAATTTCATTTTGTTACTATTTTCGACCAATTTGCTTAGGCGGCCAACTTAGGACTAGGCCTGTGCGGTTATTGAATTCTGTAACCGGTTTCCGGTTATTGAAATAACCGGTTATAAACCCGGTTAAGTGGTTACAGATAAATAACCGGTTATTCGGTTATAACCGGTTTTAACCATTTAACCGATTAACCGGTTATTCGGTTATTATGAAATAACCGATTAACCGTTTATTCGGTTATTTTTTTAAGTAACGAGTTAAAAGGTTTTCCGATTATTTTGAAATTATAGGGAAAGAGAAGCATTATTTTTATTTGTGTAGATAAAATTGTTTCTTAAACATCTAATTTGCAAAACGGAAGGCAAAATTTTCAAATTTAAATATTTTAATAGTTTTTTAGATTTTTTAATGTAATTTTTCAAAAATGAATTTTTCTTTAAGGAGACCGTACACCACTTTTGCGTGTTTTTTCAACATTTATTTTTTCATAGTAAAATGTATCAAAACACTGGGCTCTTTTCACACATATAACCACACATATTGAGGATTAAGAAAAAAATATTTTTTAAACTTATTCTGACCTTCATGGCGACAAAATGGCGGCTGAAGTGATTGTCCGGAAAAAACTCGTTGACACGTTATCTCTGCTTCAAAATGTCGGAAACAAAAAATCAAAAGAATTTCTTAAAATATATATCAGTGGCTATGGCCTGAACCACAACCAACATTCTACATCCATTTTTAACCCCATTTTTTTACCGTTTTAGGGGTGGAAAAGGGGTAAAAAAATTTAAACCGCCGCCATTTTCTCATTTTTTATTCAAATTCACTCTTTTTTGGTTTGCTGACATATATTTTAAGAAATTCTTTTGATTTTTTGTTTCCGACATTTTGAAGAAGAGATATCGTGTCAACCAGTTTTTTTCCGGACAATCACTTTAGCCGCCATTTTGTTGCCATGAAGGGCAGAATAAATAAAAAAATATTTTTTTCTTAATCCTCAATATGTATGTTAATATGTGTGAAAAGAGCCCAGTGTTTCGATACATTTTACTATGAAAAAATAAATGTTGAAAAAACACGCAAAAGTGGTGTACGGTCCTCTTAAGCACATAGAGTTTAATTGCACACACTAATTTTATGTTTTTTAAAAATAAAAAATGAATAAACAATCGGTTATTCTAAAATAACCGGTTATTCCAAAATAACCAGTTATTCCTAAATAACCGGTTATTTCAAAATAACCGAAAAAAAGGTTAACCGTTTGCTCAAAAATTTTATAACCGGTTATGACAATAACCGGTTTTATAACCAGTTAACCGGTTAACCGCACAGGCCTAACTTAGGACCACTCTCCCCTATAAAAAATTAATTAATTTAATAATTTACTTTACTAAAATTAATAAACTTAATAATGTCATTGAATTGCAACAATTAAATAATTAATAATTAATAAATCTCACAATTTCCCTGAAAATTTGAAATATTAAAATTTAATTATTAAATCGAATAATTATGATCTATTTGTTATATTTATCAATTATTATTATTTTATTATAATGCCAGTAGTAAAAATATATTACAAAAATAATATTTTCAATTTGTAATAAAAATAACGAAAATAAAAATAATATAAATACAAATAATGCCTAATAATAATAATAATAATAATATATACTTTTATTAATAATATTAACAAGAATACCTGCGGGAACCGATTTCTTAAATAAATAAACAAATAAAACATAATAAAAAAAAAACTAAGAAAACAAAAAAAAAACTAAGAAAAATAAAAAAAAATAGAGACTGGAAGGAATTTGTCAAATTATTTTTGGTTTTCTTTTTCTCTCGTTCTGTCACCAGATAAAAAAAAACTAAATATTTCCGAGAAAATCAAAAAACGTCGTGTGTGTGTGTAAAAAAATTTCAAGATGATTTTTCTAAAACAGACTTGATTCATTTTTTTTGTTATTATTATCAGGAGAGCAAAATCTGACACAAAACCGGATTAGTCCTTCGAACTCAGGTAACATATATATGTATATATATACATATATAGATATTTATGTAGTTCGCGCTATAGTAGGAGTCGACACACGTAGACCTTGAAAAAAAACACCCTAACCTTCTCTAAGTCTGGGTCAAAAGAAAAAGGAACTCTCGAAACTAATTTTTGCTACAGTATTATAAACGAATCCTCCAAATATAAAAGCGTCCGTCTCTCAATAATAGATAGTCTCTCAATAATGGACTCTTTATGAAGTTAAAAATAAAAAGCGCAAATAAAATTTTTTTTAAAATATGTAAAATATTATAATTAGGTAATTCGCAATTTTGATTAGTTTACCCCATTTTTTAAATAAATAATAATTCAAAAAAAATAAAATAAATAAAAAAATAATTTATTTAATTATTAATATTTATTTATTCAATTTTTAACGGGCATAAATCCCTTTCGTACATAGTACTTAACAAAAATATTTAACAAATTATAATAACAAAATAAAATATAATATATTTTATCATAATAATAAAATATATTTATTTTAATATTATTATTACAGGCCTCTCACTCAGTTTTACAATAAAAAATAGTGTCAAAAGTGGCATAAAATGTTCATAACAGTGGCAAAATAGTGGCATATTATTTATTAACAAATAAATATTAAATGATTAAATTTATGTTTTAAACTGCTATAGATATTCATTATCCCGTTATCTAAACTATTTTTGTTTGTAACTTTTCAAAAATCTTATAAAAAATCTACTTATCGGCCCAAAAAAAGATTTAAAAGCTCATAACTCAGGTAAAAAATTCATATGATATTAAGACAACCTGATATCATCAACGACACTACTTCTACGTTACTTTACAAAACTATAAAATACAAAAAAAAATTTTGCCTCAATTATGGATTTTTGAAGTACATGGTTTGTTCTCATCATTATTATGAAAAGGGTCTACTCCCTTGCAAATAAAGACACAGATTTGTCAACATGAAGTGCAAATTGTGAAAAATAATATTACAGTAAGGAAGAACATATTTTTTTTAATTTTCAAGGAATACTGGCAATAATGATAATTATTTTTATATAATATGTTGCAAAAGGGTTTAAAATTTGAACCCTAATAAAATATTTAATATTTTATTAAAAAAATTTCCTTGCAAAAAAAGACACAGATTTGTCAACATGAAGTGCAAATTGTGAAAAATAATATTACAGTAAGGAAGAACATATTTTTTTAATTTTTAAGAATTACTGGCAATAATGATAATTATTTTTATATAATATGTAGCAAAAGGGTTCAAATATTTTATTAAAAAAATTTAGCATGCCAATAGGACATTATTAATGCAAAAAAAAATTTTTTTGTGCAGCTTTGTATAGTAAGGTAGAAATAGTGCCTCTACTGATACTATACTTGTAGGTTGTTTTAAGACAATAAGAATTTTTTTTACTTAATTATGAGTTTTCAAAGTTAGGGTATAAACATTTTTTAAGCCGATAGTAGCTTCCTATTTCGTGAAAAATCTAAAGATAGATAACATTTATAAGATTTGTTAAATATTATAATATAATAAAATAATGTCCAATATAGCGATCAGTTATTCAGGGCACAAAATTACGTAAGTATACCAACTTTCATTAAAATCGGAGGTATGCATATCCAATACCAGTAATAATTATTATTGTTAAATTATTATAAATAATTAACAGTTAGTTAATAACAAAAACAATGTCTAAACAATACACGGACTTTTCCCGTTTATAAATAATCAAAAATAATATACCAATTAAAATTTCCATTTAATAAATAACAAAAAATAAAAATTTTGTTCATGGAATTAACAAAAAAAAAAAAAATAATCGCAATAAATAAAGCCATATACTGAATGAGTCCTTTCCTAAAAAAGAAAGTTCGAGAAAAATCGAAGAACTAGCTCGAAACTCTATTTCTATTGAAACTCGAATTCTCTCGAAACTTTAGAGATATATCGATATTACGTCATCACAGAACTTTCTTAAAAAAGACTACGCACGCGTGAAATGCAGGATGACGTCAAACCAAGATAGAAAGATGGCCACTGTTTGTTTTCTTTTGGAATCTTATTTTATTTTTGGCAAATAATTGTTTTTTATTATTATAATATAAATAAAAGTATATTAAATGTTTTTTAATTTTGTAATTTTTGGGCTGCGTATACAATGGAAAAATAATGTGTTGAATGTGTTATGTTGTATAGTATTTCTGGTTAGTGCTAAATGTACAAGGTATGCACTTTGTAAACAAATGTAACCTCACTAACTTAGTTACTTAATCGGAACAAAACAAATTTCTGTTGTTGTTGTGACCGACTAAAAATACAACAAAATAACCATATATATTATACGTATAAATAATAAATAAACATTTATTTGCTGAAGAATGAGTAAAAATTGAAAAAAAACTTAGCGTAACAGTTTTTTTATTATTGTTTATAAACCAGTTTTTGTTCGAAGTGATATTTTAATGTTTTATTATTTTTGAACAAATATAATAATTTTTGAATTTTGACACAAACATTTTGTTTCAAAATTTATTTAAACACATGAAATTTGTTGTTTTTACATTTTTTTATCACAACAAAATCATAATTTAACCCTCCGTCACACACCTAGGGAGGGATTCCCTCTACGGTTACAGTATTTATTAAATAACTTTTGTTTTCCTCATTGCAAAATAAAATCAGTTTCTATACCTTTCGACAATTTACTCCTCAACACATTTCTAAAAAAACATTTAGTTTAAACATAATTAATATTTAATTATGAAGCTTCAAAGCCAGAAAAAACTCGAAAAAGTGAGATTATGTTAAATAAAAAAATCAAGTTTTCAAAACATTTTTTGTTCCACTGTTGGTTAACGACAAAATTATATTATAAATATAATTAAAATGAATTGTTTAATGATTTTTTTGCTTATTTGTTAATGTTACATTATTTTTACATGTCAAGTGGAATTCCTTCGAAGATGTGCATTCGTGTAATTAATTTTTATTTTTGAGACCGAAAATTAATTTTATTAATTTTATAATTTAGAATAATTTACTACATATTTGTAAGTTTGTGTTAAAACTAAATTTTTGTTGATTCCTTTGTTTATGTTGTAATGTTGCTTATTTTACAATGTGGTGAGGGATTCTCTCTAAACGTGTGTAAAGTCGTAATTTTTTCCCATATGTGTGACGGAGGGTTAAAGGTAGGAATATCATGAAAAAGCAAATTACGTGTTAAAAATTTTAAAGAATAATTACGTGTTAAATGGAAAGTGGAAGCAACGTAGTCGACCGCGTAGCAGTCGACGGAGGCGCTAGTGAGTTTAAAGAAGAGTGAGATATGGATTACGCGTGAAGAGCAAACATGTCGCGAGAGAGAAAGAGAGTGGTGAAAAAAAAGAATATCGCCGCGATAACCCCCCTCGTCGCAAGAAAGGAGACACAAGAGGAGAAACAATGACTTATATCTTCTTGTGAGTGTGGCTTAAAACAACCTTTTTTTGAATTGATGGAAAAGTGAGTTTCATTTGTGCGAAAAGACCCCTCTCGGAAATCTCTCCATCTCTACACGGAATGCCCCCCTCTGGGGGACTTCCGTTCTTTACACACGGAGTTTGACACGTGCTTCAATTTTCCACCCCAACGCTATTTTCCCCGAGGATTTCAGAGCAAAATAATATATTAAAAAAGAACAAAACCACCTAAAGGGAAATAATTATTATATTCTTATACTTATGAAACGATAATAATAATTCAAATGTAAAAAAGTATAGTATACTTTTTTCTTCACAATTCTACTTCTATTTTCCGAATTTTCTTTTAATATAATTATTATTTATTACTATTATTTCTATTATCTATTATTATAATCTGTATTATAATAGTTATTATTATTTTATTGGCATTATGTTTTGCTTATTTTCTTACCCTTGTATTATTTCCCATTTACTATTTTATTTATTTACTTGAATTTTTACCATTTATCAATTTAAATATTTTTCTTTACTTGAAAAAAATTTCACCTCCCCTGGGGCTCGAACCCGAGTTTTCCATTTGCAAATCGTAAACTCTGACCACTCTACCACGTACCCTTCTTATCATTTCTCCTATTTTTTATTATTATTCTTTATGAATTATATTTGACATTTTTCTTTACTTCACTATAAAAAATTGTATTGAATCCAAAAAAGGTATTGAATTATTTTAATTGAGGCCTTGGATCCAATAACTCGCCCGACGCTCAAAGGCACGCGCTAATACCAGTCGGGTAGCAGTGAGTGGCCCAGAGGCGCTCACTGCTCACTGACTGGCAGTTGCGCGTTCCTCCGAGCGTCGGGCGAGTTATTGGATCCAAGGCCTCAATTAATTATTAATATAGTATATATGATGAAACTGAAGTTACCAACATTGATTCAACGAAAAACTTAAAAAAAAATTTTCTCAGGATACAAATTTTCCTTGTATATTTTTAACCCAAGCAAACCCTCCAAACCCTAAAATAAAAAAACGTGGGAAAAGCAGTGATTTTTATTCTTTTTTTTTTTGAATTTTTTCCAAAAATCACGAAATTTTAAATAAATTCATAGTTCCTCGACCCGGTTGTCATTTTTTTTCTTTTGATAATTGTTTATTTTAATATTAGACGCTATTTAAAAAAAATTTTATACGTTTCCAAATCGGGGAAAACAGTAACAGGGATCACAGTGTCATTTCCACTTGAAAATAGGTAAAAAAGGGGAATTTTCAAAAGAAAAAAGGGGATTTTCCTTTTAAAAGGGGGATTTTGAAAAAAACGATAAAAATTATTTTGTTACAACATACAGGGTTTATTTTTTTAAACTTTTATTTTTCCTTCTATTTACAGCTTTTTGGATTAAATCTGACTTCTTTTGCTCCTTTTTTCTTAAATAATTTAAGAAAAAATAGCCTTTACGGTATAATATGGAGTTTTCTAAGGTTTGTTTTATGTTGCGCGCTATTTAAACATTTTACAAAAATAAAATCAGGGTGTCCAACAAGGATTGAGAAAAAGATTCCCTGACTTTTTACTTTCCTTATTTCTTCTTCGACTATAATATAGTTAATAAAATATAAGAAAAAAGTAATCTCATACTTAGAGGAAAAATCCTCTTCTAATATCCTCTTAATGTTTTCCTCAAAACAAAACTATTTGACTTGAATGTATATTATTTTTATTATTAATTAATTCATTGTTTTATTATTGACATTTGTCAAAAACATTGAATATTTAAAGGAAATAAATAAAGGAATAAATATATTAAATAATGTAAGTAATTAACTTTTAGTTATTAAATATAATTATTTAATTAAAAACATTAAATTTAGTGCATAAAATTAACTTTTCTTCATCAGTTAATAACCACAATTTGCAAATAATATCCGAGAGAAAAATCCTCTAAAGTGAAGAGTATTAATTTTGATACCATATATAAGAGGAAAATATGCATTCAGTTTAGAGGATTTCGCATTAAATCAAGATTACTTCTTTTATAAATTAATATCGAATTAGAGTAACAAATAGTAATAAAAACCAATTTAGTCTTGTTAGATTACAAAATTTTTAAATTCACAAAAAATTTTAACTTTCTTATTAAATTTATAAAAATGTCTCTGACTTTCCTGAACGCTGAACACCCTGTAAAATCTTTTAAAAAATTATTAAATCATAATTTTTACTTTTCAAAAAAAAATTTACTGAAAAAAGGGGAATAGGGGAGAAAATATTTGAATTAAGGGGATTTAGGGGATTTATTTTTTTTAAGGGGAAAAAAGGGGAATAGGGGAAAAAGGGGACGAACTGTGATCCCTGCAGTAATTTTGGTTTTTTTTGTCACGAATTTTTGGAAAATCCGAGCATTTCAAGTAATTTAATAATTCCTTGCCTCGGTAGTTACCTTTTTCTCTTGATAATTGTTTATTTTATTATTACACGTTATTTAAAAAAATTTTAAGTAATTCCAAGTCGGGGAAAGCAGTGATTTTGAATTTTTTTGTGTCACGAATTTTCCAAAAATTCCGAAATTTCATTTAAATTCATAATTCCTCGCCTCGGTAGTCATTTTTTTCTATTGATAATTGTTTATTTTAACATTAGACGTTATTTTAAAAACATTTCAAGTGATTCCAAGTCGGGGAAAGTAGTGATTTTTATTTTTTTTTATCGAATTTTTTTCAAAAGTAACGAAATTTTAATTAAATTAATAGTTCCTCGACCCGGTAGTCATTTTTTTTCTTTTGATAATTGTTTATTTTAATATTAGACGCAATTTAAAAAAAATTTGTACGTTTCCTAATCGGGGAAAACAGTAATTTTGGTTTTTTTGTCACGGATTTTTGGAAAATCAGAGAATTTTAAGTAATTTAATAATTTCCCCGCCTCGGTAGTTAATTTTTTCTTTTGATAATTGTTTATGTTAATATTACACGTTATTTAAAAATTTTTTTTAAGTAATTCCAAGTCGGGGAAAGCAGTGATTTTGAATTTTTTTTGTGTCACGAATTTTCCAAAAATTCCGAAATTTCATTTAAATTCATAATTCTTCACCTCGGTAGTCACTTTTTTCTTTTGATAATTGTTTATTTTAATATTAGACGTTATTTAAAAAACATTTCAAGTGATTCCAAGTCGGGGAAAACAGTGATATTTATTTTTTTTGTCGAATTTTTTCCAATGAAAATCCTAGAATTTCATTAAAAAAATCAAAATCACTGCTTTCCCCGACTTGGAACTACTTGGAATTTTTTTTAATTGGCACACGACATTAGAATAAACAATTATCAAAAGAAAAAAATGACTACCGAGGCGGGGAATTATTAATTTACTTAAAATTTCGTGATTTTTGAAAAAAATTCGACAAAAAAAATAAAAATCACTATTTTCCCCGACTTGGAATCACTTGAAATTTTTTTAAAATAACGTCTAATGGCAAAATAAACAATTATCAAAAGAAAAAAATGACTATCGAAGCGAGGAATCATTGATTAATTTGCAATGTCGAGATTTTTGGAAAATTCGTGACACAAAAAAATTCAAAATCACTGCTTTCCCCGACTTGGAATCACTTGAAATGTTTTTTAAATAACGTCTAATATTAAAATAAACAATTATCAAAAGAAAAAAGTAACTACCGAGGCGAGAAATTATTAAATTACTTGAAATGCTCGGATTTTTCAAAAATCCGTGACAAAAAAACCAAAATCACTGCTTTCCCCGACTTGGAACTACTTGGAATTTTTTTTATATGGCACTCGACATTAGAATAAACAATTATCAAAAGAAAAAAATGACTACCGAGGCAAGAAATTATGAATTTAATTGAAATTTCGTGATTTTTGTAAAAAATTTGCCAAAAAAAATAAAAATCACTTTTTTTCCCACTTTTTTTTAATTTTAGGTTTTGGAGAGTTTACTTGGGTTAAAAATATACCAGAAAAATTTATATCCTGAGAAAATTTTTTTTTAAGTTTTTCGTTGAATCAACGTTGGTAACTTCAGATTCATTATATATGTATAGTATTATTTATTTTAATTAACTTTAAATGCACATTAGTGTCAAAAATTAAATATTAATTATAAAAATTTTTAAAAATCCCCAACAGAGTTAGTTTTTTCATAGTTTTAATTAATTTTTTCAAAATTAAAAAATTTTTAATTAAAATTTTCAAATTTTAATTATATAAAATGAAAATTTCTTAAACTGAAATTCCATATACATATACAATATAAGTGGCACAAAAGAATATGAAAAAAACAAAATTGCAAAATAAAATTTATTAAAAACAGTGAATGAAATTCAGTTATAAATTTATTTTTAACGAATCTCGTAAGAAAAACATTATTGCTCAATTATTTAGAAATTGTCAATTAAGTTTTATGTTTCTGTTTATTTGTTCAAAATAAAAAAGGTAACGATCGGTATATTAATAAATGATTACTTAATATTGTATATATATCAAATATAATGATGAAAGAGGTGCATTAAGTTCTTTTTTCCAATAAAAATTGTTTCAATCAAACAAAGAATATTTTTTATTTATTTCTAATTATAAATTAAGGACTTTTTTGTATTTTTAATATAATTATCTATAAATATTATTTTCATTTCTAATTAAAATACATTTTTTTCTCTCATTATTCTTTTTTTGTAATTTGCAATTTTTTTGTTTCTATAAATGTTTTCATTCTTTCTAATTTAAATAAATATTATAATTTCTAATCTAATTAAATATTATAATTTCTAATTTAATTAAACATTCTAATTTCTAATCTAATTAAAATTTGTTTCTATTTCTGATTTATAAATAATATTTTTATTTCTAATATACCTACGAATATATTTTTTATTTTCCTTACTTTTTAAATTAATTTTCATTTTTTTCTAAACTAATATTTTCTTTATTATTAATTTAATTAAATTTTTTCTTCTCCTTCTCTAATTTAATTAAAGTAAAACAAAATAATATCTACATGTATTTTCTACTCAAGAATTTATTATTTATGTGTAAATATTTCCCCTGGCTTTTTTTTGCATCTTTTTCTTTTTTCTAATGATAATGAACCAATTAAAAGTGTTACGTGTAAAGAAAAAAAAGAAAAATGCGAGCTCATAGTTAAAAATAGTTATTTTCTTCAAAGAGTCTTAAAACTTTTGTTCTATTTTCTTTTTCCAAGCAAAGAACACAATGCCATTTGTTTTAATAACAAATAAATAAAATAAATAAAATAAAAAAAATACAAAATAAAAAAATTTTCACATTCATTTACATTTCTAAAAAAATATTCTCCATTGATTTAAAAAAATATCCACTAAATGATTAATTAACTATTTTAATTATTTCTTTTATTTTTAATATTATGATGTTCAGGAGTTTCGACTTTTATTTTTAACAATTAAATTATTAATAATAATTTTTTTATTAACAATAATTATTTATTATAATTAATAATAATTGTTATTTATTTATGATTCTTATACGGGCAGAGCCCTTAATACAAAAATCGGTTATAAAAAATAAGTAAATACTGTCGCAAATTAATTTGTCAATAGGACTTGTTTTCGCAAATTATTAGTAAAAATGTTCTCGTTTTTCTCAAAGACATTAATTTTATCACAATATTCATTCACCTCATTTATTATAATTACTTATTTCTTCAGACAGTCTTAAAAATTGTATTCCCCTTGTTAATTAACTATTGTAATTATGGGGCAAAATTCCTTAACTGTCCAGGTCAAAAAATAAGTTTTCTCTAAACTTTGCTAAAATGTTACTATTATTAGTAGAAGTGTAAATATAAATTTTTTTTTAATTTGATAAAATATTTTTTGAGTTATGGAGTTTCAAAATTTTGATTTTTTTGAAAATATCTTTTTTTCAATTTAATATATTGATAAGTAAAATTAATAAAATTTAAAGTATGAATAGTGATTTTTAAAGGGGTTTTCACGGGCTATAAGCTGGTGATACAAAAAAGTTGTTTTCTTTCAATTTGACCTTGAAATTCAAGGTCAAATTCTTAATTTCAATATATCTCAAAATCGATGTTTTTTATTTTTTTCTAACCTATCCCAATCGAAAGCTTACCTTTTTTTCTATGAGCCATGTAAAAATCAGAGTGGGACCATGGAAATTTTTAAAGAAATGAATTATAAATCATCATTTTCTATGTAAAATAATGATAAATTATTATTTTCCTCAAAAATTCCCATGGCCCCACTCTGATTTTTACATGGCTCATAGGAAAAAAGGTAAGCTTTCGATTGGGATAGGTTAGAAAAAAATAAAAAACATCGATTTTGAGATATATTGAAATTAAGAATTTGACCTTGAATTTCAAGGTCAAATTAAAAGAAAACAACTTTTTTTTCATCACCAGCTTATAGCCCGTGAAAACCCCTTTAAAAATCACTATTCATACTTTAAATTTGATTAATTTTACTTATCAATATATTAAATTGAAAAAAAGATATTTTCAAAAAAATCAAAATTTTGAAACTCCATAACTCAAAAAATAATAAAATAATAATAATAAATAAATAAATATTAAAAAATAATAGTAACATTTTAGCAAAGTTTAGAGAAAATTCATTTTTTGACCTGGACAGTTGAGGAATTTTGCCCCTTATCTCTGTTACTGTTAACAATTAAATTATTAATAACAATTTTTTATTATAATTAATAATTATTATTAGTTTTTATAATTTTAGAAATGCAAATATAAGAAAAACAGAGAAGAGAGAAGAGGAGGGGGGGCTAAAAACCGACATTTATTTAATATTTTTAATTAATTAATAGAATATTTTTTCAAATTAAAAAGTAGTAAAACAAAAAATGAAAATATTTCAAAATACTCGAAAAAATACTGCAAAAAAATAAACAAAAAATATGTAGAGGATAAAAAAGGTGGAAAATAAGCGGCAAATATTTTAAAAATAATAAATCGAAAAATCAAAAAGCAAACCTCGCGAAATATATATATTTATAAAAAGAAAAAATAATTCAAAAACATCAAAAGAGAATATTTCCAATTACGAAATATTCTCTCGAATCCACCACACCACCCCCCAGCTTTCTCTCTCTCTCTTTCTCTATACTCCACTTGAATATCTATATATTCAACCCCTTTGACCCAAACACAGAGAGAAGACCTCCACCCCCTCTCAAGAACCCATCAAAGATCGATAAAATGAAAATAAAATTTAAAAAAGAAAAAACCACCTCAGATTCATTTAACCCAAGAAATTAAAAAAAAAATCTCTTACCACTCAAAATTTAAAAATACCGCAATTTTTCTTTTATTTTGCACTCTTCTAATTTTTCGTTTTAACTTTTCGTCAAAGAAAGTAGAGAGACTCGCGTCATCGAACCGGCCAAAAGAGCCGGCCTTTAGATTTAACACTCGGCTTTTCTTCCATTGTTCACTTTTGCAATTTCAAACACCAAAAACTAAATTTTACACACCAGAAAATTTAAAAATCACTTTAAAAAATATCACAATTAAACCTTTTCCGAATTGAAAAAAAAGTTACGTTTGGGGATTTTTTTGACTATCAAAAATTCTTTTAACACAGTATTCTGTCAAAAAAAGGGAGGGAGGGGGAAGAAAGATCATAGAGGGGGGTGAGAGTGGAAAAAAATAGTATTTTTTGGGTGAAAAAAAATAGAGAGAGTATGTGTGTGTGTGAGTTTTTTAAATGCGATGCGCTCTGTACGCGACACTTTGAACACTAAAAACTCGCAGCTCTCGGGGTGCGCGCTTATCGAGAAAGGAGAGAAACAGACATAGAACACACACTGATCTCTCCCGCTCGGCGGCGAGGAGCGACGACCACGCCTGACGCAGCTGCCTGTGGTAGTGGGGAATCCCCACCACGCCCCCACTCCATGGCAAAATACCCCCACATACACACACATTGGTAAACAAGCCAAACACCCAACAACGTGACAATGTTCAATTTTGCCCTCGCAAAAAAAAGAAAAACGAAACAGAAAATTTACATAGAGCGAGTTTCCTCCTCTTTTTTTTTGAAATTTTTTTGGTATTTTTAAACAGTCTCAATTTTAAATTTAATTCTAATAAAAATAGTAAACTTTGGAAATTAATATTGATAATAATATAATAAAATAATACTAAGACTAGTAGATAATAAATATTACTAGGGTAGGGTGGGGCACTTGTTTGGATTTTTGAGTCTAAAAAATGTATTTAAAAAAAATAAAAAAATGAGTAGGACCGTTTGAAAACTTGAGTTCTTAGCTACAATTTTGCCATGTATTATTTTGCTATATAACTCGATTAAATGTTCCGAACTACAGCGATTTTACGAATTTTTTTTTTTTTTTTGATGTCGAAAAAAAACGAGGGGCGAAACTATTCTTGCAGCTACTAATGATATAATAGGTACTAAAAAGAAATATATAAAAATTAATTTGTTAATTGGAGGATTTTTTCTGGTTTTTCGCTTCCAATTTCTTATCATTCTAACCTAAAAACAAGCACACATAAAAATACACTGTTTCGTAGTTTTCGCTGTCATCAGTGGGCGAATAGTTTCGCCCCAACCGCACATTTTTTGAAAAAAAAACACTTGTAAAATTTTTGAACAATAGAATATCAAAAATCTCTACCCTAATAGTCAAGTAATAATAAATAATACTAATAGTAATAAATAATACTACAAAAAAAAATTAAAATAAAATCTAGTAAATAATAAAACTTGTAAATAATAGTAATAATACTAGTAAATACTAGAAATACTTCTGTGTGTACATTGCTCCAAACTTGAAAATTTGTTTATATATTTTTGTTTTGAGACATTATAGAATTCGAAAAATGTAAAAAAGAAAATTTCTCTCTGTCTGTATGCAAAACTTTGTTCGCTCATCACTTGAAAACGGTCCAACTGATTAAAGTGAAACTTGGCAGTCTATTAGGTATTAACGTAACTTAAAATCATAGCCTTATTCGATTAAAAAATATTATCTTGAACGGAAGTTATGACATTTTTAAAAAAATTCGAAAAATCAAAAAAATTAAAATTTTTTAATTTTTGTAAAATGGATGGAAAAATATCCATAGTTAACTTTTTCAGATACATACAACTTATTTCTACAATCAAATTTAAAAAAATACTTATTTTGAAATTTTTTTCGTTTTTTCTGATCAAATTTTTTTTACAAAAATGATGATTCTTGATTTTTAAACAAGCTTTTCATGGAAAGTTATTAAACTTTTTTTATTTAAAGACCAGTAATTTAAAGTAAAAAATTTGCTACATTAGACGAAAATATTGTTTCAATATTCAGTTTTTGAAATCAAGAAAGTTATGCACGAGTTAACAAAAATATGTTCATATTGATTGAATTTACCAGTCCTCAAAAAGTTAAATATTAATTAATTCTTGCATTAAATTGGTATTGATATTTTCTAATTAATTAATTAATTTGTTTTTTTGTAATTCTAATTTCAATTTTATCATAAAAATAGAAAAAATAAGGAATTTTTAGAAAATCCGTGACAAGAAAATAAAAATCACTACTTTCCTCGCCTTAAATCCTCTTGCAATTTTATTAAATGGCTTCTGATAATTAAATATAAATTATTAAGAGAAAACAAATGCTTCCGAGGCGAGGAAACAATAATTTAGTTGAATTTCCGGGAATTTCGGGAAATCCGTGATCCTTTTGTAATTTTTTTAAAGGACTGCTAATATTAAAATAAGCTATTAGCTAAAGTAAAAATTTTCGTCGAATAAACGTTGGTAATTTCAGTTTCAGTATTATTATTAGTTTCAATATTGGGACGTTGCTCCGCTCGCCCCAATAATATCACATAATATCGATAAATAGTATAGCTTATAAAACTATTATGCTTTCTTGACTTCACGTCAGAGTAGCAGAGTGAAATAAAAGCCGTATAAATATGATAAATTAATTAGTTAATTAATAAGAAATGTAATAATTTATATTAGTTTTTGTATTTTGCCAATACTAGGTAAGTAATGGCAGTCAATATTGGGCCATTAACGTCTGCCAACATCCAACCGTAATTAACACCACAAGAGTCGTCCCAATAATATCGGCCAAGACTATGTGCCAACTTTGCCAGTACTGGGCCGTTATTAAGCCATGATGGTTTTCACACTTAGGGAGATTTTAAAAATTCTAAACATTATCTTTTTACTTTCCTTAAAATTTTGTTTTCTTCTTCATTAATTAATATTAATAATCATCAAGAAAATAAGTTTAAATGTAATTGCCTAGGTGCGAATTTAGGTTGGCCGCCAGAGTTTGAAGGTTGGCCCAAGGTTGGCCTAACTTTGGCAAGCGAAGTTTTGGTTGACAGAGTGTGCCCAACTTTGGCAAGTACTATAATGCCCACAGTTGGCCCGACTTTGCAAGCCAACCATTAAATGCAGAGTTTAACCAACCGTCGGGCCAACTTTGGCGACAAAGGTTGGCACAACTCATCCAAACGTAGTTTAAAAGACTTTCAGTTTCGGTTGGCCGAACTCTGGGCCACGGTTGGCAAAACTTTGTCAAATGCAGTTTAAATGACTTAAACTTTCTTGGTTGGACAAACTCTGGGCCACGGTTGGCCCGACGGTTGGTAAAACTTTGTGAAACGCAGTTTAATTGACTTACATTATTTTGGTCGGCCGAACTCTGGGCCACGGTTGGCCCGACGGTTGGCAAAACTATGTCAAATGCAGTTTAAATGACTTAAACTTTCTTGGTTGGCCGAACTCTGGGCCACGGTTGGCCCAACGGTTGGCAAAACTTAAACTTTCTTGGTTGGCCGAACTCTGGGCCACGGTTTGGCCCAACGGTTGGCAAAACTTTGTCAAATGCAGTTTAATTGACTTGATTTTTCTTGGTTGGCCGAACTCTGGGCCACGGTTGGCCCAACGGTTGGCAAAACTTTGTCAAGTGCAGTTTAAATGACTTAAACTTTCTTGGTCGGCCAAACTCTGGGCCACGGTTGGCCCGACGGTTGGCAAAACTTTGTGAAACACAGTTTAATTGACTTACATTATTTTGGTCGGCCGAACTCTGGGCCACGGTTGGCAAAACTTTGTCAAATGCAGTTTAAATGACTTAAACTTTCTTGGTTGGACAAACTCTGGGCCACGGTTGGCCCGACGGTTGGTAAAACTTTGTGAAACGCAGTTTAATTGACTTACATTATTTTGGTCGGCCGAACTCTGGGCCACGGTTGGCCCGACGGTTGGCAAAACTATGTCAAATGCAGTTTAAATGACTTAAACTTTCTTGGTTGGCCCAACTCTGGGCCACGGTTGGCCCAACGGTTGGCAAAACTTAAACTTTCTTGGTTGGCCGAACTCTGGGCCACGGTTTGGCCCAACGGTTGGCAAAACTTTGTCAAATGCAGTTTAATTGACTTGATTTTTCTTGGTCGGCCAAACTCTGGGCCACGGTTGGCCCGACGGTTGGCAAAACTTTGTGAAACACAGTTTAATTGACTTACATTATTTTGGTCGGCCGAACTCTGGGCCACGGTTGGCCCGACGGTTGGCAAAACTATGTCAAATGCAGTTTAAATGACTTAAACTTTCTTGGTCGGCCAAACTCTGGGCCATGGTTGGCCCGACTGTTGCAGCTTAAATATACATTTTGCGTACCAAATAAATAAAATATACATTAAATATACATTTTTGCACTCCCATGTGAGCGTAGCGTAGTGGTCAGTGTATAAGTTTTCGGTGCGTTAGGTTAGGGGTACGATCCCAGCGAGCGATACACCGAAAAAAATGCCTAGGACCCGTATACCAGGAATTGACTAGGTTTCCTAGTTACGAGAGGAGCCAACTATAGAATCCTAGTCAAAGTAATAAAATTCAAGCATAGTTAAAGTTAACAGGAAAATTAGTCGATGTAATCAGAAAAAAATAGTCAAATTGACTAGGAGAATAATATTAGATTTACACTGTGTATCATAATTATTTGAAATTGCCAATCAAATTCTTATTATCAAATAAAAGAGAAAAACTAATTAAAAGAAAAAAGAAAAAAATTAATTATTGTATTTGAACATATTTATATTTTACTTTGCATTTATATACCTTGGAATTAATTTAAACTTATGAAATAAATATTTAATAGACACTAGATTTTCGAGTCAAAATACAATACTTAATCAGATGATGTTTTACACATTTCAAGTACACAATTTTATACACTTGTCAAAAACTATTTATTTTTAATTATTTATGCCATTTAAATGAAAATAAATTTAAATACACAAATTATTGCAAAGGTAAATTTTCAAACACACTGCGCGATTAAAATAGTAAAAATGTTGTCACCACGTGCGTAAAAATTTCGACGATTTATATT
Organism: Leptopilina syphax; assembly: GCA_032872505.1. Lineage (NCBI taxonomy): Eukaryota > Metazoa > Arthropoda > Insecta > Hymenoptera > Figitidae > Leptopilina > Leptopilina syphax. Next base: position 31,676,487 of record CM065472.1, read on the forward strand.
GAAACCTAACCAAAAAAGTCTGAAAGAATTGACTAATATAATTAAATACTTTATTACTTTCCAAAACATGGACTATCTATATTTCCAGAGGTTCCGAGAAACCAGCAATTTTGATGTATGTAAGAACTCCATTTTATGTACAAAAAATAGACGCGAGTAATGATAAAAAATCGTTTTACGAAATCACAATAAATGACGCGAAAGATATAGAGGTAAACACTGTCAGAACAGAAGCAGATGCGTGCGCATTATGGAAATAGGCAAAATTACTGAAATCCTAGTCAATTTGACTTGGATTTGCAGGGTTGTTTTTGCCAGGCTTGAATTTGTGGAATCAACCTAGCGATCCTAACCATAATGATTAGGAATCTTTATTACTTTTACTAGATTAAGATTAACTATAGGGTCATAGTTAATAATACCATCGAGATTTTTTTCGGTGTAGATATTTTCGAAAATGTATGTATGAGATTGTGTTTAATAATAATAGGTAAAGGTTATATCTGATTTTCCCGCTAATAATAACCTGTTAATTGTTTGAATAATTTAATTTTTTAATAATTTTTTACCTTTGGCTGTTGAAGTTGGCCAAACTTTGAAAATTGTGGTTGGCCCAACTTACGCATCCAAAGTTGTGCCAACTTTAGCGTCAGTCTTTGGACCAACCATTGAAATGTATAGTTGGCACAACATATGCATTGTAAGTTGGGCCAACTTTCTTATGAGTAGTCGGGCCAGAAAAAACTCGAAAAAGTGAGATTATGTTAAATAAAAAAATCAAGTTTTCAAAACATTTTTTGTTCCACTGTTGGTTAACGACAAAATTATATTATAAATATAATTAAAATGAATTGTTTAATGATTTTTTTGCTTATTTGTTAATGTTACATTATTTTTACATGTCAAGTGGAATTCCTTCGAAGATGTGCATTCGTGTAATTAATTTTTATTTTTGAGACCGAAAATTAATTTTATTAATTTTATTATTTAGAACAATTTACTACATATTTATAAGTTTGTGTTAAAACTAAATTTTTGTTGATTCCTTTGTTTATGTTGTAATGTTGCTTATTTTACAATGTGGTGAGGGATTCCCTCTAAACGTGTGTAAAGTCGTAATTTTTTCCCATGTGTGTGACGGAGGGTTAAATAAAATTTGACTAAATAAAAATTCATAACACTGAGAAAACTGGAGAGTCAAATTCAGAGGTTCAAAAAGTGTATGTTTCCTTTGCTTATGAAGAGAGTTAAATAGTCCTTCTAAAATAAATTTTGAATTGATAATGGAAATCTACTTGTATATTCTCTCCCATTATATCTGAGGGTTAAAAGTTGCACAGAAAATGTGTACGATCTGATGCGCGCGAAATTATTTTTCTGACATTTTATGTATTTAATTTAGGGGTTAGGTTGCCATATTTATTCATTTCGCGCCGGATAAGGAAGGGATTTCTCAAGATGGTTAATTTGTCCCTCTGTTATAAACTCATTTTCCCTCAAAGAGAAATGGCACGAATATCTGTCAATGGTGTATTTGAACATTTAGATTGTTATCCAATAGCTAACTCTCAAATATCAACGATTTGTCCCTCCAGTTGTTTAGTCCAATACTCCAGTTTTCTCAGTGAATAATAAGAATTTTAGTTAAATAATTATAAATTTGACTAAATAAAACATAGATTAAAAGTTGTATGAAAAGAATTTAGTTGATAATAAATAAAATTTGGCTAACTAAAAATCAATTAAAAAAAATAATAATTCAATTAAATAATAGATTATAGGCTAATTAAAAATGTACTTCAAATATAAATTCGGCTTAATGAGAATATTAAAAATTTAAATTCAATTTAATAAAAATGTATTACATTTTTTAATTCGACTTAATAAAAAAGTATTAAAAAAAAGTATTGAAAAAAAGTATTTGAATTCGGATTAATAAAAATTCGGTTAAAAATATGTTTTCTTTTAAAAAAAAAAATCTTATTTTTATACAGAAGTGATTACGCCAGGCTCTTATTGTGTCTACCGACGTCCCTGTGATTATATATCCGCTCGCCCCTTAAAAACCCCCATCGAACAACATGGAACGAACCTCACTTTACTCGCACGAATACAACTTTAAAACGAAGTGACATGCAGACGAAAAAGGATCTTTTGCGTAATTCCGTCACCCTCTATGTATATGTACTTCCATTTACTTTTATTTATGTTTTTTTTTCTTTTTCTCAATTTTTTTTTATCTTCCCTACTGCACTACATTTCTAGTCGCGCATCAAAGATAGCGAAAAAAAATGAAAGAGTGAGAGATAAAAGACACTCGCATATATTTATATTTATTATGTATAATATATATATATATATATATATATATATATATATATATATATATATATATATATATATATATATATATATATATATATATATATATATAAAGAGAACAATGACATCCTCATAAAATAAAATTCAGTTCAAGCTAATCAGAGGAGATAAATTGCAGAAAGATGTATACAAACTATTATACGTGTGTACACTATGAAAGTTCTCGTCAAGTTCGCATAATAAACGTTAAATTGAATTCTATTGCGGATTTCATTGAATGCGATATGAATGAGGGTTGTTTGTTCTTTTTTTATTTTATTTCTAGTTTATTTATTTTAATTGGAAGCAAAAAATAATTTGCAATCAATTTGTTCTATTGACAAAAAAACAATTTTGAGGCAATTTGAATTGGGAAAATTTACAGAAAAAAAAGTTAAACGCGAAAAGCAAATTCTGCTATAATTACTAGAAATCTAATCGTATTTTTTAAATTTCTTATTTTATTAATAAGATTATAGATTGACGATAAAAATTATAATAATATAATAATAATAAATCGATAAATAAAAGAAATAAATAAATAGCAATAAGAAAAATAAAATAATAGCAAAAATAACTGTATAAAAATAATAGAAGTAAGGCAAGTGAAATGGTTTAGTGGTTTCACTACTGAACTCGTAAATCAAAGGACCGGGGTTCGATTCTTCGCGGAAACAGATTTTTATTTCGTCTTTTATTCTATTTAATTTGCCTCTTCGGATTTTTATCGAAAAGAAAATGTACGAATAATGTTGATAATTTTTATTTATATAATATCATAATTATAATAATTTTAATTATATTATCAATTTATAATTAATTAACTAACATTACTTTATTTATTGTTTTTGTCAAAATGATCAATAATGTTAATATTATATAGAAATTTTTTTATTTAAAATTTAAAAAAAATCGAACATGAATAATTTTTATCTTTTTATTTAAAGATATAGTAAATTATTATTATTAACTTATCTAAACGCATTTCAAACAATATTTTTCAATATTTTTTTAAGAAAAAAAATTTACTAATACATTTTCTCTCCTCTGTAGAAAATTACACATTTTCTATGACTACAATGTAAAATATGATTCATTTTCCGAGAAAATTTACGCTTTTGCGCCTTTTAATTATTATCAAAAAATATTGTTCGTGGTTTTCTTTTCTATAATAAAAAAATGAAACATTGGCGAATTTCAATCTACACATAAAAAGAAATATTTCCACCAAATATTACATGTATGTGAAGTTAGCCCCCCGCTTTCAAAAAAATTAAATTTTTTTTTAGAGTTCTGACTTCCTCTACAATAGTTCTGGAGTTCCTGATAGTTTTTAGAAATAGTTCCGGCGATTAAATGGTAAAAAATAGGTTTTTTCATAATGGAGGGCTAACTTCACGCAGCCCCCCACTATTGAAAAAATGGATTTATTATTAGAGTTCTGAGTAGCTATAAGAGAGTTCTAGAGTTCCCTACAGTTTATTTCAATAGTTCTCATAATCCAAAACCATAAAAAAATAATTGAAAATTCCAGAATTATTCAAAAAAATTAAAATTTTACGAAAAAAGAGTTCTGATCAGAGTTCTATTAGCCTCTCATTGAGATAGATAAAAAAACATTTATAACAATTTTTTCAAAACCGAAAAACTACTGAACTACAAAAGTTTGAAAATTAGAAAAAAAAAATTTTATCATAAATTAAGAGTTCCACAAGTACTGATCAGAGTTCTGTTAGCCCCCGATAGTGTTCGACAAAAAACTTTAATAATAATTTTTTCAAAACCCAAAAACTACTAAACTGCATGACTTTGAATTTTAAAAAAAAATTTGATCTTTTGTATATTGAGAGTTCCATGAGTTCTGATCAGTGTTCTGTTAGCTCCCGATAGTGTTCGACAAAAAACCTTAATAAACAGTTTTTCAAAACCCAAAAACTACTGAACTACAAGACTTTGAATTTTCAAAAAAAAATTTGATCTTTTGTATATTGAGAGTTCCATGAGTTCTGATCAGAGTTCCATTAGCCCCCGATAGTGTTCGACAAAAAACCTTAATAAAAAGTTTTACAAAACCCAAAAACTACTGAACTACAAGACACTGAAGTTACAAAAAAAAATTTATCATAAATTGAGAGTTCTATGAGTTCTGAACAGAGTTCTGTCAGCCCCTTATCAAAATTAATAAAAAGTCTATATTACAATTTTTTCAAAATCAAAAAACTACACAACTACAAACCAATGAAGTTTCATAAAAGATTTGTCATTTTGATAAACTGAAAGTTTTTAGAGTTCTGATCAGAGCTCTGTCAGCCTCTAATAGTGTTCTACAAAAAACCTTCTTAACAATTTTTTCAAAACTTAAAAACTACTGAACTACAAGACTTTGAATTTAAAAAAAAATTTATCATAAATTGAGAGTTCCATGAGTTCAGTCATGTAAAGTTAATACTACTTTTTAAAAAAATCAAAAATTTTGCAAGAGTTCTGGGTACTTTAACAATAGTTCTAGAGTTCTCTAGTGATTATTTAAATAGTTCTGATGATTAACAATAAAAAAAGCGACAATGAAAAATCATAGTGCTAACTTTGCATAGCACTATGATTTTTGCAAAAAAAGAGTTCTGACCTAATATAATGAAAAAGAATAAAGAGTTCTAGAGTTCTCTACAAAAGAAAACAAGAGTTCTGCAAAATTTCAAAAGTTATTAACAAATTAAAAAAAAGTTATGAAAATAATATTCTGCGAGTTCTGAATAGAGTTCTGGCATTGTTGCGAATAGTTTTACAAGTATATCTTATAAAATTTTGTTCTAAATCCAAAATCAAAAAAGGTACGAAACTTTAAAAATTTCTAAAATTTTCAAAATTTTAAAATTTAGAGTTCTAAGAGATCTGAAAAGAGTTCTGGAATCGTCATAAAGAGTTATATAAGTATTTGGGTCAGAATTTCTCAAACGGATCACCTAAAACTAAAAAATTTTCTTTTTGAACCAAAATAGTTTTTTTTACTCTTAATATGGTTAAGAAGAATCCCTGAAAATATTAAGCCAAAAAAAAAATTTTTTATAAAAGTTATTAACAATTGTATTTTTTAGTACTGATAAATTAACAAATTTTTTTCTGGAATTCTAGTTGACGGGTTTTAAAATTAAAATATGGGTTTTTTTCGTCTTGAATTGCACTATTTGAATATATTTTTTGTTTTTAAATTTTTTTATATAATTTGTTTATAAAATGTTAATAAATAAATATGTTCTTCACGTCCTAACAAAAAAATTAAAATTGTATTCTATTCCTTAAATGTCTCCGAGTGTAAAACCGTTTCGAAAAAAATGAGCCTCAATTAGAAAAAAAGTTGTTAATTAAAAACTGCAGCCGTGTAGGGCTTTATATGACGTTAAACTCGCCCCGCGCGCATTGGCATTTTTTTTCAAAATTGTCTGTAACCTACAAATTTTATCGGATTTTCATGGGCTTGGTCTTAAATTAAAGGGGATAACATTTCTAAGAGATCCCACTAAATCAATTTTTGAATTTTAAATTGTTTATATTTTTTTGTTACTCAAAGTTAACAATTTACAATATTTTTAGAAAAAATCATGTTTACTTTTTTATTTTTTCATTGCAGATGATTGGAATCAATTTTAGTTAGTCCAGCATGACCACCAGACAAATAATAATGTATAATACAATTTATTTAAATTGTTGCAAACAAATGTTAATTAACAAATTGATAGAAATACAAAGATTACTTCTTACACTAGAGTAATGGGTAAATAATTTAAGTCAACGGTTGAATATAAAATAACACAAGAGGTGTATTTTATTAAAGAATTGATTATTAACACTAAGAAATAACGACTCGATTAATTATTCGCACTTTACTTAATATTTTCGCACATTAGGATTTCGTTCTCAAATATTATACTTTATCGCTCAACGCTCTTTTACATACTGACTCTTCGTTTTCGTGAGTTTTAGCCCTTCGATTACTTTCGGTAATCTTCGCAATTATTACTCGTAGTTACTAAAACGCGGGGTCTGCTTTCAAAATAGATAACTTTGATTCTTTTTTATAAACAAAATTTTTTTTCAGACAAATTTATATTTATTTAAGTAATCTATGTCGATTTTGATAAAAAATTATTTTAAATTTAATATTTACTATTGTTATTAACTATCATATGAACAATAATCTAGTTATCAATAATCAAGTAGAGCTTTACATGACTTTAAACTCGTAAAAATACGAAAAATAATTTTTCTTTTTGCAGAAATAAGCCAATTATTTGTTTAAAAAGTAAATAATTTGTTTACAACGAATGTAATTGTTTATGCTAAGAAATTTTTAAAGTTTTTGAAAGAATGTACATATTATATAGACATTTTATGTTTAAAAAATGCCTAAAATGTTTACTTGATTATTGATAACTAGATTATTGTTCATATGATAGTTAATAACAATAGTAAATATTAAATTTAAAATAATTTTTTATCAAAATCGACATAGATTACTTAAATAAATATAAATTTGTGTGAAAAAAAAATTTTGTTTATAAAAAAGAATCAAAGTTATCTATTTGTTAATTAACATTGTTTGCAACAATTTAAATAAATTGTATTATACATTATTATTTGTCTGGTGGTCATGCTGGACTAATTAAAATTGATTCCAATCATCTGTAATGAAAAAATAAAAAAGTAAACATGATTTTTTCTAAAAATATTGTAAATTGTTAACTTTGAGTAACAAAAAAATATAAACAATTTAAAATTCAAAAATTGATTTAGTGGGATCTCTTAGAAATGTTATCCCCTTTAATTTAAGACCAAGCCCATGAAAATCCGATAAAATTTGTAGGTTACAGACAATTTTGAAAAAAATGCCAATGCGCGCGGGGCGAGTTTAACGTCATATAAAGCCCTACACGGCTGCAGTTTTTAATTAATAACTTTTTTTCTAATTGAGGCTCATTTTTTTCGAAACGGTTTTACACTCCGAGACATTTAAGGAATAGAATACAATTTTAATTTTTTTGTTAGGACGTGAAGAACATATTTGTTTATTAACATTTTATAAACAAATTATATAAAAAATTATAAAAAATAAAAAAATTTAAAAACAAAAAATATATTCAAATAGAAAAAAAAAAATAAATAAATAAAAAAAAATAAAAAAAAATATAATAAAAAAATATATTCAAGACGAAAAAAAACCCATATTTTAATTTTAAAATCCGTCAACTAGAACTCGAGAAAAAAATTTGTTAATTTATCAGTACTAAAATTTAGAGATAAAAAAATAATATCAAAAGTGTAAAAAGTGTAAATTATAAAAATATGCAACATTTAATTTGCATTCAATTTTTTAACAAGAATGGAGAAAATAATATTTTCTCATATGATGAGAATGTAAAAATATAAAATATTTATAAATATTCATTAACGAAAAAAATGGAATTATCAAGTTTTTTTCTATCACAGAAATAGATATGAACAATGAACCTAGTTTGTAATTATTGTTAACGAGGCTATTATAATTAACCTCTTCCACCAAATGTTTTAACAATTAATCACTCACGTTACATCAATGCGACTTCATTCTCTAATAGGGAAATATTATAAAAGAAAATATAGGAAAAAATTTTTAAATATTATATATTTGCGAAAATTTACGAAATTGATACTATTTTCCAGTCGTCCAAACTTTGAATAAAAATAATTTCGTTTTGTTTTAAATTTTCAGGAAAATTCATTTTTTTGTCTTGTTTTTTAAACTAGACAAATAGAGAAAAATCTATTTTTCGAATGCACATGTCGTGCGGCGCGTTTTAAACAATAAAATATAACAGTACATATCAAGAATATTCATATAAAGTTTTCTCCAACGAGACCAATTAAGGCTACATTGTAATACTTAAAAGACATTCTGTGCGGCATACTTCCTATTATCAAAGATGCATACCAATTATATATACATTTTTTTCTATATTTCCAAAAAAATCACTAAAGGCGAGAGAGAAAATTCTCGAAAAGAAAAAAAATCCACTGCGCTGATTTAGTGTAAAGAAGAACGTGACAAGAATAACCGAATTTGATTTTGAAAATAACAGTAGAATTAATTTCTATTTAAATTTTAAAATATTTCATTAAGAAGTTTATTTAGCCGAACTTTTACCGTTTTTCTTCTTATTAAATTTTTATTTAGCCAAATTGTTAATACTACAATTTTTTTATAAAGCAGAACGGCACTTTATAAATTAACTTATATTTAAATAAATTCGGCTAAATATAAATTTGGACAATTATGAATTCGGCGAAATATAAATTTGCATAGATATAGATTTCCGCTAAATATAATTTTGAATAAACATAAATTCGGCCTAATATTAATTGGGATAAATGTAAATTTGAATCAATATAAATTCTGCTAAATATAAATTTAAATAAATATAAAATCAGCTTAAAACAAAATCGAATAAATATAAATTGGGCTAAATATAAATTTAGACAAATAAAAATTCGGACACAAATCCGTCGGAACAAAAATCCGGATATATAAGAATTCCGCTAAATAAATTTAGTTAAATTAAAAATGTGGCTGAATGCATATTAGGCTAAAAAATTTCTATTAAAAATTAACCATTTGACGAATTTCACATTTGGCTAAATACATATTCAACTAAATACGTATCCGGAAAAATATAAATTTAACCTAAACGTAAATTTGGAAACATATTAATTCAGCCAAACATAAATTTAGCTAAATAAACTCCGTTAGTTTACATTAAATAATTTTTATTTAACCAAATCATCATAATGCTGAAATTTCATTTTATACTTATCCGGATAAATATAAATTCGGCTAAAACATTTGGATAAATGTAAATTAGAAAAAAAGTTTATTTTTATACAAATTTATATTTAGCGGAATTTATATTGATCCAAATTTACATTTATGCAAATTCATATTTATTCAAAATTATATTTAGCGGATATTATGAATTGTAACCCCAAAAAGCGGAAATTATATTCATCCAAATTTATATTTAGCCGAATATATATTAACCCAAATTTATATTTAGTCGAATTTAGTTAAACATATAAATTCCTAAAAGTGCTATTCTGCTAAATAAAAAAAAAATACAAAAGGGTCAAACCATTATTTTTCGAATATAGTCGTTGCGGCCTAATTTTTTAAAAAATTGATACTTTTAGAAATGAATCTGTGGCTGTTTTCGGCACTCGCTCCGAGTTAACTCCGGGTTTATGGTGATTGGTTAGACCAATAGAATGTTTTTGATGATTGGATAATATTTAACTCGGGGTTAACCCTGGGTGAGTGCCGAAAACAGCCATAATGATCTCTGAAGAACGAAATGAAAAGAATTATTTAAAATATTTATTACTTTTCTTAAAATATGAGTGTAAAGTGGAGAAGGTGCAAAAAATGGCACTTTTTTAGCAATTAGAAAATATTTAAAAAAGTATTGAAAAATTCTTAAAAGTGCAAAAAGATTTATTGATTCACGTTTAAAATTACCGTCAACTGGGGCTATTTTGTGCATCCGGGGGCTATTTTGTGCACGCGAGTTTTTTAATGAAAAAAATTATTAAAATGAATTATTTTAATCTGCTATTTTGTAAAATGAAAGTTTAATTACATGACAATAGAGAGCACTAAATGTTATTATTTAATTCTTTGGCAATTAAGAGAAAAAAATTCCTAAAAACGGAAAATTTGTTTAAAAAATTTTGAAAGTTCGGAAAAATTATACCAGATCTTCTAGAGTTTTAATGTGTCTCATAAACTGTGTTAGATATTTGTTTTCAATTGTGTTGTGATGATACATACGTAATTGCTTTGGCAATTAAGAGAAAAAAATTCCTAAAAACGCAAAATTTGTTTAAAAAATTTTGAAAGTTCGGAAAAATTATACCAGATCTTCTAGAGTTTTAATGTGTCTCATAAACTGTGTTAGATATTTGTTTTCAATTGTGTTGTGATAATACATACGTAATGCGCTAACTTTTTATTCATTATTTTAAGAGAAAAGTGGAAAAAACTGAAAAACCAGGATTCCATGGGGCTATTTTGTGCACTTAAAAAAATCAAATATTTTTCATAAATATTTTATTTAGTAAGTAAAGAAGATTCTGTTTATCATTTTTATACATTTTTGTCTTACTTTTCTGTCAAAAAACTGTAAATACGTTAATTAAAATCATTAAAATGATTAAAAGCTCTACCGGTGCACAACGTAACCTCAAAAAATGAAAATTAATTATTATTCATAAGTTTTTCAAATTAGTTTTAAAACTATTTTCTCGTTTCTCTTAAAATAACTTGAAAATCATATTAGATATTAAATTGTTATCTATTTAACCTTAAAAATATTTATTTCAAGTTTTTTAAAAAAAATCATTCAAAACCATTAAAAAAGCTCCTATTGAAATGGTGTTAAAGTTATGATGTTTAAAGTTATTTATAAGTGTTTAAACGATCATTTTATAATTATATTAGTATATTATTATAAAATATATATTAAAAAAGAAAAAAATTTTATTTACTATCTGCGTAATATACAATTTAAAGAAAGATTGTTAATTTTTAGTAAATCCAGATTTTAGCAAAATTTTAGTGCTTTATTTTACATTTTTTGTATAATATATCTACAAAAAAAATTTTACTAGGTCATTCTTCTTTTAATTTACTCTCAAATATATACACAAAAGATTTCATGAAGCAGAAACGATTAAAAAAATTGTTTACGCAACATTATAGAAAAACAAAGTTCGATGCACAAAATAGCCCCATCCCTGGAGTTATTGTGTGCACGACTTTCAATGACTATAACTAAGACAAAAAAATTTTTTTCTTTGCAAAATTTATAGAAAACCTTCAGAAGGATGTCCACAACATATATCAAAAGTTGATTTTCTTTATTCTCTTAACTAGCAGAGCTACGCGCGCTAAAGCGCGCGCGATATTTCTGTTTTTTTCTTATTATACTTCAGTAATTATTACGTAAACGTTTTCGAGAAAATGAGATTAATATCAGCCGGCTGCGTACAATACGCGCCGCGCATGCGCGTCGGTCGAGGTGAGGGGTTCTCCCACCCGAATCCACTTCATATAAATAGGACAACTGGCGTCGGACCGTCACTCTTCGTTGAGCCGCTCAGAGGGTTACATCTCGCAAATGAGTATAAATTTATCTGAAATTTGTTCTCGAGGGTTTTCAGGGTCACTGAATACGAATCTAAAGACGGATTTTCAAAAAACAAAATGGCGGGAGTATTTTTTGAAAATAATTTCAATTGCTTAAAACTCATTACTCGGGGGTTTTTGGGGTCGCTGAGTACGAATTTATAGTCGAATCTTTAGAAAACAAAATGGCGACTAAACAGTGGCGGATTATTTCAAAAACGATTTTTTTCACTTAAAACTCATCACATGGGGGTTTTTGGGGTCGCTGATTACGAATCTGATGGTAGTTTTCAAAAATCCCTAACAGCGGATACAAAATAAAAACAAAAAAGCGTACGAACAATTAAGAAAACGATTTTAATAATACGTATACAACTATTATTCATTGGGGATTTTTGGGGTCACTGATAACGAATTTAATGTCAGCTTTTTAAAATAAAAAAAGCGTTTCTAAAGAAAGAATTACGGCAAAACGAAACTATTATTTTTGTCTGGTGGATCGAGGCGTTTAATTCGATGAAAAATGGGGAATAATAATTCAAATGGAAAAGAAAGAAGAAGAGTAAAATTGCGTTGAAAATAGAGTAAACTAAATCGATTCTCGTAAATATAGGGGGGTTAATAGTAAATTTTATGTGTTGATACTTATAAATTTTTCATCTTAAAATTGCCACCCTATATGTGTATATACATATATAAGCGAACAATTTTAATTGATGACGTCATAAAGAAGGAATTTTCTCGAATAACTTTTAAAAGGCAGTAAAAATTAACTTTTATATATCATCACTCTTTGATCGCAAAAATCTCTCTCTTTTATAGCAGACATCGCTCTCTCTCTCTCTCTCTCGTCTTTCATATATTTATATCGATCTCTCACACACTGAGAGACATTATTATTAAACTAACTTCACATTTATTTTCATCATCGTAAAAAAAGTTTCAATCTCATTAAAAAAAATTGCCAGACGATTATTTTAAAATTAAATAAAACAACACTTTTCTTTTAAATCAAAATTGAATTTTTCTTTTCATCCAAAAAAAGATTGCCTATTGTTCATTAAAAATTTGTAAATCACAATTTTTCCAAAGATAATAAATTGAGACAAAAAACAACATTTTTGATTCGTTTTTTGTCTCAACTTGATATCCTTAAAAAAACTGTGATACTAAATTACAAAAAATAAAATTAAAAATTATGATATTATAAAAACTTTAGTTTAAATTTATTTTCAGTACTAAATTCTCTTTTCAATTCTTTGGAAAAATATATGGGTGATTCTACAAAAGAGGGAATTTTGATGTCTGAAGCATGTTTTGTATATTAATTTTGGAAAGAATAATTTTACTTTTAATGGAAATTGTAAATCTTAATGGTTTCTATTATGGCACAGAAAAAAAAACCGATGAAAAAAAATATTTTTTTGCAAAAAATACACATTATAGTGCTAAATTAATTAATTAATTAATTATTGCTAAATCATGTCCCTTTGGGAGAATGACAGTTCATATTGAGAATAAATATCACTTTTCAAATGTTTTGCGGAAAATTCATACTGAATTAGTAATTTTGAATAGTTGTAGATTACTAATATGGAAATAATTATGACGTTTCTCTATATCTTATTTATAAAATATCTTCGCGAAGTTTGTCCCCTGAATTTGTTATCATTCGTCTGGCAGTGCAAAAAATGTAAAAATTATTGAAAATCAACATTCTGAAGAAGTTACTGTTCGTTGTAGTTGTTAATTAAACTAAACTAAATGTGATACCAATCGGGTTTTATTGAATAAGTATTTTTTTATATGAATAAAGTTTAGCCCACTAAAATCAAAGTAGTTCTTTATTTCAAGTTCTGTTTACATTTCTGCCGTCCAGAGGAAAAAGATACATAAGCGACATTTTTGAAAAAATTGAGTTTTTGGTACCATTGGATTCATAAAAAAAGCTGCATTCAACTGTGTAAAAAAGAATTAAAATATTTAATTATTTATTGCAAAAAAAGATTGTTTAAAAATGACAAAAATGGAAAAAGTGACGAAATACAGAGTTAAAAGATACATAAAGCACATTGTGGGTTCATATTTCGGTAAACGACGCTGCATACGTCACCAACTTACAGGACAAAATGATACACAAAGTCGCTTATGTATCTTCTTACTCGGTAAAGGAGCCTGAGAGTGAGCTGACTTTACAGACTAAAAGAAGCGACTTTCTTTCGACTGTCTTTATGTATCTTTTTCCTCTGTAAAATGGTCTAAAAGTGAGTCGAGTTTACAGAAGAAGAGAAGCGATAATTGTACTACACAGGCTTAGTTCTTTTATATTAAGTCGCATATGTATCTTTTTCCTCTGGACGACACCGCTCAGCTCGAGTAAGTTTACCGAGAAATAAAACATAAGCGACTTTGTGCTTTTATTCGTCTGTATTTATCACTACTAGAAACCCGTATGTCCATTTTACAATAGAAATTGTTTAAAAAATTAATTTTTTTTTTACATAATGAGAAGCAGAATATTTTTTTATTAAATATTGATCAAAAATTTTTTTAAAAAAGTTAATTTGAATTATAGTTCCAGAGGCAAAAAGTTTCCTTTGATTTTCTCGGATTTATGGTAATGTCGCTTATGTATCTTTTTCTTTTGGACGGCAGATTTACCCCGAGTTTTCGAATTCTCGGGGTAAATGTAAACACTTAATTATTTATTAAGTAAATTGACGAAAATCAAAAATCAAAGTCAATTTTTGTTAGGGCATTAATAAGGAAGAATTACATATTTTTGTTTGATTTTTAAATTTATTTTTATGCAAATGCGAGACAAAATACTAAAACAGTAAAATTTTGATTTTCAATCTTTTTTGCATTAAAAAATAACTTACACTATGGCGTTGCCAATTGTCAAAATAAAATATTGGCAATACTCAGAACATCTTGTAGGTGAGCTGAGGTAAAAATATTGACGTCGTACTTATTTTTAAATTTGTAAATTTAGCTGAAACATCTACTGTTTACATTTACCCTTGTTTACATTTACCCCAAATGACCCTAATCATCATTAAATAATTACAATTTATTATTATTATTATTATTATTATTAATTATTAATTAGTTAAATAAATTAAATAAAAATAAATTAATAAATTCCCGTGTGGAAAAGTGGTGTCGGCCCACGCCGGGGGCCCGCATGGATCGCCCACATCCATGAGGGGCCCACGTGGGTGATCCAGGCGAGGCCCCTCATGGAAACGACATGCTGATCGATGAGGGCGTCCGCATGGGCGATCCACGCGGGCGCCCTCGTCGGCCCCCTGCGTGGCCCTCGCGTTTGCCCTCATCTTTGCCCTCGACTTACCCTCGACTTTATTTTTCAAAATTAAGTTAATAAATTAATTATTTATTAATAACAAGCAAGTTCAATTATTAATAAATAACATTGTTATTTAACGATTTTTACTTTTTTTAATTAAATCGTGACCAAAAAAAAAAAATCTGACGCATTCGGAAATAGAACCTACGACCTACGGACTATCAGACAAACACTTTACCACTGTGCTAAGGGACCTACTTGAAATTTATTTCTTTATAGTAGGTCACTAGCTGACTTGCTTTTGATGATTCAATAAAACATTGTTGACACTAATACACCATAAC
This sequence comes from Leptopilina syphax, assembly GCA_032872505.1. NCBI lineage: Eukaryota > Metazoa > Arthropoda > Insecta > Hymenoptera > Figitidae > Leptopilina > Leptopilina syphax. The sequence continues at coordinate 31,691,713 of CM065472.1, forward strand.
AAAAAAACGTGTTTTTCATTGTTTAAAATCATTATAAACATTGATTTTTGTTTTTAAAAAAATATTTTTTGTTTGGACTTAGAAATTTTTGCAAGTCAATGATGTGGGCGATCCATGCGGGCCCCTCGCGTGGGCCCTCAAGGATTTGCCCTCATGTAAGTTCAATATTTTTAAAAAAATGTCAAAACATTTCTGTTAAAAACGCGTTTTTTATTGTTTATAATCATTATAAATATTAATTTTTGTTATGAAAAAAAATATTTTTTGTTTGAACTTAGAAATTTTTGCTAGTAAATGATGTGGGTGATCCATGCGGGCCCCTCGTGTGGGCCCTCAAGGATTTGCCCCTATGTGAGTTCAATATTTTCAAAAAAATGTAAATAATTTTATGTGAAATATGTGTTTTTCATTGTTTATAATCATTCTAAACATTAATTTTGAAGTAATACCGACAGATTGGCTCAGTCGGATAGATGCCTGGCGTTGGTGGTCGTTTAAGGACCAAGGGTATAAGTACCCTTGGTTCGCGCCCACTTGGCTTGGTATTTTTCCGGCACGTGAGACAATCTGAGCGGGAGGTTTGACGTCGAGGTATAATGATGTGCACCGTCGATTATTGTCCGATACACACCATTAGAACTCGACTGTCGATAAACCGGTTGTACTCAGAGAGGTTTTCTACAGTTTCCCTCTTCTCTGGCGAGAAAACCCATTGACGGGTGGTCCAGGCGCAATGCGAGTACTCCTAATAAAGTCGGCTGTAGACGCAAATTAGGTTAATATATAGAAAATTTCTAAGTAGTATGGTTATGCTTAATCCAAAAAGTATTTCTCGGGGACTCTTGTCGAAGTGCGTAAGGCCAATAGGGCAGGAGTATAAACAATAAAAAAAAAAAAAAAAAAAAAAAAAAAAAAAATTTTGAAGTAATAAAAAATTATTTGAGGTTTGGACTTAGAAATTTTTGCAAGTCAATGATGTGGGCAATCCATGCGGGCCCTCGGCGTGGCCCTCATGGATTTGCCCACATGGATCAGCCCTCGTCGGCCCCCGCCGAGGGCCCTCACGTCGTGTGGGCTTGATCAGGGCTTTTTCCACACGGGTTATTAAAAAGTAAATTCAAAATTAAACTCAACGTTAAAAACTAGAGGTGTACTCAAAGTATTTAGTATTCGATTTTTTCTGGTACTCGATTTCTTTTCAGTCCTCGAAAATTTCCGTATGCATCAAGTATTCCGTATTTTAAATAATCTTGAACTATCTGATTCAAAAGTTGCGAAAATGGTGGTAACTTGTAAATTGTTGGTTCTAACTTTTCCTCTAGGTTAATAACTTATTTAACGTTTAAATACATTTTACAAAATCAAATTTAATAAATATCGAACAATTTTTTAAAAATTCATTTAATTAGATTCTTAATCAGCGACCTCAGAAACCCCAGGGTAACGGTTTTTAGACGAATACGATAAGTTTTTTCAAAAGTCGTCCGCCATATTGGATCCGCCATTTTGAATTTTGAAAAACTGATATTGAATTCTTAATCAGCAACCCCGTAAACCCCCAAGTAACCGATTTTATAAAAATCCATTCATTAATTTTTATGTTAATGTGAATTTTCTTGACACGATTTTAATTCTGTGGATAAATTGTTTATAAATAACCATAACTTTTGTAATTTTTAATATTTTGTCTGGCCACTTATGGATGTCTTTACTAGTACCATTAACTTGAAGTTAAAATACTTTTCAGACCTTAAATGAGAAAAAAATGTTGTGTCCAAATTTTCTTGATTTTCGTCCTTCGTTTGTAGAATCACCCATATTTTAAAAAATAAAATTTCTTCACCGCGAGTGTATTTTAAAATGAGAGACACGACAGAAAATAAAGGTGCGTTATCAACGTGTTGTTAAAATAATAAAAAAAGTTTTTTTTACACATTTTCGTTTGGAAAAACTTACCGCTGTATTGATGACGAATGTGGTGGTTTTTTATTATGTGACGATGATTATCACAAGAATTGGAGTCATGATTGATAAGATTGATGTGAGATGGTCGCAAATGTGTTATCATCATCCAGTGGCCGTGGAGAAACCGGAAATCAAAATCACAGTTGAGGATGGAGGGAAGGGGGTAGGGCGTAACGAGAGGAAGGTGCAGGAGAGCGATAAGGATAAAAATTGTGGAGAGAGGAAAGGGGAGGAAATAATAATAAAAATTAGTAAATTTCTTGAAAAAAAATTACTTTCATCTTACTGACTAATTAATTATTAGTAACTAAAAAATAGTTTGGATTAAATTTATAGAACATATAATTTATATAACAATTACCTAATATTTCTTAATTCAGGGTGTCTAACAAGGATTGAGAAAAAAATTCCCTGACTTTACCATGACTTTTTCCCTGACTTTTTACTAATTTTATTTTTGCTTTCTTGCGACAAAAATATGGTAACTGACATATTTAGCAATAAATTAATATCTAATGATAGAAACAAAACGATAATAAAAATCTTCTAAGTTTTGTTAAATTAAAAAAATTTTTTATTCACAAAAAAGTTTAATTTTTGTATAAATTTTTAGAAATTTCCCTGACTTTCAATGAAATTTTCTGCCATTCCCTGACTTTTCCATGACTTTTCCCTGACTTCCCTGACTTCCCTGACCGTTAGACACCCTGTAATTAAATATCACTGAAAAAATATATTTATGGTACTGCCATAAATATGGTCAATTCTCACATATTATATTGGTGGATATGGGACTGCCATACAGTATTGCTGTTTCAGCCATACGCAGTGCTGGGTGATTCTCCCGAAATACTCCTTTTTGTGAGTTACAAACAGAAAAGAAAAAAAATTATTATTTATGGAATAATGCAGTCAATTATATTGAGCTTTCAAAAATCTACCACCTCTATAGCATGATCATGCTAACTTTTAGCTTTTAAAGTATATATTTATTTTAAATTAAAATTTACAAAAAAATTAAGAGGTTAAAATTTGGCACCGGCGTTTTTTATTATATATATTTTTCTATTTACAAAAAATTATTTAAAAATTATAATTTATTAATATTATCTATAAATTTTATAGATTTTGAAATACTTACAGTTATCAAAAATCTCTTTAAACAATTGTCAAAAATTATTTTTCATACATTTTAGGTTCACTTTTCACTGGCAGTTTGTAAACAACCGACAATCATATCAATTTTTAATTTTTATTCAAAAAAGTGAGAGGAATGACGGGTGAGAGGAATGACGATTTCAACATTTTTTAATTTTATTTAATTGACAAATAATTTTCCTCCAGCTTATAATGCTTATAACGAATCATTAAAAAAAAGAAAACTATGTTAAATGCACTCTTTATATATTCATATTCATTAATTCACAAGTTTTATTCTTCCCACATCTTCATACAATTAACAACTAAATACATCGGAAAATCTTACAATCATACGGGATTGAACACCTACCTAACCATACAACTAAATATATACGCATAATTATGAATCGCACGCTTTTACATTAAGCCTCTCGGCTACGCAATCGATGGGGGAAATTTCCTATTTAAGAAACATCCCTTACCAATGAAATAAATTAGATCATGCGTGGATTTTACTTTGTAATTAATGTAAGTATGGATGTCAACAATATTCATAATATTGAATAAATAATATTGTCAACTAGTTTAAATTTGATACGGTTATTAGAATTTAATAATAAATAAATAAAAAACATTAATTTTTTCTTAATAACCTTGAAACCTTTTTTAAGTTTGACAGTCCTCATGGTAAATTTGATTATTCTTTTTTTTTTTGTGTACAAAATAGTGAATTGATCTTGAATGAAATGTATAATTAATTATTCTCGAAGCAATATTTAATAATTTAATTAACTTTACTGCACTGCATAATAGTTTAGAGTAGTAAGAGTAAGTGAAACGGTAAAATAAGTAAACGACCATTAGTGAGAGAGAGAGAGAGAGAGAGAGAGAGAGAGAGAGAGAGAGAGAGAGAGAGAGAGAGAGAATAACTTGTGGCTTTCGAGTAGGTATCTACTTTATGTGCACGGCGTTCATTTTTCGAAAGAACTGGACTGAGTACTAGTTGTTCAATATTCGCTTCTATTATTGACTTGTGTTTTGTACACTGACGCGTTCTTTTAACAATTACATGAGAAAGTAATTTCTCATTTCAATTTTTTATACTCTTATTCCCTCTTAGACTATATAAACAGTCTTGTTTAAGCTGATGAATGGGATAACTTGTGTTGAGTCCCAAAGTGTTCAGCTATGAAACTTATAATACTATAGTGTGTACCTGTCACATATTATTCTATAAAGGAGTACTACACTGACTGCATAAATCATTTTTTCCATTTTTCTCCGTGTATTAAACAATAAAATTTTACAACTTTTTCTTGCAGAACATTTAGAAAAAGTGATAAAATAGGGAAATATGACTTGGTATTTTCCCAAATGATTATAATTATTTAGAAAATCTTGATTACATGCAAAATGAGGTTTTTTGGAGAATCACCCGTATATGTGAGAGACAGTAATATGTATGTGAAGAACACCAATACTGTATTTGAAGAACAGAAATACAGTATTGCTGTTTCAGCTATACGTCCTAACCATGAAGTAGTATAAGGAGTTCCCACTCTCTAGAAAAGTTGAAGCAAATTTTTTCGTTTCTCTTAAAACTAACAGAGGTGGCGAACCCTGCAGGGAAAGTTTGGTAACTCCTAAATTTCGTCCGCTAAAAGTGACATTTAAACGAATAGTGATTTAAACATCAGAAATATTTGCTATATATAAAAATATAGTAAAAACACAAGTAAATAATTGATAATATTATCTTTAAGTGACTAAATTATTAAACTTTAAAAAGTTAAATTAGTACACTGTAAAAACAGTGTCTCAAAGTAAAACGTTTTTGTCCCCACTTTTGAAACATTTGAGGTAAAACACCTCAAATGTTTTAAAAGTGGGGACAAAACGTCTTACATTGAGAAACTGTTTTTACAGTGTACTAAATTAACTTCTTAAAGAAAAGATACCAAGTACCAAGAAAGGCACCCAAGAAGCAAACGAATTATAGGTTGGGTTCGTGTTAGATTTATCTCGATTAAAAGTTTATTTTTAATTATTTGAATTTGAAACCAATTTTCATCAAATATTTTGAATATAATGAAGACTTGAAGACCAACAATTTTTAATTAATAATTGATTCTCTTTCTGTATTTTTACTTAAAAAATTAAAAACATAACCTCAAATTTTTTGCTTCTTATGTACCTTTCCTCAGAGCGTGACACAAATGTTAAACTAATTTGTCTGGCAACCTTTTACAGAGCAACTCATTATAACAATTCTCAAAAAATATTTATACAAAACTCATAAAAGAAAACACGACAAAAAAACGTTCAACTGTTGACAGCAGCGACGGCAGCCATTTGCAAAGGGAGTTTCATGTGTAGGAACTGTATGAACACACCTTATGTCAGTGTGTGTATTAGTTCCAAACTTTTCCGGTAGGTTCGACACCTCCGTTAGTTTTAAGAGGAACGGGAAAACATGCTTCAACTTTTCATGGACTCAACACAGCAGTGAGGCCTCCTTATACTACTTCATGGTCCTAACCATACCCAGTGAGAAATTGCCAATAGACTTTAATCGGTCCAATATCGGTCCAATATTGGTTGCCGTGCTGGGCACCGATTGACTCCCAATATTGGACCAATATGGGCTGATGCTTGGGATGTAACGGGTTCGCCAAGCATCGGTTGTTAATATTGGTCCAATATTGGCCGAATATTGGCAACCAAGAGAAAAAATTTTTTTTAATTAAATAATAATAATAAAAAATTAATGTTTATAATTTTTGTTTAATATATTTATTTGTTTAATTATTTATTTTTAATAATTCATGTAAATAATAAATAATTTATTATTTATAAATTATAATTATTTAAAAATGCAGCAGCTATTAGGAAATAGCATTCTGCAAAAAAATTCTATCATTGAAAAATCAATGATAGGCGAGAGAAATCCGCGTCTTTAAATAGATTCGCAGATGATAGACAAGAGATATCCGCGTCATTAAACGGATTCGCAGATATACTCTGGTCTCGCGACGAATCTCTCGATACTTATATACACTGGAGTCGCCGTGTCAGAGTTCTCGCCGTGCGAGAACGGTTACAGCGTCCCTCTTTCGGCGGAGATAAGAATTGTCACGTAAACTGCTAAATCGCTTTACCGACCGCCTTATTATACCCGCAGTTTACGTGACAATTCTTATCTCCGCCGAAAGAGGGACGCTGTAACCGTTCTCGCAACTGACACGGCGACTCCAGTGTATATAAGTATCGAGAGATTCGTCGCGAGACCAGAGTATATCTGCGAATCCGTTTAATGACGCGGATATCTCTTGTCTATCATCTGCGAATCTATTTAAAGACGCGGATTTCTCTCGCCTATCATTGATTTTTCAATGATAGAATTTTTTTGCAGAATGCTATTTCCTAATAGCATTATTATTATCTATTATTTAATAATAATGCTGCTGCATTTTTAAATAATTATAATTAATTTATAAATAATAAATTATTTATTATTTACATGAATTATTAAAAATAAATAATTAAACAAATAAATATATTAAACAAAAATTATAAACATTAATTTTTTATTATTATTATTTAATTAAAAAAAATTTATTTAAAAAAAATTTTTTCTCTTGGTTGCCAATATTCGGCCAATATTGGACCAATATTAACAACCGATGCTTGGCGAACCCGTTACATCCCAGCCCATATTGGTCCAATATTGGGAGCCTTTATTGGACCGATGATCGGTCTCTTGGCTCCCAATATTGGACCGATATTGGACCGGTGAGAAATTTCTCACTGGGTACTCGTATGTCGGAATTGACAATATCATTTTTTTCAGTGTGTGAATTGTGAATTTTAATTACTCTCTAAATTTGAATTAGTAAAAATGTTTACTAATTTAAATTAGTGACTGACTTTTTGTTTTTAAATTAGTAAATTTTATTAATAAATTAGAAATTTCTACCAATTTATTAGTAATTCTACTAATTTATTAGTAAAATAGTTGAAATTCCGAATCATTAGTATAATTTCTACTAATTTATTAGCAAAATTTATTAATTCAAATTTACTAATTTACTAATTCAATACTTTTTGCTTTTGAATTACTAAAGTTTACTAATAAATAGTAATTTCTACCAATTTATTAGTCAAATTTACTAAGGGGTCGTCCATATACCACGTGGACACTTTTGGGGGGAGGGGGGGGGGTTAAAAAAAGTTTGAAAATGTCCACGATCCCATGTATTTTTGTGTCCACAAGGGGGGAGGGGGGGTCAAAAATCTTTGAAAAACTGTCCACGTGGTATATGGACGACCCCTAATTAAAAAGCAAAAAGTATTGAATTTTTAAATTTTACTAATAAATAGTTATTTCTATTAATTTATTAGTAAAATTTACTAATTCAAAAGCAAAAAGTATTCAATAAGTAAATTTTACTAATAAATAGTAATTTCTTTTAATTAATTAGTAAAATTTATTAATTTAAATTTACTAAGTTACTTATTCAATATTTTTGCTTTCGAATTACTAAATTTTATCAATAAATAGTAATTTCTACTAATTTATTAGTAGAATTTACTAATTCAAAAGCAAAAAGTATTCAATCACTAAATTTTACTAATAAATAGTAATTTCTACTGATTTATTAGTAAAATTTACTAATTCAATACTTTTTGCTTTTGAATCAGTAAAAATTAACAAAAAATCAAACTCTAATTAAAATTAATAAACATTTTTACTAATTCATATTTAGAGAGTAATTTCTGCTCCATTTTTTATAAAATTTACTAATTCAATAGCAAAAAGTAAGTCACTAATTCAAATTAGTATAAAGATTTTTACCAATTCATATTTAGAGAGTTGTTAAAAGTGACCTTTGATGAGATAACAACAAAAACCTAGTGAATAAATATAGAAAATAGTAGAGATAAAATATACAAATGTGCAATGTGAATTTTATTGTCAAAAGCGGAAAATTGACGCAAAAAATGATTTGTCATTTTTTTTTTTTTGAAAATGTATTATTTTATAATTATTTTTAACATTGACAGTGAGAGATATTTCCTTTTCTAATTTTAAAGCACCAGGGAATTTGACTTTTGAAAATATTATATATATATATATATATATATATATATATATATTCAAAATAACGAGGAATTTATTTTTAAAATATATAAGAGAGAGAATAGAGAGAAAGTGAGAGAGGATGATCGCTTACGTGCATTTTGGGAAACGAAGATAACAGCAGATTCCATTGTTGCATAGAAAAATGATTGGAAACTTTTTTTTCAAAAAAACAAAAATATTCACTTTGAAATGTAAAGAGAAAAAAATTGTAGTCGTTTTTTTGTACAGTCATTAACAAAAATAAATTGCACTTTCAAGAATAATCAGTTTTTAAATTTTTCGCACTCAAATTGTGTGACTTTTGACTTTTTATTTTTAAACAATGTAAAAAGAACACATTTCACTGTGTAATGAAATTTTAAATTAATTAATAATTATAAACAAAATTATAATAGAGTTAAACAATAATTGCAATAAAATACAAAAATTTAATATTTAATATAATTAATATTAATACATTATAATAATCGTAAGTTTCCTTTCCGTTAGCAAATTATCTGCATTCATTTGTTTGTTTTGAATATTAATTTTTGTGGGTTATTTTCATTTTTTTTAATGTCAAAAAAGAACGAAAAAAAATACTCGTTTTATTCACTTCACAAAATTGACAAAATTTCCATTCCATATTTTTTATTTTTCTGACTTTTTCCTAATCAGGGTGGCCGCAAAATTTTATTTTCAAAATTCCCTGATTTTTCCCTGACTAATTTTTTATTTTCCCTGACTAAAAAATTTTTGAATTATTTAATATTCTACATTAAAATGTCCGTAAAAAGGTCCAAACTTATAAAAAATGTGACGGCACCATTGAACTATGACCACCATGAGCTATATTACAAAAACGTCTAAATAAAAAACTGAATTGACATTTAAGTATCAAAGTTTTTTAATTTGTTGTTTTCTTTCGATCAAAATTCCCTGACTTTTAAAGAATTTTTAAAAATTCCCTGACTTTTCCCTGATTTTTCCCTGACTAACAAAATTCCCTGACTTTTCCCTGATTTCCAGTTTTTCCCTGACTTGCGGCCACCCTGCTAATTTTCATCAAAAATATTTACTTTTTTCTTATCCTGCTAATAAATTAAATTTCTGCTACGAATTTTATTATTCATGAAATTTAAAATAATTTAATTCTTGCGAAGAATTTTATAAAAAATTTTAAATAAGTCATTTCTTTCAAATAATTTTATGCAAATTCTAATTTAAATAATTGAATTGATGAAAATTTGTATTATTCATGAAAAGAAATGGATTTTTACAAACCATTTTTTAAATAATTGAATTCTATTTGGCAATTTTATGAAAATTGAAAATCATTGAATTGCGAAAAGTTTTTAAAGATAATTAAATTTAACAAAGAATTCTATTAAAAAATTTGTCAATAATTGAATGTCTGTGGAAAATTTTATTAAATTTTTTTAACTTAGAATGTTTTCAGGACCTTAAAAATTTTTTTTAATGTTTTCAGGACAAATTTATTTGATTAAATTTTGTTGAAAATAATTAAATTCCTAAAAAACATTTTATTATTTAAGAAAATAATTGAATTCTTGCAAACGATTTACTAGAATTTTTTAAAATAATGGAATTTTCAAGAAGAAATTTATTATTTTTTAAAATAATTGAATTATTGTGATGAATAGTATTGTTCTTTATGAAAATAATTGAATTTTGAAAAAAAATTTATTAAAATACCTCAAAATAATTGAACTTTTGGGAGTAATTTTTTTATTTATCTTTAATAATTGAATTCTTAAAAAAATGTTATTAAAATTTTAAAAAATTGAATTATTTCAAAAAAATTTAATTAAAATTGTATTTAAAACAATTAATTTCATTCGAACAATTTTATTAAATTTTTGAAAATAATTATTCAATTCTTTCATAGAATTTAAAAAAAAACATTTTTTTAAATAATTTATTTTTGTCGAGGAATTGAAATTAAGTTTTTAAGAATAATTAAATTTTGTGCAATTCAATTATTGTATTAAAAATAATTGAAATCCTGCTATGAATTTTATTATTTATGAAAATAATTGAATAGTTTTTAATTTGAATAGAATTTTATTATAATTCTCAAAAATAATTGAATTACAGAGAAGAATTTTATTATTTTTGAAAATAATTGCATTATTGCGGAAAAGCTTATTAAAATATTTAAAAAGTATTGAATTTCTGTAAAAAATTTTATTATTTCTGAAAGTAAGTGAATTCTTCATTAGAATTTTATAAACATTGTTTTAAATAATTATTTTTTTCGAAATATAATAAATATTATGAAAATTTTATTATTTAAAATAATTGAATTCTTGTGTGAAAACTTTATTTGTAAAAATAACTGAATTTTTCGATTATTAATTTAAAATAGTAATGAAAATAATTGAAATTCTTCAATGAGTTTTATTATTTATGAAAATAATTAAATTCTTGCTTAGAATTTAATCAAAACTTTTTTTTTAAATTGATTTTTCATGAAAAATTTTATTATTAGTGATAGTAATTGAATTATTGTGAAAAATAAATTGCATAAAATTTTGTTAAATAATTGATTTTTTCGAAATTTTTTTGAAAATTAGCGAATTTAAAATAGTGAAAATTCTCTAAAAAAAATATAATTTATATTCTTTGTTCAGAAAGTTGAAGATTATTTTTATTTTAGGTATCAAATATCAATTTTTGCGAAATTCAATTTACCTCGTACAAGAAAGTTTAATTATTTTCAATTTTGAAAATCTGATTTAAAATTAGTATCAAAATTTGTTAAAGTTTTTTTTATGTACTTTGAAGTTTTTCAGTTATGTGTCATAATAAGTATTTCTTTAAAAATTACTTAAATTAAAATGACTTGAAATTGTTTAGAATAAACAGTGTAATACAACATTCCCGCGCGCTTGCGCGCGAATAATTTGGCTAGTAATTAATATTCAAATGAATAATATTAATTTTTATAAATAATTCACAAACATAAAATTTGTAAAGTAGACTATTTTTTTATTTTTAATTATATTTTTATAAATCAAATTTATAAAATTTATTAATGATTATTTACTTATTTCGATGGCTCCTAAATGAAAACACATTATTCGCGACAGAAATTATAAAACACGACGTAACTCACGAAAACAAATAGAAAAAGCGTTATTCATCTGAAATCGTTTTTAGGCTATTTTTTAAAAATTTTGTTATTTATTTTAAACGAATATAAAATGCCAAATAAAGAATTTTTATTATTTAAAGTTAATTTAGCTTTAATAAAACAATTTTATTAACTTATATTTTTGCAATTAGTTTACACTTTAAAAATAATAAATATTAAAAACTGTCATTTTAAATAAGCATATTTTCTATTTGTTTTCGTGAGTTACGTGTTTTATAAACGCTCTCGCGAATATTGTGTTTTCATTTAGGAGCCATCGATTTATTTACTCCAAAGAAATATATTTGTCTTTTATGTTCATTTTATGTATTTTTTAATGTCCCTGAAATTAGCGTCGACGCTTAACATCGAAAATTACTTTTTGAACTTTCTAGAGATGAAAATGTCACTAATTTTACTTCTTTCACTCATCTCGGAAGTGAAAATTATGTCCAGGGCACTTTTTTAAAATTAAAACCTTTAAAAAATCGTTGTATTCTTTTCATTTTTGTGAAAAAAGCTTTTCGACTCTGACCGTCGACGCTAACTTCAGGGGCCTATTTTTTATTATTTATATTATTATTATTAATTTTACTTATTATTGAATAATAAATTATTTATATTTATTCATTTTATTTACTATTAGTAAAGAAAGTATTAAATTTTTTTCTCCATTTTATTATTATTAACCAATTCTCTAATTCTTTGAATTAGTAAAAATGTTTATTGCACGGAGAGAAATCTGTTGCTATTATTGCTTGCAGAATCTTTACAAATTTTATTAGTCACTGCTGAATAGAATTTTAGCTTGAGGTTATAATAGTTTATATACGAAATCATCTATTTAATGTAACGGAGAGTTCGATGCAATAAAAACAAAAAGCAGCTGCTAATTTTGCACGAAATCTTTATTATAAATATAAAGAGAACGTGCTATAAAAGTATTAGATTCTTCTTATAAGAATCGCTCGAACTCCGACTGATTTTCAGGCGGACTTTATACAACACAATCTTACTTGCGTGTACGCACATATAACTCACACACACATATATTTCACTGGATGGTTTCGAGGAACGGAACGCGTACAAGTCGGTGACGTTTGCAATAACATAACCTAACAATTTTCACATGTTGCTTATACATTCAAACACGAATAAAAATGCAATAATTTTTAACTAATATACTTACTATTAAATAAATATTATCTTTTTATAAGAGCAACAAGTATTAAATATTACATATAATATATAATGTTTTACAGGACAGAGAAATATCAAATATAGAGAGAGAGAGAAATATATGTGTGTGTGTGAGTTATATGTGCGTATACACAGGTAAGATTGTGTTGTATAAAGTCCGCCTGAAAATCAGTCGGAGTTCGAGCGATTCGTATAAGAAGAATCTATGAATCTGAAGTTACCAACGTTGATTCAACGAAAAACTTAAAAAAAAATTTTTTCAGGATATAAATTTTTCTGGTATATTTTTAACCCAAGTAAACTCTCCAAACCCTAAAATAAAAAAAAAACGTGGGAAAAAAAGTGATTTTTATTTTTTTTTGGCAAATTTTTTCAAAAAATCACGAAATTTCAATTAAATTCATAATTTCTTGCCTCGGTAGTCATGTTTTTCTTTTGATAATTGTTTATTCTAATGTCGAGTGCCATATAAAAAAAATTCCAAGTAGTTCCAAGTCGGGAAAAGCAGTGATTTTGGTTTTTTTGTCACGGATTTTTGAAAAATCTGAGCATTTCAAGTAATTTAATAATTCCTCGCCTCGGTAGTTACTTTTTTCTTTTGATAATTGTTTATTTTAATATTAGACGTTATTTAAAAAAAATTTCAAGTGATTCCAAGTCGGGGAAAGCAGTGATTTTGAATTTTTTTGTGTCACGAATTTTCCAAAAATCTCGAAATTGCAAATTAATCAATGATTCCTCGCTTCGGTAGTCATTTTTTTCTTTTGATAATTGTTTATTTTGCCATTAGACGTTATTTTAAAAAAATTTCAAGTGATTCCAAGTCGGGGAAAGTAGTGATTTTTATTTTTTTTGTCGAATTTTTTCCAAAAATCACGAAATTTTAAGTAAATTAATAATTCCTCGCCTCGGTAGTCATTTTTTTCTTTTGATAATTGTTTATTCTAATGTCGTGTGCCATTTAAAAAAATTCCAAGTAGTTCCAAGTCGGGGAAAGCAGTTATTTTGATTTTTTTAATGAAATTCTAGGATTTTTTGAAAAAATTCGACAAAAAAAATAAATATCACTGTTTTCCCAGACTTGGAATCACTTGAAATTTTTTTAAAATAACGTTTAATGTCAAAATAAACAATTATCAAAAGAAAAAAGTGACTACCGAGGCGAAGAATTATGAATTTAAATGAAATTTCGGAATTTTTGGAAAATTCGTGACACAAAAAAAATTCAAAATCACTGCTTTCCCCGACTTGGAATTACTTAAAAATTTTTTTAAATAACGTGTAATATTAACATAAACAATTATCAAAAGAAAAAATTAACTACCGAGGCGGGGAAATTATTAAATTACTTAAAATTCTCTGATTTTCCAAAAATCCGTGACAAAAAAAACCAAAATTACTGTTTTCCCCGATTTGGAAACGTATAAAATTTTTTTTAAATAGCGTCTATTATTAAAATAAACAATTATCAAAAGAAAAAAATGACAACCGGGTCGAGGAACTATGAATTTATTTAACATTTCGTGATTTTTGGAAAAAATTCAAAAAAAAAGAATAAAAATCACTGCTTTTCCCACGTTTTTTTTATTTTAGGGTTTGGAGGGTTTACTTGGGTTAAAAATATACAAGGAAAATTTGTATCCTGAGAAAATTTTTTTTTAAGTTTTTCGTTGAATCAACGTTGGTAACTTCAGTTTCATAGAATCTAATACTTTTATAGCACGTTCTCTTTGTATTTATAATAAAGATTTCGTGCAAAATTAGCTACTGTCTCTTATGCTTATTGCATTGAAAGTATTTTTACAATAAGTATATGAATCCATGCTAAAAATATAAGAGAAACGTTAAGCAATTTAAGTAATGTGCTCTTTCGAGTAATATTAGCAGCAGATTTCTCTCCGTGTGTGACTGACTTTACTTTACTTTACTTTACATTACTTTTTGAATTAGTAAATTTTTTTTATTATTCATTCGTATTTTTTATTAACAATTAATATTAAACTAATCTTTAATAAATAATCTTCGAAATAAATAAATTATAATAGTTAATTAATAAATTAATAATTAATTAGTACAATTAAATTAAACTTTTAATTAATAAAAATTTGAAAACTTCGCGAAATTTATAATACTTTTTTTTAATAATACAACCTTTGTTGATTTCTATAAATAAGGTAAATGTACATAATTACGGCATGTTAAAGCCCTTGCTGAGAATTTTATTTCTGTTATTTTAGCAAATAACTTAAAGTGCAAGAAAACAATTGCATCATAAAAGTTAATTAATCATTCTCAGTTTTTCATTTATTGTATCTGTTTAAAAACTAAATTTATATTAATTTTTAATAGTTTTTTAAAACACTCAATTGAACGGTATTCCGTGCAAAAATGTTGCCATGTAGGCAATTCCGTGCCAACTTGTCCCTAATTGCGGCATATTCCGTTTTTATGCGTTCTTATATATAAAATGTCAAACTTTTTGACAATAATTATTATTAATAAAATTAATAACATAATATACTTCGCGGTTATTAAATAATACATAAAAATTTAGTTCTTTAAAAACATTTTGAGCATTGTAGATGAGGATGTCGTCTCTATCAATCTGCTGTAGCAAATAAGGTTATAGCACGGAATTATGAACGCATATATAAAATGTTTTGAACCTAATTCTGTTCGTAAAATTCGAGTTATAAAACAGATTATAACTAACAAATGGTTAGTAAAACACTACCACGCAATTACCTCATTTGTTTGTTTATAATTTCATTTTTTATTATAAAAATGTAAGCATATTAAATATCGTCGTCGATTGACTGACAAAATATTTTAAGTACATAAACTAAACAGATGCAATTAAAACACAGAATATTGATTTAATA
The DNA here is from genome assembly GCA_032872505.1 of Leptopilina syphax. NCBI lineage: Eukaryota > Metazoa > Arthropoda > Insecta > Hymenoptera > Figitidae > Leptopilina > Leptopilina syphax. The sequence goes on from CM065472.1 coordinate 31,707,179, forward strand.
AATAACAAAGTTTGTGCTAAAATTTTTCACTTGTTGAAATACTTTGTCAATTTCTTATTCTACTTAATTTAAGGAAATAGCACGCGATAGCGCGGAATTATGTACTAGCACGTAATTATGTACATTTACCTTAAATTGCCAAATTAACCATAATTTTTTCTTTTTAGAAATATTCAAAACTTAAATAATAAATAAATATTTATAATCACACATGACTGTCAGGAGAAAAAAAACAGACGAGGAAATAATTCAAATTAGAGAAAAAACAATAGTAATTAAAAACGAATATCAATTTGTTAAGGGAAAAAACAAAAAATAAATAAACAATATCGATCACGAATCGCGGAATTTAAATCGACTTCGAGGTTCACGTGTCGAATTCAGAAGCTGCACTAAAGCCTCTTCGGCACTTGAATATACTCGTTTGCTTGTCTTCACGTGCCTGTATGTAAAATGCTTTCTCACACAGTCAAACACAAAATTCTATCTGTGTATTTCAGTTTCATTGTGTGCAAGGATAGTTTTATATATGTATATATATTTTTTAACTGAAGTGCGAACCTAAATATTTATTCATATTTATTCTCTCTCTCTCTCTCTCTCTCTCTCTCTCTCTCTCTCTCTCTCTCTCTCTTTTCCCTCTGTCTTCATCTTATTCAAGTGCATTACAATTATAATGTTTAAAGCAAAATGCGACGCCAAAACGACCATATATAATTGTGACCTTACCCTCTGCTTCTTCATTTTTACTTTTGCTTTGGAATGCTGTGTACACGCCCGATCTGGACCACAGAAATAATTGCACTCAATCTTAGCGCCGAGATTTTTTCTCCCTTCTTTCTTTATTTTCCTCTTTTTTTTCTTTTTTTCAATATTAAAAGTCCATATTTTGTGATATTTTTTTTCAATGGTAAACAATGAAAATATTAAAATTGTTACCTATTTATAAAGGTATACTAACACAATTATTAATAATTATTATTACAATCAAATTATTATTATTATAATTAAAAATTATAATAACCAAACCAAGTCCACAAATTTATCTTTTAAATAAATAATACCTAATAATAAAATAATAATAATTATTACAAATATTTTTTAATTATAATATACCTAATTAGCATATCTATAATTATTATTTATAATGATAATAATAAAAAAACGATAAATATTGAGATCCAAAAACTTAACTATTAACAAATTATTTTTTTATATTATAATTTATATTATAACTATTTAATTAATATAATTATTATTTGCTATTTTTTAAAACCGTCTTTTATTTATTTTGTTATAAAAATACCTAAATACGGTATTTTTTATTTTCCATTATTATTATTTTTTTGGAAATACAATAAAATGGAGAAAAAAAGAAAAATATTTAATCGTCATTATAGAAACGCATTTTTCTAGAGTATTATTATTATTACTATTGTTGTTATTATAAGCATACAATTTAAATAGTAACTTTAGAACAAAAATGACACAATTTTAGGAACTAAAACCACTGTAAGATGATACTTCTCTTTTATTTTCTCTTTTTATGTAAATAGTACAATAGACTTTTAAAATGAGATATCGTTTCACATAATAATAGTATATGAGTCGCATACGTTATTTAAATAAATATTTATTGCATATAAATTTGAATTATTTTAATAATTTTTAATGACAATTAATAAATTAACAATTATACAATTACTAATTTATTAGACGTGAATACTTAAATAATTATAATTAATTAATACTATAATAGTAAAAATAATAATAATAATAATAATAATAATAATAATAATAATAATAATAATAATACAATTTAATTAGAAAGAGGAATATTTATTTGAAAGAAAAGTATAGGGGAGAGTGGGGCAAGCCGGACCCCCTAACGGTTTTTTGACTCTTGTGACTAAACGAATCAACCGTTTTTTTCCGATGGCTTGTTTGAAAGATCATTTAATTGCGCAACTTTTTCCTAGAGACACCTATACTTTATCTTTTATTGTTTATTTGCTGTGTTAACTTTAAAAAATTTTGCAAACGGTTTGGTTTGCCCCACCCCCTGCACGGAGAGACCAAGATTACTAATTTTTGTATAAAATCACACTAGAATTTACTATTTTCACATTGCAACCACCGGAAATAAGGGGACTTTTTTGAATTTTTTACTCTTTTCTACACTGCCGTCCAGAGGAAAAAGATACATAAGCGACATTTTTGAAAAAATTGAGTTTTTGGTATCATTGGATTCATAAAAAAAACTGCATTTAACTGTGTAAAAAGAATTAAAATATTTAATTATTTATTGCAAAAAAAGATTGTTTAAAAATGACAAAAATGGAAAAAGTGACGAAATACAGAGTTAAAAGATACATAAAGCACATTGTGGGTTCATATTTCGGTAAACGACGCTGCATACGTCACCAACTTACAGGACAAAATGATACACAAAGTCGCTTATGTATCTTCTTACTCGGTAAAGGAGCCTGAGAGTGAGCTGACTTTACAGACTAAAAGAAGCGACTTTCTTTCGACTGTCTTTATGTATCTTTTTCCTCTGTAAAATGGTCTAAAAGTGAGTCGAGTTTACAGAAGAAGAGAAGCGATAATTGTACTACACAGGCTTAGTTCTTTTATATTAAGTCGCATATGTTTTTTTTTCCTCTGGACGACACCGCTCAGCTCGAGTAAGTTTACCAAGAAATAAAACATAAGCGACTTTGTGCTTTTATTCGTGTGCTTTTATCACTACTAGAAACCCGTATGTCCATTTTACAATAGAAATTGTTTAAAAAATTAATTTTTTTTTACATAATGAAAAGCAGAATATTTTTTTATTAAATATTGATCAAAAATTTTTTTTAAAAAGTTAATTTGAATTATAGTTCCGGAGGCAAAAAGTTTTCTTTGATTTTCTCGGATTTATGGTAATGTCGCTTATGTATCTTTTTCTTTTGGACGGCAGTACACTATGTCACTAATCCCGACAAATCTGCCGTCCAAAAGAAAAAGATACATAAGCGACATTACCATCAATCCGAGAAAATCAAAGAAAACTTTTTGCCTCCGGAACTATAATTCAAATTAACTTTTTAAAAAAAATTTTTGACCAATATTTAATAAAAAAATATTCTGCTTCTCATTATGTAAAAAAAAATTAATTTTTTAAACAATTTCTATTGTAAAATGGACATACGGGTTTCTAGTAGTGATAAATGCACACGAATAAAAGCACAGTCGCTTATGTTTTATTTCTCGGTAAACTTACTCGAGCTGAGCGGTGTCGTCCAGAGGAAAAAGATACATAAGCGACTTAAATATAAAAGAACTAAGCCTGTGTAGTACAATTATCGCTTCTCTTCTTCTGTAAACTCGACTCACTTTTAGACCATTTTACAGAGGAAAAAGATACATAAAGACAGTCGAAAGAAAGTCGCTTCTTTTAGTCTGTAAAGTCAGCTCACTCTCAGGCTCCTTTACCGAGTAAGAAGATACATAAGCGACTTTGTGTATCATTTTGTCCTGTAAGTTGGTGACGTATGCAGCGTCGTTTACCGAAATATGAACCCACAATGTGCTTTATGTATCTTTTAACTCTGTATTTCGTCACTTTTTCCATTTTTGTCATTTTTAAACAATCTTTTTTTGCAATAAATAATTAAATATTTTAATTCTTTTTTACACAGTTGAATGCAGCTTTTTTTATGAATCCAATGGTACCAAAAACTCAATTTTTTCAAAAATGTCGCTTATGTATCTTTTTCCTCTGGACGGCAGAAATGTTCACCAAATTAGCAAAGTCTTTTTACTATTTTGAACAATAGTTCCAAACAACTGTAGTAAACTCAGAAGTATTGTATACGTAAAATTACTACAGTCGTTTGTAAATGCAGAAAGAAAGAGTGAAAGAAAAAATACGGATTTTTATCGCCGGTTTCCCGTCAATTCTTGACTAATGGAGGTAAACTGGAAGGATTTTTACATACACAGACGCACACACACACACACATATATTTGTTGAATAAATATTTGAAGACACACACATGTTTATTTCACTTATACACGGAAAAAATTTAGGCACGTCAGCTGTACATGGTGTGTCAAAATTACTTGTACATTCATTTTGAACGCCATCTGTGCTAGTTTTGCACAACAGGCGTACACTATGTACAGCGTTTGTGCCAAACTTTACGTCTGCTCTCTCGAAAATGCACCGCAGACGTACATAATGAAATGCTCTTCTGCTGTCACTGACTTTTCGCATCTGACGTCCCAAAATTTTTTCCGTGTATGAATCAGAGTCGTTCCACTTTAAATGCCTCTCCTGCAAAATTCGTCTGTAAGTCATAAGGTCCCTTTTCTCGTGGAGCGTCACATATATTGAATGATGAAAATTTACAACACTTACGAGAAAGCAGTTTACTTTTAACAACTTATTATACACGGAGAGACCCACATTTGTAAAAATTACTAAAAATGGTTGCAATGACCGGAAATAAGGGGACTTTTAGCATAATGTACTACAGAATTAGATAAATTTACAAAAGAAATAGATAAATTTGCTACATTGAAATAGCAAGTTTTAATATTTTATGTAAGAGTTGTAAATGTAGCAAAAATTGATTATAGTTTTCTCTAATTTAATTAGACAAAATCTGACAAATGAAAACATTTTCCACTAAAACCTACGATCCACTGTAGTAATTTTTGGTGAGCAAGTGTGGCTAGCGAGTGCAGTCATTTGGCGCCTGCATTTCTATTGGTTGCTAACTTCGTCAATCTCCGTAAATGAGCCGATGCCATCCGATCATTGACAGTGACTATGTTTCGCGTATGTAAAATAAATTTGGATATTATCCACAAAAATTAAATATAAAGTGAAACGTAGGTCGTTCGTTATCTCAGAAATTGACCATTATAAATTAATAAATTTTGCATTTATTCCTGTCCCAAGAACTATGTCTTATAATAAGTTGCTAAAAGTAAACTGCTTTCTCGTAAGTGCTGTAAATTTTCATCATTCAATATATAAGGAAACAAAGATGTATGCTTTCAGTGAAATTCGTTGTCGTGCGTGCAGTTATGTATTAGTGTATTAATTAACCGCGTCTATACATTTAAGTGAAATAAACATGTGTGTGTCTTCAAATATGTATCCAACAAATATATAAGTGTGTGTGTGTCTGTGTATGTAAAAATCCTTCCAGTTTACCTCCAGTAGTCAAGAATTGACGGGAAACCGGCGATAAAAATCCGTATTTTTTCTTTCACTCTTTCTTTCTGCATTTACAAACGACTGTAGTAATTTTACGTACACAATGCTTCTGAGTTTACTACAGTTGTTTGGAACTATTAGACGAAATAGTAAGAAACTTTGCTAATTTGGTGAACATTTGTCGGATTAGTGACTTAGTGTAGAAAATAGTAAAAAATACAAAAAGTCCCCTTATTTCCGGTGGTTGCAAGGTGAAAATAGTAAATTCTAGTGTGATTTTATACAAAAATTAGTAATCTCGGTCTCTCCGTGTAAGACATAGTTCTTGGGACAGGAATAAAAGCAAAATTTATTAATTTGTAATGGTCAATTTCTGAGATAACGAACGACCTACGTTTCACTTTATATTTAATTATTGTAGATAATATCCAAATTAATTTTACATACGCGAAACATAGTCACTGTCAATGATCGGATGGCATCGGCTCATTTACGGAGATTGACGAAGTTAGCAACCAATAGAAATGCAGGCGCTAAATGACTGCACTCGCTAGTCACACTTGCTCACCAAAAATTACTACAGTGGATAGTAGGTTTTAGTGGAAAATGTTTTCATTTGTCTAATTAAATTAGAGAAAACTATAATCAATTTTTGCTACATTTACAACTCTTACACAAAATATTAAAACTTGCTATTTCAATGTAGCAAATTTATCTATTTCTTTTGTAAATTTATCTAATTCTGTAGTACATTATGCTAAAAGTCCCCTTATTTCCGGTCATTGCAACCATTTTTAGTAATTTTTACAACTGTGGGTCTCTCCGTGTGGGGTAAACCGGACCCTCCCATGGGCAAACCGGACCGTTTAGTTTTTTATTTATAATATTGCATTTACATAATCTACAATAATAAAAAACATATAGAATCATGTAAACAATGGTTGTAGGAGAGAGTCTCCAGTTGTGAGACGGGTTTCATTTTTGACCCGTAAATTGTAAACGGGCAAACGAAATTGTAAATAAAATACACCGTTCGAAAGGTAACAGAAATACGCAACTTTTATTAAAAGAAAGTATAGTGTTTCGATGAACTCAAAAAATTTTACGATACATTTTCCGAACACATCGATTTTTTCAAAAAAAAAAAAATGTCTCCAGTTGTGAGACACTCATTAAAAATTGCTAAAATTTAATAAGTTTGACATAAAACGTTATGTTTAGTAGAAATAATTAAATATATTAATATATATTATTATATACTAAATAATAATATTTATTCGCCAAAATATGACTATCAAATAAACACAATTTAATAGCTTCAACAAGAGCATTAAAATTGATTTCTTCTGAATCAATTGACTTTTTTCCACTTGACATGCCCAAAAATACTAGAAAAAAGAATCAAAACAACATTTAAATAGTATGCCTGCAAAGTAGTATTTTTTATGCTGCCCAGATAGGTGTTGACACCGTCTCACAACTGGTGATATGCTGTGTCTCACACCCAGAAATTGGCGCTATTTTGAAAAAGGAAAATTAAATTATTTCCAACCATAGATTGGAACAATGCAATATTGCATCACAAAATATAAGGAAAACACTAAAAGAAAATGCATTACATTTACCTTTTTCAATTAATTAAATTGCAAAAAAAGTACTTTGCATTTATTGAAAAAACGCTTTTTAGTCGATTATCACACACAGTGTTGGTATTTAACAAAAACAGTTTATATATCCGCCTCGGTGTACACGAAATAGTTGGCTCATATAAAAAGAAATGTTTTTATATAAACCAATCAGCTTTTTAATATTGCATGTTAAAAAAAATTGACTGTCTCACAACTGGAGGTGTCTCACAACTGGAGACTCTCCCCTAGTAATGAAAATAATAATACGGGATTGAATTTTAATTAAATAAATATTTTTTTTAATAAAAAAATAAAAATGTTTGTCATTATCAGAGAAACAATATTAAAGGGTCCAATTCTCATTGGAAGACAATTATTTTTCATTGTAAGTAAATATTTTAATGAAAGAAACATTTTATTAAAAAATAATTTTTATGAAACTTTAATTCAATGGAAATATTCTATGGCCGGTTTGCCCCACCGAAAACGGTCCGGTTTGCCCCACAGGCCCATTTTGAGAATAAATGTTTGTCAAAAAGAAACGCTTTGCAAATTCATCAAAGTTTTTGGTGGTAAATATTCCTGAGGTATGTACCTTCAAAACCTAAGGCCTAATATTTGGAAACATTACACGATTTCTTCAGAATTTCCTTAAGAAAAAATTCGTAAAAGTGTAGAAAAAAACTAAAAAAAAATTTTTGCTCCCTGCGTCGCACAAACGCAAGCTAAAACTGTCAGATTGAAAAAATAAGGTATACTAAACATGGTTGTTTTAAATTTGTAAACAACACTTTTTCCAATTTCGACATTTCGGAAATATTGAGAGGGGTCCGGTTTACCCACCGGTCCGGTTTGCCCCACTCTCCCCTATTTATTTACTTTTTTGTTGTAAAATTATTTATATTTATTAATGCAAAAAAATAATAGCAATATAACGATAACAACCAATAAATAAACAACAATATAACCACAAAAAACAAAAATTATATAACAATAATAACAATAATAATTATATAATTATAATAAAGTAATAATAGCGAGAATAATAGTAATAATAATAGTATTTGTATGTTTATTATTAATTATAATAATTATTTAATTGAGAGATGAGATATTATCAATCTATCCAAGTTAGGTTAAGATAGATTGATAATATTTCATCTCTCAATATTAAACAATTTTAACCAAGTGATAAATTCAACTTCATACATCTGTTACATATAATAATTATTATAAGGTAATATTTATTAATTAATTAGTAATTAATTATTAATTAATAATTATTAATTATAAATGTAACAACAGTAACAACAATAATGTTACTAATAATAATAATAAATAATGTAATATACAAATGAGGGGATGGGAAGAAGAACTCGCCGAGCGCGAGACCGTAAAGGGTAGTTCCACACGGAAAAAAAAGTACGTGAATTTTTCATTGACTCGGTACTTGACTTTTGGATAGGCCTGTGCGGTTAACCGGTTAACTGGTTATAAAACCGGTTATTGTCATAACCGGTTAACCGGTTATAAAATTTTTGAGCAAACGGTTAACCTTTTTTCGGTTATTTTGAAATAACCGGTTATTTAGGAATAACCGGTTATTTAGGAAAAACCGGTTATTTTGGAATAACCGGTTATTTTGAAATAACCGGTTATTTTAGAATAACCTGGAATAACCGGTTATTTTAGAATAACCGATTGTTTATTCATTTTCTATTTTCAAAAAACATAAAATTAGTGTGTGCAATTAAACTCTATGTGCTTAAGGGGACCGTACACCACTTTTGCGTGTTTTTTCAACATTTATTTTTTCATAGTAAAATGTATCGAAACACTGGACTCTTTTCACACATATTAACATACATATTGAGGATTAGGAAATAGTGTATTTCGTAACGAGTGCGAGCAGTTGTCAATTTTTGAATGAGCACTTTTTTAGGAACAAACTGTAGGCGAAGCTTCGCTTCGCCTACAGTTTGTTCCAAAAAAAGTGCTCGTTCAAAAATTGGCAACTGCTAGCACTAGTTACGAGCGATATTTTTCATAACAAGGTGCAAAAAAGTGCCCTTTTTTGCACCGCGTTATGAAAAAAATATTTTTTTATTTAGTCTGCCCTTCATGGCGACAAAATGACGGCTGAAGTGATTGTCCGGAAAAAACTGGTTGACACGATATCTCTGCTTCAAAATGTCGGAAACAAAAAATCAAAAGAATTTCTTAAAATATATGTCAGTAAACCGAAAAAAAATGAATTTGAATAAAAAATAAGAAAATGGCGTCGGTTTAAATTTTTTTACCCCTTTTCCACCCCTAAAACGGTAAAAAAATGGGTTAAAAATGGATGTAGAATGTTGGTTGTGGTTCAGGCCATAGCCACTGACATATATTTTAAGAAATTCTTTTGATTTTTTGTTTCCGACATTTTGAAGCAGAGATATCGTGTCAACCAGTTTTTTCCGGACAATCACTTCAGCCGCCATTTTGTCGCCATGAAGGGCAGACTAAATAAAAAAATATTTTTTTCTTAATCCTCAATATGTGTGTTAATATGTGTGAAAAGAGCCCAGTGTTTCAATACATTTTACTTTGAATAAGTAAATATTGAAAAAACACGCAAAAGTGGTGTACGGTCCCCTTAAAGAAAAATTCACTTTTTAAAAATTACATTAAAAAATCTAAGAAACTATTAAAATATTTAAATTTAGATTTGAAAATTTTGCCTTCCGTTTTGCAAATTAGATGTTTAAGAAACAATTTTTTCTACACAAATAAAATTAATGATTCTCTTTCCCTATAATTTCAAAATAATCGGAAAACCGTGTAACTCGTTACTTCAAAAAAACCGAAAAAACGGTTAACCGGTTATTTTATAATAACCGAATAAACGGTTAATCGGTTATTTCATAATAACCGAAGGACCGGTTAATCGGTTATATGGTTAAAACCGGTTATAACCGAATAACCGGTTATTTATCTGTAACCAGTTAACCGGGTTTATAACCGGTTATTTCAATAACCGGAAACCGGTTACAGAATTCAATAACCGCACAGGCCTACTTTTGGATACGACACAAAATACTAAAAACAGTCTAGTACTTTTGGATGAGAGTTTGAAAAGCAGTCAATGAAAATTCCTAGTACCTTGCTTGAGAATTTCATTGACTTTCAAAAAAACTGTAAAATAAAAAAAATAATTTCCACTTGTTCACAGAGTTTTTCTGAAATTCACTCATTCATTCACATATTTGGATAATTAATCACACAAACAAAGAACAATTATTGTATCACTTTTCGACGTTCATCAACACTTATGAACTAACCTATAACACACACATATATTCGCGTATAACTTAAATATAAACACACACTTAACACTTAAAAGTACGTATCGAATTGTTCTCATATACCACATGGTGAAATTTTTCACGACTTCTGAGACATGCTATTTCACTGAAAACTGAGACTTATATAACATTCTGTTTTGTGAGAAACACAAAACAAAAAATATTTTTTTGAAAGTCAATTCTTGAAGACAAATATATATTAACACTATTTGTTTTTCATAAAATAATAGTATATTCACATCTGAAATTAACACAAACGGAAACAGACGATCAGCTGGCATTTACCTTGGGTAGAAACGTGCAACGCACACTGCGCATGCTCTACAGAATTTTCAAGCGCAGTCAGCTAATCTTTCACGTACTTTATAAAACTGAACAAATGACTTTTCGTTAAAATTTAAAAAATACTGTTGCCCATACTATTACTAGAATAATTCTAGGACTTTCTTATATTTTCTAATAAAAAGTATATGGAACAGCCTTGTATTTTGTGTCCTATCCAAAAGTCCAAAAGTCAAGCACTTTTAAGGAAGGATTCACGTACTTTTTTTCCGTGCAGTCAGCTAGCAGTGTGTGGCCCAGAGGCGCTCACTGCTACCTGACTGATATTATCCCTTACAACCGCACACTCGGCGAGTTCTTCTTCCCATCCGCTCAAATAATTAATTCCATCTAATTTAAGTTATTAATCATATTAACGAATTTATAGTTAATTTAAACCAAAGTATCTATTAAATATTTGCAACAAATTTAAATTTCCAAAAGAAAATTTTAAAATAGTAAAAAATTGAAATATATAAATTATATTTTACACGGTATTATTTTGAGAAAATTGAAATTTTTGTTTCGTAAAAAAATATAGAAAAGAAAAAAAAGAGAAATTGAAAAAGAAATTGTTTTTCAAAATCAAAAATTTCAAGTTCACTTTCACGATATTTTTTCATTTTTTTCCAATGTAAAAGTTCGAAACCATAAAAAAGCGATGGAATCGAAAGCAGATGATAAGAAAAAGAAGATTGTGAAAGAATAAAGCAAATATAACTCGTTTATTTATGTTCCGTTCAATGACAGTTGATTTAAGAAAAAGAAAGAAAAAAAACGAAAAAATTGAAAATAACTTTAGGGAGTAAAAAACAGTATTTAAACCAATAATATACGAAATGTTTCAAAAAAAAAAAGAAAGAAAAGAGAAAAAAATTCTGAGTCATCTTATTCTCAAGCAGCCTCTTCATTAAAATATTTAATCAATTTCATTTTTTTTCTCCTCTCACTCCCCAAAAAAAAACTCAAGTGAAAAATTTATCACTAATTGACAAATTTCATACACAGACAAACAAGAAATAAATTCAAACTATTTTTAAAAATTAATTTACAAAAAAATTTTCAAAATTGTTCTTTAATAATTTTTCAGCAATTTTCTTTAAACAAATTTTTTAATTTAATTATATAAATTACACTCAATTGATTAAATTTATAATAAATATTTAATTAACAATAGTACAAGTTTCTAAATAAATAATTATTTTCATTAATTGTTATTTTATTAAGAAATTATTACTTTTATTATTCGTATTATTATCTTATTCGTATTACTATTGTTACGTTTTGTATTATTATTATTATTATTATTATTATTATTATTATTATTATTATTATATTATTCTTTTATTTTATTTCTTATTTTCTTTATTTATTTTATTTTGGAATTTAATATAAACATTTCTTTTTTATTATTTGTTAAAATAATTATTATTTATTAATATAATTAATTTATTTATATGAATTATTATATATAAATATTATTTTTAATTAATCGCTATAATATATATATATATATATATATATATATATACATATAATAATAATCATAAATAATTATAAATTAAGTGGAGAAATATTAATTGTTAATTACCTATACTTAACAAACAATGGAACGAAAAAATTGACAAACTATATTAACTGCGATACATAATTTTTGTTTAGAAATAAAAATTACTATGTACCCTATGTACTGCAGAGATAATCATAAATGATCGCAAACTAAATAATTACTACACTAACAAAATAAATATCAAGCAAACCTACGATAACTACGAATAATTTTTTTTTATTCATAATAAAGCGTGTAAAATTTTACAAGAATGAAAATGATTTACTAGAACTACGAATATATTTTTTTTCCAAATGAGTAAAATACAAATAAGAGAAATAAAATAAGGAAGAAAATGATTCACGTAATATGTCGTGATTTCTACGAGGTTTGTGCTTTTTATAAATGCGTACCTGTATTCGAATCTTGTGAATCATCCTGAATCGAGTTCAATGCCGCTATGTATACAAAAGAAAGACAATATTTTTTACTCAATATATACAATACACTTTAGTTTAGTATCTCAATAAAATTTTCAATTATTAAAGTCCCTATCGCCTAATAAATTCTTCCCCTAAAAATGATAGAAAAGAAACAGCAAAAAAATTAACCTATTAAACTATTAATTTACTGTATACTTTTGCTAATTTATTAAATTAAGTACTTTAATTTTATTATTATGTACAAATTGAATCTATTTTTTATACAACTACTAATTGAATTGCTATTCATTTCAAAATTAATATTAATAGCAGTAAAAATTTCAAAATTAAAAGTCTATTTTCTAACCTCTAAAAAGCGAAATCAATAAAAAAAATGCGCCAAAAAATTAGCGCCAAAACAAAAAATAATTAGGTCAATGACCGCGTGTCCCTGGGACAAAATGACAATAAATAACCCCCAAGTTTTTTCCTTCTAATTAAATATCATTCAATTAGCTAAATCGGGTTAAATTGAGAAAATGTTTATGTTAGGTTAGGTCTTCTTTTGCATTATTGTTTCGTATTGACCGGGTGTGTGATGCGCACCGCGTTTTATTGACGGAAAATTTGGCGCCCTCCAAAATGGTCGACGACCCGTAAATGTCAGGTGTTTTCCTCTCAAGCAAAAATTTCGCGACACAAAATTCTCCCCAACAAGAAAAAACCCCGCGTTTTTCTCTCCATTCTACTTTCTACTATGTACACGCCCGTAAATTTCAAAAATACAAAAAATGTCTAATTGTATAAATATTAACAGTGGAAAAATAAACTCACCACTTCTCTGCATGATTGTTTTCCTCCACACTACTTAGTGAAAAATCACAGGACCATAACGCACTAACAAATTTACAAGGCCAAAGCCAAAAATCAATCAATTCACTAAAAACCGGGGAAGAGATGAAAAAGATTCTCACTCACTAGCTTAACACACAACACGTTGGTTTTTCAAATTCTCTTCTCTCTCGAAGTACACTCGCCTTCGAGAACTGTTGTTACTATCGATATAAAAAACAATTGCAGTAGAGCCGCCGGTGTGGCGGTTGAAGACGCGAATTTTGCGCCAGTATTTCTAAAGAGAAAAAATAACACAGGAAAAAAAACCACGCATGAACCAACTCAACCAACGAAAATGCGCACCTGGCGGCGGTTAACATAACCTCAAAATGTTCAAACGCGTGCGTGGGAGAGATTTCCCAGGGACGTACATACTTTTCCCCGTCACCCCTTAAATTCTCCCCTAAAAAAATTTTCCAAACCTTGCAAACTATTTTAAATCTTTCTCTTTTGTTTCCGTTCCACAAGAAAATAGTCTAGAGCCCTTTTTGAAAAATTTACCAACCTCTATAAATTGTTTACAAAAAGAAATTAAATTCAAATGTAAATACCAATTTTTCACCCAGATACCTACGTCCCTGTCTCGTGCCACGCGTCAATTCCACGAATTTCTTTTGACACTTTTTCAATTTTCCAAGAGAGGTTCTTGTTAAAATAAACTCTGGTGGTGCATTATTTCACGTAAATTAATAATTTTCACTTAAAATGTCGATGTTAGCTGTGGTTAATAAATTTTGGCAGGAATACACAAAGAATACGCCAAAAAAATTGAAAATTATTGACTCGTATCTATTTTATGTGTTTTTGACTGGTGTCATTCAATTCATCTATTGTTGTCTCGTTGGCACATTTCCCTTTAACAGTTTTCTCAGTGGATTTATCTCCTGTATTTCGTGCTTTATTTTAGGTGGTGAGTAAATTAATTAACTAATAAACATTTTAAATTTTTTAGTTGTAAAATTTTTCGAATTATCCTAACCTAAAAACCGGTAAAAACAGTCTTATCTAAAACTTTTCTTCCAATATATTAATTGTTTTTGTTTAAAAACCTGTTCATTGAAAGTTGATTTTATTATTTTTATTATTTCGATGATTTTTTCCTCTATTTAATTGATCTCTTAATAGTAAATGCAAAATATTTGAGGTTATGTTTTGAAAATCATTTTTTCTATATAAAATTCTTAACTACCATAATTAATGGTTTTATTATTATTATTATCATTAATATTATTAGTTCTATTGTTATTTCGATAATTATTAATATTCTTTTCTTATAATGATTGCTATTACGAAATAATTTAAAAATCAGACCCAAAAAAATGTTTTAACAAAAAGGGATTATTATTGTTATAAACTAGTAGGTAATAACTATTAATTACTTGAAATTTCGAACATATTTTCTGAAAAAAATTGTTATTTTTCGAGAAAAAATTAATTCTAGTTAAAAATATTGAAAAATTAAATTAAAAGTTTTTAATGAAAAAAATAAATCTAGAATATAAATTTTATAAGGAAAATTATTTATTATAAATACCTACTTTACGAAAATAATGAAATTTTATTTTTTTTCATTTCAGTGTGTCTCAGACTTCAAGTGAATCCACAAAATAAAACGCATTTTTATGGAATCAGTGCCGAAAGGGGATTTGCCGATTTTATTTTTGCACACATTATTCTTCATCTCGTTGTTATGAATTTTATTGGATAAGAAATTATTTAGAAAAAAAGGAAGAAAACAATGTTTTTTTGTATATGTATTAAATATTTTTAGAAAATAATTTTTAAAACGTCTTATATTTTACGAAAGAACCGTAAAATTTTTTTTATTCTTTTCTGTCATTTTTCCATTTGTAAAATTACAATTTTTTTTATTTTAATTAAAAACTAAATATTTCTTTATTTTTGAAATTGAAAATTAAATAGGGGAGACTGGAGCGAAAAGTTAAACTACCAAAACCGTTAAAATTCATTATCTTTCAAACGAAAATAGTTAGAGCATTGCAATTTTAATTATAGAAGGGTGTTATCACCCTAAATAAATGTCCGGAGTTGTGTGCAATTCTGTTTATTTTTGTGGTGTCAATATTAAAAGTTTTTTTTCAACCTACTTTTGAAAATTTTTTCGAAAAAGAAAATATCAACTTTTAAGTATATTTTTTGCATTTTTTCTCACCGCGATTTTTTTACTTCATTATTTGGGTCCCCTGAAGAGATACCTACATGTATTTTCTAAATATCTTTAGTCAGATTTTTTATATTTGTTGTTAAAGCCAAAAACGCACCCTGGGGCGAAAAGTTATATGTATTTTTACATGTTGTTAAAAATTTTTTTTTTATTTTTCGTTTTTTGGGTTGATTTGTTTAAACATTATTTATTTGACATTTGGCAAATACTCTGTCAAAAAATAAGCCGGTTCACGTGAAATAAACCAAAAATTTTTTTTTTTTTTTTGAAATTTCAATTTTTTAACTTTACAATTATTCTAAAGCTTTTGTCAAATAAACAAAGATCTTTTATTTACTAAATTACTTGTTTACGTATACTTTAACTTATCTACTATTTATCACCTATCAGAAAATAGCTTTAGTAGGCTAAAAATAGAATTTAACTTTTCGCCCCAGCATGGGGCGAAAAGTTAAAAAAAACAAAATTTTCAAAAAAGGACAAAATATGTATTTTTTGCGAAAATATCAGGAACTTTTTTATTGAAAGTTGTAGAGGACAAGTTGCCCTTCAATATTGATATACAAATATTTGCATCTAAGCGGCTTATATTGCCAAAAAAAAATCATTTATGCAAAATTTAACTTTTCGCCCCAATCTCCCCTATATTTTTTTAATTGGAAATAAATTATTTCTCTGCTTTTTGAATTAAGAATAAAATTATTTTTTCTTTAATTATTAAATTAATTTTCTTTTTAAATAACTTAATTCTTAAAAAACTATCATAAAATAAACAAATTATTTAATGAATAATTTTACTTCAATAGTTCAAAAATTAATTCAATTTTAAAAGAGTTCTGTTTACAATTTTCATAAATAGATGAACCTCAAAAGGTGGCAATTTAAAATTTTAGAAAATTTCAATTTTTATTGAATTTAATGATTGCCATAATTTACCATAATTCAATATTATGGTAAAAAATTAAACAAAATTCTCCTCAAATCTCAATTATATTTATAATTATTAAAACTAGCTACATATACCTCACTCGCTAACGCTCGTTCGGTTGTAATTAAACTTATTTGTTTTTACTTATTTCTTTGTTTTTATTTATTTGTGCTAAGTAAATATTTACTGGATATAAATAATTTAATTTATAGTATCAAATATATAGTTATTTGTATCAAATTCGAATTATTTGAGTCAAATACATATTTATTTGCATCAATAAAATAATTTTTTTAAAATAACTAAATATTTATCTGTATCAAATATGCAATTCTTCATAATTAATTATTTTAATTGAGACTAATATACTTTTAATTGCGTCAAATAATTAATTATATAGTCCAAATACCAAATTTATTTGCATCAAAACAAAGCAGTTTTGGATTCAAATAAATCTCAATTTGTATTAAAGAAATGAATCTTTTTCCATTTCCATACGTAAAAGAATTATAAAAATAGGGGAGATTGGGGAATTGTAGGCCACCTCCATTATTTGATAATATTTACAAGCTGGATCATCGAGTTTTTTTCATTTTCTTTTGTTCGTCCAAAGTAAATTTTTCATTATCATTTCATGACTTTACAACGCTTATAATTATACCTATAAACTGTTAACAAAAATCACCTGAAAAATTGCATTCAAATATTTATTTTGGGCCTCCATGTTTTTATTGTTTTTACAAGGATTTTCAAGAATTAATTATGGAAAATATTTTTTTAATTATTGTATGTCATTGGTACTTTGACTCCAAAAAGAAATTTTGCATCAAATTAAAATGAATAAATAATACAAAGGTTTTTGTAAAATGAAGCATTTGAGGAATTGTGGGCCACTTTTTTGGGGAAGTATTTGTTGCTTGTTTTTGGCGATTTAATTGCAAATATTATTAAAATCACTCATACTTATAGTAATTTAACAAAAACAATTATATTCATTGCGATTCAAGCAATAGAACTGTTCACTTAAAATGCGTAATTAATTGAGCCTATTTTACTTGTCTAAATTGTGATTCCGATTAATTTCATTTTCTTACTTTTTCTTTTCTAATTTTAAACTAATAATTAAACATTAATAACATTTTTTTAATTTCTAACCATTTAATAAATATATTTCATCGTTTTTTTTTTATTTTGAACTCAATTTAGGCAGTGGCCTACAATTCCCCAACATTTTTAAAAATCACAAAAGTGCACTCTTTGGTAAAACTGAAATTTCTTTTAGATAAGTGATAATATTGGTAAACTGACTTAGACTATGATATATGATAGTTTAGACCTCATACTGACACGAAAAATTAAAAAAAATTTTTTTGTGTAAGATATTGAGCTAAGAAAAAGTGTGGCCCACAATACCCCAATCTCCCCTAATAAAAAACAATTTGGAAAATTATATCAAGATTCGTGGTAGAGAATTGCCGCTAAGTAAAAAGTAAAAACCGTGAATATTTATAGGTATGTATTCTTAAAATATCAACTGTTTATCGATAAAATCGAATTACTCGAGTAAATCTTAACCGATTTTGCTCAATTTTTTTGTTGGATAAGTAATGATAAAAGTAAAAATTATTATAAGGTTATTCAATATTTTGGATATGTACTTTTATAGAATTGAAGCAAAGAAAACTAAACTTCTAAGCGGATTTGTAAAATATTTTGGAATATTATTAATTGATTTAAAATCTCGATATATATAATATTTTTGTTTTAAGAGGATTATATTAAATTATTATTATATATAATTAAATATATAATTAATAATATATATTAATATTATAATTAATATATATTATATAATAATATATATTAATAATATATATATATAATATATAATTAATAAATATTAATAATTATATTAAATTATTATTATATTAAATATTAAATTCAATTATTTTCAAAAATAAAATTTTGAGCATATGAATTCAATTATTTTCAAAAATTTCATAAAATTCTTAGAAATTCTTGTCAAGAATTGAATGATCTTTATAAATAATAAAATCCTTCATAAAAAATTGTTCTCAATTCTGTGATTTTTTATATCTACTATTTTAATAAAATTTTCCAAAAGAATTGTTCGACCTCTCCTTGAATACGCTTCTGTCATTTGGTCACCTCAATACTATGTACACAAAATAAGAATCGAACGAGGGCAGAATGTTTTTCTAAGATTCGCTGCAAGACAGGTTGGCATTCCTTTTGATAGATATAACCACGATTGTACTGAGCTTCGTCGACTTTTGGATATTCCCACAATTTAGTATAGATTTCTTATGAATGACATTATATTTTTGTATAAAGTTCTAAATGGTAAAATTGAAAGCCCTACAATATTATCTCAAATTTCATTATCAACGCCCATCATTTCTCTTCGATTTTCATCAAAATTTAAAGTTCAAAACCATCGAACAAATTACGGGGATAATTGTGCTTTAACGCGTATATGTCGGGAGGAAAATGCTATGCGTGAGATTGATTTAGCTTTCAATCTTACTACAATGTGTTTAATGGCAAATTAGTAGAGTGTCTACGCAATATAAAATATTCCTTTCAAGGCTGAAAGCATCTTTTCTTTTTTAGTTTAAGTATTTCTTTAACTTTGTAATAAAAAGCATTGCCCGTGTATATATTGAAAAATAAAATAAAAAATAAATTTAATTATCTTCATTAATGCAACTCAGAGCAGAATTTCAATTATTTTTAATACAATTTTAATCGAATTCCTCCAAAAATGTAATTATTCTTAAAAATTTTATTAAAATTCGTCAAAGGAATTCGATTATTTAAAAATTTATTGGTAAAATTCTTTTTGAGAATTCAGTTTTCAGAAACATTCATATTATTCAATAAATTCTTAATTTTTGTATTTAAATAATTGATTTCTAGTAGAATTTTCTAATAAAAATTGATTTAAAATTAAATTTTAGTTAAAATTTTAGATTTAAATCTTGAAAAATCTGAATTTTTCATACTTTTAAAATAATTCTGTAAAACGTTTTTTTTTCTTTAAAAATTTACTTCCAATTATTTGAATTATATTTCATTATTTCAAAATAGTCAACGCAATTCTTCGAAAGAATTCAATTATCTTGATAAATAACAAAATTCTTCTTTGAAAAAACTAATTATTTTCATAAATAACAATATTCACCATAAGAATTCAATTATTTTCAAAAGTATTAAAATTCTTCGCAGACATTAAATTATTTTCAAAAATTTTAATAAAATTCTTAGCATGAATTCAATTATTTTCACAAATAATAAAATTCTTCTTAAGAATTCAATTATTTCATAAATATAATAAAATTCTTTTTAGGAATTAAATTATTTTTAATACAATTTTAAATTGAATTCTTCGAAAAATGCCATTATTCCTAAAAATTTTTATTCAAATTCGTAGAAAAAATTTAATATTAAGAAACATTCAGTAAATTATTTATTTTTTTACTTCAATAATTTAATTCTCGTAGAATTTTCTAATCTAAAGTTATTTAAAAATGAATTTCAGTTAAAATGTGAGATAATTGAATAAAAAAAGCATTAAAGTGTGCATTTTTAGAAATAATTGAATTTTGAAAAGGTTTCAAATTAAAATCTGTGGAAATCTGCATTTTTCATACTTTTAACTAACAATTTTGTTAAATTCATTTTTTAGAAAAAGTTTAATTGAATTTTTTTTTAAAGATTATTTCAAGTTTTTATTTTCTAATATACAATTGAAGAATTTACGAATAATCCATGAAATTTCACATAAAATTAAATTGTAAACAAATGGATTTGAAAATTCTCAAAGAACTTTTTCAAAAATTATTAAAAATAATTGATTTAAAGAAGAATTTTAGTTAAAAATTGTAGAAAATAATACCTAATTCAATTGAAATGATGAAAATAATTTTGAAGAAGTAGCAAGTAACAATATTTTTATAATATAAAATAATGATTTTATCACTCGGTAATCTGTAATTATTATAAGTTGTTGAATTTCAAAAAGTTTTGAATTTGAAATGAATATTTTAAAAATCTTAATTCATATGGAAAATAATAACGATTAAATATTTATTTAACAAAAAATTTATTGATGTTTTCGAATAATTTTACAATTAAAGAATTTCGTAAATAAATGTAGTAACTAAAAAACTTTTTTTTTGATTATCTAATAATTTTTAGATAACTATCAGAATATTCTCTAGGGTTAAAGTCAAAATTTTTTCTGGAAATCAGGGAAAACAAAATTAAATTTTTATGGCAACCCTGAAAAATTAACGTCCGGTATTAAATAATTTTTTATTAAATATTTTTTATTTTTAAGGATTCTTTTTTCTAAGGGTTTACTGGTGATAATAAGAACGAAACGGACAAAATATCTACAACAATCTATAGCATGTTTTATTTATGATATACACTTCTCATTACAATCCTAATGAAAGGACAGATTATTGGCAGAAATGTACGTTTTTTAATAGGACTTCAGAACTGCGTGAGATTTTTTTTCCTTCTGTGTATTTACAAGGATCTTGTGGTGGGTAATTTGATATTAATAAATGGTGCACATGTATTTCCTCGATAAAAAAAATATTTAAAATACAGAATATGTCGAGGAAATTGGGGACAAAAATTTCTCCAATCGAACATTTTTCACTGTCACATTTTTGTAGAATTTTTATTTTTTATTTGTAAATTTTTCTCGCATGAAAACAAAAGGAAAAAAGAAAAAAAGAATTAAATAAACGAAATCTACAAATCTCGGTTTCGATACAAAAAGGAAACGAATAATTTTACTTTTTACAAAAAATAACTAATTAAATATCATTTATAAAAATAATTTTTCCTAATCACTAATTTCTGAGATTTTATCAGAACTAGTTATTGAAAATAAATCGAGAGGAAAAAAGGAAACAATTTTCCTCGATGAGAAAAATTTACAAAAATAGTTAAAAAATACAGAAAAAAAACTACAAAAACATTTTCTAATTTTCATTCTCGCTTCCTTTCTTCTTTATTTTTTCTCACAAATTTTCTCTTTTTGGGACCTTTTTTTCTTAATTTAATATAATTACTTTTTTATTTACTTTGGCAAATCGCCAATACGTGGATAGTTGCTACCTTCACAACTCCATTATTATTAGACTTAGATTATTATATTACTAAAAAATAAATAATTCTATTAATACTATGTATATATATTATTATAATAAAAGTATCATGACAAAAAGCGATAAAAATTGCGCCTTCTTGTCGGAAAAGTTGATTTGAATTTTGTTTAAATTTCTCTCTTTCCTTAAATATGTTCTTAAATAATATTATCGAATAGATTTCTTTTCTTTTTCTATTCTCTCAAACTCTCAATCTCTCACTCTCTTTCTTTCAAAATCGTATGAATATCATACGTACAAATTTACATTATACGAATGTATGCTAAGTCTGTGTCTTTTTTTATACATATAAATTGTTTTTTATATATATATATATACAAAAAAAGTCAATTATTATCACAAAAAAATATTAAAGCAAAAGCGAGAAAAATTCAAGAATTTACAATTTTTTTAAGGATATCAAATTGAGACAAAACGTTGCAACGTTTTGATTCGTTTCTTTGTCTCAATTTATTATCCTTAGAAAAAATGTGAAATTCAATATTATCAGAGCTATTATTTTTTTCTTTAATTATACTTATTATATAGGAGACAAAAAAGACGAGGAAAATTAATTCAAAAAGTCTGCGAAAAGAGCGACAGGTTATTTTTTTTATGATTACAATTATTTTGTTCTAAGGGAGAAATGAAAAAAATAGTAGGTACGAGGAGTATTATTATTACCATTACTTATTACTAATAATAATAATATTAATTAATTAGGATAAAAATAGTAAAAAACAATGATAATAATAAAAATAATGATAATAATAACAATTATTATTATAATTATTATAATTATAATAAATAATAGTAAAAATATGCATTTATCACTTAGGGGTAATTAATAATAAAGTTGATAATAATAATAGTAATAATAATAATACAAATAATAAAATTACTTGAAAAAATACCTATAATTAAATATTTTTTTTCTATTCTATTTTTCACTGTTTCAAGTACTCAGCCTGAATATATTGTATAATCGTAAAAAAAAAACGTTTCGCGTTCACTTTTTCAAAATCCGCTTACCTCCATTGAATAAAAGAGGTTTTGTTTCTTTTTTTTTATAGAAAAGAAAATATTTAAATACTATTAAAAAAATAATTCTTTTCTATATTAGTTAATATTAAAAAGTGCTTCAAATTCAAAGACTTTCTAATTTCCCTCTTTTTTCATCTCTATTTCCATTAAAAACTTTTCTCATCGGTTTTCTATATAAATTTTTTCCCTCCTTCGCCCTTTTTCTCTCTTAAACACAATTCTCTCTAAAGACTATTTTCTTTCCTATTTTATCCTTATTTTCTTTTAGTCTTCTTTTATATTTATCTTTGTCTGCTCTTGAGTTATTTTTTTGTTTTTCGCATTTTCTTTATATTTATTAATAGTTTCTTGTTTGCTTTTCGCTTTTCATTTTTTTAATTTCAATTTTTTTCTTTTTTACTTTTTGGCATATATTTTATTTATTCATTACTTAGTTCAAGTTTCTTTTTTGCTTTTCGCTTTTTGTTTATTTATTCATTTATATAATTTCAGTTTGTTTTTTGCTTTTTGCCTTTTATTTATTTATTCATTGTTTATTTTCAGTTTCTTTTTTGCTGTTTGCCTTTTATTTATTTATTCATTGTTTAATTTCACATTTTTTGCCTTTCGGCTTTATTTACTTATTCTTTGTTTAATAGTAGATTTTTTTTGCATTTCGGCTTTTATTTATTATTTAATTAATCATACTAATAATAAATAAATCCAATCGGAATTTAACATATGTATTAAAAAAAAATTATATATTATATTTGTAAATAATTATTTTGTAATAAAAAGGCCAAAATAATTTTTAAAAAAACGGTTTAAACAAAAAGTAAGTATTATTAAATAATTTATATATACAATTACATTCTATTCTTCTTTTTAAATTATAGAATTATCATTTTTACTTTCTCTAGAAAGTTAATAAAAAGTAAATAGTAGTTTATTCGCATTTTTTTCTTTTTTTGTTGAGAAAACTGATCATTTTTTTTATAATTTATTATTATAATTCTAAATATATCTATAATAATAAATTTTATATTTATACATGGAAATCCAATTCTAATATATAATTTATTTTAATAATTAATCAAATAATTTGTAGCTTTCAAGATTTTTTTTTTAAAATTCGCTTTTAATTTTTCGGACATTTGTTTAATTTTTTCAAAATTGTTAACTTTTCTAAAATTAATTTCAATTTTTTGAAAATTTTTCATTTTTCTAAAATTGATTTTAATTTTTTAAAAATTCTTTATTTTTCTGAAATTAATTCCAATTTTTAAAAATTTTTTATTTTTCTATAATTATAATTCCAATTTTTTTAAAAATTCTCCATTTTTCTAAAATAATTCCAATTTTTTAAAAATTCTCCATTTTTCTAAAATTAACTCCAATTTAAAAAAAATTAATTTTCTATTTTTCTAAAATTGATTGTAATTTTTCTTTGAAATTTCGACAAAAAATTGATTTTTCCAGAAAATTTAATTACTTAAAAATGGACTTGATTTCTTTTTTATTATTACAAAAGATTTTCTATCAAAATCGCAAGAAGAGAATTAAAATAATATAAGAATATAATAATTTTATTATTAAGATTATAATAAATAGGGGAGGTGGGGGCGAAGCGGCGCACTTTTCTTTATTTTAAAATATTTTCTAATTCCGATTATATTTTGAGTTCTAACTTGTATGATATGACGTATCAAGACATAACGCAACTTTTGTTAATGTATAGTTTGTTGATAGACTAAACCTGATAAAAGTTATAAACAATTTCCTGACCACGAAAATAGTGGGGCGAAGCGACGATAGCGGGGCGAAGCAACGCACTGTATGGGGCGAAGTGACGCACTCAAAATTACTTGCATTCAAACCAATTATCTTATCTATAATTATATGTATAAATAAAGAAAGAAGTTAATTTAAATATTTGTTTATTGAATTAAAGTTAAATAAATGGTAAATTATAATTCTCAGTTTTTCGTTTCTAAACTCGAACCATTTTCACCGTATATTCATACAGTGAAAATGTCTACAGCCTGAAAATTTTAACCGACTTTAGTGTTTTTTGTTTTAAATTAAAGGGAAATAAATCTTTAAAACATCCCTGGAGGCCGATTTTTTATATTTTAATTGTTTATCATTTTTTATTTTAATAAAAGTTAACAAATTGATACAATTTTTTAAAAAAGACGATTTTTTTCTTATTCTGTTACTGCACATGATCTAAATCAGTTCGAATTATTCCAATATGACCACCAGACAATTAATAAAAGATAAAATAATTTATTTAAATTATTGGAAACAATATTAATTAACAAATAGATAACTTTGATTCCTCTCCACTAAAAAAAAGTTTGTTTTCACATTTTCTTTTTAATTTAAGTTCTTTTCAAGAATATATGTCCTTTTTGTTTAAAAAGTAACTTATTTAAATTGTTATAAACAATATTAATTAACAAACAGATAACTTTGATTCCTCTCCAATAAAAAAATGTTTTTTCCCACATTTTCTTTTTAATGTAAGTTCATTTAAAGAATAAAATAATTTAAAGAATAAAAAAATAAGTTATTTTTTTAAGGAAGAAAGGACATATATATTTTTTAAATGAATCTAAATAAAAAATCAATCGTGAAAAAAACATTTTTTTAAAAAAAAGGACATATATTCTTAAAATGAACTTAAATTAAAAATAAAAGGTGAAAAAAACCTTTTTCAGTGGAGAGGAATCAAAATTATCTATTTGTTAAGTAATATTGTTTATAACAATTTAAATAAGTTACTTTTTAAACAAAAAGGACATATATTCTTGAAAAGAACTTAAATTAAAAAGAAAATGTGAAAAAAACTTTTTTTTAGTGGAGAGGAATCAAAGTTATCTATTTGTTAATTAATATTGTTTACAATAATTTAAATAAATTATTTTATGTTCTATTAATTGTCTGATGGTTAAATTGGATTATTTTGAACTGATTTAGATCATGTGCAGTAACGGAATAAGAAAATAAACGTTAATTTTTAAAATACTGTATTAATTTGTTAACTTTGATTAAAATATAAAATTATTAACAATTAAATCCTTAAAAATTGGCCTTCAGTGATGTCTTAAGAATTAATTGCCCTTTAATTTAAAACAAAGAACACTCAAATCGGTTAAAAATTGAAGAACGAAGACATTTTTGAACAGTAAATTGTAAAAAAAATCCCACTGTGCGTCACTTACAATTAGCCCCTTTAAGAATGCGTCGCTTCGCCCCAAGGTACATTTTTAATTTAAAAATATTATATCTTCGTTTCTAAACGTAAAGTCTAAAAATTGTTTATAGTTTATGAAACTACTGGTATTAACCTATACAAAAATACTTATTATTACTTTTAAAAAACAAAAATAAGTAGTAAAAATTTGATTTCTGTTATCACAAAAAACGAAATGCCCAGAGGTCAAAAATACATTATTTATTGTCAAACGCTTATAAGTTAATAAAATAAAATTTGTTATGCCACCAATTATGAAGGTTAAAAAGGTGTAATTAAAAATTATTTTTTTAACAAATTAAATGTTATTGTACTCGAGAAATGTTGACTGCGTCGCTTCGCCCCATGCGTCGCTTCGCCCCCACCTCCCCTAAATATTACAATTTTTTTATGTAATAATTTATTTATTTTGATAGTAATTCTGAAAATTTTAATAAAAATTTAATTCAATTATTTAATAAAAAATTTTAATAATAAATTCATTATTCGATTTTTTTTTTGCTTTTCGTTGTGAGATATTAAAAAAAAATTATTTATTTACTCTCATTTTCTTTATATCGTAACTATTAATTTTGTTTTTGTCTTTTACCACATTTTGCGGCTCTTTTTTCTCGTCTTTTCTTCTCCCTTTTCTCTCTCAATTCGTCTTTCTTTTCTCAAAAATATTTCTTTTCTGTCATTTCTTTTGTCACAGTCTTCGCTTTTGGTATTTTTTTATTCTGTAAACGCTTCTTTTGGGTTTTTTGTACTCTCCCTTCTCTTCTGTTTGTAAACTCTTCTGTTTGTAAACTCTTCTTTTTATTTATCAGTTTTTTCTTTTCGTGTCTTTGTTTTTTTTTATTTGAAAACAAATTTTTCTTTGCTACGTAGTTATATTTTTAATTCTATAACTTACGTTCTTTTTTTTACTGTTTTCAATTATTTTTTTTATCTTTTCTTTCTATTTTCTATCTTTCTATTTCGTTTTTCTCTTTCCTCTTTCTACTTTTCGCCTTTTTTATTTTTTATATTAACAATACAAGTCTTGTTTTCTACACTTTTTCGATTCTAGGTATTTTTCTTTTTCTTTCTTCTAAGTTTTGTTTCTTCTTTACTATCTTTCTTCTTCGCTCTTCTTTCAGTCATCATTTTTTCATCTTCTATATATTTCTCCCTCTCTCTCTCTCCCTTTTTTCTCCTTCTCTTTTTTCCGAATACAAATTTTTCTCTCCTTTTCTTTCCTCTCTCTCTCTTTTCTCAATAAAATTGTTCAATGAAAATTCTATTTTATTTCCATTTTCCCTTTTTTCCTTTCTTACTTAACCTTCTTTTCTCTATCTGGAGGGTTGCGGAATCGCTTAATTAAAATACGATTCATTCATTTAAAATGGAGACGAAGAAGTTTCTCTTACAATCTCTCCTGAGATGCGAGTCCTGAGTTGAGAAAAAGTGAATTATTTTAATTTTTTTTCTTTCTTCTTGGACTGATTTTTCTAAATCATCTAGGACGTGATTTCGTGTGTATTTCTAGAGGACGATGCTATTGGACATGATAATGAAGATGACGATGAAGATGATTGTGATTTTAATGATGACGATGATGATGATGACGGTGATTCTATATCTACGAGATCTGTCTCAATTTTATTGCAAAGCTTCTCGAAATATTTCCGTCGAGCTGACAATAGAAGATGTTCTTTTCGACGCTTCAAAATTCTCTCCCTTTCCACCGGCGACTTTGAGAAGCGACCGCCCAAATTTATCGGCTCCTCACTACTGGAAAATTTCAAATTCAATTTTAAAAAATTGTACAATTCTTAAAAGAATAACTTTCTCTCAATTTTTACTTTATCCATTTAATATTATTAACTATTATTTATTTCATTATTAACTAATAATTAATTCTATTCTTTTTTTTATTTTGTTTTTCATTTATTATTATTTTGATCCAAAATTCCAAAAAACTGTTTCTTTTTACAAATATACAAATTTTTTATGTCAATTTTTTACCTCTCGACATTGGAAATATCAAGATGAGGATTCCAGGAATTTTGCGTCTCTTTACTGGGCAAAATATGAGCCATCGATTGCGTTTGTGTTTCAGTTTCCGGTTCATCAATGACATGATGTGGCAATGTTAGTCTACCGTCGAGAATATTTTCAATCGACAATTCCACCGATCTCGTCACTCTTAAATCCTCAATCACAACATTCCGCGGATAATGCGGAAACAATTGTTGTACCTGAAGAAAAAATAAACAAGAAAAATTAATAAACTTAAAATCCAAAATTGAAACAAAGAATTTTTTATTTCTACATTAAAAACAAAAACAATTTTTTGTTATTAATTTTTGTTCTTTATATTAAAAGAACTGAATTTTTTTATTAAAGTTTGTTAAAAAATATTTTCAATTTGAATTATATTTAAATTTTTTAAAATTAATTTTTATTATAAAGTTCAAAAAATTGAATTTTGTTTTTATAGTTACAAAATTAAATTTTGTTATTAAACTTTTTCAAAATAAATTTATTTAAAGAATTAAATAATATTAATAAATTTTTTCAAATTGAATTGTTTTTAAAATTTTTTCAAATTAAATTTTGTTATTAAATTCAAAGAATTGGATTTTGTTATTAAAATTTTTCAAAATAAAATTTTATTTAATTAAAAGAATTGAATTTTGTTATTTTTAAAGAATTGAATAATTTCAATGAATTTTTTCAAATTGAATTATTTTAAAATTTTTTTTAAATAAAATTTTGTTATTAAATTCAAAGAATTTAATTTTATTAAAAAATAATTTTTAATTTAATTAATTTAAACTTTCTAAAATAATTTTTGTTCCTAAATTAAAAAAAAATGTGGGTGTCAATTATTCTTTAAATTAAATTTTATTATTAAATCCAAAAATTGAATTTTGTTATAAAAATACAAAGAATATAATTTTGTTTTTAAATATTTTTTAACTAAACTTTGTTTTCAAATTCAAAGAATTAGATTTTGTTAAAGAATAGGTATTTTAAAACTTAATTGATTTAAATTAATTTTTGTTCTTAAATTTAAAAAAAATGAATTTTGAGATTAAATTTTAGTATTAAATCCAAAAATTGAATTTTGTTCTAAAAACTTAAAAATTGGATTTTTTATTTATTTATTTACTTTAATATACACGGGCAATGCAATGTAACGAAATTTTAAGATTTGAATTTTGTTATTCAAAGAATTAAATTTTATTATTAAATTTTTTCTAATTGAATTCTGTTCTTAAGTTTCTTTGCAATTAAATTAAAAAAATTGAATTTTGTTATTAAATTTGATTAAATTCGAAGAATTAAATTTCATTATTAAATTTAAAAAAATTGATTTTTGTTATTAAATTCAAAAAATTGAATTATGATTGTAAATTTTTTCAAATCAAATTTTGTTTATAAATTCAAAGAATTGAATTTTGTTATTAAATTTAAGAAATTGAATTTTGTTATTAGATTTAAGAAATTAAATTTTATTATTAAATTCTTTCAAATTGAATTCTATGCTTAAATCTTTTTAAAATTAAATTCAAAAAATAGAATTTTGTTATTAAACTTAAAGAATTGAATTATATTTGTAAATTTTTTCAAATCAAATTTTGTTTTTAAATTCAAAGAATTGAATTTTTTTATTAAGTTTAAGGGGACATTCCAGTTCAAAATGTCAAAAAAATCGATTTTTTTTGTTTTTATTTTCGGATTTCTTATAGTGTCAAGAATACTCTCCTAAAATATTATTGCAAAATTCGAAGTAAAACAAAAGTTATACATCCTTATTCTTCGCCATGTCAAAGATTTTTTTGTATGCGGATAAGCAATCGAATGATTTAAATGTTTTCTCATTTGCATTTTTTAAAAAAGACAAACAAAAATGTATTTGGTGTTGCTGACCACAAATTAGATATCAAATTTTCAAAATTAAAAATGGCGGATCCAATATGGCGGAAAAGAAAATTTTTTTATTTTAATTTTTTTTCGTTAAATTTTTTTTTCGTCCACCATATTGCATCCGCCAATTTTTAATTTTGAAAAAATGATGTCATATTCGTAATCAGCGACCCCAAAAACCCCCCCGTAACGATTTTCAAGCAAATCCAATGATTTTGAAAAAAAATGTCCGCCATATTGGATCCTCCATTTTGAATTTTAAAAATCTGATTCCATATTCGTAATTAGTGACCTCAAAAACCCCCGAGTAACGATTTTTAAGCAAATCCGATGATTTTTTTAAAAAAATTTCGAAACTTATGAACAAAAACTGTAAATGCATTTTTCTCAAAATGTCTTTTTTTGATCTGGTAAGAGTGATATCTTGAGTTCTTCTGAAGCGAATTTAAAAAATCAAACGGCTTTTGATTCAGCGTCATGATGCCTATAAGTGGAACCTCAAAAGCTGGAAAATTCCCAACTCCCTCTTTTTTTATAAGTGAAATTCTGAATAAAAACACCTTTTTTTGCATATTTTAGGGAAAAAGTACTCTAAAAAAGGGGGGGTGGGAAAAATTCCACTTTTTTGAGGTTCCACATCTAAAGAAATATCTAACGAAGAGAATGTCACTTCGTTTTTGGTTTTATCTGTTTTAGAAAGTTTGGAATCGATCTTACCACCGAAAATGGGCATTTTCAAAAATGGCGTATATCGCCGCCATTTTGAAATAAAAATGAAAAAAATTTTTTTTTACAAATTCTTAAATAAAGTATTTATTACATGTAAAAGAAATTTTTTAAATAAATGTCATAGTTATTTTAATAATAATATATACTAAAAAAAGCCTTCTTTTTGCCTGTTTTGAACTGGAATGTCCCCTTAAGGAATTGAATTTTATTATTAAATTCTTTCAAATTGAATTTTGTTTTTTAATTTGTTTGCAATTAAATTCAAAAAATTGAATTTTGTTATTAAATCTTATTAAATTCAAAGAATGAAATTTCGTTATTAAATTTTAAACAATTAAATTTTGTTATTTCTTAAAGACAAGTGCTCCTAAAATTAACAAATAATAAATCGAATCCATTCAGCAATTCTTTTAAAAATGAAGTAGAAATCTTAAATAATTTTTAATAGCTTCAATTTTCATTATTAAAAATTCCCTTTTGTCAATGAAGTTGCTTTAAATAAGTAATTTAAAAATAAACAATTTTGTTGTGTATACCTGTCGTGCCATTGCGTCCAATTGCGAATTACTGTGCGCCATTGTGAGAAAATCGCCACGCAAACGATTGTGCGTGACTTCGACGGAGAAGCTCGGCAGCCAGGAAACGTAACGCGAACCATCGAAATGAAAGAAATGATTGTCATTGCGTCGCGCTGGTGTTTGCGATTCTGGTGGTATTTCGGGATTATTCTCACGATGATTTGCCTGCATACTCAATGCAAGACGACACGTTGGACACGATGTGTCCTGCTCCAACCACGATTGAAGACACGAATTATGGAACAAATGACCGCACGGCAATTTTCTTGCTGTCTCCATTTTTTCCCAGCAAACGGCGCAATTGTCCGAATTGTCGGCGAGCTCCTCCTGCGTTGCCATTGGATAACTGCGGAAAATAATTCATTAATTGTCACAAAAAACAAATTCGTTTCAGTTTAAGAAAAAAGAAAATTCCTCCAAGTAGTAAAAAGAAAGGAAATAAAAGAAAATTCCCAAAGCAGCAAAAAAGAAACATAAAATTCAAGAAAAAAAACAAAAAAATAAATAAATTTCGTAAATAAGTGAATACAAAATTAAAAACAAATTTACTAAATAGAAAATAAAAAAAGTTAAAAATTAATTAATTAGAAACAAATTTACTAAGTAGAAAATAAAAAAAGTTATTTGCAATTTTACTGATTTATTTTTCTTTTTGTAATTTAAAAAAAAATTGAATAACTGCGAAAAAAGAACAAGAATTGTAAATTTTTTCATTAAAAAAAGAGATAAAAAAAATTGAAAAAAAAGCAAAACAGAAAATAAATGCAATGAAAATAAAAACAAAAGAAATTTCTAACGTCCGAAAAGTTTAATAATGAAGAAAATAAAATAAAAACTAAAATATTTGAAAAAAAACTTCTCAAAATAGTAAAAAGAAAATATAGTATAAAGAAAAATTATCGAAATAGTAAAAAGAAAATTTTCGAAGCAGCAAGAAAAACAAAAAAAAATTCAAGAAAAACTGAAAAATAAAAACAATTCGCAAAGTAAAAAAACCACAAAAAATTTCCAAATAATAAAAAAAAGACTTAAAAAAATTTTTTAAATAGGTAGTACCTAAAAAGAAAATCTTAGAAAATTTCTCGAAATAGTAAAAAGAAAAAAAAGAATAATTCTCGAAGCAGCAAAAAAAAAACAGAAAATTCAAGAAAACTAAAAAATAAGAAATTCTCGAAGTAAAAAAAGAAAAACCAAAAAAATTTTCGAAATAGTAAAAAGAAAATCTGAGAAAATTTCTTGAAGTAGTAAAAAGAAAAGAAATAAAAGAAAATTCTCAAATCGGCAAAGAAAAAAAACATAAGATGCAAGAAAAACTAAGAAATAAAAAAATTCTAGTAGTAGAAAAAAAAACAAACAAAGTTTTCGAAATAATAAAGAGAATTCACGAAATAAGTAAAAAATAGAAAAAAATTTTCTAAATAGTAAAAAAAAAACGAAAATGCAAGAAAAGCTAAATAATAAAAAAAAATTCTTAAAGTAGAAAGAGAAAAACTAAAAATATTCTCGAAATAGTAAAAAAGAACAAAAAAGAAAAAATTCTCGAAATTGCAAATGATAAAAATAAGAAGAAATAAGAAGAAGAAAAAGAAAAAAATAATATTCGAAGAAAAATTGCATTGAATGGAAAAACTAACTTTTGCTCCAT
Organism: Leptopilina syphax; assembly: GCA_032872505.1. Lineage (NCBI taxonomy): Eukaryota > Metazoa > Arthropoda > Insecta > Hymenoptera > Figitidae > Leptopilina > Leptopilina syphax. The sequence goes on from CM065472.1 coordinate 31,739,985, forward strand.
GTGACTGAGAACGGCGAGATAATTTCGATGCTTAGTGATGCGCCGTTGAATTTCATAGAATAAATATCGCAGCTGCATGCAAATAACAAGAGACGCCATACTAAGGAAAATGTTGCTCCACAAAAGCATATGAATATGATGGAGAAATTCAACTGCAAGAACTGTTAATTCTGATGAAAGTTCCGTATAATAAGCTAAGGGTCCTCTCTTGTCCCAGGAACGTGGAGAGGAAGTGCCAGCACCTCTTGTGTCATAGAGATGAATAGCGTAACGTAACATGACATGAATTGTTCTTACGCCAAGAAGTACACACTGAAAAAAAGAAAAATTCAAATCAAAAATAGAAAATTAAAAACAAATTTCAAAATGAAAATATTTCTTTCTTTCTTTCTTTCTTTTTTTCTTCCCCTCTTTCTTTCCCTCAAAGAAGTATTTCCTTTTTCCTTAATAGACATTTATTAACTATATTATTTAACCATTAATTTTAGCAATTGAATAAACGGAATTTATTCATTTCAATTTTCGTACAAATGTTGAGTAAATAAATAAATAAAAATCTAACTAAAATACAAAAATGTAATTAAAAAAAAATAAAAAGTAAAGATACTAAAATGTAAATAAAATAAAACTAAAAATACAAAAACGTAATCAAAGTAATACTGAAAATAGAAAAATAAAGTTAAAATAAAAATAGAAAAATATAATTGAAATAAAACTAAAAATTGAAAACTATATAATTCAAATAAAACCAAATACAAAATGTAATTAAAATCGAACTAAAAATACAAAAATATCATTAAAATCAAACTAAAAATACAAAAATGTAATTAAAATAAAACTAAAAATCAAAAACCGTAGTTAAAAAAAAAATAAAAGTAAAAATGCGAAAATGTAAATAAAATAAAACTAAAAATACAAAAACGTAATTATTAAAACGTAAATATTGTTTCATTTAATTCTCTCTTCCTTAAATCGAATATATATTATTAATTAACAATACACGGAAGGATATAAATCATTTAAATAAAAATATAAAAATATAGTTGAAATAAAACTAAAAGTAAAAAAATAATAAAATATTTTAAAATTATAAAATAAAATTATTTAAATAAAAATAATAAAAATATAAAAAAATAAAAGACATAGTAATAAATAATTAAAAAAAAAATCCCCCGACATTTTTTATGGCAAATATAATATAAATACAATAAAATAACTTTTATCTAAAAATAAATTACTAACAATATTCCAATCAATGTTATAAAATAAAATATCCACCGCGGTGACTAGTTATTAACTATTAATTTCATTTATATTATACAAACGTGAAAATGTGTTTGAATATAAATAAATAACGAGTGAAAAAAAGAAGAAAAAAAGTCGTCTAAATGAAAAACAAGTTTTCTTATATGCATACATAAAGAACATTTTAACGACTACTCTTGTGTAAATTAATCGATAGAGTGTTATGAGCGAGACCTTTTCAATTAGAAATTAAGCAAACTCTATTTACAATATGTAGAGTATATTATTTAGAAAATATTGAGTCTATAGTTTCATAATTGTGAAAAAAAAGAAATAAGAAAAAAACAACAAGAACAAATCTAAAGCAGTGCGCTGTGTAATCAATTTAAAAGCTATAAATTTAATTTAATGTTTTAAATTGAAAACACGCCTTTAATACAGATACATTATTATTGGCGCATAAATTGAGTTATTAAAATCACATAATGTCAAATTAAATGATAGAAAACAAAATTTTCATGACATTTTATTAAATTAAACTCTTTATTCAATATTTTCAGTTATTTTCAAAAACCGTCGTTATTATAATTATTTATAATAAAAAAATAGTATTTTTGGGTTTTTTTTCTCACTACTTTTTATTAATAAGTATTATTATTATTAAAACAAAATTCTGTCTAAATTTAATTAAAATTTCAATTATTCAACAAATTTTTAGTATTATTTCGATAATTATTTATTAGGTATTAATAAGAAAATTTCAATTACTCTAAAAATTTTAGAACAGAATTTTAGAAAATTTCAATTATTCCAAAATTTTTAAATAGAATTTTAGAAAATTTCAATCATTTTAAAATTTTTGAATAGATTTTTAAAAAATTTCAATTATTCCAAAAAATTGTAATAAAATTTTAGAAAATGGCAATTATTTCAAAAAATTTTAGAAGAATTTTAAAAAATTTCCATTTTAAAATTTTTTAGTAAAATTTTAGAAAATTTCAGTTATTCCATAAATTTTTAGTACAATTTTAGAAAATTTCAATTCCAAAATTTTTAGTCGAATTTTAGAAAATTTCAATTATTTAAAAAATTTGTAATAGAATTTTAGAAAATATCAATTATTTCAAAAATTTTTATTAATAGACAAGGGAGCGTTTATAAATGATGTCACGCAATTTTTCGGGATTTTAGACCCCCCCCCCACTCCCCAAAAACGTGACATCATTTGTGAACGCTCTCCAATAAAAATTAAATTATCTTTAAAAAAAAATAGAACTGAAATATTTTAAAAACCAAATTGTTAGGATATAAAAAATTTTTTCGAAATTAAAATTTTTTTCTAATTTAAAATTTAAATCGATACTAAAAATTAAATTATTAAATAATTAATTATTATTAATTTTTGTGTACATAATTTTATATTTAAATTATTAATTAAATTGTTTTAGCTACAATTGTAACTCTAAAAAATTTAATTATTTACGAATTATTAATTAATGTTTTGACGCAGTAATTGACATTTTCGAAAATTTTTTGTATAAAACCTTCTGAAATTAAATTATTTTTTAAAATTGCCACTGCTTTTAACTAAAATTTTTGGATTAATAACTTTAATTAAAAATTTCAAAAAATTTACTATAAAACCTTCTGAATTTTTAATTATTTTTGCAATTTGCAACTGTTTTTAATTAAAATTTACTAAAATAAATAAATAAATTCTCAACTTACTAAAATTTCCTGTAACTTTAGGAAAGTTATTGATGAATTTAATTATTAAAAATAGATTTAATTGTTTACCGAAATAGTAAAAAACAAATGTATTGTTTTAAAATTCATGATTCAAAAGTTTTTTTAGTTGAAAAAAAATCGACGATAATTCGCAACGTTCTTAAATTTTTCAAAAACGTTTACATCAAAAACCATAAGTTTTGTAATAGTTTTAGCCCGTATTTTCGATAAAATTCCCCAAAATTTTCCTGATTTCCCTGACCAATTTTATTTTCCCTAAATTTCCGAACTCGTGGCGACTCTGCAGAATTAAATACAAAAAAGCAAATTAAGTTAAAATATATTTTAATAAATAAATAAATAAATAAATTTACGTACAAATAATAAATAAACTAAATAGTAAATAAATAATTGAAAATAATAAAATTAGAAGATTGTAAAACTCTGTAAATATTTCCACAATTAAAAGAACAACGAAGATGATGATGAAATGTACTATTTGTCAAATGATTTTCTTTCGCGAGATGAAGTATTTTTTTTCTCTATAATATTCTAGTTTTATTTTCAAGGGCAAATGTAGGTAGAAAAGAGATGAATATATCAAGAGATGATTGACGTAATAAAATGATGAACTGGTTATAGGTGAATGTCCCGGGCTTTTTATTTATAGTCAAGGTCTGTTATCATCTGTTATTTAGTTTTTCAAGAAAAACCGCAGAGACGCAAAAAAAGAAACGAACAAAAAAACTGTATTATTAACAGTCAAAGGATTAATTAAACAAATGAATGCCAAATAAAAAATATTTTCTATATATTATATAACCAATGTTGCGTCAAATTAATATAGTTATTAATATAAATAAATTTTCCAATTAATTTTCAAAACCCAAAAAAGCTCAAACTTGATGAAACAAGTTGTAAATCCAGATGTTCATTACATGAACATTTTGCTTCCTCTTTACGATCAGCAAAAAAAATTTTCTTCCTCGTGGAGGAAGCATTAACGACAAGTATATTTTTAATTTTTAAATCATTTTTAATACAATTTAACATTTATAAAATAAAGTTCATTCGTCTTAATAGAAAGAATAAAATTCTCTTATACAGTAATATGAATCTAAATAAACAAAAAAATTTTTAGTAAAAAAGTGAATTTTTCCACTTTAATTGTAATTAATTCTATAAATATAATATAAACAAATTTTCTTCTATTATAGGACTATATAGTCCTACACTGAGAAAAAAATGCTATTGAATCTATAGCACGCATATTCACATACGTTCAAAAGCAGATGTTATTAACTTAATGCGAAATGTAATTCATTTTATAGCATCGCTATTGAATCAAAGAAGTCATTTTTTGACTTAAAAGCAGTGCTATAAAATAGACTACATATCACATCAAGTTAATGACATCTGCTTTTGAACGTATGTGAATATGCGTGCTATAGATTCAATAGCATTTTTTTCTCAGTGTATAATAGAAGAAAATTTGTTAAAAGGATTTTTAAAAATTTTGAAAATTAAACGACTACAAAGCTTCCTCCACGAGGAAGCAAAAAGAAAATATTTCAAACCAAAATTAATTTAGGGAAATTCAGTAAAAACAAAATTATAAACATAAGTTTACAATTTTTTTTATTGAATTTCCCTAAATTTTAGTTTGAAATATTTTCTTTTAAAAATTTTTAAAAAATCTTCTTTTTAAAATTATAGACATAAGTTTATAATTTTTTTTCGATTTAAATTTTCCTAAATTTTGGTTTGAAATATGTTTTTGATTGAATTTTTAAAAATTTTGGTAAAAAAAAGCGTAAATAATAATGTCAAAGACGAAAAGAAAGAAACAAAAACGAAGAATCCTTGATAGGATATAATAATAAAAAAAAAATCTGTCCGCGCTTCGCTCGCAAGTTTCAGCGCGCCTCGGGGCGCGCGAATATTGATCGTCGCGCTTCGCGCTCCGGCGATTATTTCACGCGTCGCGCTCCGTGTGTTGTTGCGCGCTTCGCTCGCGGCGGTCTGCAATTGTTGTGCATTATTTGTGTTCTTGTTCTTGTTTCCTATTATATGTTTCATAAAACATTTTTTTTCTTAAAGTTACTACGACTTTAAGGATTACATTCTCATCACATGTTTTTGTTTGCTAATGATTGCGAGATAAAGTAGATTTAAATGTATATTTTTGGTCTTGATGATTTAAATTGTGAAGTTATTTTTAATTATACTAACTCTCTTAGCAGAAACATGATTTGCAGAAGCAGATAAAATATTCTTGAAGTATTAGTATCAAGATTTTTGTGTAGTGTAGACGGGAGCGTAATGGCTAACTTTTCACTCTTTGTTGATTTACTCGGACATTTTTGTTTTAATTAAGTGTTTATCTCCTAGAAAAGTTACTCTAGTATCTCAGCTTTCTTTTAAAAAGACGAACGTCCCTATATTACGCTTACTTTTTTTCTACAATGAACGTACACTTCGTCGGTATCGTAGGTTGCTCTTTATACATAGCCTGCTGCATTAGCCAACACGCCCTAGGGGTACTTGAGAAATATTTTGTAATTTTTATCAATACAGTAAGTGTGAATCAAAAATTTTAAATTGACCCTAAAAAATGTTTCAAGCTTAAAACGCGATATTAGTTTCTTTTTTAAAGTTATTTTAAAAAAATTAGAACGAAAAAATGAAAATTTTGAAAAGTTACTTTCATATGTGAAATACAGTTTTTCTACTATATTTCTTACAATAGTGATTGAATAATAAATAATCAAACTTTGTAGAAACTTGCAGTACATCAAGTTGTCTTTGGAGCGAAATCATTTCGATTTACGATTTTTAAATAAATTACAATTATTCATTACGCCCCTTAGCCATTATGTCCCGTTCCCCCTATATACGTGATTTGTAAATATATATCAAACGTATTATTAAAAACATGTAAATCCGGATACAGTGAATGTGATAGTTTAATTGTTATAAGAAAAACTTTAAATTTACTGAAGATTTAAAAATGAACAATTAGATAAAATTTCTGCATGATTTTTTTAAAAGAACGTCCAAGCGCCTAAACTTTCGGTAGGACCTTCCGGCAGGACGCGCCTCTTACATAATTTATTAAATATATTAACGAATATTGTTATTATATGTTATTTTGAGCTTAAACAAGAAATTCACTTAGATTTTGAAAAAATCGCCATTTCTAATACTATACAAACATTTGAATAACTTATAAAATAGTAAAAGTTTTCTAAAGCTTCTCTTCTTAATTTAAAGGTCATTTTCAACAGTATGAGAATTACTTCAGATATTAACGTGTATTCTTTGCTTAGAAATTGTAAGCAAAGCAAAGGTAGGATACCCAAATTAGAACAAAATAATAATAAGTAGCACAGCATTTCAAAAAAAATTTTGAACTAAGAAAATAAAAACAATCCTCCAAAATTTACCCATCGTTTTAACAAGCAAAAATAAATCACCTCCACTAAGATAAGACAAAAAGTCAAAAATTCAAAATAGTTTTTAAAAACATTAAGTTTTTCAAAAGTTATCGTCCGACAGGCAGACAGACCTACAGACAGACGTAATCGCCGGACCATGTTTTTTGGATTCAGGGCACCTCAAAACGCAAAGATTTCATAAAATTAGCAAATAGTGTATTAAGCAACAAGGTACGTAAAGGCAGCCTTTAAGTCCCGTGTTACTTACGATATTTTTTATTCCAAAGGCACAAAAGTGGCGATTTAAGATAGCAGACGACAGGGAGTAAAAGTCATTCACCTGTTCGACTTCTATGAAAATGGCGGCCTTTTTTCCATGAGCAAAAATAACACATGGGACTAGCTGTTTTTTTGCCCATGGGAAAAAAAGGTCGCCATTTTCATTCAAGTGGACAAATGAATGGCTTTCAGTTCCTCTTGGCTGCTATCTAAAAGCGCCTATTTTGTGCCTAAAGTATAGAAAGTCAATTTTTCACCAAATCTCATGTGATGTGATCCCTGTAAAAAAAAAGTATTGGGAGGTACGGGATTCCGTATTGCAAGTGCCAACCTGCCAATGCGGTATTCGCGAATTACCGCATTGGGTATCGTGGTGAATACGGAAATCAAGGGGTCCCAATGCGGTGCCAGTTTTAAGCTTTAAAAAAACGAAAATACGTGACAGGAGGAAATAATTAGTGTCAGTGGAGAAATATGCGAGTTAAAGGAATGAGAAAATAATAATAGTGAATGTAAAAATGAAATTTTAAGAAAAAAAGGTAAGTTGAACTGTAAAATATGGGCCCAATGCGGCATAGGCTGATTTCAATGCGCCACAGCAAAAGCAACTTTGACTGGTTTGAATGGCGTGAAATAGGTAAACAAACATTTTCTAACACATTTGTCTCCGTACACAGACACTTTTCACTAAATCTGCCAACGTACAATTGGTAAGCCAGAGAAAATATATATTTACTTGAAAGTCAAATTTACTATGAATTTATTTGAGTGTCAGTTCATAATAAATTAAAAGTTTTTTTAAATATTAACATTTTTAAGGCAAACAACATATGTATGGATTCGTAATAAAATAAGAGATCTGAATTTAATAAAAAAAACTTTAAAATGTTTATATTTGAGAAATTTATATTTTTTAAACACTGTCATTAAGGAAGGATGACTTAATGAGGGATTAAGGGACCAGGCGCCCCGCTGTGCTACGTTCGCTCCGAACCCCGAGCTCAGGCCCCTGGCCGCATGGTGGGAGAATGCCACTTCCCCTCACGGGAGCGAATCGATGACTGCCCGATTGTGTACCGCATTGAAAGCAGCCTACGCCGCACTGGACTCATATTTGACAGTTCAACTTACCTTTTTTTCTTAAAGTTTCATTTTTACACTCACTATTATTATTTTCTCATTCCTTTAACTCGCATATTTCTGCACTGACACTAATTATTTCCCCCTGTCAAGTATTTTCGTTTTTTAAAGCTTAAAACTTGCACCGCATTGGGACCCCTTGATTTCCGTATTCACCAGGACACCCAATGCGGTAATTCGCGAATACCGCATTGGCAGGTTGGCACTTGCAATACGGAATCCCGTACCTCCCAATACTTTTTTTACAGGGATGAGAATGTAAAAAACCATATCCAACAAGATAGAACCAAAAATTAAAATATAAAAAAGGGTCAGATCAGCCAAACTGTATTAAAGAAATTTCATTGATTTATGAATATATTTTAGTTATAACATTTTAGAAAAACAATAAAAAATTTTTAACCAAATTAAGCTAGCCTGACCCAAAAACTTAAAAAAAAAACATTAATTTTCTATGAAAAAATGTTGTAGAGGAAAGTTGTTTGTATTTTTCTAATCTAAAGTAATATAAAGTTAAAAATAATAAAATTTGAAAAAATTGAATTTTCAAAATTTTGAAACTACTGTAGTTTGCGTAGTTTTCGACGAAAATGGCTGGCTAACGAACTCGATCTGTATTTTAACACTAACTTTGTGCATGCAAAGTTGCAAGTTGACTCAGGGGACCCCAAAACGTCGAGATTTCATGAAATTAGCGAAAGTCAATTTTCGACCAAAACTAATACTTTCTCATGTGATGAGAATGTAAAAAATTCGCCGAGAATTCATAATATTAAAGATTCAATGTCCATTAATGGTAAAGTGATTCAAGTTTTCGAACCTTAAAGCTCTTTGCTTTTTTCATTCGTAAAAATTAATCGGAAATTTGTAAATGTCATCAATTAATTGCCTTGAATAAGAAAAAAAACTAGAATATTTATTTCCGAATGCAACAGTCGTATTTTTGTGAGTAAAATTTTACATTCAATAACTATTTTTTAATTATTTATTATTTATTACATAGTAATTGAGAATAAACCGAATAATTAACTGTTAATTAAAAGGAGAGGAATATGAAAATGAGTTTAATAAGAAGGGGCCCGAATGTGACGTCATGTGACGTAATACGACGATACACGAAAATTTTGATAACGAGCTGTTTGCTCTTGAATTGTAAATCAGTAGCTTCCTTCGTTGTATTTGAGTAAGGGCACATTTGTTTTTGTGAGTGAATTAATAAACGTAATTGAACGGACATTTATAATTCACCTGTTTCGTTATTTTAGTTTTACCTTTTCCCAAAATGTTTTGTGACTTTTAAAAGTTAATAATGTAAATAATTATTAATTATTATAATTAATCAAGTAAATATTATTCACGTTCCTAGCTGAAAGGCATGAACTTTGTGTTATTTATTTATTGCAATAACGGAAAAATAAATAAATAACTAATAAAAAGTAAAAATTATGAATTAATCGAATGAATTATTAGTAATTTATTTAAAAATTTAATAAACGAATAAAAAATTTAAAAAATAATAAACGAACAAAAAATTTAAAAAATAAACGAATAAAAAATTTTAAAAAAGAATAAAACCATAAAACAAGTTGTTAACATAATGTGAAAAAAATTGTCAAATATAAAACGGAAGTGAAAAGAATACAAGTAAAAGAAGTAATTGCAGAAAAATAAAAAAAAATGAAAATTACTCACCTCTGCTGACATGAAAGCAAAGGTGTTAAAGGAGACGAAGAAAAATGCGGCGGCTGTGCAAAGAAGAAGCATAAAACCGGAAAGTGCCAATATTGACGCCAAAAGACCCAACAATCTTGCGTGACTCCATCCTGGCGTTGTGGGTGAAAACGAAAGCTGCAAAAAAAAAATGTATCAATAAACAAATAAAAAACCCTCCTTACCATTATAATAATAATAAAAAACACAGTTAAAAATAGTGAAAAATAAAGTAATAATTTCCATAATGATTCATTTTTATCACGTGAAATAATAAATAAATGAGTGAATATATAAATCAATAATGGAATAAAAAAACAAGGTTGTCACAAAAATTTAATTTTGTTTTTCCTTAACTTTTCCCTGATTTCCAGACAAAATTTTGACTTTTTCCCTGACCCTAAAGAATATTCAGATTCACTCATACAATACAAATTATTTAATACTCAACAAAATGTTCTATTACATTTCATTAGGAATTTCTTTAAAAGTAAAATTATTTGAAATCAATATAATTTTTTTTAAAATAAACATTCAGTCATTATTATTTTTCCATAGGAATTAAAATTTTCAGAAAATTTCAACTAAAATTTTTCTTTAAGTTAATTATTTTTTAATAATTTTTTGAAAAAGTTGTTTGAAAATTTTTAAATACATTTGTTTATAGAATTCAATTTTATATAAAATTTCATGGAGTATTCGTAAATTCTGCAACTGTATATTAAAAAATAAAAACTTGAAATAATTAAAAAAAAAAAATTCAATATTGAAGGCCTGGAACGGATAACTGCCTGCTACGCATGGTTGAAAGGGACCATACCAGTCAGCCATCAGTGAGAGGCCTAGAGGCGCTCATACTGTTGTCTGACTGGTATAGTCCCTTTCAACCATGCGTATCAGGCAGTTATCCGTTACCGGCCCTCAATTAAACTGTTTCAAAAAAAATTAATTCTACACAATTATTGTTAGTTAAAAATATGAAAAATTCAAATTTTTAAAAATTCACGCTATAATGCTTTCAATATTCAATTATAATCTAAAATGTAAACTGAAATTTATTTTTAAATCAATTTTGATTAAAAAAATTCTACGAGAATTCAATTATTTAAATAGGTACAAAAATTAATAATTTAGGGAATGTTTTTTAATAATAAATTCTTTTGACAAATTTTAATAAATTTTAGTAAAATTTTCAAGAATAATGGCATTTTTAAAGAAGAATTCATTTAAAATTATTTTCAAAATCATTTAATTCTTAAAAAGAATTTTATTATTTATGAAGTAGTTAAATTCTTGAGAAAAATTTTATTGAAATTCTTTAAATAATTGAATTCCAGTGAAAAATTTCATTGTTTGTGAAAATAATTGAATTCATGAGAAGAATTTTATTAAAATTTTTAAAAATAATTGAATTTCTTATAGTGATTATTGTTATTTATATGAAAATAATTTAATTTAGTAAAGAATTTGATTAAAATTCGAAAAAATAATTGCATTTCTGTGAAGAATTTTGTTACTTATCAAGATAATTGAATTTCTTCGAAGAATTGCGTTAAAAATGTTGAAATAATTCAATATATCTAATTAAAAGAAAATCAACTTCATTCAAATAATTAAAAGTAAATTTTTTCAAAAAAATAAGTTCTACAGAATTGTTAATTTAAAGTAGAAAAAATTCAAATTTTTCAAGATTTAAATTTGAAATCTTTTCAAAATTCAATTATTTTTAAAAATTTACGTTATTGTAATGCTTTTAATATTAAAATATTATCTAAAATTTTAACTAAAATTCAATTTAAAATCAATTTTTATTAGAAAATTTTACAAGAATTCAATTATTTGGATATACAAAAGTAAATAATTTGTGGAATAATTGTATTTTTCTTAAAATTTAATTATTTATTTATTTTTATTTATTAAGAAACATGACGAGAGACGCCCTTTCGCACATTGAGTACTCCTAATTCTATAATTATTATGAAGAATTTTATCAACAAATTTTTAAATAATTAAATTCTTTCAATGAATATTAATAAAATTTCTAAGAATAATTACTTTTTTCGAGGAATTCGATTAAAATTGTATTTAAAATAATTGAAATACTGCAATGAGTTTTATTATTTATGAAAATAATTGAATTCATATAAAAAGAATTTTTTTATATATGAAAATGATTAAAGTCTTTAAAAAATTTTATTATTTATGGAAATAATTGAATTCCTGTGAAATGTTTATTATTTATGAATATAATTAAATATAATTAAATGTTTAGGTAGAATTTTATTACTATTTTTTTAAATAATATAATATCCCGTGTGGAAAAAGCCACGTTCGAGCCCCACAGCTCCGGGGCCCCCGTCGGGGGCCCTCGTGGAAGATCCATGAGGAGAAATCCACGAGGGCACCAGCAGGGGCCCCGTTCTTTGCCCTTACGGTTGCCCTGCTCAAAAATGTATCTAAGTTTAAAAAAAAAAAATTTTTTTTTGAAAAACTTTAGTTCAGAATGCATTAAATTACGTTTCAAAGCACCTGAAATAAACATTAAGTGACATTTTTCCAGAAATCCTATCACAAAGTTATGGAAATTTACGAGGGCACCAGCAGGGCCCCTGCTCTTAGCCATTATGAATGCCCTGCTCAACAATTTTTCTAAGTCCAAACGAAAAATTTTTTTTAACAACAAAAAATTATTGTTTACTATCATTTTAAACAATGAAAAACACGTTTTTAACAAATATTTAATGTTACTTTTTTTGAAAATATTGAACTTACCTAAGGGCAAATCCATGAGGGCCCACGCGAGGGCCCTCATGGATTGCCCACATCATTAACTAGAAAAAATTTCTAAGTCCAAAAAAAAAATTTTTTTTTACATAAAAAAATTAATGTTTATAATGATTTTAAACTATGAAAAACGCGTTTTTAACACAAATGTTTTGACATTTTTTTTTTTTTTGAAATTATAAAAATATTAATTTATGAATATTAATGGTCAATTATTATATTATTAATATTGTTATTATTATCATTAAACTATTTAATTATTTGTCATGGTGTATTAGTGTTAATAAATAATTTATTGAATCATCAAAAGCAAGTCAGCAAGTCACCTACATTAAAGCAATAATTTTCAAGTAGGTCCCGTAGCATAGTGGTAAGAGTGTTGTCTGGTAGTCAGTAGGTCGTAGGCTCAATTCCCGCGTGCGTCAGATTTTTTTTTTTTTTTTGGTCACGATTTAATTAAAAAAGTAAAAATTGTTAAATAAGAATGTTATTTGTCAATAATTGGACTAATTTGTTATTAATAAATAATTAATTCATCAATTTAATTGAAAATAAAGTTGAGGGCATTTTATGAAATCCACGAGGGCACCGCGTGGAAAATCCATATGGAATCCATGAGGATTTTCCTCGAGGGCACCCATGAGGGAAAGCATGTCACGCCTTCGAGGGCTCCGCGTGGATTGCCATTATGGATTCCACATGGCAAGAGGGCAATCCACGAGGGCCCCGCCGGGGGCCCTCACCATTTTTCTGCACGGGATATAATAATAATTTTGGAAAATTTTATTAAAATAATAGTATAGATGTTAAAAATCACTGAATTGAGGGGAATTTTTGAAAATAATTGAAATTTTGACAAGAATTTTATAAAAATTTTTGAAAATTCTTGAATTTTGAAGAAGAATTTTATTATTTTTGAAGGTAATTGTAATTTTTACTAGAATTTTTTAAAAAAGTTTTAATCATTATTGAAATTGCGCGTAGAATTATTAAATTTCTTGAATTTAAATTCGTTCAAGGAATTCAGTTATAAAATTGTATTAAAAATAATTGAATTCATGTCAAAGTATTTATTTAGAAAAGTAATTGAACTCATTAGAAGAAATTCTATAAAATTTTTGTAAATAATTGAAATTTTTGCAAATATTTTAATTTCAGGAAATAATTTTTCTATTTATAAAGATAATTGAAATCTTGAATTTTAAACAAAATTTTAAAAATAATTGAATTTCTGGGAAGAATTTTTTTACTTTTGAAAATAATTAAATTTTTGTGATGATGAATATTGTTATTTATGAAAATAATTGAATTTTGCCAAGAATTTTATGAAAATTTTTGAAAATAATTGAATTTTGAAACAGAATTTTTTTATTTATAAAGATAATAATTGAAATTTTATCGAGAACTTTTTGAATTTTTGTTCATAATAGAATTTTTGCGAAGAATTTCATTACTTTTGAAAATAATTGAATTTCTGCAATAAATTTGTAACTTCTCGAAAATTCAATTTTTTTGAGTGCTTTTAACTAAAATTCTTCAATAGATCTATTATTTTTAATAATTAATTAAATATACACTACCGTCCGTGAGTATCAGGACGCTCCTTTTTTCATGAGTGGAAAAATGCTTAAAACGTAAAAAATAAGAATGACAAAAATTTTTCGTATTTTTTTCCTGAAAGCTAATGAAATTATGAAAAGATTGACATCTGATCGAAGAATTTTCGTTGACTATTCTGTCAGATACAAAAAAATACTGGATTTTGCATGCTTTTCGTAATTTTTTAATTTTTCGAAAACTAATTAACTTTTTTTAGCGTTCTTGGTCTTGTTTCAATCTCTATTCAATGTAGAATCTAAATTAATTAATGATATTGTGATATAAATTTTTCCAAAAAAATTTGAAACTGTGAAAGTCGGATAAAAAAATTTTGAAAAGCAGATTGACACTTTTTCAACAAAAAAAATTTTTTTTATATTAAATAATTAAGTAATTAAAAAGCTTTTTTGAATTTTAGTATATCTGTTACGTACCAAGCCCGAAATTGTACAAAGCCCGATCTGTACAACAATTTTTGTACTGACCACGGTTGGTACAAGCTGTTTTGTACAGAGCTGTTATTTCCGGGCTCTGTACAGAAATATTTGTACTGATCTAGCTCGGTACAGAGATGTTTGTACAGAGCTAGCTCAGTACGATTCCTTCTGTACAATGTTGTCCATAGCAGTCGATTAAAACAAATGAATATAATTTTGTATAATATTTATTATGTGAGTTAAATTTGAAATTTGTAAGCATAGATTTTATGTAATATATTATTTATTTGTGCAACTCAGTGAGCTGTGACATTTCGAGTTACATAAAATGTTCTTTCTCCTACATGCACATTTTTTAGTGCAACATTTTGTTGTACAGGAACACCTAATAAAGCCTTGCCCTCCACTTAATGAGGCTTTACTATTTGCAGATCGTATGGAGATTGTTCGTTTTCAATTTATAATTGAAATTATTAATCATTATTCTTTTGATTTGATCGTTGGTAAAGTGTCAACAATAAACAAATCAACTATTATGGACAACATTGTACAGGAGGAATTGTACTGAGCTACCCTGTCGAAAATATCTTGAGCAAAGCGTGTTTAAATAGTGTTTTATAGAATGTTTATTGTGTGTCGATTATGTGTTTGTGAACACAATAAAGTGTGTCTAATCCGTGTATTTTGGAACGCTTTGAGTGTTTGGAAAACACTGAATTGTGTGTCAGAAGTGTGTTTATAGAACACACAATGTTCAGGTAAAAATACTCTTAAAACACTCTTTTCACATTCATGAAACCCTGATCTACTAATTAAACACACACTTAACATTATCTTTACAACCTTTTTAAAGTTTTATGTTTTTATAGTAATCTGCCATTAAAAAAATATTTAAATTACAGTAAAAAAATATTCCATTCTGTTCTCGCATGTCATACATACTTGGAATGTTTATACCTGTCGACGAAAATTTGTTTCGCTATTTATCTAAATATTTACAATCACTAGGTCTCGAACGCAAGGCGCAGCTAGGAGTGGATTAGAAATCACACGCTCTACCAACTGCGCCACGGAGGCTCATGAAAGGAAGTTTAGAATTTACATATGTAACGAAGGAACTATGAAAATGTGCTATGTAACTTGAAGAAAGGATACTGTATTTGCAACAATAGTATAATTATTTTATGTATAATATACATTATATTTAATATGTTATGTTATTGAAGAATGTTAATTTTCAAAGTTAAAAGTATAAGGAAAGGCTTAAGGTATTAGTCGCGCTGCTGGCTCTGGCCAAAATTTTACTGGGCCGCTTACTAGAGTGGGGCATCAGTGAGAGTGAGAGAGACAGTTTAACTCCCCACTCTATTCGTTCGTATGAAATTTCATATAATTTAACTATTTTTTTACCTTTCTGTCAATATATTTATAGTTTGGTGCGGTCAAAAAATGTCATGTTTTTTTTATGCATTTGTTTTATCTAATTGAATACTTTGGCAGTTTTATTTCAAAATCTGACGATTAGTTATCATATAAATAATTATTAAACAAATTTAATACATGCATTGAGTACTCTCTCCATGCAAAACGTATGAACTTTGAATTCATTTTTTGAAGCTTTGAAACGGTCAAAATTAATTAAATTGGTCTCATTCGGTAGATAAATACTGCAGGAATAAGTATGTAAAATTTGAAAAAAATCTGACGAAAACCATTTTACGCGACTAATACCTTAAAAGTTAATTTTTGAATGAAATATTAAAGCAATAAATTTAAGCTTAATTAATGAATTTATAACAAGTGTCCTATAACACTGTGACCACTTCGGTGACCACACTGTTATGGAATACTTATAGAACGTGTTTGCTGGGATAATAATATACGAATGAAACATATACACGGAAAGAAAGTTATTATCAAATTTTATAAAAGTATTTTACAAGTATAGGACAAAATGCGATAAAGGTAAATTTTGATATCAGAAACACTTAACTTTAAAAAAACTTATAAAATTTAGTAAAGTTATATTAAAATTTGTTACAAGTTTATGATACTTGATATAACTTTACTAAATATCATATAAGTTTTTATAAAGTTTAATACTTCTGATATAAATATTTACCTTTGTCGCATTTTGTCCAACACTTGTAAAATATTTTTATAAAATTTGAAAATAACTTTCTTTCTGTGTTCATACTTGTTCAGATAGTGTTCTCTAAACATACTATAAACATACAACTTGAGTGATTCATTGTTTTCCAAAGCATGTGAAATCATTGTTTAGTAATACTGAACAAACATACAAATGTTTGTCAAAAGATAGTTTCAAGTATGTTCATTGTAAAATATACAATAGTTTGTGAACTTAGTGTTTTCAAAACATGGTATGAACCCTGATATGTATGTCAAGAAAATGTCTTATGACTGTTTACTCTTAATGTGAGTAACATGTTTAAATAGTGTTGAATGAATGATTTATTTACTATAAAAAGTATGTCAGAAGTGTGTTCAAAATATGTTTAAATATAGAAGTGTGTTTCAAGATACTGAGATCTGTGTTTGAGCAAAATAAAACTATTTTCAAACATCATGAAACCCACATTTGTTGGTGAAATTTTCGACAGGGTAGCTCTGTACAAGCATCTCTGTACCGAGCTAGCTCAGTACAAATATTTCTGTACAGAGCCCGGAAATAACAGCTCTGTACAAAACAGCTTGTACCAACCGCGGTCAGTACAAAAATCGTTGTACAGATCGGGCTTGGTACATAACATATCTATTAAATGAACATATTTTACATTGACCTTTTTGACACTTTAATATTCATGATAATTTTTGGAATTTTTTTAATCCTACTTTTACTGTTTCAAAGTTTTTTGGAAAAATTTATTTCACAATACCAGTTAATAATTTAGATTCTACATTAAATAGAGATTAAGTTTTCAAGAAATTAAAAAATTACGAAAAGCATGCAAAATCCAGTCTTTTTTCTGTATCTGACAGAATAGTCAACGAAAATTCTTCGATCAGGTGTCAATCTTTTCATAATTTCATTAGCTTTCAGGAAAAAAATACGAAAAATTTTTGTCATTCTTATTTTCTACGTTTTAAGCATTTTTCCACTCATGAAAAAAGGGGCGTCCTGATACTCACGGACGGTGGTGTATATTAAAAAATTTAACTAATTTCAGAAGAATTTGTATTATTAAAATTTTTCAAAAATCTAAGAGCTTTAAAATTTCTAATAAAATTCATTGAAAATTGAAATTTTCTAAAATTTCAGAATAAAACCTTTTGAAGCTAACCTTTTATGAAAATTGTTAACGCAACTCTCTTAAAATTCAATTAATTTTGAAATATTTAAGTAAAATTATTCATTAAATTATTCATAAATAATAATTTTATGATAGTTCTTATTTAAAAAGAAATAATTATCAGGAATAGAAAAATTTGAAGGTTTTGTATTAAAATTTGGCGCGCATGATTATCCCCTAAAGTTCATTCCAAATAACTTTCAAAAGGAAGAATTTCATAAGATATAACTTTTCTTTTACAGATGTTTTGATTGTTTAAATTACTATATATCAAAATGCATACGTAAACAAAAGATTAAATAAAGGAATGATTAAAAATAAAAATATTAAGTGACATTACTTTTCAAATAAAAGAATTTGCATTTGAAATATTTTTTAAGTATTAGAATTTTTATTGAGCTAAAGATTCTTTGATTAAAAATTCTATTTCTAGTAAATTTTGTTAAATAAAATTATTGTTTATCAGGGAATTTATTTAATAGAAAATTCATGTGTTGAATTTTTTATTTAACAGAATTTTCATACAGCACAATCCTCATTTCAATAAAAAATTATCGAATGTAATTTTTGTTTGATTGATTATTCATTAATAGAATTTGTCATTTTAACAAATTTATAATTTACAGAACTGAAATTTGTCAAAATTTTTATAAGACACAATCTATATTGAAAGAAAATTTCGATTATAAGATTCTTATTTAATTTAAATAGAATTGTGAGCGATTGTTTATTTATTAAAATTGTTACAGACATTATCCAAAATTATCAAAAGTTTTAATTGTCCAATATTTTATTTGATAAAATTTGTTTATAAAATATTCTTTATTTGTAATAATTTTTGAACACCAAAATTTTCATGTTAAAAAAATTGCGTTTATAAAAAATTTTATTCGATAAAAATTTTACTTATCGAAATTTATATTAAATCGATTTTTTATTCAATGGAATTTTTGTTTATGTAAATTTTCATATTACACAATTTACTTTATGTCAAATTTGTTTTAATCGAAATGTATTGGGGATTTAAAATTGCAATGCGACACATAGTGACCATAACGTGAACTAAAAAAAATGGCTACTGTGGGTGTACAAGGTTGCAAAAAATGTTAATATTTAAAGTATTTTAATGTTTAAGAAATATTTGTTAAGATTGTTGGTCATTATTTATCTTTTTATTGAAAAACTACTTAAAATTAAAACAGAAAAGTCACAATATAAGTTTATATTTTTTTAAATTTGTACACCCATTTCGTCCATTTTTGGTGTAAAACACTAGCGGCACCGAGCCCGCGGTGGTAATTTTCATTGCCAATATGTAAAAGAAATACCATTTTACGTGATGTCTATTTTATCAAATTTACATTTGATGTAATTTCTATTTAATTTAATATATATTTGGAAGAATTTTTGTCTTTCACGATTCGCGTAATCTGTAATGTTTTTTAATCGAATTCTCTTTTACACTATTTTTTAAGTGTCAGAACTTTTGTTCAGCACATGGAAATTTTTCATATGAGTTTCCCATCTATGTATTTTTTAAAATGTAAAAAACAACACTAGGGGGCTAAGAAGTTTAGCCAATAAAAATTCACAATTCCCCTAGCCCAACCAACCACGTTTCGTACTTTCATTCACATTTAAAAAAATACATATAGATGGGAAACTCATACACGGAAAAAAAAAGTTCTCAGATATTTCAGGAATTATTTCCTAACTCTTGGATACGTGGTAACAGCTCTGAACTAGCGTCGAACATTCAATGGTAATCAATGAATGTTTGAAAGAAATTCGGGAACTGTATTAGAAAACGCTGTAAATAGTCCAATAGTCTTTTTTTCATTTCTTTCTCATGTAAAGTCCATGGCACTGGCCGCAACTGTTTCTGAAATTTTCGGGAACTCGTCAAGGAATCTTGGTGCGCAGAAACTGTGCGCACCAGTCTCAACGTCAGTAAGACTTGCGTGCCTTATATATTTATTTTATGCTGAGGCATTTAACGCTCCTGTTTAGCTCACGTGGATAAGACGCCGGACTTCTATTCTCGGATACGCGAGTTCTGTTCCAGCCACCGTCGATTTTTCTCTAATATGGTTTTTTCTATTTCAGAAACTTAATAAAAAATAAAAATTGTATGTGACCTTCAAGGATAAATGTGTGTGTCAAGGAGGGGAAGTGGGAGGGGGGAAGCAGAATCCATTTTTTCTTGCATTCGCCTAACTTTTCGATTTTCTTGAACAGTTCCCGACTTTTTCAAGAACAGTTTGCCGAGAAGTGGTGAAATAGTTATAATTTGTAGAGAAATAGTAAATGACATATTTAAACGAGGCAACCTTTAGTTCTCTGTGAACTACCCGCCGTATCCAAGAGTTAAGAACGAAGTTCCCGAATAATCTTCGAAATTTTTTTTTCCGTGTATGAAAAATTCCCATGTGCTGAACAAAAGTTCTGTCACTTAAAAAATACTATAAAAGAGAATTCGATTAAAAAAACATTACAGTTTACGCGAATCGTGAAAGACAAAAATTCTTCCAAATATATATTAAATTAAATAGAAATTACGTCAAATGTAAATTTGATAAAATAGACATCACGTAAAATGGTATTTCTTTTACATATACATTTCGATTAAAACAAATTTGACATAAAGTAAATTGTGTAATATGAAAATTTACATAAACAAAAATTCCATTGAATAAAAAATCGATTCAATATAAATTTCGATAAGTAAAATTTTTATCGAATAAAAATTTTATAAACGCAATTTTTTTTAACATGAAAATTTTAGTGTGCAAAAATTATTACAAACAAAGAATATTTTATAAAAAAATTTTATCAAAGAAAATATTAGACATTTAAAACTTTTAATAATTTTGGATAATGTCTGTAACAATTTTAATAAATAAACAATCGCTCACAATTCTATTTAAATTAAATAAGAATCTTATAAACGAAATTTTCTTTCAATATAAATTGTGGCTTATAAAAATTTATACAAATTTCATTTTTGTAAATTATAAATTTGTTAAAATAACAATTCCCATTAATGAATAATCAATCAAACAAAAATTACATCCCGTGTGGAAATCTGCCCAAGTTAGCCCAGTTAAAAACTGGGAGCCAGCTGGGCCCCACCTGGGCTTCCCATTTTCATAAAAATATTAACATTATAATAGAAAAAGTCTGAAAATTAAATATAACTATTCACAATAAATCATTCTACAATTAATTCATAATAATAATAATCATTATTATTTTAAACAATTTATTATTGTCAATAATTATAAACTTTTATTGTACTACACTAACAGACATTTAGTTTTACCGAAATTTTAAAGTTGTTCCAGCTGAATTTATTTATTTAATAATTAACTCATCAAGGTATAACGGTTTTTAATACATTTTAATAATTGTTTAAACAAATAATTGTTGTTATTTATTAACTTTTGATACACATAACTTAGAAACTTGCAATTTTTTTTCCTAATTTTGCAATTAACTAATGTAAACAGTAAATCATTCGGATGTTTTATGATTTTAATTTTAACAATTTATCAAATGTTTAAACAAATAATTGTTGTTATTTACTACCTCTTGACACATATCATCTAGAAAAATGAAGTTTTTTCTTATTTTGCAATTAGTTAATCAGAGTAGTAGTAATTGTAAAATTAGAAAGAAACTGCAAGTTTCTGGATTGTTTGTATCAAAAGTTAATAAACAATAACAATTATTTGTTTAAACAATTTCTGAACTGTTTAAATCATAAAATACTGTTATTTCATACTTTTTAGATTAGTTAAATGTAAAATTAAAAAGAAACTGCATTTTTTTAGGTGCTTTGTGTCAAAAATTAGTAAGTAACAACAATCATTTGTTTAAACAATTTTTGAATTGTTAAAACCTTAAATTATTTTTATTTCATGTGGTTCGAATTAGTTAATTGTAAAATTAGAAAAAAACTGCATCTTTCTGGAAGCTAGTGTCAGGAGTTACTAATTAACAACAATTATTTATTTAAACAATAACGACTGCAATATAACATTAGTAAAATTTATTATATATAATAACAAAAATCGTTTAGAGTGAAAATTATTAAATAGTTTAGTTTTTCTTTAACATTTAATAATAAAACTTTGATGTAATTATGGTCATCTTCGTACATGAATTGACAATTGACAAACATGTTAACATTTTACGGAAGCATTTTAGAGTTTGTCTATTGACCCACTCACGGTGGGTTCCGGTCAGGCGAAATAATATTATAAGTGGGCGTGAGCTGGGCCCTACCTGGGCTTTCCAGTTTTTGAGGACCCACATCAATAATTATATAAGCAAAAATTTCTAAGTCCAAACCTAAAAATTTTTTTTTCAACAAAAAATTAATGTTTATAATGACTTAGATTAAGAAAAAACGTGTTTTTAACAAAAATGTATTCACAATATTTTTTTTATGTAATGTCCACATAATTAATTAGTAAAAATTTCTAAGTCCAAACAACTAAAAAAAATTTTTTTTTTTAGACCAACAAATTAATGTTTATAATGATTGTAAACAATAAAAAACACATTTTTAATAAAAATGTATTGATATATTTTTTTCATAATAATATAAATATTATTTTAAGAATATTTATCGTTTATTATTACATTATTAATATTGTTATTATTATTATTAAACTATTTATTTGTTACGGTGTATTCGTGTCAGTAAGTGCTTTATTGAATCATTACAGCAGATCAACCTCGACCATGGAGAAACTCAGAAAATTTGAGAGAAAGTGTTTAAGGGCTTGTCTTGGGCTATACAGGGACCCTGACACTGGATTTAAAAGGTATATTGCCACCAGAAGATTGTACGATGCAGCGGGTATTCCTAGAATTGATGTATTCATCGTGGGACTCATTCGCGATTATATAGCGAGGGCGACAAGGAATCATAGAAACCCGCTGGTATCGTGCGCTCTTTTGAAAGAGGAAGAGTTGCTGAAGAGTCTGGTGATGGGGGGAATCCTGACGCCCGAGACATTCACCTATCTTGACAAGCATGGTTTCGTAGTGGACGGGGGCGGGGTCCCGATCCTGTATCACGTGAAACGACATGCTAGAGACCGGAAAATAAGGTTTAATGCTAGAGACATAAGAAATGATTCAAGTATAGCGATGCGCTTCTCCACGAGTCTTTCGAATTGTGATTATAAGAAAAGAACGGGGAATCACTTAAAGGAAAAATACTGGTGGCTTAGAGACAGATAAGATAAAGTTTGGATGAGTGTGGATAATGCCATGTCATAGGAAATTTCAACCCTGTTTCCTCATGACTATGGCATTCATCTTTCCCTCTCCAAATTATAAATCACATTTTTTGGCTCTCTTTTTTTATTAAAAGGGAATAAATAAAATAATAATTTTTCTTATATGATTAATTTATAATGATTTTTTTGGGAAGAATTTTATTTTGTTTTGCATATTTACATTCAATTTGACACATTTTAATTTATTGTGATTTCCCTTCTTGGAGAGCAATTTTTAAATTGAGTCTTAAACTTATAATGAAACATTTCCTTTTTTGAGAAATGAAGAGTTTATTCCCCTCCCCTTGCATTTCCGTCCTTTCTTTTTTTTTATATATGTATGATGGCCAGTTTTTCTCCATGCGGTGTTTCTGGCTAAATAAATTCTTGCTTGTGGGCCATGATTTGGGTTATGCAATCTAGCATTATAGTGTGTTAATTTTATTTATTGTGGAAAAATATGTATTTTGAAGTGTCGTCGAGTTTTTGACCACATTGGTCCGAACGATGAAAAGGTGTTTTTATGTACTATTGTTTTGAAACGCTCTTTGTTTGTTTATTGCGTTATTTGTTTGTATATATGTATTTAAATTTTGTTACAAAAATAAATGAAAAAAAAAAAAAAAAAAAAAAAAAAAAAGGGCGTTAGTCTAGTAGTCCGTAGGTCGTAGGTTCAATCCCCGCGTGCGTTAAATTTTATTTGTTTCTTAGGTTTGCGTTTATTCCGATTTTTCTGCATTGTATTCGTATAAGTATGCAATTTAGTGATTATATATACCGTTTAATAATTTAATTAACAAATTTCTAATTTTTTTATAAATTTTTAATTTATAAATGAAAGGATATATATTAATTCCCACATATATGCTAACATTATTTATGAATTTGCTTTTGGTCACAATTTCATTAAAAAAAGTAAAAATCGTTAAATAATAACGTTATTTATTTATAATTCGACTTATTTGTTATTAATAAACAATTTATTCATTAATTTGAATGAAAACTAAATCTATGGGCCCCAGCTGAATTTTTCCTAGGTGGGCTGTGGCTGGATTCACCGTTACAAGCCAAGGAATCGCCCACCTTGGCCATCCCTGCTGGGACCCACCTAGAACCTGGGAAGCCCACCTGGGACCCACCGTGGGCCCACCTCACTTTTCCACACGGGATTCGATAATTTTTTATTGAAATGAAGATTGTGCTGTATGAAAATTCTGTTAAATAAAAAATTCAACATATGAATTTTCTATTAAATAAGTTTCATGCTAAACAATAATTTTCTTTAACAAAATTTACTAGAAACAGAATTTTTAATCAAAGAATCTTTAGCTCAATAAAAATTCTAATACTTAAACATTATTTCAAATACAAATTCTTTTATTTGAAAAGTAATGTCACTAAATATTTTTATTTTTAATCATTCCTTTATTAAATCTTTTGTTTACGTATGCATTTTGATATATAGTAATTTAAACAAACAAAACAACTGTAGAAGAAAAGTTATATCTTATGAAATTCTTCCTTTTAAAAGTTATTTGGAATGAACTCTAGGGGATAATCATGCGCGCCTAAAATTTGTGGTAATTTCATAGCTTATGAGACAAACAAAAAAGATATCAAAATTCAGAATTTTCTTATGAGTTCTAAAAATTTAATTTTTTCTAGTATTTTTAATAAAAATCCCTGACTTTTCCCTGAATTCCCTGACCTGTGGCAACCCTGTAAAATAAATAAAAAAATAACTAAATGAGTAAATAAAAGAATAAATAAATAATAAATAAATCAATGAAAGAGTAAATAAAAAAATAACTAAATAATCAAATAAATATAGAAATAAATAAGTAAAAGAATAATAAACAAATAAAAAATACAAATAAATTTAAAAAACCAAATAAACTTCTAACAAAATTATCGTCTCTTTTAATCACCAAAATTGTAACTATAATAGTTATCATTTAATTAATAATTCATTAGATATTATTCTTCATTTGCATATGCAATTGCAAAGAAATAAAACACAATTAATAAAAAAAAGAAATATATATATATATATATATACATATATAAAAATACACAAAATAAAAATAATTACAACAGATTTTATAAATAAAATGTCAAGGAGAAATACCTGAGAATTGCAACTGAATTGATTATTTAAACAAAACTGATAGTAATCTTGTTTATTTTATTTTTTCATTAATTTTTCTATATATAAAAAAAGAAGCAACAATTTATATTTCACAGGTGATTAATGTGAATAACAAATACTTGTTTAAACTTGATTAATTTCAATCTAGAAATTAAGCAATAATTATAAATGTAAATAATACTGATTGAATAATAATAATAATGATAATAATAATATTAAAAGCAGAAATTCTGCATACGTGACTCATTAACAGAAGAATAAATTTTCCAATGACAAATAAAAAGTTGATATTTTTTTTCTTCTTCTTTCATTCCCTCTAATATATAATTCAAAATGAAAACGGGAGTATAAAATGAGTCAAGCGAATCAATTTACATAAATGTGAGTCTGATTCTAAAAATACACACGCTTTTCACTTGTTTTTTTTTAATGCATAATAATGCGAAACAAAGATTTTTTTTGTTCGCAGTTTGTTAAATTTTTATTTTATTATTATTTATCAACTTTTCAGACAATAAATATTATCAGAATTTATTTTGTTTATTAATTCACTAAATACCTACTATTATTAAGAAAGTCAAAATTTTTGTTGGAAATCAGGGAAAATATTTATTAAAAATTAAAAAAAAACATAAAATTATAAATAGGAATAAAGAATTATTTTACATAATCAAAATTAAAAATATTTCCGCTTTTTCTTCAATTAGATAAATTTTATTGCGCATCAAGAATTTGTAGATTAAAATTTTTTTGTATATTTAAAAATGAATATTTTCTTTAAAAAGAAAGAAATTCGTTCAATTTAACACAAAATAAAAACAAAACTTCTTTTTTTGTTATTACGCTTTTCAGGCATTTTTCCTTTTTTTTACATTTAAATGTAAAAAATTCGCCGTTCTGCCTTTGGCACGTAACCTCGTTACTTTTTATTGGATTAAACATTAGTCTAATGGGATTCGAACGCCACAAGTAAATCTCTTGATTCGATTGTGTAAAGAAAATTTCATTTTTTCAAAATTTTATTGCAAAAACGTTTTTCATTTTTTGAAAAAGATTTCGTTTTTCATAATTAATTTAATTAATTAGTTAATTATTACACTGAAAAAAATGATAATGTCAATTTTGACATACGAGTATAGTTAGGACGTATAGCTGAAACAGCAATACTGTATTGCTGTTCTTCAAATACAGTATTACAGTCGAGGGGGTATTTTCTAAGAAAAATGGTGTACACAGTAATCCCAATACGCACATTACGCACATTACGGCTAATACATGCACTGTTAAAAAAGATTGTAAATTTACAATACTTTCATACAAAAAGTGATTGAAAATTTACAAATATTGTATATGAAATAATTTCAAAAACGCGTGTTTGAAAGATTTGTAAATTTACAATATTTTCAAACAGAAGTGTTTGAAATTTTCAAAAATTTTTGTATGGATTAACTTCAAATACATATGTTTGAAAGATTTGTAAATTTACAATATTTTCAAACAAAAGTGTTTGAAATTTTCAAAAATTTTTGTATGGATTAACTTCAAATACATATGTTTGAAAGATTTGTAAATTTACAATATTTTCAAACAAAAGTGTTTGAAATTTTCAAAAATTTTTGTATGGATTAACTTCAAATACATAAGTTTGAAAAATATGTAAATTTACAACCTTTTCATAAAAAAGTGTTTGAAAAATTTATGTGTAAAATAATTCAATACACATATGTTTTAAAATATTGTAGGTAAATTTATAACTTTTTCATTGAAAAGTACTTAATTGAAATTTTTTTGAGTTTTTATACGAAATTGCTTCAAACATATGTGTTTAATAATTCTCTAAATTAGTTTAAAACATTATTTATAAGTAAATACATTTTCAAATGTTGAAATAACTGAAAATTTTTTTAATCAGTTTAATTAGTTAAATTTGACAAAACTTATTAAGAGAATAAAACATTTTGGATGATATAATATAATTAATTAATATAGTTAGTTATTTTGTACAGATTAAAATTTAAAAACTGCTAAATTAAATAGAAAAATATTTTTCCATAAAAAATCTGCTGTTCATAAAGTATTGTTTAAATATTTCTTAAACATCTTAATACATATCATAAATTTAACAGAAACGTGAAGAGAAAAAAAGTAAAGAATACAAGAATCGGTTGGTGAAGAATTTTAAAGATATTGAATCTTTAGAAATTTAGAAGAAGTCAAAAAAAGGGAATGGTCCACATGTTTCTCACTACTGATACTTTGCAAGAGATTTTCATAGCCTCCCTTGGTCGAGCGCGTCTAGGCGCAGCTCCCAAGGTTGATGGCTCCATACAAGACACACTATACACAGACAACACTATATACGACTAAGGGTTCAAATCGTAGTGTCGAATTTCCGTAAAAATGCCAATGAAACTTTTTTTTTAATTAATTTACATTTATTGTAACATATCAAAACACAATATAAACAGTTTAGATTTTTCATTTAAATATTTAAATCGTTTTGGTATTTCAAACAGATTTGTTTGAAATTTCAAACAAAACTGTTTGAAGTTTCAAACAAAACTATTTGAAATTTCATTCAAACACTTTGTATTAATTTTCCAAAGAATAATTTGAAAATTTTAAAGAAATGTGTTTTAAAATTTAATAAGAAAATTTGTATTAAATTTAAAAATGTGTGTTGTAGTTTTTCAAAATTGTATATGATAATTGCTTCAAACATTTTTGTATAAAATTTTGAACAAAAATTTTTAACAGCTGGTATTACCGTGGTGCACAAAGCTTCATGATCGGAATACCGTGTGCCAAATACCGTGGATGATCTAGTTACCGTGTGCCTTATACCGCGAAAATTTCAACTTGTAGAATTCGCAAACGGTTGAATGAAATTAAGCAAATTTAAAACAATGGTTTATTAATTTAACAATAAATATTCTTATATTTTAGCAAATACTAAAAATAATCACAGAATTCGTTATAAATCTATTAATAACTTTATTTAGTGCCTTTATTTAGTACATACATACCTAATAATATTTAATTAAATATTTTTTATATAAAACTGTATTTTTGCATTACAATGAGCAATTTATTAAACTTTCCGCACCTACAAAATTTAGAATTTTTTAAAACGAGAAATGTAAGTTAAATAACAATAATTTTTTATTTATTAAACACATACAATAAGAAAGTAACTATCTGAATTTTTTTGATTAACAAATTGGAATATAAATGGTAAAATTTGACAAAAATAGCGAAACCACGGTAACTCACGCACCCACGGTAATACCCACACTTACCCTAATATTTACTTTAAATAAATAAATAATGCACATGAAACGAAATGAAAAATTTTCATTAATTTACAAGAATAAAAAATTATAAAGCAAACGAGAACATTGTTTAAATAACTAATTATTTATCTAATTGACAATTTTATTACTCATTTAGTAATTATTAATGTTATTGCTTAATTACTTGGTTAATTAGTTTATTATTAATTTAATAAACTGCGTTAACAAAAATAATTTGAATTAAAAAAATAAACATAAATAAATCGAAATACCTAAGTAAATTTTTATAAATTTTTATAAACTGAAATAAATGAAGAAATAATAAATAAATACAAATATAATAAAATATAAATTAATAAAATAACAATAAATAAAATATAAATATAGTAAATTAAAAATAAATAAAATGATAATAAGGGAAATAAAAAAAAAATTAAGAAAATAATAATGAAGAAAATAAATAAAAAATATTTTTTAAAAATAATAAAAAAAGGAGTTTAAATGAGAAAAGCCGTTTAAAATAGATTTGAATGCATATGAATGTGATAAGTGGTATACATCTCGTAGAGTTGCGTTTAAAAGAAACAGCCGATACAATATCATAGTCAAGGTTCAATTGAGAAATACTCGCGGGGCGTATTCAGTGAGCCATGTAGGTGCAACGAATAAATTTCACCAAGGTGTCAAGGACTCGTTGTTCCGCGTCATTTTTACCACATATAAAAAAAACCACATGAAAAATTGCTCCATTTTCAATAAGCATTCGTCCATGACTGATTTAGCAAATTAACTTTTATTAGCTCAAGCTCAAATTTATAATCGAGTCGCAAATTGTCTACAAAAAACAATATAATATCGTTTATTAGTTAATTAATAATAATATAAACCAATATTTCGGTTTTTAATTTTATTTCTATTTTTTTATTTTATTCAATTTAAAAAAAAATTTTGTATTTTATTTAATTTATTTATTTTAAATTCATTAATATTCATTTATCGAGATTTTAAATTTCCTATATCACGGTGACCACTTTTTTTATAAAAAAAATTCACGTTCATGAATTATTTTTCCCGGTCATAAAGAAAAACTCAAAATTTCAATTTCAATCTTTTGAATCTTTTGATCAATCTTTTACGTCCGAGCAATTAGTTATAATTTCAAGATTTCAATTCAATTATTTTCTAGAAATTTTAACTAAAATTCTTCTCTTATTCAATTATTTTTAATAGTTTTTGAGAAAGTTGCTTAAAAATTCAATTATGTCCAAAAAATTCCCCAAAAAATAAAATATTTCTAAAATCCACTTGTTTACAAGAAAATTTTATAAAATTTGGAAGAATTGGAAAATTTTTTAAATTAAAATATATTTAAAAATATAATTAATTTCAAAACAATGTGAATAAAAATGTTTCAGAAATTCGTTATAAAATTTTCCAAAAGAATTAAATTATTTTCTAAAATTTTAATAATCCTTCGAAACAATTCAATAATTTTTATCATTTTAGTAAAATTCTTTGAAAAAATTCAATTATTTTTAATAAAATTTCATTAGAATTCAATTTTTAAAAAATTTTTAATAATATTTTTGGAAAAAATTGAATTAGTTTCTAAAATTTTAATAAATTCTTTGAACAATTCAATTATTTTTACGATTATAGTAAAAATTCTTTAAAAAACTTCAATTATTTTTAATAAAATGTTAATAAAATTTCTTTAGAATTCAATTTTAAAAAATTTGTAATAATATTTTTGGAAAAAATTTAATTATTTTCTAAAATTTTAATAAATTCTTCGAAACAATTAAATTATTTTCAAAATTTTCAATTAAAATTTTTGAAAAAAACTACCTTATTTTTAAAAAAACTTCAAGAAATTTTTCAAAAGAATTTAATTATTTACAAAAACTCTAATAAAATGTTTCAAAAGAATTCAATTTTCTATATCAAAAATTTTAATAAAATTATTAATTACAATTATTAACAAAATCGATTATATTCAATAAATTAAAGAAATTTTTTAACCCTCCGTCACACACATGGGAAAAAATTACGACTTTACACACGTTTAGAGGGAATCCCTCACCACATATTGTAAAATAAGCAACATTACAACATAAACAAAGGAATCAACAAAAATTTAGTTTTAACACAAACTTACAAATATGTAGTAAATTATTCTAAATTATAAAATTAATAAAATTAATTTTCGGTCTCAAAAATAAAAATTAATTACACGAATGCACATCTTCGAAGGAATTCCACTTGACATGTAAAAATAATGTAACATTAACAAATAAGCAAAAAAATCATTAAACAATTCATTTTAATTATATTTATAATATAATTTTGTCATCAACCAACAGTGGAACAAAAAATGTTTTGAAAACTTGATTTTTTTATTTAACATAACCTCACTTTTTCGAGTTTTTTCTGGCTTTGAAGCTTCATAATTAAATATTAATTAAGTTTAAACTAAATGTTTTTTTAGAAATGTGTTGAGGAGTAAATT
This sequence comes from Leptopilina syphax, assembly GCA_032872505.1. Classification (NCBI taxonomy): domain Eukaryota; kingdom Metazoa; phylum Arthropoda; class Insecta; order Hymenoptera; family Figitidae; genus Leptopilina; species Leptopilina syphax. Next base: position 31,770,900 of record CM065472.1, read on the forward strand.
TTCGAAAGGTATAGAAACTGATTATATTTTGCAATGAGGAAAACAAAAGTTATTTAAAAAATACTGAAACCGTAGAGGGAATCCCTCCCTAGGTGTGTGACGGAGGGTTAAGAGAATTCAATTATTGTCAAAATCTTTAACAGTGTCTATTCATCAAAAGAATTAAATTATTTTCTATATATTATTTTAATAAAATTCCTTGAATGAATTTGAATTATTTTAAAAAATTGTAACAAAATTCTATAAAGAATTTAATTAATTCCTAAAAATTTTAATAAAATTCAATAATTGAATGTTTAATTATTGTTGTTTATAAAATTCAATTACTTTCAAAATTTTCAATTAAAAATAATTAAAGAAACTTTATTATTTTGAAAAAAAATTCAAAGAAATAATACTTCAAAAGAATTTAATTAGGATTTTCAAAAATTTTTTGCAAGAATTCAATTATTTTTATAAATTATTAAATTTTTTGAAAATAATTGAATTCCTTTAAAGAATTTTATTAAAGTTGAATTTTTAAAAATCTTGTACCTGAAATTAAGCAAAAATTGAATATTTTTGAAAATAAAAAATTTTCTAATTTACATAATTATTTATATAATTCTTCTAGTTATTCCTATATTATTTATAAAAATTGAAAGCGCAACTATAAAATTTAATTATTTTTTCAATTTTTAAATAAAATTATTCGCAAAATATTTTAAAATAAATTCAATTTCAAATCTGTAAAGTTCAATTATTGTTAAAAATAAAAAGAGATTAAAATTAAATTAAATATTTTTTTTTCTAAAGGCTGTTGCGTTGGACAAAAAAATTCAGACTTTTCTTTCGAATTCTAGAAAAGTTTAATATATTTACAGTATTTTCGATAAAACTTCCTGACTTTTCCCTCAATTCTCTTATTTTCCTGATCTATGATAAACCTGAATATGTATTTTAAATATGTTTTTACAAAATAAAACGTTTTTATGAAAGAACATTCAATCTTTTTTAATGAAATATAATTAATAAGTTTGGAAATAAATATTTTTTTTTCTCACAAAGCAACTAGTGTTTTTATTTAAAAAACACTTTTTAATAAAAAAAAAATCAAAATTCAATATGGAGTCGCTATTCTCCACCTGCGAACATCAAGGTCACCGCTAGATGGCAGTCCAGGTCTTTTTGGAATTTTTCTTGCCACCTAGTGGTGACCTTGGCGTTCTCAAGTGGAGAAATTAAACCACCATTTTATACCTCAAGATCTTTTTTATAATTAAAAAATAAAATGCAAGAAATGCTATTTTGAGAATAATTTAAATTGTTTTAAACATGTTAGGTAGTGAAACACATTTTCGCCTTTAAAATATTGTTTTATAAAGAATTTTAGACGACACGTATTTTTTTTATTTTGCTAAAAAAATTTTATTTCAAAGGTATAAGGATTTGAAGTTTGAATAACGGAAACTTCTTTTCTTGAAAAATTGGGGGATAAAATGTTTAAAGTGTTGTAACTTTTGAACTAATTAGGATAATTTATTTTGTCTTTTTGCATCTAAAAATATTTGCTCGACTTTCCAAATCCGTTGAAAAATTTAAAAAATACTAAAAAATAACAAAATGGCGGCCATTTTTCAAGAAAATTTTAAATTGAATTTACTCAAAAACCCCACCTTTTTTTTTGCTCAAAGTTTTTTTGTGAATTGTGTTCATTGGGAAGAATATTTTCCATAAGAATTTAATTTGTGCCCGATTCTGGTAGAAGAGAAAAAAATTTTTTTCAATTTTTTTAAAGAAAAACATCATTTTTCTCAAAAAATACATTAGATATTCAAAACTTTCTTAAATAAAAATTGTTCTTCTTTAAAAAACGTATATTTTCCATGAAAATATGTAAATAATTAACAAACTCTGCTGTCACAGAAGTTAAAATTATTGACATTTTGTTTATTTAACCAAGTAATAGCGAATATAAATTTTAGGAAATTTAAAAATCATTTGTGACGCGCTGCCAAGAAAGGTACCTAAGAAGCAAAATTACAGGTTATGTTTGTTTTACATTTATCTCGGTTAAAACTTTCTTTTTAATTATTTTAATTTAAAACCAGTTTTTATTGAATATTTTTGATGTAAAAAAAATTGAACACCAATAATTTGTTATAGTGATTGATTCTCTTTCTATATTTTTACTCAAAAAATTGTGAACATAACCTAAAATTTTTTTATTCTTAGGGAGCTTTCTTGGTATGGCGTCACATATACTATTTTTGAAAAAACAAATGGTATGGTAAATTATTCTTGTATGGGAGTGTCTGTCATCATTATTTTTTTAACTTTAAAAAAATAATAATAATAACATTTCCATATAAAATTAATACAACTATACCATTTGATTTTTCAAAAAGAATATACTTATGATTCTTCAACTTCCTATAACATATATATTACTCGCCAATATTTGGTCGATCAAACAATATGTCAACAATTTTAACCTCTGTGACAGCACAGATTATTATAATTATTTACATGTTTCTATGGAAACAAACAAGTTTTTTGAACTGATTCATGAAAAAGTCGTTCAATGATATTAAAAAAGCAATAAATGAGAACATATAATCAATTTTTTGCAAAATTCATTGAAACAATGCAAGATAGATAAAAATGACAACAGACATTTTTTTAGATTTTTTAAAGAGGAGCAATTTTTATTTAAGAAAGTTTTGAATATCTAATGTATTTTTTGAGAAAAATGATGTTTTTCTTTAAAAAAATTAAAAAAATTTTTTTTCTCTTCTACCAGAATCGGGCACAACTTTAATTCTTATGGAAAATATTCTTCCCTATGAACACAATACACAAAAAAAATTTTGAGCAAAAAAGAAGGTGGGGTTTTTGTGTAAATTCAATTAAAAGTTTTTTTGAAAAATGGCCGCCATTTTGTTATTTTTTAGTATATTTTAAATTTTCCAACGGATTTGGAAAGTCGAGCAAATACCCTTTTAGATGCAAAAAGACAAAATAAATTATCCTAATTAGTTCAAAAGTTACAACACTTTAAACATTTTATCCCCCAATTTTTCAAGAAAAGAAGTTTCCGTTATTCAAACTTCAAATCCTTATAACTTTGAAATAAAATTTTTTTTAGCAAAATAAAAAAATACGTGTCGTCTAAAATTCTTTATAAAACAATATTTTGAAGGCGAAAATGAGTTTTACTACCTAACATGTTTAGCCTGCCTGATTTGAAATGAATTCGGTCTTAAGCTCAAAAGAGAGAGAAAATACTCACATATTCGAATCGATCTTTGCAAAGTTGACTGAGAAGACTGAGAAATCCGAGAGCAGTGAACCAGGCGCACCAGAGAACGACCTCGTCCATATATTGAACGTTAAGTACTCCAAAAACAAAGATGAATTTATAGAAGATGAAATTCCAAAATTTGTCCTTTAAATGTTGCCTCTCGGAAACTCGAAGTTCGCCAAATACGAGTTTCTGAATTGATTTTCCCAGTAGAATTAGGACACAATAGGCCATGTTTATCAGTGTCTGTAATAAAACAGCAGAAAGAAATATCATAAATGAAAAATTATTAAATTTCTATTTCTTATTTGCAAAATACTCTTTTAGGAAAATATTTTATTTTAAAATTGAATTAGGGTCAAGTGCGGATAGATGCCCCCAAATTCAAAAATTACATCTAAATTCAACAAATATTAATATTTTTAATTGACTGTTCGATTTTTACACACTATTACTATTTATCATTAACTATATGAAAGGACCAAATACGACCTACAATAAATAATAAATTAATGAGAACGAAAATACAAAAGGTCTGCATTTGGCCATATATCCCACCTGGGTGGGTAAGACGCCCCCCACGGTAAGTTATTATCATTTATTATAACAATTATTATTTAAAACAAGAAAATAATTGAAAATATTTTCTTACATGTTAAATATCCTCGATTTTTGTAATGAGGAATTTTGTCCAGCAGTTTGAAAATTTTTGGACATTCTCAGCAATCTGAAATTTTTGCATTATTATAACTAATAACCTCGGGGTGCCAGCGAGCTGGAACTTTACAGTAAAATTGTTATGGCCAATAGGTATAAAAAAACTAATAATCCATAAATATAGTTTCTTTCATATTGGAGATCTGAGAAAGGGGGCATCTATCCGTGGGGGCATCTATCCGCACTTTACCCTACTTAATCAGGGTTGCTCAAAAAATTCAATTTTGTTTTTCCCTGATTTCCAGACAAAATTTTATCTTTTTCCCTGACCCTAAAGAATATTCTGATTTACTCTCAAAATTATTAGATACTCAAAAAATTGTTCTATTACATTTATTTAGGTACAAATTTCTTCAAAAGTAAAATTATTCGAAAACATCAATAACTTTTTTTTTAAATAAATATTTAATGATTATTATTTTTCCATAGGAATTAAGATTTTCAAATTTAAACCTTTTAAAATTCAATACCTCCCGTGTGGAAAAAGCCACGTTCGAGCCCCACAGCTCCGGGGCCCCCGTCGGGGGCCCTCGTGGAATATCCATGAGGAGAAATCCACGAGGGCACCAGCAGGGGCCCCGTTCTTTGCCCTTACGGTTGCCCTGCTAAAAAATTTATCTAAGTTTTAAAAAAAAAATTTTTTTTGTTGAAAAACTTTAGTTCAGAATGCATTAAATTACGTTTCAAAGCACCTGAAATGACCTGAAATAAACATTAAGTGACATTTTTCCAGAAATCCTATCACAAAGTTATGGAAATTTACGAGGGCACCAGCAGGGCCCCTGATCTTAGCCATTATGAATGCCCTGCTCAACAATTTTTCTAAGTCCAAACGAAAAATTTTTTTTACAACAAAAAATTATTGTTTACTATCATTTTAAACAATGAAAAACACATTTTTAACAAATATTTAATGTTACTTTTTTTGAAAATATTGAACTTACCTAAGGGCAAATCCATGAGGGCCCACGCGAGGGCCCTCATGGATTGCCCACATCATTAACTAGAAAAAATTTCTAAGTCCAAAAAAAAATTTTTTTTACATAAAAAAATTAATGTTTATAATGATTTTAAACTATGAAAAACGCGTTTTTAACACAAATGTTTTGACATTTTTTTTTAAATTATAAAAATATTAATTTATGAATATTTATGGTCTATTATTATATTATTAATATTGTTATTATTATTATTAAACTATTTAATTATTTGTCATGGTGTATTAGTGTTAATAAATAATTTATTGAATCATCAAAAGCAAGTCAGCAAGTCACCTACATTAAAGCAATAATTTTCAAGTAGGTCCCGTAGCATAGTGGTAAGAGTGTTGTCTGGTAGTCAGTAGGTCGTAGGCTCAATTCCCACGTGCGTCAATTTTTTTTTTTTTTTTGGTCACGATTTAATTAAAAAAGTAAAAATTGTTAAATAAGAATGTTATTTATCAATAATTGGACTAATTTGTTATTAATAAATAATTAATTTATTAATTTAATTGAAAATAAAGTTGAGGGCATTTTATGAAATCCACGAGGGCACCGCGTGGAAAATCCATATGGAATCCATGAGGATTTTCCTCGAGGGCACCCATGAGGGAAAGCATGTCACGCCTTCGAGGGCTCCGCGTGGATTGCCATTACGGATTCCACATGGCAAGAGGGCAATCCACGAGGGCCCTCACCATTTTTCTACACGGGCTTTTAAAATATAATTATAAAACATGAAGATGTCGAGCACTCCGAGTCTTCGATACACAAAGGAAGAAAGAAGTGTTATTTTAACACTAAAAGTAGTGTTAAAACTACACGCAACATTTTTAACCGACACTGTGTGATTTTAACACTACATTGGTGTTAAAATAACAATAGAGTGTGTTAAATTAACACTAGAGGGTGTTAAATTAATATATATTTTTAATGGGGTTAAAATAACACCAAAATTGTGTTAAAACAACACCATATGAAAACTACACGCAACAAATTTAACACTTATTTTTTTCAATTATGATATTGAATGATGAATGATGATGCGCATCATCATTCATCATTCAATATCATAATTTCGTATTTTAAAAGAAAAGATTAAATTAAAATTTAAAATCCTTTTGGTAGAAGCGTAAGGAATATAATTTTCTACATTTTGAACATTTTAAAGTTATATTTGAATAAAAATTATAATTTTTTGTCAATAATAAATGATTTTATTAACATAACCTAAAATTTAACAAATGTTTCTTATTAGCAGAAAATTGTAATTTTTATTCAAATGCATTTTTCAATCGTTTTAAATCTTGAAAATTAAATTCTTCGCCTTTCCACCAAGACGAATTTAAAATTTAATTTGTGTTTTTCTTTTAAATTACGATATTATGACATTGGACTAACTTTTGATTTGACTGTTCGTCTGATTCTTCCTTAACTAAAATTTTTCTTTAAATCAATTATTTTGAATAATTTTTGAAAAAGTTTTTTAATAGTTTTTAAATCCATTTGTTTACATTTGTTTACAATACAATTTTGTTTATTTGGAAATTCTTCAATTAATTATACAGTAGAAAATAAAAACATAAAATAATTTTTCAAAAGATTGAGTTAAACTTTTTCAAAAAAATTAATTCTGCAGAATTGTTAGTTAAATCTATGAAAAATTCAGATTTTTCAAGATTTAAATTTGAAACCTTTTCAAAATTAAATTATTTCTAAAAAATTCTACTAGAATTCAATTACAGGCAAACCTCGCTACGGCAAAAAGCAATTAGACGATTCCGCCGTAGAGAGGTTCGTTAAAATGCTATTAGTGAGTGAACGTTCAGGGATGTATCAACCATTTTAAATCATATGATCTTTAAATATGAATTTAAATTGAATATGAATATGAATTTTAATTTATTTAAAAATATGTATTAAAAATCATTGAATTCTTGAAAAGAATTTTGTCAAAAAATTTGAGAATAACTGAATTCCTTCGCAGAATTTTATTATTTATGAAAATAATCGAATTCTCGCGAAAAATGTAATGAAAATTTATTGAATAATTAAATGTTCCTCAAAATTAAATTCTTTTAAAGAATGTTATCAATAAATTTTTAAATCATTAAATTCTTTTGACGTATTTTAATAAAATTTTTAAGAATAATTACATTTTTCGAGGAATTCGATTTAAATTGTATGAAAAATAATTGAAATTCTGCGATGAGTTTTATTATTTATGAAAATAATTGAATTCCTAAAAAGAATTTTATTATTTACAAAAATAATTAAATCTCTGTGAAAAATTGTATAGTTTATGAAAATAATGGAATTATTAAGAAGAAATTTATAACAAATTTGTAAATAATTGAATACCTGTGATATTTTTATTATGTATGAAAATAATTAAATGTTTTCGTAGAATTTGATCAAAATTTGTTTTAAATAATTGAATTCTTCTGGAAAATTTGATTAAAATAGTAGATATTGAAAATTATTAAATTGAGGAAAATTTTTTGAAAATAATTGAAAATTTGCTAAGAAATTTATTAAATTCTTTAAAAATAATTGAATTTCAGAGAAGAATTTTATTATTTATAAAAACAATTTAAATTTTGACGAGAATTTTTTTTATACTTTTAAACCTAATTGAATATATGAATATATGTATATAAACACGTAATTATCAGCTTCACTTGCGTATTTCTTGGCAATATTGAGTGAATGTAAAGCCAAAAATAGAGACCTTGAGAAAAATTCGATTGACGAACGCGGAAGAATTGTACCAAAAATAATTTAGACATTCAAGGTTGCCAAAAAATGTTAATTTCTTTTTTAAAAAAAAGAAAAAAAATTATCTATACAAATATATTCAAAAGCATAAAAAAAGAACATTAAAAAGGAAGTAAAATGTAATAATAATGAAATTCAACGAAACTGGATATTTATTTTTTTTCAAAAGGGAAGATTGCTTATTGATTTTCTCATTTGGCGTCAATTGAATAATTTAAATGAACTTTAATTCAATTCCTCCGAAAATGACCATACATATACACATACAAATGTTCTAAAAAAAATTTTTTTTAAATAAAGACGAAGGTAAAAAATTTTTTTTTAAGTTTTAAAAAAGGAGAAAAAAATTAAAGCCAACAAAAACTGTACAAATTTACAAAAAAAAACAAATTTTTTTTTAAAGATTTATAAAATTTATGGATATCTGATAATAATTATTCAAAAAGCTGAAAGAAATCGACAATCTTTTTAATTTGGAAAAATGTAAGTTTTCAATTTAAAAAATATAATTAAATTTTCCATTTTCAATTTTTTCAACAGAAAAATATAAATTTTACAAGTTTTACTTCCTCATAGAGGAAGTATTGTAATACCAAAATTTTTTGAGTTCGATTTTTTGACATATCTTTTGTTATTTGACCTCAGGAGTTCAAAAATGACATTTTCAAAAAAATATCATTCCGTATGTGTGTGTGTGTGTGTGTGTGTAAACATCACATTTTCATAAATATTTCGAAGAGCTTTTGGGTTGAATTTTTTTTTTAATTGTAGATCTCACCTGCAGACATAAAATAAGAGTACTTTAAGATAGATTAATAAAGTTTAACTAAATTTATTTTGGATTTTTAATTTTGCAAAAAAACGTTTTTTGCCCATAACTTAAAAAAAATGTTAGGACACCTATAAATGTTTTTCCATAATTTTGTAGAGTTTTTTTAGACGCATCTTTTGAGCCCTAATTGAACATTTTTCGTCCATATTGACCGGAGATATTAAACTTTTAAAAATAAAAAAATTTGGAAAATAAGACTTTTTTGAAAATTTTGTTGAAAAATGTAGAAGTAATTTTAAAAATATCATTATCAACTTGTAGAGCATTAAAAAACGCTTCGATTGACCTATTTTTGAACCTAATTCGATAATAAAGTTTGAAATTATTGATATTTTAAAAACCAAAAATTGTGGAAAATGACATTTTCTCAACTTTTTTGTTTGAAAATTTTTATTATTATTTAACTATTAAAATATTATAACTATCTTGTAGGGTATTTAAAAATACATTGATTGACCCAAGATTCAATCACTTTTACCATATTTATAAAAAGTTATTATTCATATATTTCTATTACACAGTGCAACACATAAAATGTGCACTAAGTTTTTACTCCAGTTTCTGAAAGTACTTATCGAAACTAGCAAAAACCTATTTCAGTTTTGCTAGATTAGCTCGGATTTGAATTTTATCGACATTTGAATTTTTTTTGAATTTTCACATTTTTCAGTTTTCTGATACGGGCGGATGGAAACACTGGCTATTAAAAGTTTACTAAAAAAATTCGCAATGGTCACAATTTGAAAAGCAATAATCCCTCTTTAATTACAGAGAAAGAAAAAAAAATTTGGTCGAAAATTGTTCCAGTTACGAATTTTTTTTTTTACTTTTTTACATTTTTCGGTTTTTCTAATACGAGCGGGTGGGAAAGCAGTCTATTAAAAGTTTATTACACAAAATTCGCAATTGTCATAATTCGAAAAGCAATAATCCCTCTTTAAATTCTGATAAAAACAAATTTGGTCAAAAATTGTTCCAGTTATGAATTTTTTTTTTAACTTTTTCACATTTTTCGGTTTTTGATAGGAAACGCTGGCTATTAAAAGTTTATAAAAAAAATTAGCAATGGTCACCATTTGAAGAGCAGTAATTCCTCCCTAATTTCTGCTATTGAAAAAAAATTTGGTCAAAAATTGTTTGAGTTATGAATTTTTTTTTGACTTTTTCACATTTTTCGGTTTTTTGATAAAGCGGGTGGAAACGCTGGTTATTAAAAGTTTTAAAAAAATTTGCAATGGTCACCATTTGAAGAGCAGTAATTTCTCCCTAATTTGTGACATTGAAAAAAAATTTGGTTGAAAATTGTTCGAGTTATGAATTTTTTCGTACTTTTGCAAATTTCTCTTGTTTTTGATCCGGGCGGGTGAAAACGCTGGTTATTAAATCTTTTTCAAAATCGCAATGGTCACATTTTGCAGAGCAATAATTCCTCTTTAATTTCTGTCAAAGAAAAAAATTTTGGTCAAAAATTGTTCCAATTATGTTTTTTTTTTTACTTTTTCACATTTTTCGGTTTTTTGATACAGGCGGGTGGGAACGCTGGCTATTAAAAATTTGTTTAAAAATTCACAACGGTCAAATTTTAAAATGCAATAATCCTTCTTTAATTTCTGATAAAGAAGAAAAAAATTGGTAGAAAATTATTCGTGTTATTTATTTATTTCTGTACATTTGTATACCCGCGGTCCTGTCGAACCGCGGGTTTTGATTTTTACTTTTTTTGAAACCAAATATTTCGAATCAAATATTTTTTCTTGGGCAAAAATTAAATAGGGATTATTGCTCTTTAAATTCTGAACATTACGAATTCTTTTTATAAATTTTTAATATTCAGTATTCCCACTTCCGTTATCAGAAAACCGAAAATTCAGAAAAAGTAAAAAAAAATTCATAACTTGAACAATTTTTGACCAAATTTTTTTTCTTGGGCAGAAATTAAAGACGGATTAATGCTCTTCAAATTGCACTGAAAAAACGTTGGGCGTGAAGTTGGCTTTTTATGTGCAACCGTTGGGTTAAAAGCAGGCGAACCTCTCACTTTCGTTTTGGGCGAATTTGTCTCCCAATTTGGGATAGCGGTTCGACTTTGGTGGTGCAAATTCTGGCCCAAAGGTGTCGGTCGCATGCTCACCCTATTATTGGTATGCATGTCGCGTTTCAGTTTCTAGATTTGTATTTATATGTTTTTATGTGTTTCGTCGAATAAATAAATATGGATTTGTTTTTAAGTGAATATAACTTTCTTCATTTACGTGATCCTAATTATCAAAATTTTGTGGGTGTATTTTTTTCGTTTATAAAACCTAACCTATAAATTGCATGTATAATTTTTCTCATTTTTTTTTTAAATATAAGTAAAAAATAATATCACGTTTTTAAGTTCGTTTTATTATCAAAATTTTGTGGGTGTATTTTTTTTGTTTATACTTTTATGCTTTTCTTATAATATAGCAAATAGTATTTTACATTTTAGTAAAAATATTATTCTTTATTTTACTGTTAATTTTGAATAAAATATTGTATTTTCATCATTTTATGAGAAATTAGTAAAAAAATATTAATTTGTTTAGAAAACAATCTGTTATTAATAACAATAAATATTTTTTTATTAAAAATATTGTAAATAAAATTAACTGTTTTAATTAATTTATAAAAACCTTTTCATCATTAGATAAGATTACCTATTATTATAGAGTAGAACGGGGTGAAATAGCCACATTTTTACATTTTAATTTATAAAATCTGAATTTAAAATTTTTTTCTCAAATTTCCAATTGGCATTGAAAGTTTAGTTATTAGGCTTGAATATTCTTGACGGAAATATTTTTTATCCTATGAAAGGACTAAGTTATAAGAGTTTTACGAAACCTCTGCAAATGGCTTTTTTGTACTTTTTTTTTTTGCTTTTTGCTTTTTTTGCTTTTTTTTTGGGGGGGAGAAAGCCACCTCGCGATTTTATCAAAATATGTTATTAATTTTGGTATTTTTATAGTTTTCCTTTATTTACATGACAAATAATCTTATTTTAAAAATAGTTTAATAAATTTTAAAGAGCTTTTATCAAGGAAAATTGAATATTATGTTAAGTTTACCTGTTTTCGATTTACACTGCCAAGTTTTTGTACCTTTTTTAAAAGTCTTCCTTAAATTTCACCACAGATGCCATATTTTGTTGCAACCGTTTTTTCATTGTTTATTTTTTAATGAACTTTATACTATTTTTTCGTCGTGTTTAATTAATTTTATTAAGTAAACACGCGAAAATTTTGTTAAATTAGAAGGTTAGTTGAAGTAGAAAACAAATGAATTTCACATAATATTCAATGGCTTTTGTCCCTGGCTTTTTCACCCCCAAGACCAGTTTTTCTAAAAGCTAAAATAAATTTTAAATTCAGTTCAATTTTCAAAAATTAACATTGTATACGTTTTGAGTATAGTTTTCTCCTTATGTACAAACATTTACTTTTATTACCCGTTCACTTAAACAGGTTGTAATATGTTCGAAAAGTTCATCGAAATATTATACGCAGAGCAACTCAAAAATTAAAATTACAATAAAAATTATATTAATATAGGTACAACATCCAAACTAGTATCAAAAGTTGCGTATTAACTGATAGTATTTATATTCTAAATAGCTGATAAATCGGTTTAATAGTTTTCAAATAAAAGTCAAATGGCTTTTTTGCACCATGGCTATTTCACCCCGTTCTACTCTATTATTGATATCAATATTTTAATATTGAAATCAATACTTCAATTTTGAAATATATCTATTCATAATTTAATAAAAAAAACTTTTATTGTGCTGTTAGATTTCAGTTTTAATGTTAAAATACATATTTCACAATATATATAGTAATGTTAAATCACATATACTCAAGCAGTCTATAATTTCCTTTTCTTAAAACAAACTCTCTCCTAAATTTAGGAAAAGAATTTCTACTTTATTTTGGGCGAATTTGTCGCCTAAATATGGTTCAGATTTTCACTAGAGCGAAAGTAGCGCCGCTTTACCACTAGTAGCGCAACTGTTCGTCCAATTTTTTCTCAGTGTGTGATAATTCGAAATTTTTTTATAAATTTTTAATAGCCTGCGTTCCCACCCGTCTGATCAAAAAATTGAAAAATGTGAAAAAGTAAAAAAAATTCATAACTGGAACAATTTTTGACCAAATTTTGTTTTCTTTGTCAGAAATTAAAGAGAAAGTATTGCTTTTCAAATTATGACAATTGCAAATTTTTTTAATAAACTTTTAATATCCAGTGTTCCCATCCGCCCGTATCAGAAAACTGAAAAATGTGAAAATTCAAAAAAAATTCAAATGTCGATAAAATTCAAATCCGAGCTAATCTAGGGTATAACTGTACCAATTGTCGAGGGTTTTAGGCAACATGTGACTTTGACATTTTTTTTCTCGGAAGTAAATGCAATTTAAAATTTGATTTTTGTATATTTAAACGAAGGATCTAATAATGTTTAATATTCATATTTATTTTTTTAATATAATCTAAATTGTTAAGCAAAAAATATATTTAAAAGTCAATAGAGCAAAAGCACCATTTGTCGATGGTCTTGTGCTAATTTCTCGAGGGTCTGTTCCAATTGTCGAGGGTATGACATTTTTAAACATATAACCCAATATAACCTAACAATTAACCTGTACAGATATTTGAAAATCGAGTAGATATTTATTTTTTCGATAAAAATATTATAGAACATTACCAGAAAACAAATTATTTATTTAACTATAATTGGATAATTTATAATATCGATATAAAACATTTTTATAGTAGATGATACAGGACAGAAAATTATTTAACTGTTTTTTAAACTTTTATAAATAAGTTAATTAAATTTAATCAATTTTATTAATCAGACATTAATTAAATTTTTTAGTTTTAAATAATGAATTTTTTTATTAATTTTTTTTCGGTCTTCCTCGTTTTTTGGTTGATTATTTTCTGTTGGTTGTAAATTTTTGGAGCATTTTGTTTTCTTTTTCTCTGTACCTATAAATGTTTGGCATTTATGTTTGACGTTTAGTAAATAAACACTTAACCATCGATAAATGGTGCATCAGCGAAAAAAGTGACTACACCAATTTTCGAGTCATTACCTCGAAAAATGGAACTGTCAAAAAAAAAGGAACCAAATACCGATGATTTGCTTTTAAAAAATATTAAATATTTTTTTAACAAAAAAACATGCATACAAAATTAGTTTATTTCTTCTCCAAAATTATAATAATAATTTTGTACACAAAAAGTCATTATAAATACGTTTAATTTGCATTTCTAAAAATCTGTTTTAATCAACCTGAAGTATTAAGAAAATGGAGATTTGAGTAAATTTCACAGCAGTGAATTATAATATTAATTAAATAATTATTTTAGTAGAATCGCTACAAAATTTGAATATATAAATATACAGTTGAAAATACAAAGATTATTTAGAAATTTTTTTTGTTCTTAAATATTATATATTATACTATTTATCTAAAAAAAAAATTATTATCCTCGACAATTGGTGCACCCTCGGCAATTGGTGCAGTTACCCTAGCAAAACTGAAATAGGTTTTTGCTAGTTTCGATAAGTACTTTCAGAAACTGAAGTCAAAACTTAGTGCACATTCGATGACCTCAAAAATGTTGCACTGTGTTATTATTATCTCTATGAGGAAGCAAAGTGTTCATGAAATGAGCACCAAAATTATAAAAAAAAATTTACAACTTGGCAGTGGTTTTATAATTGTATTTATAATTTAGTTTTTATTTTTTATAATTTTGTCCCGAGAATTAAAAAGGGAATCCATTTATATAAATAATAAATATAAATTATAAAATTTTAATTGATTTTAAAGGTCCTTAATTAATACCTTAATAAATCATAAAATACAATTTACATATTTTAGGAAAATTTTAAATAAATTATCTTCTTGTAAATATATGAATATAATTTATTTATTCATATAAATAATTTATGTATACATAAATTATTTGCCAATAAATTGCAAAACATAGTTTATTAATTTGTAGAAAATGAGATAGCTCAGTGGTTTCACTACTGCACTTGTAACACAAAGGGCTGGGGTTCGATTCTTCACATCTGAGTTTTTATAAAAAAAATATAAATATAATTTGATTAAATTATGGCAATTTTTTATATTATAAATATTATATATAAATTATTTATTAGGAATATGGATGAAGTTTAAATAACAATGCGTGAAATTATCATTTAAATTAAAGAAAGTCTTTATTTAAATTATCACTTGGAAGATGCATTTGGTCTTTACTCTACCTTAGCTTTCGGCAGACTAACTGCTTATGCAAAGGGACTTATTATTACGTAATGTCAAAAGTGGACAGTATTAGCTTATACCGAACTTCTTTGTTCGATCTTTTGTTTACGCTATAAAGATAATAATCATCCGCCGCTCTTTCGCCCCAAAATATAAAATAAACCTTACTCAGAACTAACTCGTAGATATTTAATATAGAATTAAATGTAAAAAAATTTTTGATACATTTTACTTTAATAAACTAACATTATTATTTATTATATAATACAATAAATTTAAATAATATTTAAAACACTAAATTAAATTTATTTATTTATTTATTTATTTAGATATAAACTCCTAGGGCTAATAAGCCCTTCAAGGAACAAGATACAAATTAATTTCAATTACAAATTAAGGAAATTAAATTATAATTAAAGAAATTGCACTTAAAAATTTAAAATATAAAAATTGTATAACATATAGTAATTAAATCACGGCCAACCATGCTTGAATATAAAATACGCAGTGGTGTATCGCAGACAAGAAGTTTTCAACTCTATATCAAAGCAATGAAGAAAAATAATAAATTAATTATGTAAATATGTATATATGTTTCGGTTTCTCAACAATAGTGTCCCTACCAGTAGGTAACATCAAATAATGTGTTGTTGGTTCTAAATAATAAATCAAAAAATATTCTCTTAAAAATACATAACTTTGACGCATCTCTTATTGTAGAAGGGAGTTTATTCCACAGTCTAGAACCTCTGACTATAAATGACCTCTGCATCTTACAAGTTCTATGGGATGGAATTTTGAGAACAGATCCTCTCTCACGGAGTCTATAAAGGTCCGGATTATTATTAATTTTAAACTCAAAAAAGTCAAAAAGATAAGAGGGAACCTTATTTTGAAATATATTATAAAGTAAGTTACCCATGAAAAACTGTCTCCTCCCAGCAACATTTAGAAGTTTCAATTTAGACCTATATTGTGAGATATGTTCGTACTTTGGTAGATCAAAAACAAAACGAATGCAAGCATTTAAGGCTCTTTCAAGTTTATAGTTTAATTCATTCGTAATATCGTCATAAGCCACACAACAATAATCAAAAAAGGGCAAGATCAAAGTTTTTACTAATAGAGTGCGAGTTGAGGTTGGAAGAGAACCCTTGTTTCTATTTAGTTGTTGAAGAACCCTGAATGTCTTACGTGATATCCCAGAAATATGATCCCCCCATGAGAGGGTTGAATCCAATGTCAGACCAAGATCCCTAACAGTTTTACTAAATGTAATAGGTGACCCCTCAACCTTAAGTGGAGTGAGAGATGATAACGAATCCAAAGAGTAATTAGTTGAAGAAAAAACCATGGCTTGCGTCTTATCCGGATTAAGGCGTAGTCCGTTTCTGTTAGCCCACTGTTCCACAATCTTAATGTCAAATTGAATATGTTGTAATAAATTTGAAATATCAGAAGGAGGACCAGAAAGATAAAGTTTAAAATCGTCTGCGTATTTATGAAATTTACAATACTTAAAATCATTTCCAAGATCAGAAACAAATAAATTAAATAAAAGAGAAGAAAGTGATGCACCCTGAGGGACCCCACACTTAAGTTCATCCCAATTAGAGATATTGCCATTAGCATCTATAACTCTTTGAGATCTAAACGTGAGATAAGACGCAAACCATCGGCAAACAGAGTTAGACATGTTAAATGAAGCTAGCTTATTAATCAATAACTGATAGTCAACGGAAGGGAATGCCTTAGAAAAATCAAAGAAGACAACAACAGTAATATGTTTAGCATCCATGGCAAGTTTGATGTCGGATGTAAATTTCAATGCAGCTGTGCATGTGCTATGGTTTTCCCGAAAACCAGATTGAAGCGGCTCAAATAAATTATTTTTTGTTAAAAATGAGGTTATCTGTTTACATGCAAGGCGCTCCAATGGCTTCGAAATGGCACAGCCCAGGTAGAAATTGACGACCGGGTTGGTACCGGCCCGGTACAAACGGCGGATTATAAGTGCCGGGGCGGTACCGGCATAAGACCGTCATTTTCACCGGCTTGGTACCGGCAAATTGCCGGATGATAACTACGGCAGGTATCCGGCATACGTACCGGGCCGGTACCGAATAATCCACCGGGGCGGTACTGGCCCGGTTATTGTTGGAAGGCATTTGGTGCCGGTTTATTACCGGCTGCACAACCGGCTAGGTACCGGGCCGGCACTAAAAAACAACCGGTGTGGTACCGGGCCGGTTAAAAAAAATTATATTTCAGTCTGATTAATTATTTAATTATTATTATTATTATCAATGTTATTATTAATTTTAAATTGGAAACAGTAAATATATTAAATGCTGAAACAGAGAAACATAAACAATCATAGAAAAATCTGAAGACTCGAGGAATTGAACTCCGGACCCTGAGGCTGCAAAGTCGACACCACATCCGCTAACCTAAACCTGCATATGGAAAGCAAATGCAAAGTGAGCTTATAAAGTCCAACCGACATTACAGCTGACAGCAGTACCGGGCCGGCACTAATATTCAACCGGTGCGGTACTGGGCCAGTATTTGTATTTCTAATTTATTTTAATTCAATTTAAATTATTATAAATAAATAAAAATAGTAAATATAAATAATAATAACCGCCCCATTCACCGGCTAGATACCGGGCAGGCACCAATAAGCAACCTACTCGGTAATAATATAATTGCCGGCACAAGTAACTAATTAATTTATTATTAATAATTAAAATAATAAATTAATTAATAAATTAATTTTCAAATTTTTTTTCTTTTCTTTAATTCTTTTTCTGATAGTTTAACATTGGCAAACAACCGAAAGGACACTAGGTTAGTACTAATATTTTTGTCGGCAAAACTTCTGTGCCAGTAGAAAGCATTAAGTACATTTTTGTGCTGGGCCGGTGCTGGGCCGGCACAAATATTATCACCGGAAAATCTCCTTCGGCAGTATAAGACAGAGCGAAATGACAGTACCGGGCCGGTGATACGCCAGTGCTGGGCCGGTACAAATATTGTCACCGGCATATCTCCTTCGGCGGTATAAACCAGAGCGAAATGACAGTACCGGGCCGGTGATACACCGGTGCTGGCCCGGTACAAATATTATCACCGGCAAATCTACGTCGGCGGTATAAAAACAGAAGTAAATTATAGTACCGGGCCGGTGATACGCCGGTGCTGGGCCGGTACAAATATTGTCACCGGCAAATCTCCTTCGGCGGTATAAAAACAGAAGTAAATTATAGTACCGGGCCGGTGATACGCCGGTGCTGGGCCGGTACAAATATTATCACCGGCAAATCTCCGTCAGCGGTATAAGACAGAGCGGAATGACAGTACCGGGCCGGTGATACGCCGGTGCTGGGCCGGTACAAATATTGTCACCGGCATATCTCCTTCGGCGGTATAAAACAGAAGTAAATTATAGTACCGGGCCGGTGATACGCCGGTGCTGGGCCGGTACAAATATTATCACCGGCAAATCTCCTTCGGCGGTATAAGACAGAGCGAAATGGCAGTACCGGGCCGGTGATACGCCGGTGCTGGGCCGGTAAAAATGTTATCACCGGCAAATCTCCGTCAGCGGTATAAGACAGAGCGGAATGACAATACCAGGCCGGTGATACGCCGGTGCTGGCCCGGTAAAAATATTATCTTCGGCAAATCTCCGTCGACGGTATAAAAACAGATATAAATTTTAGTACCGGGCCGGTGATACGCCGATGCTGGGCCGGTAAAAATATTATCACCGGCAAATCTCCTTCGGCGGTATAAGACAGAGCGAAATGGCAGTACCGGGCCGGTGATACGCCAGTGCTGGGCCGGTACAAATATTGTCACCGGCATATCTCCTTCGGCGGTATAAAACAGAAGTAAATTATAGTACCGGGCCGGTGATACGCCGGTGCTGGGCCGGTAAAAATATTATCACCGGCAAATCTCCGTCGGCGGTATAAAAACAGAAGTAAATTATAGTACCGGGCCGGTGCTGGGCCAGATATTTTTAATTAACCGGCCCGGTACACTCTACCAGTACCGGTAGAAATCCACATTTACCACCGGGCCGGTACTGGGCCGGTATTTATTTCATATCCGGCCCGGTACCTTTTTGCCGGTACCGGCATATGTCCGACTTTACAACCGGTTCGGTACCATGCCGGTCGTTAGTGCTGGCACACCTCCAACTTTTCTGCCTGGGAGATTATAGATATTGGTCTGAGATCAGAAAGACTCCTTGGATTCGTCACCTTCAAATGAGAAAAAAAAATCTTCAAATGAGAAAAAAATACAAATTGAAAAGAATGCAAAATGAATAAAAAAAAGAAACCAAAAATTATTTACTTTTATAAATTTTAAAATACAATTTATTTATTTACAAAATACAGTTCTATAACTTTTAAGTAAATAAATAAATAATTGATAAATCAAAAAAATTTACCAAACGTCGAATGAGAAAATAAAAAAGAAATTAAAAAAAAATTAATAAATAACAAGAAATTAATTCTCATATTTAATTCTATTTATTTAAATTATCACCCTTTAAGAGAGAAAAATATTTCGTTTCAAATCAAAAAAAGTTTTTTGGGAAAAAATCTCTACTTTTACGTTTATACTGTAATAAATAATAAAAAAAATATTCTTCGTAATTGACAATATTATTCACTTGTCATACATATATTAATGTTTTTACACTTTAATTTCTTTTTAATTTTTTGTCATATATATTGACACTGTCTGGCACTTTGTTAAAAAAATAATTATTCCTCTTGAGACGTATACAAGAAGAAATGAGAGTCAATTTGCAACTAACAATTACTAATTCAATTGTGTTTAATTCTCAATAAAAATTTCTTTCGAATATTATACCTACTATTTTCATTTTAAGTATTTCATTATTACAATTTTTTTTATTGCATATTAACTTTTAGGAAATCTGCATACAGATACCTTGAAATTTAACAATATTTCTAAATATTTAATTATTATTTTATTATTAAATTAAATAATTAATAATAATAACAATAATATTTTTATTCTTTTTATTTATTTACAAATAAATATTCTTTAAATAATATTATAAATTCAAATATCGAATTCAAATTATTTATTAATCTGAAATTAAAATTTCTGCCTCTCCTGGGAATCGAACTTGGAACCTTCAGCGTTGTAAGCTTGGTCTCTAACCATCAGCCTTAGCTCACATTTAATATTATTTACATATTTTTCTCAAATTCTATTGTAAAGTTTCGTTTTAAAAGTACTTATTATGTACAAAACGGCTTGTACCGTTTATAAATAAATAAACAACTAAATTAATAGGCTTCCGGTACCGTTGAATTGTGCACGCGTTTGTAAAGGGTTAATAGTTTTTGGCAAAATTTGGAGTACACACAGAAAAAAATGCGAATGGTAAAAACAACCACATTTGTGTAGTTAGAAAAAAAGTAGTTAAAACTACCATATTCAGCAGCATTTTAACTACACTTCCTCAGTTAGTGGAACAAAAATGAAGTAGTTGGTTTTATGCAGTTAAAATTACTACTTTACGTAGTTGAAATAACTAACAGATGCTTGTAAATGGCTCAACTATAGTGTAGTAGTAAAAACTATTGTTAAAAATAGTTCATTTTACTATTGTGGTAGCAAAAATAACTATTTTGTATTAGTTGCAAACAAAATGAGACTTACTGTTTTTATATAGTAAATACAACCTCTGAAAGTTGTTACTTTTATGATTTATGTAGTTAAAACAACTATTTCTTACTAGTTGCAGAGAAAGAAAGAAATTTACTGTTTTCATATAGTAAAATCAATTGTTGAAAATAGTTATTTTTACTATTTATGCAGTTGAAAGGACCATTTTTTTCTACAGAGAAAAAACGTGAGTGGTAAAAACATCCACATATGTGCAGTTAAAAAAATGTAGTTAAAATTACCATATTCAGCAGCATTTTAACTAAACTTCCATAGTTAGTGGAACTAAAATTGAATAGTTGGTTTTATGTAGTTAAAATTACTACTACGGTTATGATTGTGAAAAACTCAACAATAGTGCAGCAGTTAAAAGTACTGTTAAAAATAGTTATTTTCGGAATTTCTGTAGTAGAAATATCCATTTCTTGCTATTTGCAAAATAAATTAAAATTTACTGTTCCAAAGAGTAAAAACAACCGCTGGAATTTGTTATTTTTGTGTTTAATGTAGTTAAAAGAACCAATTCTTACTAGCTTTTAATAATTTATCTCTATGGTGGTAAGAAACATTTATTTTTATAACTACAAAAGTCATAAAAGTAACAATTTTTATGTTATTTTTACTATATGAAAATAGTAAGTTTAATTTTTTTATAACTAGTAAAAAGTGGACAATTTTACTACAGAAATTCTGAAAATAACTATTTTCAACAGTACTTTTAACTACTGCACTATCGTTGAGTCATTTAAAATCATATGCTGGCTACATTTCAACTAAGTCCTTGAGCTTAAAAAATTAGTTACTGCAACTAAACGGAGTAGTTATTATGACTGAATTTAAGAAGAACGTCCTCAAGTACAATGCCAGTCATCGTAGCGTGCGAGCGTGGTTAGGTGGTTAGGTTATCGGTTTGCGAATGTTAGGGTCGTGCGTTCAATCCCCGGCGTTTGGGGATTTTTCTCTGTTAGGTGTATAAGAATTTAATATATAAATTATATATGAACAAAAATAGGTAAGAGAAAATATAAAAAATGGACCTCCATAATAATAAAAAACAAATAAATAATTTCATTTTACTACTTTAAATAGTTAATTTAACTATTTTTTACAGTTGTTACAACTACAATTTGTTACGGGCGCCTATAGGAACTATGAAAATTTAGTTACTGCAACTAAATGAAGCAGTTAGTATGACTAACAACAAATAGTTAAGATAACTGTTTTAGTAGTTAAATTTACTGTAAAAATGGTATTTATTATTTTATATATAAATTAATATAATAATTAATAATAATTAATTAATGATTAATAATTAATTAATTATTATTTATAATTATTATTTTTTATTATTTTATTTATTATTTTATTTTATTTTACAGTTAGACTAACTATTCTGTCATAGTTCATTTTCCTAAATAATGTTACGGGCGCCTATAGGAACTACAGGAAATAGTAAAAAAGTAGTCAAATTTACCATATTTTTTTTTGTGTGCAGGCAAACCTCGCTACGGCGGACTTCTATACGGCGGAAACTCGCCAGGTAGAAGTAGAAGGGATTATATCAGTGAGAGTTGTGACTGTGTGTGTGTGCCATGAAATTCAGGGCCGAAAAGTTTCGAATTGTGGATGTTTTTTTTATTTAAATTATTTAATTTATATTTGATTTATAATTTTTGTTTATTTTGTGATATATTTTATATATTATAAAAAATAAACATGAAAAATAATAAAGTAAATAGAATAACAAATCAAAGTAATTTTAAAAAAATAATTATATTTAAAATGCATCGCAAAAATTAAATTATTTTTTATAAATAATAAAATTCTCCTGAGGAATTCAATTATTTTCAATACAATTTTAATAAACTTTAAAAATCAAATATTTAAAATTACCTATTAACAGACACGATTAGTTTAAAAAGTTGAAAAAATTCTTTGTATAATTCAATTACTTTGAAAATTTTCAATTATAACTATTAAAGAAACTCCATTATTTTAAAAAAGTTTAAAGATATTCTTCAGAAGAATTTAATTAAGATTTTTATAAATTTTCATTACATTTTTCGCGAGAATTCATTTATTTTCATAAATAATAAAATTCTGCGAAGGAATTCAGTTATTCTCAAATTTTTTGACAAAATTCTTTTCAAGAATTCAATGATTTTTAATACATATTTTTAAATAAATTAAAATTCATATTCATATTCAATTTAAATTCATATTTAAAGATCATATGATTTAAAATGGTTGATACATCCCTGAACGTTCACTCACTAATAGCATTTTAACGAACCTCTCTACGGCGGAATCGTCTAATTGCTTTTTGCCGTAGCGAGGTTTGCCTGTATTTTATTGAAGGGTGGGTAGTGAAGTGTTTGAGATAACAAAGGAAAGAGTAGTGGTAGGAAAATAGTAAATAATATTGTAAAAGTTGTTTTTACTATTATATAATTAACTTGTAAAAATATTATTTAAAAAAATAATTAAATTATAAAAGAAACTCGAAAAGAAATAATAATAATAAAAATGTTGTATCGAAAATAATGAAAATTATCATTTTATTATTATTACGAGAATTTTTATCATTGAGGAAAAATTACGTAAATATAAAAAAAGGAAAAATATATTTAAAAAAAATGTAAACGATTTCCCTGGCTCTGCAAATTAGAAACGTTCAAAGGATTTGAAAATATTCTATTTTTATCTCACTTCCGAGTCATTTGCAAAATTATTATTGTCTAATCGTAATTACAGTTAAAGTAGAAAAGTTAATTTTCCTTCTCTTTATACACATTCAAAGAGATAAAAAGATATTTAAACATAAGAAATTAAATAAAAAAGTTATTTAAACACTAGAAATTAAATAAAAAATGTTATTTAAAGACCAGAAATTAAATGGAAAATGTTATTTAAAGACTAAAATGAAAAACAAAATATTTAAAGAGAAGAAAAAAAATATTTAAAGACAAGATATAAGATGTTTAGATATAATAAATATAGAGATAATAAAGATATTTAGAATCAAGAATGAAGAAAAAAAATCAACTTTGTAGAGAAAAGACTAGAAAATATTAGAGCGTAATTATTAAAGACAATTTTTTATCTATTATTTTAAATGTATAATTATACAATTTTTTTGTCTCGTCATTATCAGATAAAGTTGAAGGAAAAAAATGTTCTATTGCAAATAACAAAGTATAACAGCGACTAGTTCTTCATTCGTTTATTTTAATCGTACATTTTGATAAAAAAAAATTAAAAGCAAAATAAAAATTATGCAACTTTTTTTAAATATTTAATTAGGAATAGAAGAAAAAATAAAATACTACAATACATTAAAAAAATTAATAAAAAATTAAATATACTTTAAATATGAAAAATTTAATCGACTTAATTTTCTTCTAGAATTTTTCAATTTGAATTTACAATTACAGAAAATTTTTCTTTTCTGAGAATTACTTAAAATTTTTAATACATAGAAGGAAATGAAAAAAATGCAGATAAATCAACTTTATATGAATAAAAATATATAACTGGATGATGACGACTAAAAAAATTGTCTTCAAATGATTTTAACATTATAAAAAGACAATTGTAATAGAATGATATTAACGCATATTCATTGTTCGTAATATTACGCAATAATTCCTATCGCAACGATTGAATCACAAGATTTCGTAAACACGCCACTTTAGAAAGCAATATATAGGTAAAAATTATATTATTCCTGTATATAATAATTATATTATTATATAATAATAATAAATGTTTTTTATATAATAATAATTGTTATTATTTATCATTACGCAATAATTAATTTAATGATAATTTTACTCTCTACATCCCTTATCCCTTATGATTATTAATAAAATTTATTCACTCCATAATACCATTTTTTTATTTAGGGGATTATAGTCAAGATCGGACCACCTTTTGACTTTTGTTTATAATTTTTTTTTAAAAATGAATATGGTCAATTGAAGTATATTGTTGGAAAGTCCTGTTTAATAGGGACATTTTTTCTGTACAAAGTAAATTGATTGGTTTTAAAATGGTTGGCCCTTACAGTAAAGGTCGGACCATGTTTGAAATTCAAAGGGCATTACCATTAAAAAATAAAATAACATTTTTAGCGTTACAAAAAATGTATCCTTTATTCTTTACAACTTGTAAAGAGTTACAAATACAAAAAACAAAAAAGTAAAACGTTATGGTTACAAAAAAGTAACGTGTAACAGTTCAAACTAATTTAATGAAATAATTAACAAACTTTACAGGATTTAATATTATTTTTCTAATATCTTTGGCAAAATGTGTGAGTATGTGTGTGTACCAATGTTTTTATGATACCAAAGTTCTGATCGTTCAAATGAACGAAATTTTTTTTTATTTTAAATCAAAATGTTTTGCTTTAGGACTTAAAAAATTACATAAAAAATCATTATTCAACATAAATATTAATTATTTTACATCAGGGGGTGAAAAAGCCACCCCTAAAATTAATTAATTGTAAGGTCATAAAAAAGGTCTTTGATTGTCGCGTTTTCGAAAAAATCTTTTTCCAAAAAATTTGTATATTTTCTACGAACAAAACCCACCCTGTGCCAATACTCGGACCCCCCAAAAAAACCACCCCTAAAATTAATTAATTGTAAGGTCGTTAAAAAAAGGTCTTTGATTGTCGCGTTTTCGAAAAAATCTATTGCCAAAAAATTTGTATTTCTCCTACAAACAAAATCCACCCTGTTCCAATACTCGGACCCCCCCAAAAAACCACCCTTAAAATTAATTAATTTTAAAATCGTTAAAAAAAGGTCTTTGATTATCGCGTTTCAGAAAAAATCTTTTGCCATAAATTTTTGTTTTTGCAACAAACAAAACCCACCATGTGCCAATTCCCTGACCCACCAAAAAAGAACCCCTAAAATTAATTATATATTTTAGATCGTTAAAATAAGGTTGTTAATTGTATCTCCATGAAGTTGGCTTGGATGCTCAGCGTCTAAAATTTAATTCTCATCAAATAACATTGCACGTCATTATAAATAAAGCGGAAAAGCCAAAATTGCGATAGGGGAACACGAGTTTTTCATCCGTAAGCTGTCAAAAAACGGAGAAATCTATGAAAAATTCCAAAGGTTCGAAATTTTTTCGTTCCTTACAATTTTCTTGTATAAGGTTATTAAAATATTTGTTTTAAATATTAATTCTCCTTTTATTTCGATAATAGTTTTTTGAATGAAACTGTATTAATAATTTTTTTTTAAAATACATAATCCTGAAAATTCAAATCTGTGGAATAAAAAATAAAATTCAAACTTTTCCAAACACCTTTTTTTCGAAACTAATCTTATCTAAATTTTGGATTAATCAAACAGGTTCATAATTTTTAAATACAATTTATTAATTCAATTAGTCAGGTTTAACTGGTTTTTTAGTTATGTTTTACTGAATTCGAATTCTGCATTTCGAGAGGAGCATTAAATTTTTCGACTTTCTTTCCGTGCTCAGGCAATGCAGCGAGGCTTTAAATCCCTCGGTAAGCCGAGTTTCGCCGAACACACCCGAAGTAAATTTTCTATACAATACACTCAACGTCGCACGTTCTCTCTGCGAACTTGAGTGGCTTTCCTATTGGTTCCTAGCTCGGGTACGTTCGGCAAAGCTCGGTTCACCTTGAGATTTAAAACCTCGCTGCATTGCCCAGCATAACGAACGAAAATCGGAAAGAGACAACGAAATTATATTTTGGACGATCAGCCCTGACATCGATAGCGCGACAAACTGCAACTCTTTGAAAAAATTTCTATTGTAATTATTGGTTCCAAAATTTAAATTTTCGGAAATTTTCAATTTTAAAATATTGATAATAATTGATTTTTATTTAATTATAATAATAAATTTAGAGAAATATCATTATTAAAAAAATATTTTAATATAATTTTTAATAATATTTTTTTGAAAGTTTCATTTTTTGAAGATTTTTTATTTGATAAGAGTGATTCTTTAGAACGATTAATTTTTGTTAGGTGGAAATAAAGAAAAGAAATAAATTAATATTTTATTATCATTGAATCATATTCAGGACTGAAATACTAAAAATTTCTCTATCCTGTTCATGCACACTGAGAAAATGATTTATTTTTATTAAAACATAGTTTGTTTAAATCAAACTTAAAATATCTTTGCTATACAGTAAAACATATTTAAGTTTAACTAAAACATATTTTTTGGTTCATTTAAAGAAGTAATATATTTAATTTAAACATAAGTTATGGTTGTTTTTAAATTATTTATAATCAATTTTTAAGTTTGAGTCAAACATATATTAAACATAATTTTTGTTTAAATCAAAAGAGAAAATATGTTTAAATTAAACATAATTTTTTCAAATTCCAATTATTCAAAATCTTTTTAATAGTATATTTCGAAAATTTAAATACAAAGAAAAATGTTGTTTATATCTGTTTTTCGCAACATAAAAATAGAAATGAAATTACATTTAACCCTTGATTTAAACCTGTTAGTCCGTTATTCCCTTTTTACGACTTTTTAGTAATTTGTAATTTTCTAAAGACAACTAATGTAAATATTTTTTACTTTTTAACATAAAAAAGTCATTTCTTCATTACTTTAATTTAATTTTTTTATTTTTACATATTTTACAATACAAAATTTAAAGAAAAAAATTTATTGAAAATGTTGTCACTTAACAGATTTTTATAAAATATGAAGCTACTGAAAAGCTCAAGTTCGTATCTTACTTTGAAAAAAAAATACAAGCAAAGAACATTTTTATAGCGGTCTGTCAGACCGGCATAGCACCTTAAAGGTTAATACTAAAAAATATGATATTTTGTGTTTTCTGTTTTAGATTAAAAATAGAAAAGTCGCAATTATTAAGAATAAGACGAAAAAATCTCAATTTTTTACATTTCTTTCCTGTCATTTCCTTGACTTAACTGACATGTGGCCACCCTGAATAGCAAATTTAGATAAATCGCATTATAAAAAAAAAATCGGACAAGTGCGAGTTGCACTCGCATTAAGATCGAGGGTTCCGTACACCAAAATAAAACTTATTTTTTATAAAAAATATATATATAAGAAATATAATAAAATTGATTAAAAATAACATATATAAACTTATTGAGCTGAAATTCAGTATACATATTTCAGCTCACCAGGTTGAGATTTGTAAAAGTTAAGGGGGGGACAGCCCATTTTGCGTGGCTGGGACGGACACACGAGTGATTTCATAAGGGTTCCGTCAGTACACCTATGGTGTACGGAACCCTAAAAAATATTTCAATATACCTAATTTCTGGATGATAATAAATTTATTAATATTTTGCTTCCTCATGAGGAAGCTTTGCATTCGTGACGATTTTTAATTTTTCAAAAGAAGGTTATATGGACTCATTTTCATTTAGAACATATGTATATTCAATTCTGAGCAAATGTCCAAAAGTATGTGTGTTTATGTGTGTATGTATGTGTGTGTGTGTCACAAAAACTTGTGTACAAATTATCTCAGACAAATTTTGATGGATTGTCCTGAAATTTTGCAGGTTTATTGCAGTCATTAATACCTAAAATCTGACACAAGGATTTTCGAAAACATCTACAAAATTTTTTTTATACAATTTTTTTAAAGGGGCAACCCTAGTTGTAGCCCGCAAAACTTGACCATTTTCATCATAAATTAAATAAAAAAAATCCACTAACATTTTTAAGTAAAACAATTCATTGTCTAAAAGTACATAATTTAAACTACAAATTCCGATAAAAAATTTTAAAAAACATTTAAAAATGAAGGCGTGGTGCGCGATCTTGTCGAGGTCTGCATAAAAAAGGGGTTTGCGGTGACTACGATTATAAGGAGCTGCTTCATCTGAAACACAAAATTCAAACGAATTTAGTTAAAGTAGAAGATAATCTAGTCTTTAATCGAAGATTTTTAAAGTAAATTCATTTTTGACAAAATGGCAACTGCTCAAACTCAATTTTTCGATTAAAAAAAAAATGTTTTTCAGCTGTGAAAAAAGAGTTTTTCATAAAAAAATAAATCCTTTGATTAAAGACTAGATTATCTTCTACTTTAACTAAATTCTTTTGAATTTTGTGTTTCTGACAAACCAACTCCTTATAATCGTAATCACCGCAAATTATGCAGACCTCGACAAGATCGTTTTAAAAAAAAAGTTATAAAGATTTAAGAAAAAACAATTTGTAGTCCAGGTTGGTCCTTACAGTCAAGGTCGGTCCATGTTTAAAATTCAAAGGGCATTAATCGTTAAAAAATAAAATAACATGTTTGGCGTTACGGAAAATTGATTCTTTATTGTTTACAGCTTGTAACTTAATGAAATAACAAAATAATAAAAATAAACAATATAAAAAGATAAATATAAATAAAAAGAAATTTTGCACTGAAATATTAATAAAATTAAATAAAAATATTAATAAGATTATTAATTATATTATGAGTTATATAGAATTGCAGTTTTTGCAAATGAAGTAGCTCGTCCTCATCTTTGCGCATTTTAAACACAAAGTGACCGACCTTGACAGAAAGTAACATTACCGAATTATTGTAAACATAAAGAAATAAGTTTCGGGATTCGATTTTTCACTTTGTTTTTCTTTTAACTATATAGAGTAAGAATTCCTGAAGTGTAACAGCAAATTTTGAGATTTACTGTATTTACTCGGTAATACATGAAAATAAAACATAATTATGAGTTAATTAAATGCCTTGAAGGATTTTTTAAAAAAATTAAATTTCACTTTGTTATAAACAATTGAAGTTTTTTGCAGTGTTTTATTAAAAAATTAATATCTCGAAACAGAATAAACGAATCGTTATAAAATTTAGTATGTATACTCAGAAAATGATGTAGTTTCAAATGAAATAATTAAAAAATTAAATTGTTTAATTTTTGTAATTGTTATTGCAAATTTAATTGTTTATTTATAAAATAAACAATGTTCTTAACGTCTTAGGCCAAATGTACTTTTTGTGTCAAAATCAGTTTAGAGGTCACAATTTTCATTCAAATTAAACAATTTTTTTTTAAATCTTCGTTACTAAATTCTTTATTGATTCCTCCAGGCCGATTTTTTAATTTTTGTTTATTTATATTTATTTGTTTATAACAAAGTATGAAAAAGTCAATATGTTGCTATAAAATAAAGTTTTTAACATTTAAAAATTTTTTTAGTACATTAGAAATCATGTTTTAGTATTCCTAAAGTAAAATTTTTTATATAATTACACTTTTATTAAATAAACAACACGCTAATGAATTAACTTTTGCAAAAAAAAACATGATTGAATAAAATTCAATTTGTAGTATATTTCTTCGAGTTTTTTACCCGAAATTTAATGCGTAATTAACATATAAACATGCAGTATTAACTTAATAAATTTTTAAAATGTTTAAACAATTTTTTATTGTTAATTGTATATTTTTTCAACATGAACCAACAAAAAATTTTTTTTTACATTTCTCAACATTTTACGCAGGAAATAATTAAATACAAAAATAAAAGGTATTATGTAAATATTTAACAATTGTTTAAGGGGAGGTTCTCATCGCAAGAGTCAAAAAAATTGATTTCTTTTTTATTGTATTTTTTGAAAGCTATATGTATATATATATATGTATAATATGTGTGTATACCGATTTTTTGATCCGAAGAATATTTTCGATTTTATAGAGTCTCACCGACGTCCCGAGCACTAAGTAACAAATGTCAGGCAAATCATATCGATTTTTAAAAATTTTGCAAATCTGACCTCAGAATCGTAAAGAGAGGCCCTAAATACCTATAGATATTTATCATATGTGACCTGGACAGTGAGAAGGGACCTTACGTGCGAAAACAAGTTTTCGAAAAAACAGCAGTTAAAGTTTAACTTAGAAAAACCCTTGTAACTTTTTTAAATATTAATATTTTTCAATCAATTTAGGCTTATTTTCTTCACCGTGGATCACAGTATCAAAATAAAAAACATACAAGTAATGAAATTTTTTTTAATAATTGTTTATATAAATTAATAACAAACTCCCCAAACATAAGAAAAATAATCAAAAAGTTTTCTAAATAGCAACAATAAGTATAAATAAGTGTCACATGTTTGTAAGGGTTTTCGAGGCCACTGATTACGAATATGATGTTAAATTGACAATTTGACAGTTGACAGCTGTCAACTTCTCTAAAAAGTGGTCGTTTTATAAAAAAGACAGTAGTAAGGTTTTTGAGGTCGTTGATTACGAATATGATATCAAATTTGAATTTTAACTGTTGACAGTTGTCAAATAAACTGTCAACTTTTCAAAATAATAAAAAATTATCGTCTTCGTTATTTTAATTTGTATAATAACAAAAAATTAAGTTTTTTCGTATTTTTACTCTTGTTTCTTTTAACTTTAAAAAAAAAAATTTAACACTTCTAATCAACTTATGACTTTTTGGTTTTCACAATCTTAAAGAGCGTTTCAAACTCTATCCGAATAAACAAAAAAGTAAAAAATGATTTTTTGACACGTAAGGTCCTTTTTTATAGACCAGGTCACATATACGCAAATTGAACAAAGAATTGCAAAGAATACAATTATTGCACAAAAATGTTTTTCAAGCTTTAAACGCGTTTTTCTCGTAACAAGATTTTTTAAATTGGTGGGCATCGTAGCGTCTAAACTATTTAATCAATCAACTTCGGGTTTGTGGTTTATTAAAGTTAACTAAATTCTACAGGGGTTATACCTATAATATGATAAAATTGTTAACAATAGAGATTTTTACAAGAGGTCAAATATGGAAAAATAATGCAAAAACGCAGTTTTTTTAAAAATGTGTCCGCCATTTTGTCATTTTGTTAACTTTTTAACTATTTTATAGGTATAACCTATTCTTTAAGATGTCACCTTTATAAAAAATTTTGAGTTTCTGTTTTAGACTAAAAATTGCGCAGTGTAGAATGCCCACCGTTTTCCTCATTTAAAAAAACATTATTTTCTAGATGCGCCATATTGGCCGCCATTTTGCATTTTTTTGAAAATGAAATATATGTTGTAAAAGTTCAAGAATGTATCTTTATTTAAAAAAAAAAATACATCGCTAAGTCATAGCCGTTCTTCGCAAAAAATTGTCAAAGTTTGTGTTTATTTTGGCCTCCGCAATGAGATAGTCCCCTTAAACAAATTAATTGTTTTTTGGTAAATTTTATTTTAAAAAAATTAAAATTTTGATTTCTTTTTATTTCTGAAATTTTTTCTATTTAAATAAATTAAACTCAAAAGTATAGCTTGCAAATGCTAATTTTTATACTTAATTATTTAAACAAATTTGAAATTAGATATAAGGAAGTTATTTTCATAGTTACATATTCTTACAATTTCTTAATAAAATGTTTTAGAAATCAAGGAAAAATGTAATTTAGTATGAGGATTCTATTAAAAGTTAAAAATATTAATAATTTGTTTAAATAATTGAGTATAAAAATTAGCATTTGCAAGCCATACTTTTGAGTTTAGTTCATTTAAATAGAAAAAATTTCAGAAATGAAAAGAAATCAAAATTTTAATTTTTTTAAAATAAAATTTACCAAAAAACAATTAATTTGTTTAAACAATTGTTAAATATTTACATAATACCTTTTATTTTTGTATTTAATTATTTCCTGCGTAAAATGTTGAGAAATGTAAAAAAAAATTTTTTGTTGGTTCATGTTGAAAAAATATACAATTAACAATAAAAAATTGTTTAAACATTTTAAAAATTTATTAAGTTAATACTGCATGTTTATATGTTAATTACGCATTAAATTTCGGGTAAAAAACTCGAAGAAATATACTACAAATTGAATTTTATTCAATCATGTTTTTTTTTTGCAAAAGTTAATTCATTAGCGTGTTGTTTATTTAATAAAAGTGTAATTATATAAAAAATTTTACTTTAGGAATACTAAAACATGATTTCTAATGTACTAAAAAAATTTTTAAATGTTAAAAACTTTATTTTATAGCAACATATTGACTTTTTCATACTTTGTTATAAACAAATAAATATAAATAAACAAAAATTAAAAAATCGGCCTGGAGGAATCAATAAAGAATTTAGTAACGAAGATTTAAAAAAAAATTGTTTAATTTGAATGAAAATTGTGACCTCTAAACTGATTTTGACACAAAAAGTACATTTGGCCTAAGACGTTAAGAACATTGTTTATTTTATAAATAAACAATTAAATTTGCAATAACAATTACAAAAATTAAACAATTTAATTTTTTAATTATTTCATTTGAAACTACATCATTTTCTGAGTATACATACTAAATTTTATAACGATTCGTTTATTCTGTTTCGAGATATTAATTTTTTAATAAAACACTGCAAAAAACTTCAATTGTTTATAACAAAGTGAAATTTAATTTTTTTAAAAAATCCTTCAAGGCATTTAATTAACTCATAATTATGTTTTATTTTCATGTATTACCGAGTAAATACAGTAAATCTCAAAATTTGCTGTTACACTTCAGGAATTCTTACTCTATATAGTTAAAAGAAAAACAAAGTGAAAAATCGAATCCCGAAACTTATTTCTTTATGTTTACAATAATTCGGTAATGTTACTTTCTGTCAAGGTCGGCCACTTTGTGTTTAAAATGCGCAAAGATTAAATTTAAAATGCCTTGACGATTAAATTTTTGTTTATCTTCTATTAATGGTTTTTCACATGATGCACAAAAATTTTTTTGATCTTTTTTTGTACCGAAGTCGCAGAAAACACAATATTCGATTATCCAAAAATGTAATTGAACAAAAAGTTAGGTTTCATCGGATTCACTAAGACAAGCGTCGACAAGCATGCGCGTAAGTGGCGCTAGTGAAATGTCCAAAAAATCGCGAAGGGCTTACCTAGACAGTGGTCCAACCTCGACTATACTCCCTTATACAAAGTATATTATTTTTTGTCCTACCTGCACGGAAAGTGTGTTATTTCGTGCATGTAAGGCGGTCGCAAAGTGAGTGATTCCCGCCCTGAAGTAGGGTGAGCGGGCGCAAAATACATTCTCGCCCGCTGACGTCATAGAGCGGGCGCAAAATACATTCCCGCCCGCTGACGTCATAAGAGAGCGGGCGCAAAGTACATTTCCGCCCGCTAAAATCACAAAATCGGATTTCTTACCGACTAATCTTCTCTAAATACTATTTATTGAATAATAAATACCAATTTTTGTATTATTTTGTAATAAACGACTATTGAATTCCTTCAAATATGTGTGCACTTAATAACCCACTTTCCATGCAGTTCGGACAAAAAACGTTGTTCGCAGCACGGGCGCAAAAGGTGATAGTGTCTCAGGCGAGATTATGGGGAAACCTCGGCGACCCTACGCACCCTCGGCTTCGCCTCGGAGCTTCGGGTCCCCTTGGTTTACCCAATCTCGCCTTCGCCGTAATCACCTGTTTTGCGCCCTTAATACGAAAATAACTATTATCAAAATTTATAAAATTAATAAATATTTTTCTTTTTCACAAAAAATTCTAATTTTGTATTTTTTTCAGAATTTATTTAATATTAATAATCGATTCTATGGGAAAAATTTAATTTTATACATATGTTTAGATGGAGTTTGCTAAAATTTTGTACGTGAATTACGTCACGAATTTCTATTTATATAATGAGGAATAAGCTAAATGGTCATGAAATGAACAACTTGTTTTTTGAAATTATTATTTTTCGAAAAATGATTTTTCACTAGATAATAGTGATATTGCAGAACAATTCTCTTGTTTCTTCTAAATTTTAAAATAAAAAATCTTTTTAAATATTTATAATACTGCACTGAGAAAACATTATACTTAATTTAAAAAGAAAAATATTTTTAAGTGAGTTTATTTAATTGAAATTAGTTTGTATGCTTAATCCCAATATATAGAAAATATGTACTGCTTTGATTGAAAAATATTATTTGTTTGAAAAATTATGTTTAATTTAAACATATTTTCTCTTTTGATTTAAACAAAAATTATGTTTAATATATGTTTGACTCAAACTTAAAAATTGATTATAAATAATTTAAAAACAACCATAACTTATGTTTAAATTAAATATATTACTTCTTTAAATGAACCAAAAAATATGTTTTAGTTAAACTTAAATATGTTTTACTGTATAGCAAAGATATTTTAAGTTTGATTTAAACAAACTATGTTTTAATAAAAATAAATCATTTTCTCAGTGTGCATGAACAGGATAGAGAAATTTTTAGTATTTCAGTCCTGAATATGATTCAATGATAATAAAATATTAATTTATTTCTTTTCTTTATTTCCACCTAACAAAAATTAATCGTTCTAAAGAATCACTCTTATCAAATAAAAAATCTTCAAAAAATGAAACTTTCAAAAAAATATTATTAAAAATTATATTAAAATATTTTTTTAATAATGATATTTCTCTAAATTTATTATTATAATTAAATAAAAATCAATTATTATCAATATTTTAAAATTGAAAATTTCCGAAAATTTAAATTTTGGAACCAATAATTACAATAGAAATTTTTTCAAAGAGTTGCAGTTTGTCGCGCTATCGATGTCAGGGCTGATCGTCCAAAATATAATTTCGTTGTCTCTTTCCGATTTTCGTTCGTTATGCTGGGCAATGCAGCGAGGTTTTAAATCTCAAGGTGAACCGAGCTTTGCCGAACGTACCCGAGCTAGGAACCAATAGGAAAGCCACTCAAGTTCGCAGAGAGAACGTGCGACGTTGAGTGTATTGTATAGAAAATTTACTTCGGGTGTGTTCGGCGAAACTCGGCTTACCGAGGGATTTAAAGCCTCGCTGCATTGCCTGAGCACGGAAAGAAAGTCGAAAAATTTAATGCTCCTCTCGAAATGCAGAATTCGAATTCAGTAAAACATAACTAAAAAACCAGTTAAACCTGACTAATTGAATTAATAAATTGTATTTAAAAATTATGAACCTGTTTGATTAATCCAAAATTTAGATAAGATTAGTTTCGAAAAAAAGGTGTTTGGAAAAGTTTGAATTTTATTTTTTATTCCACA
Organism: Leptopilina syphax; assembly: GCA_032872505.1. NCBI lineage: Eukaryota > Metazoa > Arthropoda > Insecta > Hymenoptera > Figitidae > Leptopilina > Leptopilina syphax. The sequence continues at coordinate 31,806,600 of CM065472.1, forward strand.
GATTTGAATTTTCAGGATTATGTATTTTAAAAAAAAATTATTAATACAGTTTCATTCAAAAAACTATTATCGAAATAAAAGGAGAATTAATATTTAAAACAAATATTTTAATAACCTTATACAAGAAAATTGTAAGGAACGAAAAAATTTCGAACCTTTGGAATTTTTCATAGATTTCTCCGTTTTTTGACAGCTTACGGATGAAAAACTCGTGTTCCCCTATCGCGATTTTGGCTTTTCCGCTTTATTTATAATGACGTGCAATGTTATTTGATGAGAATTAAATTTTAGACGCTGAGCATCCAAGCCAACTTCATGGAGATACAATTAACAACCTTATTTTAACGATCTAAAATATATAATTAATTTTAGGGGTTCTTTTTTGGTGGGTCAGGGAATTGGCACATGGTGGGTTTTGTTTGTTGCAAAAACAAAAATTTATGGCAAAAGATTTTTTCTGAAACGCGATAATCAAAGACCTTTTTTTAACGATTTTAAAATTAATTAATTTTAAGGGTGGTTTTTTGGGGGGGTCCGAGTATTGGAACAGGGTGGATTTTGTTTGTAGGAGAAATACAAATTTTTTGGCAATAGATTTTTTCGAAAACGCGACAATCAAAGACCTTTTTTATGACCTTACAATTAATTAATTTTAGGGGTGGCTTTTTCACCCCCTGATGTAAAATAATTAATATTTATGTTGAATAATGATTTTTTATGTAATTTTTTGAGTCCTAAAGCAAAACATTTTGATTTAAAATAAAAAAAAATTTTCGTTCATTTGAACGATCAGAACTTTGGTATCATATGTTTTTTTGTATATTTATTAAAAAAGTATCTGTCTAATTCATGTATTATAGCTGGTGGTCCGACCTTGACAAAATGCACTATTGTCGAATTCTTCTAACCAAAAAGAGATGCGTTTCCGGATTCACTGCAAAAACAAGTGTCTCATTTTGAGACGTTTTGTCCTATATTTGAAACACATAAGATATCTTAGTCCACATATTTGAAACAGATATGTGTCTCATTTTAAGGCGTTTCAAAGTGTCTTACACATTTAGCAATGCATTTTGAGACACAAAATGTGTTTCTAGTATCCGTCTCACACTAAGAAGACGTTTTACGTGTCTTATCTGACATACAAAATAAAAAAGTCTATAACTGTCATTTGTTTTTAGGTTGTTGTTAGCTTGTTCATCTACGGGAAAAACAACCTAAAAGCAAATGTCAGTTATAGACTATTCTATTTTGTGCGGCAGTTATACGCATTGAGTTATCTTTAATGTCTTAAAATGAGACACGAGATGAAATTAAATGTCTCAATATAAAACTGATTTTGTACCTCAATGGTTTAAACACTTAAAGCAACTCATTTTAAGACACGAGTGAGATACCAGTTTTTGCAGTGTTCGACTTTTCACTTTATTTTTTTCAATCATAAATCCAACAATACTTCTGCATGCTTGTCTTGACGATTCCATGTTTTTTTATATTTTATTAATGGTTTTTCACATGATTCACAAAACTTTTTTTGAGCTTTTTTTGTACCGAGGTCATAAAAAACACTACATTTAATTCTCCGGAAATGGAATATAACAAAAAGTTAGGTGTCACTAAGACAAGCTTTGCCAAGCATGCGCGTAGGTGGCGCTAGTGAACTTGTCCAAAAAATAGCGAATGGCCTACCTTCCCAGGTGCGAATTTAGGTTGGCCCAAGATTGGCCTAACTTTGGCAAGCGAAGTTTTGGTTGCCAGAGTTTGCCCAACTTTGGCAAGTACTAGTGCCCACAGTTGGCCCGACTTTGCAAGCCAACTATTAAATGCAGAGTTTAACCAACCGTCGGGCCAACTTTGGCGACAAAGGTTGGCACAACTCATCCAAACGTAGTTTAAAAGACTTTCAGTTTCGGTCGGCCAAACTCTGGGCCATGGTTGGCCCGACTGTTGCAGCTTAAATATACATTTTGCGTTATGCACTCCCATGTGAGCGTAGCGTAGTGGTCAGTGTATAAGTTTTCGGTGCGTTAGGTTAGGGGTTCGATCCCAGCGAGCGATAGATATTTTCGAAAATGTATGTATGAGATTGTGTTTAATAATAATAGGTAAAGGTTATATCTGATTTTCCCGCTAATTATAACCTGTTAATTGTTTAAATAATTTAGTTTTTTAATAATTTTTTACCTTTGGCTGTTGAAGTTGGCCAAACTTTGAAAATTGTGGTTGGCCCAACTTACGCATCTAAAGTTGTGCCAACTTTAGCGTCAGTCTTTGGACCAACCATTGAAATGTATAGTTGGCACAACATATGCATTGTAAGTTGGGCCAACTTCCTTATGAGTAGTCGGGCCAACCATCGTCGCCATTAGACGGCGAACCATTATCATCTGTATGGTCGGCCCAACCTCTGGCACGAGAAGTTGGACCGACTTTGTAAAAGTTGTCCCAACTATGGGCTGACCAAAAAATCGCACCTGGGTTGACAGTGGTCCAACCTCAACTATACTCCCCTCCTTTTTTTGAGTGGAAGAGGTGAAAATGCTTTATTCATTTGCTATTCTAAGGACTGTCTGGGACTCAGATGACCCATAATAATAATTATTATTGCTGTCAATTTTTTTCCATAGAATCTTTTTGGGAAATCTGCATATAGCTACCTTGTTTATTAATAATTAATCAAATAATTTTATGTTTTCTTAATATTATAATAATTATAATAAATTAAATGGATAATTTACTATCGCACTAAATATTGAAAAAAAAATCCACGTCTTTTTCCAGTTCATTTACACCACCCCAATGGGAAATGCCAGTGTAGTGCTGATGTTTACCACTGGCTTAGTACTCAGACGATTGCTCGGCGTAGTCTAGCCGAGCCTCGACAATTAGTGCTGGCGCAGTACAGAATTTTTGTTTCGCCAAAGCTTGGACAAGCCACGGCGGGAAGTGCTGGCTGAGTATAGAAAAATTGTTCACGACGCTCTTTGCCAACATTGCTTTTTTGACATAAACTTGAAAAAAATCATAAAAAAAATTTATGAATGTTTATAAATATAAATGCATTGAAAAAAATTAATATTTTACTTTTCAGTTGTTCATTTTTTATTCTTATTAAAAATAATAACAATTTAACACAATTGTCTAATTTTGTAAATAATAAATAATTGAAACAAAATTTAAACTTTAATCTCAATAATAATTTGGTTCTTATTAAAATGCTATTATACTTCTTACTATAAATAAAAAATTATTATAAAATTACCACGTAATTTAAGAATTACGTAAAATATTAAATGCTATACGTAAAGTAATTTAATTTAATTATTAAACATTTAGTTTAATTTATTTTATTTCAATTTATTATTTCTAACGTATCCCTATTTTTTTCTCATCTTTGACTCAATAATTGTATGTCTGAATGATACTGAGATATTAATACTTTACTGCACACATGTGTCGTTAGCATAGTGGTTAGAGCGTTAGTCTGTTAGTCCGTAGGTTGTAGGTTCGATTCCCCTCGTCAGAAATTTTGTTTATTTTCATAGGTTTGCGATATTTCTAGATTCCAATCGTTAGGTACTAAAATATGAAAATCTAATGCACACTCATTGTAATTGTCTATTATTTAATTTTTAAATGTTATAAACAATTTTTTTTACTTCATTTACTATATCCATTGTTAGTCTACATCTTTAATACAATTTCTTTATAAGAAGAGAAATATTTTATGAATAATAACTATTTATTAATATTATTTACCATTTTGTTGTTAAATTATTTATAATTATTAATTTACGACTAATTAATAACAATACGGCATTTATTGCGGCAATATTCTCAGCCAGCACTGGTCCAGTGCTGCGCCAGCGCTGTCTGGCAGCACTGACAGACAGTACTTCGGCAGCGCCAGACGGCGTTATCATCCCAGTGCCATGCCAGTGCTGGCTCTCAGCCTTGCCGCCAGTGCTGCCAGTGCTGGCGCAGTACTACGCCAGTTGTAAATTTCCCATTGGGACTTAGAGAAAAATGTGATAATAAATAATTAATTAATAATATTAAATGCAAACTATTAAATTAAACCGTTTTAAAACTTTCCCGTTTTATATAATTAGACTGTAAACTTTCTTCGTAATAAATCAATAATAAAAAACATTAATTATAACATTACAATAAAAAAAAATTGCGAGTTTTTAACAAAAATCAAATAATAATACAGAAATAACAAAAGACTTATAACTACATTAAGGGTAAGTCCAAGGTGCGAAATGTAAACAAACCAAAAGGTAAACAAACCAAACACAAAAATCGCTTTTTTGTAACAGCCATTTCTTTTGCAAAAATTAACATTTTTACACTTTCTCTACAAAAATGGAAAATTAGAGTTTCAAAGTGTCCAAAAAAGTCATTTTTGGCTATGAGCAATAAAAAGCAATTAGTAAAATAACTAATATAAATGACCTGTAAAATAGCATTTTTTACGCGTCGTGAAAAATAAACTGTTTGAGTATATCAACCGCACGGATGATGAAGAAGTTAAATGTCAGCGATTGGACCTTCAACATGTGGAAGGGTAAATTTTTCCCTTTCCTCCTTGAAATTACAAGAGAAAGGGTAAAAACTTCTTCATCGTCCGTGCGGTTGATATAGTCAAACACTTCATTTTTTCGCGATCTGAGACTTTGTTGCTCTCTGCGCAAGCGCAGAGCGTACTAAGAATGCATTGACAGCACCATGTGAAAGTGCACATTTTGTTTTGATTGAAACTTAGTTGTTTTCTCATTTTTTTCAGCTATGCAAGGCGTAGTAACCAAATAGAATACGTCAGTTCACCATTTTCATAAAGAAAATATGAATTTATATTTATGTACGAAAATGAGACGTCGTGCAAAAATGCTTCAAAATAGCGCATAGTGAAGCATTTTTGCACGAGGTCTCATTTTCGTACATAAATATAAATTCCAATTTTCTTTATGAAAATGGTGAACTGACGTATTCTATTTGGTAACTACGCCTTGCATAGGTGAAAAAAATGAGAAAACAACTAAGTTTCAATCAAAACAAAATGTGCACTTCCACATGGTGCTGTCAATGCATTCTTAGTACGCTCTGCGCTTGCGCAGAGAGCAATAGAGTCTCAGATCGCGAAAAAATAAAGTGTTTGACTATATCAACCGCACGGACGATGAAGAAGTTTTTACCCTTTCTCATGTAATTTCAAGGAGGAAAGGGAAAAATTTCCCTTTCCACATGTTGAAGGTCCAATCGCTGACATGAGACTTCTTCATCGTCAGTGCGGTTGATATACTCAAACAGCTTATTTTTCGCGACGCGTCAAAAATGCTCTTTTACAGGTCATTTTAATTAGTTATTTTACTAATTGCTTTTTATAGCTCATAGCCAAAAATGATTTTTTTGGGCACTTTGAAACTCTAATTTTCCATTTTTGTAGAGAAAGTGTAAAAATGTTAATTTTTGTAAGAGAAACGTCTGTTACAAAAGTGCGATTTTTGTGTTTGGTTTGTTTACCTTTTGGTTTGTTTACATTTCACAACTTGGACATACCCTTAATATTAATAGTAAACATAAAAAATTGTAATAAATAACAGTAATAATAAGAATAATAATAATAAAAAATAATAATAAATTTTTTTATTATACTTTTTCTTTATTTACTAAACTCGTTTAATTGTATAAATAAATATAAAAATAACTAAATAATAAATTAATATGCACGAAATAAATAACTAAATATTAATAGAAAAAAAAACAAAAATAAAAAATGTTTAAAAGAAAAAGTTTTAAAAGGATTTTAAAAAAAATTTTATCAATAATATTCATTTCAAGAATATTTTTTCTTTCTTTCTTTTTAATTAAAAAGTCATAAATAAAAAGAGATGAAGGAAAAATACAAAAAAAGAAGAGAAATAAAATTCTCCCTCGTCTGTGTGTGAAAATTCTTTCAACGTTTCCGTAATCTATTTTTCAGCGTAGTGACTGCAACTACAATAATTTTTCCACGTATTATCTACAGTGTCTTCTTCTTTTGTATGAAAACCAGGTCAGCAAGTAAAGTGTCTCTGATACTGAGAGGCTCAACTTGGATGGTGGACAAGACACCATTTTTTTTATTACTTTTTATATAAATGTTTTTTTTTTCTTTAATTTATATATTTTTAAAAAGTTTTTTTAACATCCTGTAAATTTTATTTATTATCAATTCCGATTTCTTTTTAGGAAAAAAAATTTTTCTTTTAATTCATTTTGCATTTTTTCAAAGTTTATTTTTCATTTTGAATTTAATTTTTTCCATCATTTTGTATTCAATTACTTCCTCATAGAGGAAGTATTGTAATATCAAAATTTTTCGAGTTTGATTTTTTGACGTATCTTTATGTTATTTGACCTCAGGAGTTCAAAAATGACATTTTTAAAAAATGTCATTCCGTATGTGTGTGTGTGTGTGTAAACATCACATTTTCATAAATATCTCGAAATCATGAAGAGCTTTTCGGTTGAATTTTTTTTTAAATTGTAGATCTCACCTGCGGACATAAAATGAGAGTACTTTGTGATAGATTAATAAAGTTTAACTAAATTTTTTTTGGATTTTTAATTTTGCAAAAAAACGTTTTTTGCCCCTAACTTTAAAAAAAAGTACGGTCTGCGCACGCGCAGCGAGCAACAGAGTTCACGTCGCGAAAAATTAAACTGTTTGACTATATCAACCGCACGGACGATGAAGAAGTTTTTACCCTTTCTCTTGTAATTTCAAGGAGGAAAGGGAAAAATTTACCCTTCCACATGTCGAAGGTCCAATCGCTGACATGGAACTTCTTTATCATCCGTGCGGTTGATATACTCAAACAGTTTATTTTTCGCGACGCGTCAAAAATGCCATTTTACAGGTCATTTTATTTAGTTATTTTACTAATTGCTTTTTATTGCTCATAGTAAAAAACAATTTTCTTGGACACTTTGAAACTCTAATTTTCCATTTTCGTAAAGAAAGTGTAAAAATGTTATTTTTTGTGGGAGAATTGGCTGTCGCAAAATTGCGATTTTAGTGCTGGTATAGTAACCTTTTGGTTTGTTTACATTTCACAACTTGGACATAGCCTAAGTTTTATAATAATTAAAGATGACCGACTGACAAAATCATTATTTTATTATTATAAAAATATTTTTACTGTAATTTCTTCAAAATAATTTGTATCATTTCAATTCATTTAAAATTTTCTAGAATTTTTAACTAAAATTCTACTTTAAATCAATAACATCAATTATTATATAATTAAACATTTTTAAAAATTAATTCTACAGAATTGTTAGTTAAAAGTACGAAAAATAATAATTTAATTTTACGAGAAATCAATTATTTAAATACAAAAATAAATAATATTGAATGTTTCTTAAAATTTAATTTTTACGAAGAATTGTATTAACAACTTTTGAAAATGTATAATTTCTTTTAAGGAATTTAATTCAAATTTTAATGAAATTTATTATATTAAAGAATTTTATAACAATTTTTGAAAATAATTGACTTCTTGAGAAGAATTTTTGAAAAATTTTTGCCAATAATTTAATTTAAATTCTTGAGAAGAATTTCCCTATCTATTTATAAAGATAATTTAATTCTTGACGAGAATTTTTAAAAAATTTTTTAAATAATTTAAATTCTGCAAAGTATTTAATTACTTTTCAAAAGATTTGAATTCTTATGATGAATTTTGATATTTATCAAAATAATTGAATTTTGGAAAAGAATTTTATAAAAATTCCTTAGAATAGGGTAAGTCCGGGGGAGATGGCCATAGTTTTTTTAAAATAGTGTAAAATTTATAAAAAAGCTTTTTTTGTCTAAACTTTTATTGATAATTAAACATTGAACACTTAACTTGAAAATAAAGAAACATAAAATAAAATATTTTCATTGCAACAATCTTAAAATTGACATTTTCGAAAAAGTGCATTTGGCCATTTCTCTGGAATGTCCGGGTGAGATGGCCACATGTGTTCGGGAGAGATGGCCACTACCTATAATTTTTGGCTTTTATCTTAAATTTAATTTTTAATCGTTCACATCACTTTCCTCTTTTTCTGGTCGCATTTTGAAAATTTTTCATGGGGTTCAGAGCAGTTTTCATGTAGCCACAAGTGTCAAATTTTGCATTGAATTCAATCTTCAATTAATGTCGTTCGGTTGTAACTTTTAGCACAACCTACAAATAAATCTCCATCTCTGGTGTCAATTAGATCAATTATTTCGTTCTCAGACATTTTTAATTTGCTTTTCTTTAATATTTCTCAAGTATCTAACATTAACATAAAAAAATTTTAAATAAAAGTCATTAATGGCCATCTTACCCAAAAATTCATGATAAAAGTAAACATCAAAATATTAAATAAATAAAATAATTTTTCCTTTCATTTTTCGTTTATATCGAAGCGTGGGTTATACACTACTCAATAAAACTTAAATTTAAAAATTATGTTAACAAATAACAATATAGCAACAAGAAATCTGAAATTTTCAAATTATTTTGGACCCATGCAAAAAAAATAAACAAGGATTACACTTACAGCTTCATTATTTTTCATCAAATTATTGTTTAGATTTATTATTAATCACAAAAGGTTGAAGAATAACCCATAAAAAGTGATATTTCTTTACAAATTCTGTAAAATATTCGAACTGGCCATCTCTCCCATATGGCCATCTCCCCCGGACTTACCCTAATTGATTTTATGGGAAGAATTTATGCGATTTTGTTGTTTATCAAGCTAATTGAATTCTTTTGCAAAATTACTTAAAAATTTTTAAAATAATTGGTTTTGCAACGAATTTAATTGTTTTATTGAATAATTGAATGTTTCTTAAAATTGAATTTTTCCTTAAGTTTCAGTAACATTTTTAATAATAATTGCATTTTTCAAGGAATTTATTTAAAATTGTATTAAAAATATTAAAAATTCTGCGATGAAAATAATTGAATTCATAAATGAAATTTTATTATTTATGAAAATAATTGAATCTTTTCGTAGAATTGTATCAAAAAGTTTTTTCTATAATTAAATCTGTTGATAAATTTTATATAGTAAATATTGAAAATTATTGAATTGCAAAAAACTTTTAAAAGTAATTTTGAACTTTTGCAAAGATTTTTTATAAATTTTTGAAAATAATTGAATTTTTGGCGAAAAATTTTGCTATTTGTAAAGATAATTGAATTCTTGACGACATACTCGTGGAAATTTTTAAAAATAATTGAATTTCTTCAAAGAATTTTATTACTTTTGAAAATAATTGAATTCTTGGGATGAATATTGTCTTTTAAAAATAATGTAGGTCATAACAAGTTTGTGCAGATTATAAGAATTTAAAATACAACCAACCTCTAAACATAATTGAGACAAAATACTAATCTTACAAATTTTATAAATTTCATGAAAAATTTCACCGATCATAAATTTCAAGATTTAAAAGTTTGAAAACAAATGTTTCCCATTGAAAGTTTCAACGGCGCTTTGCTAAATTTGGTGTTAATTTATCATTAAAAGATAAAAGAAAAAATAAGGGAAATTTAGGGGAAATTTTCAAAATAGGGTACGTTTAGGGGCCAAAATTAAAAAAGGGGACTTTTAGGGAAATAGGGGACAAACTGTGAAGCCTGTATAAAATAAAACTCAGGCGTGAAGAATCGAACCCCAGTTTTTTGCTTTATGAGTCCTGTAGTTGAACCACTGAGCTATCTTACTTTCTTTTCTCTGTATTATAATTATTGCAGTCATTATGACTATTTAATGATTTTTAATTATAATTTATTCAGTTTTTGCATTTTTAATTCTAATAATTTTTATAATTACTGTAATTATTATAAATATTATAAAAATTATAATAAATATATTTATTTAAATTAAATTTGAATTATTAAGGTACTGCCACAGCTCTTGTCGACAGCTGCCTGCGCAGGCAGCTGTCTTCAATTTAGGCGGAAGGTTTAAATTAATATTAAAATTAAATTAATAATTTTTTATTTTTAATTGTAATAATTAAATTACGCCTACGGCGCCCTCGACCTCTACTCGTGTCACAAAAATCACCGTAAGTAAATGGCTGCCTTTACGTACCTTGTTGCTTAATATACTATTTTATTAAAAAAAACGTTATGTGAATTTAAATCTTCGGCCTAATTGAGGTCGGCTGCCTGTGCAGGCAGCTGTCGATAAAGAGCTGTGGCAGTACCTTTACAGTCAGAGTTACTAATCTATACTCCGTCGGTAAAACAGAAGCGCGGGAATTTTAAATCATAAATTTTTCAGATTAGGAACAAAAATGTTTCTTGTTAATAAAATAAAAAAAGGACTCCAATCATTATTATTGAATCTTTAACTAAGTTTTTAAATAATTAATAATAAACATTTAAATAAATAAAAAAACTTGTGTATCAAATAAATATTAATCATTTTCATACAATTCCTTTTATAAGAAAAGTTTTCTTTTACCAAATAAAAACCGAAAATTGAAACTAATTTAAAAAAATTTAACTTAAATTAAAAAATAAGTTACTTACCCAAATGCATCCCGGCTCCTGTACCATGCACGCCAATATCTCCTTGAGATGAACACCAAACGATCTTGAATCGGCTTCGGTGACATTTGTCGTGACATTTTCATGATCAATGATATTCGTGTGATTTGTCCGCCACGCTGGATCCTTGACTATTTGCGCGGCATAATATACAGAGCACGACAAAATTCCAATACTTATTGCCGTGTAGACTCGTAAACTCGGGACCGGCAAACGGTCCAGAAACACCATAGGCATGTTAGACTCAATGTTTTTCTTAAAATCTTCAATTACTTCAGCTCCAAATTGATGCTGCAAAAAAGGAATAGAAAAAAATATTAACATCATTTTTATATTATAGAAAAAAAATAAAAATTTGATTTTTGTTATTAAAATGGCAAGAAAAATATTTCAAATAACAAAACGGTTTATTGGTCAATTTTTTAAGGCATGACATCTTTTCAAGCTGTCACTTTCTTTTTATTTCTTATTTTCAAACATTTAAATTTTAGTTTATTTTATTTAATAAACATTTTACTCAAAGAAACTTATTATTACACGAGTTTCTAATATATACTCCGTCGGTAAAACAGAAGCGCGGGAATTTTAAATCATAAATTGTCAAATTAGGAGAAAAAAAATGTCTTCTGCTAATAAAATAAAAAACGACTGAAATAATTATTCTTTAATTTTTTAAGGTGACATTTTTATTTTTATACATTTTTATTTAAACCATATATTTAAAACTAAATTTGAAAAATTTAATTTAAATTTAATTATAAATAAAAAAAAAATTTTTATCTTAATTTAAATTTAAATTTACAAACATTAAAAATTAAAAAATTAATAAAAAAAATTATTTAAAAAAACATGAAATTAATAACAAATTTGAAAAAGATATACAAACAACGTCAGCATAACCTCAAAATTTGTAAATGTTTCTTTCGTATACAATTGGCAACGACAGCTTTTTACGTATGCCAAAGGAAATTCTGAGGTGTAATTATTTTTAATTTTTTATGACGGACGGGTTAACAAACGCGTGCATAACTCAATGATACCGGAAGCAATAACCTTTAATCATTCTTTATTATATAGTATTATAAATTTAATCCCATTATTTATCATTCCCGTCATTTCCCTTTTAGTAATTTTTAAATATTTTTAATAAGTTTTTATTACACGCAAACAACAACAACAACAATAGTAATAATAATAATAATAATAATAATAATAATAAAAATAATAAATAATATAATCCATAAATTATGTAAGACATTTGGGGGGGGTCTGCTAGATCTTACGAACAATAGAAAAAATGGCGCTAATGTATGTAAAATATCTTACAACGGCGAGGGGTGGTCAAATTTTCCTGAAAAATGTGTTACTTAATTTATGGATAATTATGGTAATTTATGATTTGTTATTTAGCTAAATTCGTATATTTTTTGTGTCAATTGGCAATTCTTGAGTTTCCAATCTAAGTCCTGTCGGTAATGCAGATAATTGCAGGCGGGAAGTTCAAAATAGTTAGTGGTATATTTTTAAAATAAATTTTGAAAATAATGAAAACAATTAAAATAGTAAAAAAGAAGAAATAAATTACATTTTTTATCCTGAATTTACAGTAAAAATAAAAAGAAAAATTTTTACGATATTACTGCGTCAATAATGGGGGGAAAATTTTCCAGAAATAAAAGACGTTTTGAATATATAACAAAGATTTTATCATTGTTTTTATGTTCTTTTGTGTTACAAAATATATATATATATTTTGTATTATGTTTATATATATATATATATATATATATATATATATATATATATATATATATATATATATATATATATATATATATATATATATATATTTATACAAGAGCTTCAATACGTAAGTGAAGGGCTTTCTTTCAGTGCTTTACAATAACCTTGAAATAATTTACAAAGTCGCAAATGGATTTTTCTGGCGTTACACTGGCGAAAATTCTCTTTCACTCAATTTTCTTTAACACACAGAAAATACAATTTACAACTTTAATCCATATATGAAATATTCAACAACATTCGTATTGTTACGTCCGTAACTTCTTAATATGCTTAAATTATCTATAATATTCAGGTGTGTATTTCTTTTAAACATATTGAATTATACATATATATTATACTAACGTATTTGAAATACGTATTCATACAATCTCTTCATATTATTGCATTATATTCAATATATTTAATAAGAAGGTAATTGTCATTATAAATTTGATATGTATTTAAACAAACTTATAAATTATAACAAATCCAAGAAAGATGGGTAATACTTTTCATGTAAAAAGAATAACGATAATCCATCAAACAGATTAATATAATCCCATAATCATTGGAGTGTATAAAACAAGCAGGCAGGTGTCTAATTTCTGGAAACTGAACTGAGAGGTACAACGGTCGCCCCTCAGCCCCCCTTAAACTATCGCTCTGGATTGCAACCTAGCAGCCACAAAAGAGAGAGACAACAGTCGCCCAGCAGTCACAACTGAGAGAGAAAAATAATCACTCCTCACGCCTCTTAGACAGTCATCACGGCATTGCAGCTAGTCGCTCCAACCCCCCTTAAAATCCAACCAACATCGACACGTGTATGATTCCAAAGAATTGATGAAGACAGTTTTGTATAAAAGGGGATATGATTTCTACTCAAATCAGAGAGTAACTATTTAGAAATCAACCTGAACACATCGTTCAGTACAAGAGACAGAGAGTAGTTTTTTTTTAAATCAACTTGAACACATCGCTTAGTAGAAGAGAGTAATTTTTTGGGAATCAACCAGTTTACATCGTCCAGTCAACGTTAGCACATCACATAGTTACAAGTGAATTCAAAGTACATCTTTGAAAAGTGAACAGTATATCTTCAAGTATTCTTTTCAAAGTGCATTGTTCGAAAGTGAACAATATATCCCCAAGTGTTAAAATTGAAGTGAACTGTAAATCAACCTTTTATTATACACCAATTTGCAAAATATAAATTTTAAACAATTTCCAAAATTATTAAATTGGAAATAATCTCAACAATCAAAGATCTAATATTGAAACAACACATTCCAAATTTCGAACCATCGAAATTTGCTCAAGAGGCGACAACCGTCTGGAAGAAAGCAGATATTTTCAAAATACAATACACTATCTCATTAGTGTAAACAAGAGGATTAATACCCAACCATTAAGGACAACAAGCAGAAGGCCCCTTTTCGTCTACCGCTCAACACCATTGAGATCGGACAACAGATTATCATCACACCACCAGTAATCGTTATTCTTTAAGTAAGATTTATAATTTTGTACTCATTGTAATTTTGTCAACTCTTTTCTTTCTTGTTGGTTTTTAAATAAATTATTCTCTCACATTTAGTAGGCTCATTGACTTATCCTCATCCCAAATTAGATTCATTTATGAAACTAATTTAAAACGAGGAACGCTAGGTATATTTAAAAAGGTTTCTCGTTTTGACGTAACAGAAGCCCTTTTAAATTTTGGTGCATCGGCCCGGGAAAATTATAAAGTCGATCAGCCATATAATTTTGTCAAATTTTTTAATAACATTCGAAAATTTTAATGATTATAATTTTTAAATTAATGAAATAATTTAATAAAAATAAATAAATCAATGAGTATACCAATTGTTTAAAAAAGGAAAATTTTTTTTTTGTAACAAATAATAATAACAAATAATATCAACATACAATAATTGAAAATAATCAGTATCATAAAAAAATTAAAAAAAAATTTTTTTTATTAATTTAACACATCTTATGCTAATTGATAACATTATACAAGATTTAAGTCGCAAGGTGCATTCATAAATATACATTTTATATTGGTATTGATGAATAGAGGTTCGAGTCCTCTTAACTTATAAATTTTTCTTTAATGTGCATGGTGCATTTATTAATTCAATTCTGTATTAATAAATAGAGGTTCGAGTCCTCTCAACTTATAATTTTTAAAGTTGCAAGGTGCATTCATCAAATTAAATCCTTTGTTATATTACTGAATAGGGGTTCAAGTCCTCTAGACTTATGGAATTTTTTGTCTTGTATATGAATCATTTTTGACATTTAATTTGTGCTAATACAAAATTTGTTTTGTTCATTTAATTGTGATTTGTTATTATTATTACATGTTTAAAAATATTTTATTATACTGAAGCAAGATAAAAAAATTAACCACAAAAGAAAAGTGTATTTTATATTCAAGAGACAAGATTGACAATTTTACAATTAACACTATGTTAGTTTTTAATGTCTTCTTCGAAAAAAAATACTACCAATTCCTCACATTTAACTCGTTTACAAATAAAGAATAATCCAGAATTAGCATTGAATTCAGGAATTCCTAATTATAAAATAAAACCATCAACAAGTACACCCAGATATTCTAAAGAAAACCCTAATCCCTTAGAATTACAGGAACAGTTTGACTCAGGGTATATTAAATCTCAACTTTTTGATACAGACGATAATTCATTCGACAGTGACAGTAACGATAGTGAAAATACCATAACTGAAAAAACCTTAGTGGATCAGAATTCAAATAAAAGCTTAAATAAGTCTTTAACTGGCGAAATTAAAACAAACGATAACTCTGAAAATAATTCTTTTGACAACACTAGAGATAGTAACAATTTTGAGGAAAACATGGCTCTTCCAAATAATCAGCAAGTGTCTTTTTTTAGAAACAATACCAATGTTTGATGGAAAAAACATATCACTATCTATATTTATTGAAAGTTGTTTAGAAGCAAAATTTATGCTTCCTGATAATGCACAAGTACAAACAAATTTAGTAAAATTAATTAGGAGTCGAATTTCGGGTGAAGCAAGAAGAATTATAATAGGAAATAATTTTAATACAGTAGAACAGTTAACAGAAAGATTAAAACAAATTTACGCGCCAGCAAAGTCTGTATATCAGTTACAAGGAGAACTAGGAGCAATATATATGTGGGAACACGAAAATGTAATTTCTTATGGGTCAAGAATCGCAGAAGCAGCAGAAAGAATATTAGACGCGCATAGGATTAGCAATGAAAATAGAGTAGATGAACCATTTAAAGCAAGTTTAGATAAAACAACTGTTGATTGTTTTTCGCGAGGACTTAGACCAGAAATTGAAATAAGAATTGGAACAGCAGATACATTTCAAGATATAGTTAACAAAGCAGTAGAAATAGAAAGAAAATTGTTATCACACCGCGAACTAAGAAAAAATGAGCATAATACTGAATATAATTCTCATCCTAAAAATAATAAAGACTTTGCTAAAACAACAAAAATTAATATCGCTCAAGATAACATAATAACTTGTTTAGTTTGTGGAAAAAAGGGTCATTTTGCAGTAAACTGTTTTCAACTTAATAAATTGATAGGACCAAGAAGAGAAAACTCCTTTTATCCAGGATCACGACAAAATTTTTCAAACCAGAATCAAAATCGATTCAACAATCCAAATCCAACGTTTAATAGATTTCAAAGTCAAAACTTTTACAAAAATCCTCAACAAAATCACTTTCAAAATCAATTTAGAAACACATCACAAAATCAGTTTAGAAACATACCACAAAATCAATTCCGAACTCCATACCAAAATCAAAGACAAAATCAACAACAAAACATTTTCCAAAATCAACAAAGAAATTTCTCTCAAGAACCAAGAACTAACAATACTACAAACTTTGCGAATAGAAGTATAACGTGTAATTATTGCAAAAAATTAGGACACATTTCCACCAATTGTAGGAAAAAGATGTGGGATGATAACAATAGACAACAACAAACAAATTCTCAAACACAAAATCAGGGAAACTCCAAAATTCCTCTTCAGTAGGGTGCTCTGAGGAAGAATTAAGAAGAAATTACTATGCATCCAGAAACATTAATTTAGCAAAAACTAATGCAATCCCATACATTCGAATTGATACTAAAGAGTTAAAAGTTCCAATAACAATGATGATTGACACAGGAGCAGGACCAAATTTATTAAAAATTCGCGCATTAAATCCTGATATAAAAATTGATGAAAATAAGTGTCTTAAATTAACAGGAATTAACGATCACGCAGTTTATACTTTAGGACAAGTAGAAATTAATATTTTCGGGATTCCAACAATTTTTAATTTATTACCCAATGAAGTTCCAATCGAACATGACGGTATTTTAGGAACAGAATTTTTTGTCCAGAATAAAGTAAAAATTAATTATGAAGAAGGACATCTAGAAATCAATAAACAAAAATTTAATTTTGATTCAAAAAATTATTTTACAATACCACCAAGGTCCATCTGTAACATTCATGTAAAGATTTTAAATAAAAATAAAAACGAGGGTTTTATTCCAAGATTAGAAGTAAAAGATAGTGTTTACTTAGGTGATGCAGTAGTTTCAAACATAGAAGGCATAGCTTATTTAAAGGCAATTAACACACTGAATGAATCAATTGACATTCCAATTTTTGAAATAAATTTAGAAGATTTTGATGAAATAAAACAAGAAACTCCAAAAAACAAATCTGATATTAAAAATGAAGACTCATCAATTAAACAAATAATTGATGTATTTTCAAAAAATATTAAATCAGAAAATGTTTTCAACATTACAGGCAACGATAGAGTCGAAGAAATTAAAAAATTACTTCGTCTTGAACACTTAAACAAAGAAGAATTAGAACACATCATGAACTTGGTAAAAAATTATTCAGACAGATTTCATATACCTGGAGAATATTTAGAAGGAACAGATCTCATAAAACATAGAATCATAACGACAGACGATACACCAATTATAACCAAACAATACAGATTTCCGCCTGTTCACAAAGAAGAAATGACACGCCAAGTAAACGAACTATTAAAACAAAAAATTATTAAAGATTCGGACTCACCGTACAATACACCAATATGGATTGTACTAAAGAAAAATGACTCACAAGGGAATAAAAAATGGAGATTAGTTTTAGATTTCAGGAAAATTAATGAACGCACGGTAGGTCAATTTTACCCACTACCTAATATTACGGACCTACTGGATCAACTCGGAAATGCTCAATATTTTTCAGTTTTCGACTTGGCGTCAGGGTTCCACCAAATCAAAATGGATCCTAGAGATTCTTACAAGACAGCTTTTTCAACTCCATTTGGACATTATGAATTCGACAGAATGCCTTTTGGACTGAAAAATTCACCAAGTACATTTCAAAAACTTATTGATCAAGTATTATTAGGTTTACAAGGATCAGAACTATTTGTTTACTTAGATGATATTGTGATTTATGCAGACACCTTGGAGGAACATGAAGAAAAATTTTCTAAACTTATGGAACGATTACGTTTTGCTAATTTAAAATTACAGCCAGACAAATGTGAATTTTTGAGATTAGAGGTAGGATACTTAGGACACATAATAGATAAAAACGGGGTAAGACCCGACCCGAAAAAAGTAGAAGCGGTAAAGAAATTTCCAAAACCAAAAAATGTAAAAAATATAAAACAATTTTTAGGATTGGCAGGTTACTATCGAAAATTTATAGACGGATTTTCAAAAATCGCTAATCCTTTAAATCAACTTTTAAGAAAAGATATTCCTTTCCTTTGGACTGATAAACAACAGACAGCTTTTGATATGTTAAAAAATAAACTATGTGAGGAACCACTACTGAGAAGACCCGACTTTTCACAACCTTTTATACTGACAACAGACGCTTCAGGTTTCGCAATAGGAGGGATTTTATCGCAAGGAGTGATTGGAAAAGACCAACCAGTCGCCTACACGTCAAGAACTTTAAATGAATGTGAAAGAAAATACGACACGTACGAAAAGGAAGCCTTGGCCATCATATATAGTGTGCAACATTTTCGACCATACCTTTATGGTAGAAAATTTACATTGGTAACGGATCACAAACCATTAGTTTGGTTTCAAAATTCTAAAGATCCCTGCTCAAGAGTAACAAGATGGAAGCTGAAACTTGCAGAATACGATTTTAACGTGGTCTACAAAGCAGGCAAAACAAATGTCAATGCTGATGCCTTATCCAGAAATCCAGTTGAAGATATTATTGAAGAAAAAGTACAAGGAATAAAAGAAGAAAAAATGAAAACTCAGGAAATACAAGAAAATATAATGAAATGTGTGCAAGAAAAAATTGAAAAATATATACATTGTGTAGCAAATGAAAATAAATACTACTTGAATTCGGAGATAATAAGAAATCTCCATGATATGGAAAAATTATTTAAGGACAATGAATCCTACGAAGACTCGGAAATATTAAGAATTCTTCGATCTATTAAAAAATTATTTGAGGACAATGAATCCTACATGAATTTGGAGATAAAGAAAAGTCTCCAATCTATTGAAAGAATATTTAAGGACAATGAATCCTATTTGAATTTGGAGATAAGAAAAAGTCTCCCACATATTGAAAAAATAATTAATGAATGCTACATGAATTTGGAGACAAGAAAAAGTCTCCCATCTATTGAAAAAATATTAAAGGAAAATGAATCCTA
Organism: Leptopilina syphax; assembly: GCA_032872505.1. Taxonomy (NCBI): domain Eukaryota; kingdom Metazoa; phylum Arthropoda; class Insecta; order Hymenoptera; family Figitidae; genus Leptopilina; species Leptopilina syphax. Next base: position 31,825,729 of record CM065472.1, read on the forward strand.
CATGAATTCGGAGATAAAGAAAAATCTCCCATCTATTAAAAGAAATTATTGTACAAGTAAAGAAACTTGTAATGTCATAACAAGAAATCAAAGGAAAATACAAGAAAATGATTATCAAGAAAAGAATATACAAGAAAAGAAAAATGAAGAAATCGAAGAAATTGAAAATGAAGAAATAAAAGCACACAAACCAAAGAAACGAGGTAGACCGAAGAAACATAGCACACGTTTGAATACCTCCTTTTCCAAGAAGAGAAGGGGAAGACCGAAAAAGGTATACAATACAAATAATAAGAGAAAAGAAAAATTTTATAATGAAGTTATTCCTGACGAAATTGAATCAGATCCTGAGTATATTAATGAAAAATCAAAATTGAAGAAAAACGTAGAAATTGACCAAGGCTACGAAAATTCGAATTCTGAAGAATCATCTGACGAAGAAGATCACTTAGTGGAAAATGAAAACTGTGAAAATTTAAATAATAATCAAGAAAAATATATTATCGACTGTAGAGACCAATTACCAATGCGAAGAGACAATCTAACCTATTTTCTTTCAGTTGAGGGAGATCCTCGAGATAATGGCTCCAGATCATTAGCCAAACGTGAAAAATTGCCAAATTTTGGTAAACTTTAATTAGGTTTAGCAGAAAAAATAAAGAGAGGTATATATTACCATATCGCTCTCCCTATAGAAAGTGAAATGAAAGAAAATTTATCTGATACAATAAAAAGAATTAAATCTACAATTATTTCAATGAAAAACTTATGTGAAGAATTAAAATTGAAAAGTATCAGTATTGCAAAAACAGCCCAAATAAACAATGTAACTTGGGACGAAATCCTGTCAATGATAAAATTAATTTTTGAAAATTCATTTGTAAAAGTTGTTGTATGTAATGGATATACAAAATATCCTACAAAAGAAGAATATATGCAGTTAATCGAAGAAGCTCATTCAAGCTCAGTTGGAGGACATAAAGGTGTAACAAAAACATATGGAAGAATACGTCAAAATTATTATTGGGAAAACATGAAAAATAATATTCAAAAATATATTCAAAGTTGTCTCCAATGCCAATTAAAGAAATTAGTTAGAGTTAAAACAAAAGACCCAATGATTATAACAGATACACCAGGTACAGCCTTTGAAAAAATTGCAATGGACATTGTTGTCCCATTACCAAAAACTAAAGACGGAAGTGAATATATATTAACAATACAAGATAATCTTACTAAATATTCTTTAGCAATCGCACTTCCAAATCATCAAGCCAGTACAATAGCTGATGCATTTATTAAAAAATTTATTTGTATTTTTGGATCACCTAAAGGAGTGTTAACAGATCAGGGAACAGATTTTTTAAGCAATTTAATGAGAAGATTGGCAAAAAGATTTAGAATACGACAATTTAAAACAACTGCTTTTCATCCCCAGTCAAACGGATCAATCGAAAGATCTCACCATGTTTTAGGAGAATATTTAAAACAATTTATTAATAAAAATGAAGAATGGGATGATTGGTTAGAATTAGCCATGTTTTCATATAATACAAGCATTCATGAAGGTACAAAGTGTACTCCGTACGAGTTTATTTTTGGGAAATTGGCACGATTACCATCAAGCGATCCGCCACTTGAACACGAAAAATTAGAAACATATGATCAATATTTAACAAATTTAATAACAAGACTTCATGAAATGAGAAATATCGCTAGAGAAAATTTAATTTTAGCAAAAGAAAAGTCAAAATTTTATTATGACAAAAATTGTAATCCACAAAATCTTAAACTTGGAGACGAATTTTTTTTATTACATGGAGGAAAAATTCATAAATTTGCTAATCAATACACAGGTCCACACAAGATACTAGAAATCCTTCACAAAGGAAACGTTAAAATACAAGTTAAAAATAAACAAAAAATAGTACATACGAACAGACTGAAACTATCGCGAATTAAACAAAAGTAATAAAATATTTTTATAATACCTATATAGTTTCATGTTTCAGGAAGGGACTTCAAAAGAAAAAGAAATTAATTTGTTTTCAATAAATTAAACTTTTATAAATATTAAGCAAATGTTTAATTATCTTTTTTAACTATAACAATAATATAATTTTAAAAAACATTACTTTTAAATATTCGCAAGTTTAAATTAAATTTTTATAATATTTTATCAATTTTTGATTTTGTAATGATTTGATCCTAAATCTTAAACACTATTCTACATACTTGTTTTGCACTAAAAGAAATTAAAACTCTTCTTTTTAACACATTAAAATAAACTCTACACCTTATTTAATATAATTTTATTAAAGAAGAATTTAAAATGGTATTGTTCAAATTTATAATAACAAACCAAGGTAACTTCGAAATTTTACCCTATTATTGACTAAAGAGTATTATCAAGAAAAAAGCTATTTAAATAGAAACAAGTATTACAACCACAGTGTTTAACAAACATCTTAAAAATGAAGTTTATCTGAAGCTCAAAAAAAAAATTTCCTTCCTTCTCAAAACCTTAATGATTTATGTCTAAATGTAACTTGAGAACGAAAGAGAATCGCATAAATGAAATAAATAAAAGCGACGAAAATTAAGAAATAAACATTTAAAAATTGTCATGTCAAAAAAGTAAAATGTGTCATTAAATATTTTCTGTTTGTAAAAGTAAAAATTTTTTGCTTATAAAGGTTAAATGATTTTAAAAATATATAATAAATAATAAAATATTTAAAAATCTCTAAATCTGCAATGAATTTAAATCATAAACAATTTTTTTATTTTAGAGCAAAAATTTTGACATAGTTTTAAATCATGCAAGACTCAAGTTTCAAAACCAATTTGTAAAAATATTTTTTTTTTAAATGTAATTTTAAAGCAGACTATAAAAAATTTATAATTTGCATTTTATAAACATATTTTGTTAATTTCGATACAAAATGTTACGCAAAAGCAATCCTTTGTATAGAACAAATTATTTTTCTTTTTGTAGATAAAAATTGTAAGCATCAAATTGTATCAAACATAAAATTCATTATATAAAATTAAAACATAAAATATTTACATAAAATTCATTATATATTGTAAATTTAGAAGATTGATTCAAATAATATACATTAATAACAAAGATAATTATTGTAATGCAGATGAAAATATGAAAAATAAGATAAGTTTGAATATTATGTAAAGAATATAAAGAATGGATAGAATGAAAATATAAAAAATAAGATAAGTTTGAATGAAAATAATTTTCCAAATATATAAGAATATAAAGAGTGGATAGAATGCATGTATAAACGGTCATAACATTTCCTCTATAATATACGTTTTTAAAAAGTTTGAGCATGTTTCGTTTCTCTCCCATGCTCAATCTGAGAGGGGAGGTGTTACGTCCGTAACTTCTTAATATGCTTAAATTATCTATAATATTCAGGTGTGTATTTCTTTTAAACATATTGAATTATACATATATATTATACTAACGTATTTGAAATACGTATTCATACAATCTCTTCATATTATTGCATTATATTCAATATATTTAATAAGAAGGTAATTGTCATTATAAATTTGATATGTATTTAAACAAACTTATAAATTATAACAAATCCAAGAAAGATGGGTAATACTTTTCATGTAAAAAGAATAACGATAATCCATCAAACAGATTAATATAATCCCATAATCATTGGAGTGTATAAAACAAGCAGGCAGGTGTCTAATTTCTGGAAACTGAACTGAGAGGTACAACGGTCGCCCCTCAGCCCCCCTTAAACTATCGCTCTGGATTGCAACCTAGCAGCCACAAAAGAGAGAGACAACAGTCGCCCAGCAGTCACAACTGAGAGAGAAAAATAATCACTCCTCACGCCTCTTAGACAGTCATCACGGCATTGCAGCTAGTCGCTCCAACCCCCCTTAAAATCCAACCAACATCGACACGTGTATGATTCCAAAGAATTGATGAAGACAGTTTTGTATAAAAGGGGATATGATTTCTACTCAAATCAGAGAGTAACTATTTAGAAATCAACCTGAACACATCGTTCAGTACAAGAGACAGAGAGTAGTTTTTTTTTAAATCAACTTGAACACATCGCTTAGTAGAAGAGAGTAATTTTTTGGGAATCAACCAGTTTACATCGTCCAGTCAACGTTAGCACATCACATAGTTACAAGTGAATTCAAAGTACATCTTTGAAAAGTGAACAGTATATCTTCAAGTATTCTTTTCAAAGTGCATTGTTCGAAAGTGAACAATATATCCCCAAGTGTTAAAATTGAAGTGAACTGTAAATCAACCTTTTATTATACACCAATTTGCAAAATATAAATTTTAAACAATTTCCAAAATTATTAAATTGGAAATAATCTCAACAATCAAAGATCTAATATTGAAACAACACATTCCAAATTTCGAACCATCGAAATTTGCTCAAGAGGCGACAACCGTCTGGAAGAAAGCAGATATTTTCAAAATACAATACACTATCTCATTAGTGTAAACAAGAGGATTAATACCCAACCATTAAGGACAACAAGCAGAAGGCCCCTTTTCGTCTACCGCTCAACACCATTGAGATCGGACAACAGATTATCATCACACCACCAGTAATCGTTATTCTTTAAGTAAGATTTATAATTTTGTACTCATTGTAATTTTGTCAACTCTTTTCTTTCTTGTTGGTTTTTAAATAAATTATTCTCTCACATTTAGTAGGCTCATTGACTTATCCTCATCCCAAATTAGATTCATTTATGAAACTAATTTAAAACGAGGAACGCTAGGTATATTTAAAAAGGTTTCTCGTTTTGACGTAACAGTATAATCAATGTTGTAAAGCGTTCAATAAACTGTCCATTCTTTTTTTTGTGTCCAACAATAATTATTATTCTGTTAATTTTCTCTTATTGAGGAATTAATTTTTTTCACCTTTTACATATCTTAAAAATTAAATTATTCACCCTGATAACTTTCCTTAATATTATTTTCCAATTTAAAAAAAAAAAATTTTCAATTTTGTTTTATATAACTTTCAAATTTTAAAAAAGAGTTCAATTTTTGTTTAATAGAATTTTAGAAGATTTCAATTAGGGAACGTTCATAAACTACGTAGTACGTCTAGGAGGAGGGAAGGGGTCAAGCAATTGTCTACCATAAGAGGGAAAATTGGCGCTAATACATACAATTGCGTCTACATGGGGAAGGGGGGGTTAAAATTTCCAATAAATTGGTCTACGTAGTTTAGGGACCATCCATAAACCACGTAGCTCCGATTTTTGAACTTTTCGACCCCTCCCCCCATAGAGATAATATAAATAGAGTGGGGATGGTTTGCATGTATGCGTCCGCTTGATAGAAAGAGAAAGAAGATTTAGCACCAGTAGGTGTCTCTCTTGCGCTGGAGCTCATTGAAGGACAGATACTGGTGTTAAATCTTCTTTCTCCCTCCAACCCATTCTGTTTATGGCAGGACACTTCCCCCACACGCTGCCGCCTATACCTTCCCCACTCTATTTATAATATCTCTATGCCTCCCCCGCGTAGCTTAACGTAGCATATTACCGAACCCCCCTACCTAATGGAACGTAGCTTTTTTCTTTTTTTGTATATTAAAATCTCTTTTCTAAAAATAATCAATAAAATCGTATTTTGAAATGTTAAACCAAAAATAAAGTACTCAAAATCGACCGATTATTTGCAGAAGGGCTCTCTGCCATTGAAACATAGTAAACAATATTAAATGTTTTTAAATCAGTTTATTTTTTTCTTTGACAAGTAAGAGTTTGTTACAAGACTAATTCTTAATTTTAATCAATATATTATATGTATATTTTTTTATCAATATATATTTTTATCAATATATATATGCATATATGTGACTGTCCACGAGAAAACAGGGCTTAGCTCTAAAAAATCATTTTGAGTTTTTTTATGCTAATCGATAGATATTGCTTTTTCAAATGCAAAAATCAAAAGTTGTAAATTGTCAATTACTTTTGACAATACAACGTTTTAAAGATGTTATATTGTATGCATTCCTTCGTTCTGCTTCTTTCAATCACTAGCCCTGTGAAAGCTAAGCCCTGTTTTCTCGTGGACAGTCACATATGTGGACGTCCACATGAAAAGGGCCCATTTTGTCGGTTCTAGTTTTCGAGATAATCGCAATTTAGTAATTTTTGAGCAAAATCTTCATTTTTAAAAATTTTTTATTATCAATCTACATGTTTTGACAAGTCGAATCATGCGGTTTTCAAAAATTTATCGATAATTTAATTGTTTGATTTCATTGGTTCTTTAGAAAAATAAAAAGGGTCCATTTTGTCGGTAATTTGCAAAAGTAATCCGTATTTTAAAAATGGAGTTGTGAAAAAATTTAAAACCTCTTGATTTTTCATCTGTAAGGTGTCCTGGACTGTAAACAATTCTTATCTGAATAACTTTCCAGAAGAATTAGAGATATTGATGTTAGAGTCTTTTTTTCATAATTGTCGATATAAAAATTTGGATATTACGTTAATTTTTTTATAATAGAGACTCTCAAAAATTTTTAAATAAGTTTAATATCTATTATTTTTCCTCAAATGACACAATAAAATTGTACCTAATCATTGATCTTGTAAAACAATGGTTCTTTAATAGAAAAACTGTCCTTTTTAGAAAACGGCCCATAGTGTCGATTTTTCGTATTTTCAAAATTAAGAGGGGGGGGGGGGTGGTTTTAAAAATGTAAAATCTGTTAGTTTTTTATCTTCAAGGTACCCTGAACTGGAAACAATTCTTATCTGAATAACTTCCAAGAAGAACCAAAGATACAACAATTAGTTGGTATCGCAATACTTTAAATACTGCAAATATTGGGTCAAATAGCATTAAAGTGATTTAGATAAAACCTATGTGATTCAGTAAATATTTATTTAATAATAGGTATGGTTTTTGGTAGAGTTAACTTTATTCTATGTATCTGTAAAAAATAATACATTTTTTTAATTTTAACTTTTTTTGGTAAACAACATATATGTATAGAATCGTGAGAAAGTAAGGAGTTTAAATCTGTTAATGAAAAATAAAAAATGTTACTATTTAAAAAATTTATATTTTATAGAAAAATTAATTAACAGTTTTCCTTAATGAGGGTTTAAGGGTCCGAGCGATCCCCGCTGTGAGGGTTGCTCGGGACTCAGTTTCGACTTGGTGTGCCGTATGGTGGGGGAAGGCTACTTCCCCTAACGGGACTAACTTGGACATCTCTTCTTGTATGTACACTGAAAGAATTTTGGGGAGGCTGCTGACTTTTCATGTCCGAAATTAGTGCCCCTTGCTCAGGGCTCGCAGCTCACCTCAAAAAAGCGAGCATCTACTCCCGAAAGGTGAGCTGCTGCCCCTGAGGAGTTGCTCCTTACCTTTCGGGAGTAGATTCTCGCCTTTTTCAGGTTAACTGCTAGCTTGAGGCAGCGAGCTCTAGCGGCATTCATGGAAAGCCTGCAGCCTCCCTAAAATTCTTTCAGTGTAGTGTAGAGAGTTAATTAAAGTGTTTCGTGAGTGGTAGAGTTATATTTTTCTAAATATTATATTATCATTTGATATAGTTTTTTTCATTTTGAATTTAAAGGATAAAGAAATTGACATTTATTTTTTTTTGTTTTAAATAAGATTTGATTTTTTTTCTGTTTTGAATAACATTTGATTTTTTTTATTTAAAAGATAAGAAAATAAATATTGGATAAAATTGAAATTTCGATTGATTGGATATTGGATGAAATTGGAATTTGAAGAATTTAAAATGGATTAAAGAGAAATATATTGGATGAAATTGGAATTTGACGTATTTAAAATGGATTAAAGGGAAATATATTGGATGAAATTGGAATTTGGCGAATTTAAAATAGATTAATTAGAATATATTGGATTCGTTTTTTGGGGGTTTTAGGGGTCGCTGAATTCGATAACGAATGAGTTTCAAGCGAATCTAATTTTTTTAAAACTTTTGTAGTCGCCATTTTGGGTCCGCCATTTTAAATTTTTTAAATCTAACATCAGATTCGTAATCAGCGACCTAGAAAACCCCCGAGAAATGAATTTCTGTTGAAACGCATCAATTTAAAAATTATCCGCCATATTAGGTCGCCATATTGGATCCGCCATTTTAAATTTTAAAAAACTAACCTCAAATTCGAATTCAGCGATCCCAATAACCTTATATATCATGAAATCATATTTTTTGTGAACTTTTTTTTCGGATCGTTGTTGGACCATAAGCGGTTTTAACTGGACTGCGAAGGGGTAAAAATAAATATTACCATTTTTTGTAATTCAGTATTTTTTTTTAATTGTAGCAGCATCCATTTGAAATAGAAAGAAATTTATCGCAAATTAATTAGTTAACTTTTATAAGAATTACTTACAATTTTCTAAGTAGGAAATATATGTCCCGGAGGTACGAAAGGGATAATATCTGCTCAAAAAAATGTTTTCTAGCTCATTCTTTTTTTAGTTTACTCTGAAATATCTAGACAAAAAATTTATTAAAACAGAAACAATTAAAAAAATGTTTAGGCAAAATTATAAAAAGACAAAGTTCGATGCATAAAATAGTCCCATCCCGGGGGTTATTTTGTGCACGACTTTGAACGACTACAACTTAAACAAAAAAATTTTTTATTGCCCAACTCATAGGAAATCTTTAGAATAATGTCCACAACGTATATCAATAGTTGATTTTCTTTTTTCGTTTAATTCTGAATTTGAATAAATCATTGAGTCAAAAACCGCTATTTGGTGCACAAAATAGCCCCAGTTGACGGTATGTAATAAAAAATAACGTTAAAAAATCAAAAACATTAAATAAATTGAAATTTCTTTTAAAAAGTGATTTTTCCTAAAACCAAAGTTATCGATTTTCGATTTTTTTCTTTCATTACAATCCCTGATATTAAGGAAATTTTTTCAACTTATGCTAAATAGGTGGTCTTTTGGGTTTAAATGATATTTAAAATTATGTCAGTCGTTGAAAAGTTCTATTCACTTGCTAGAAAATTAACGACTGACATAATTTTTAATATCATTTTAACCCTAAAAAACACCACTTTGGCATAAATTGGAAAAATTTCTTTATTCATCAGAGGATCTAATGAAAGAAAAAAAACGATTACTTCGGTTTTGAGAAAAGTCACTTTTTAGAAGAAATTTCAATTTATTGAATGTTTTCGATTTTTTAACGTTATTTTTTATTATATATTTGAAATATTTAAGAAAAAATAAATAATTTCCATAGATTAGGGGAGACTGGGGTAAACCAGCTAACTAGCGACTTGACGCTATAAACTCATATTGGTACTGCAAATAGTACTTAACATTCAACTTATATTAACGAAGTTTAGTTTAGTTTCATGAATTCGACATAGAATCAGAGCCGATCAAATGTTTTTAGAGGTGTCAGAAAAAAACAGTCTTTGCTTTTTTAAGTTTTTTGATAATTATTTTTGAGCCTTAATTTATTTGGCTAACATTTTTTATGCTATTGGATGTCCATTTTCGAAGTACATAATTATATAGTTTTGTCTGATTTAAAAAAGATTTAATTAAATTTATTCTGAAATGTGAGGAATACATTCGGGGTAAAGCCGCTCACTTAGTTTTAAATTTAAAATTTAGAATAAAATAATAAAATTTATAACTTGTTAAAAACAAAATTATAACTACATTTCACTTTCTCTTTATAAAATACAACATTATTTAAATCCATAGTTGTAATTCATGAAACTAAAAAAGATAAATCAAAAACTCTTTTTTTATAGAAATCATTAGCTATCAAATGATATAAATTAACTTGGATTTAGAGAATAATTTCCTAGATTTTTACCGATTTGAAAAAAAATGAGCGGGTTTACCCCAGTCTCCCCTATTTAATTAAATTATTTAATGCAAATACTGGATTATTTAATGCGAATAAAGTAGTTAACGAAAACAAATAAAAAAATATTTAGATAAAATAAGTCGGTTCCGTTGACGATGTAGTTTGTTTTTCCTATTTCTTTAGAACGGCAGAGTTAGGAGTCTTAAGCTAAATAAGTACGCCTAGGTTTCGATCCCCGTAGATTTCAAATTTTAATTTTATTGCATTAACCCTTAAAGCGCACACTTACGAATCCATCTGTGTGCGACTCCCGGGGACTTTTAAGTGTGTTCTTTAAGCTGGAATAGGATATTATCTTTTGGAAAAATTATCTTATATAGCTCAGAACATCTATTTTGAAGGAAAATAGGTTTCATAATGATTTATTTAATTTTAATAATTAAAAAAGAGTTTTTTAAAACTACTGAAATTACCTTAAACCAAAAACTGAGTGTCAGACAAGCAGAAATTTTTCGCCGAAAACTTCATAAAGTTATCAAATACACAAAGACACTTGGCAGACTAATGTCACTCACGAAACATAAAGTTAAGTACAAAATATACTGTCGAATATCAACACTAGCCTGGCCGCGATTTGTTAATAAGATAATTTTTAATCTGGTTATATTATTGAGCGCCGGGCAGAAAAACTTTCCTTTTTACCTAGAGAAACAAATACGAAAATACTTAAGTTGATCTATAAATAATTAATAGACCCAAAAACTTAATAATATTATAGAAGGGAAATTTTAATGACATTTTGAATTTTAATATTAATTTCATAAAGTTTTGAATATCTCGGACTATTGTTTATGGATTTTTATGAAATTTACACATTTTTTAGGTAAAAAAGTGTACTTTAAAATAAAAATAATGTTAATAAAAAAATTAGTTTTTAAATAAAAAAAATTTTTTAAAAATTGTTAAACAATTTTTTTTATTATTTACTCATCTCTGAGAAGTGTTATTAACATATGTGACGCTCCACGAGAAAAGGGACCTTATGACAAGAGTAAATAAGGTCCCTTTTCTCGTGGAGCGTCACATATTTGGAATCCTTATGAATTCACCTTTAATTTAATAAAACAAAATTGATGAAGACTCATCTGGTTCCGGAGATATTGGAGATTTTGTAAAAAAGACTAGCTGCAGCAACAAGGTGAGCTTCGAATAAAAACCCAAAAGTTCTTGCCCATCCAATTTTTTTTGGTATCGTTTCAGTAAAGCCATACAATAATTTAAAGACAAAAATTTTCGATTTTTTTCATTTCGGATATTTAAAAAATCTTCATTTGTTAGTGAGTTAGGCAAATTCTACCAAAATTGAGTAGAAATAGACTAAACTTCGATAATATAGAAAAATTTAACTACAAACATCTAAATTTCAAATGGTTCTGCAGATTTTCGGTATAACTGGATCCGAATTCTATGTCAGATTTTCAAAATTCAAAATAGCGGATCATCGTATATGGCAGACGATTTGGTAAATCTGACATAATATTCGCATTCAGTTGTACCGAAAATATACAGAAGTATTTGAAATTTAAATTTTTACTTATTTTTCAAAGAATTTGCCAAACTCAGTAAACAGAATGAACGATTACTCAGAGGAAAATGAAAATAATTTAAATTTTAAAAAATGTATTTTAAAGAAGAAAAGTAGCGTCTTCAGATGAAATATTGAACTTTTGGCATAACAATTATTTTTTGATGTTAAAAAACTGGTCTTTCGCACTTTTAAGTTAAAGTACCTCGAAAACCTGACGTGCAGGGTCTACTATGACGCTGGATTCGGAATTATCACGTTGAAACCTTTGGAAAATTATTCTTTGATTCTTGTAAATACTGTCGGCCTGTGGTAGTGTGGTACAAACAGTTTCTAAATTTTTGAAAAATTGATGATAAACGACAATTTCTTCATCCATTTTGGAAATTTTTAAGGCTCTACAGTAATTTTCTGTGCTTTTTACCATAGAAAATCTTTGTCAATGCTAAAAAAAATTTGAATCCTCCGGCTGCTACTCTTGAAAAAATTGTTTTTCCATAGAATTTCTTTAAATTTTAAGAAAATATCTCTTCGGGTGCCCTTTAAATGTGATAAAAATTTGAAAACTTTTTGCGATGATAAATTTTGAGATATTGAAGTTCAAATTTTAACTTTTACATGCGATTATGTTAAAAATTAAAAAATGTCAACCACAATATCTCGTTTTTTGACATGGAAAAGAGTTTTGAAATATTTACCACATTTAAATATTTACAAAGAAACATCAATCAATTTTTTCAAGAGTAGCAGCCGGAGGTATACCTAAAATTTTTTATTTAAAAATTAATTTTTTTATTAACTTTATTTTTATTTCAAATTACAAATTTTTACCTGAAAAATGTGTAAATTTTATAAAAATCTACAAACAATATTCCGAGATATTCAAAATTTTATAAAATTAATATTCAAATTCAAAATGGCGTATCTTTAACAATTTTTGAATTTAAAAAAAAAAATTTTAGGGAAAGAAGTCTCTTTATATATATATATATATATATATATATATATATATATATTTTTGGTATAGCTATACAGAAAAGAACTATTTTCTTTAAAGAAACATTAAAAATTGCTGCAAAAATGCAATAAAATCTCTTTTTTCACATTCAATCAGTTTTGGGTCCATTAATTATTCACACATTCACTTTATTATTTTTGTATTTGTTTTGTTAAATGAAAGGGAAACTTTTTCAGCCCGGCACTCATTGATATTAAATAATTTTACAAAAATGGCCAGGCTAATCAACACATGTTCAATTTTTACAAATTTAAATGAGATATAAGAGTAAAAAGCTAGAATATGGGTGTCGCACACCCAGGGTGCGGTTTAAGAGTTAATGGTAATATTTTCAAGCATGTGAGTCCTTAGAAGCATTTGGGATAAATAATTAATTATTTTACCCAATTAATGGTATATTAGTCTCAACTAAAATAATGATTTATTATGAATATTTGATACAAATAAATCTGTAGTTCTTTCAAAAAAATTATTTTCTTGATTCAAATAAATATTTTAATTAAAAGAACATGAATTACTGAATCAAGCAATTTTCATAATTGATTTTAAGCAATATTTATTAATTCGAATTATTTCATTTATTTGACATAAGTAATGCGTATTTGGTAAGAATAACAATGTAATAGATAATAGACAAATAAAATATTTTATACAACTCAGGCGTATTATGGTCACTTTATCTACCTGTACAGGCGCATACTAAGTTCCCCCTTATAACACAGCAGTCAATAAAGTAACCATTATAGCCCTAGGGAGATAAAGGATACTTTATTGACCTGGGAGCGGTCAATAATATACCCTTTATCTCCCTAGGGCTATAAGGGTTACTTTATTGACCAGCTGAGTTATATGGGAGAACTTAACATGCACCGGTACAGGTAGCATAGAGTAACCATAATACGCCTTTGTTGCATAATGTACTATAATTGAATCAAATTATTTTTTTTCAATTTTATTATTAATATTAATAATAATAACTTAATATTAATAATACTATAAAGAAAAAGGCCCCACGATGGTCATGGTTTTAATTTAATTTTCTATAATTTAAACTGTATAAAATATTTTTTGAATTGTGTATGTTGAAGAAAAGTAGGGAAGGATGCCACAGTGGGCCTGGAGTCGTCCAAAAGTGGCCAAAAGTCAAGGTTAGAATTTATAGATAACAATTTTATAACCATTTTCAGAGGTAGTTTTTCTATCAATATCCAAAATATTTTGTCAAATATTCCATTCTTGTGTTAACAGTACTTCAGTACATCTTCAAATGTTCAAAATTTTTGTTTTACCTTTATGCACCAAAATATGTCTGTTTTAATTAATTTTACTTTATTTTTAAGTTCTAAACATAAATTGTCTACTAATAAACATCAATAGAGCTGAAATTAACAGTTTAATCAAACGTTGTACATTCAGTTGTTTTGATTAAATATTATTTTCTTTTCTTTGTTTCTTTCGTAAATGACATGTTTCACTTCCGAATGACTTTTCCCCTAGTTTCCGCTTCATATAAAGTCGGTCAAGGTCTCTAAACACTCTTTGAAACGTATAGATTGAGATAGATGTGCTACTTTTGCCGTAAAAGTTAAAAATTTTCCAAAATATTCCATGCTATTCACAGTGGACACTGCATAGTGCGATCATAAAATCATCTTATCTTTTTAAATCTTTAGGGGTGAGGTGTGGTATTGTTTTTAAGATAAATTAATATATTATTTTAAATTATTGGCTTAAAGGTTATTAAGTAACTATTATTTGATACAAAAATTATCTCGGGGGACCATGTGTCAATTCACGAAGCGACAGATACTCCATAATATCCCCTCGGGTAAGGGTGATCTGTCACAAGCTTTGAATTATATTCTCAATGAGTTAAATGTGCGATTAGAGGATGCTTGCCCAAATGGAATAAGTCGTTTAAAAATTTCTCTTGCAACTTTAAGGACTAAACGTAATATAAAACTAAAAGAAGTTTGCAGAATTAATGACAAATTTGAGAAAAAGAATGAGAGTTGGCTAGACTCTGAATTTAAAGTCCCCAATCTTCAAATTACTGATGAAAATTGTCAATCTGTTGGTACAAGTAAACCTACAGGACGTCCTACTCTAACGTTTCAGGAAAAATCGGATCGATCAAAAAGACGAGAGGCCTCAAATATTAGTAGAAATCTCAATCACGATCCACAAATGATATTACAAGCATGCCGTCATTAAAGCTTCTGGAAACAAGGATTTATACCGAGTGATTAATGAAATATCTAAGAGTCCGGAAAGACAAAAAAAATTAGAAAATTATTAGAAAAACCAAAGTCAGTTACTAAAAAGTCACCTCAAGAAGCCCTTGCCTTTTTGTTAGATAACTCTTTATCTAAAAACGTATACACAAATATGCGTTTGGAGACAAAATTATGTGGTGCGGACATTTGGCCAAGTTATAACGAAGTGCGTGAAGATAAATCCGAATGTAGACCTCCAAAGGAAGCAATTAAGATTCAGGAAACTGAAGCAGAAGTCACATTGCAGGCATTATTAAATCATACTGCAGAAAGATTAGTGATCTTACAACGAGAAGTCATACTTTAGAATATGAGAAATACAAATACTAAATCGATGGAAGCTGCATTATTATGTTCATGGGGTTTTGATGGAAGTTCAGGACATTCAGAGTACAAACAGAACTATAAAGCGAATGCAGTTGATTCAAATATTAGTGATGGCAATGGCAATATATTTGCAACTTCTCTGATTCCTCTGCGTCTTTTGAATGAGAATAATGATATTCTATGGAATAACAAAACCTCACAGTCCAATAGATTTTGTCGTCCAGTAAAACTTCAAACTGCTAAGGAATCGAAATCAATTATTCTTGATCAAACGAAAAATATGGAAAAACAAATTAATGAACTACAAGTTTTAGAAATTAAAATAGATGAAGATGATGAGATATATGTCGTACAAATTCACTTTTTCCTGTTCCTAACTTTAATAGATGGAAAAGTTTTAAACATCATAACTGGTACAAAGTCTATGCAAACCTGCCCTGTTTGTCATGCAACACCCAAAACCTTCAACACATTGTCTAATAAAAATAGTGACATTTTTTTGCCGAATAGTAATTCACTCGTGCACGGGATTGGCCCTTTGCACGCGTGGATAAGAATGTTTGAATGTTGCCTCCATATTTCTTATAAACTTCCTATCAAAGTTTGGCAAGTTAGAGGTGCTAAAAACAAAGCAGCCTTTTTAGCAAGAAAATCTGAAATTCAAAAGGTATTACAAACCAGATTAGGATTGATTGTAGCCGAAACCAGGAGGCTCAGGTACTACCAATGACGGCAATACAGCTCGTAGGGCATTCGAACATCCTGAAATTCTTGCTGAATGTCTAGGTTTAAACCGTAATAAAGATTACAAAAACTACAGAAAACAACATAGCAGGAAAAGTAGTAGAGTTGCAACTTTGGAAGATATATTTTACAGATTAATGGACACGTCAGATGTTATTATATCTTCGACAAATATGGCTTCTCGATCTCGTTTTAATTCGAAAAAATCTGTAACAATTCCAGAGGAGGTTAGAGTTTTACTAGATACTCCTGAAATTCATAATAATATGAACACTTCGGAAAGTTCTAGTTCGTTTGATATGGATGTCGATGGTGACACAGAAATAGATAAGGAATCACATCGTGAAAATTTAGGTCTTTTACAAACTTTTGCGCTTTTAGATGAGCTTGAATTATCAGATGATGAATTGTCTTTATCAGACGATTAAAGATAACCAAGCATGTGAGAGGCAAGGGGACTCACAATAATGAAGCACCCCGAATCTTGTAATTATTCATCTAAATACTCTGAATACTTATTACTGTAAATAATATAAATAGTTCATATTATAAATATTGTAAATAATTTCTACTGTAAACAATGTAAATAGGTCATATCATTAACATTGTGAATAATTTCTACTGTAAATAATGTAAATATACCTTTTTCTGGTATACTACTAACAAAATCGTTTACGCAGTACTGACGAGCTTCAACTAAAGCGAAACCGAAACCCAGCATACTTTACTTTTTATAATTTTTTTAATTAGACCTTCGATTTATGAACATCAACTTTAAGAACCCCAAATAACAAAATTTCAGGCGAATTTAATCGATTTTTAAAATTGTCTTCCGACAAATTAGATCTGTCAGTTTGAATTTTGAAAATCTGACATCAAATTCGTAATCAGCGCCGACAAAAACCGCCGAGTAACAAATTTCAGGCGAATTTAATCGATTTTTAAAAAATAGTCCGCCATATTGGATCCGCCATTTTGAATTTTGAAAATCTGACTTTGGATTCGTAATCAGCGACCCCAAAAACCCCCGAATAGTAAGTTTCAGGCAGTTTTAAAAACATTTAGACTTTTGGCCAGTTTTGAACGTCTTCTGGCCCACTGTGGGATGGGGCAAGAATAGTTAGGTAAGACCTTTTCGGATCATGTTATAAAAAATCAGTAAATTTTCGTTTTCTTAATTTTATTGGATTTAGACTATTTAATATTGATATCTGAAAGTAATAACAATATGTTCTGACCATTTTCTAAATTTCAATTATTGAATTAAAATTTGTCTGAACTAGAATCTGAGAGTTAACCAATTTTCTTCAGACGACCATAAATTTCTTGGTCAATAAGTTTCATTTTTCCGTATATAATTACGCACCATTGTGTGTATCAACCTAAAAAGAACAATTAAACATTTTTTTAAAATTTGCAGTCGCATTAGCAGGATTGTTCCGTGCCAAACTAGCTCTAACTATTCTTGATCCATGGGGGAGTAAGGAACCCATATTTCAATTATTCCTAAATTTAATTGTGGAACAATGTGAATTTAATTGAAAATAAATACAATATTCGTGTTCAGCAAGAATATAATAAAGCGTGATTAAGATTACGTTGACATTTTAGAAAAACAGGTGTTTTATAAAAATAAACTCCTAACTTCGCAAATGGTGGCATATTGACTTCCAATTTTTACTATCATCTGTTTGGTCGTCTATAAACCACGTAGCCCCATTTTTTTGGGATTTTTGACCCTTCCACCCCCATGTAGTACGCTATTATATGTATTAGCGCCATTTTTTCCTCTTGTCGCAGTCAATTGCTTGACCCCCCTCCCCCTCAAGAGGCTTCATGGTTTATGGAGACACGAAAATATCATGAATGACGCGCTTTTTGAATAAGCCATTTAAGCATTACAACCACTAACTAGCCTTGCCCCAACCTCTCCTACTGTATCTTTTGGACGTTTATAAGAAAATGTTTAATTTTTACATAGCAATTCTTTTAACGTTTAACATGTTTCTTAGAATTGTTAAAATTTCGACATCCATTCTTTCATTTGTGGTACGCTATCAGATTAAATTTTCTAAATATTATAAAACAAGTTGTAAATCCAGATGTTCATTACATGAACATTTTGCTTCCTCTTTACGATCAGCAAAAAAAAATTTGCTTCCTCGTGGAGGAAGCATTAACAATAAGTATATTTCATTTTTAAATCATTTTCAATACAATTTAACATTTATAAAATAAAGTTCATTCGTCTTAATAGAAAGAATAAAATTTTCTTATACAGTAATATGAATCTAAATAAACAAAAAAATTTTTAGTTAAAAAGTGAATTTTTCAACTTTAATTGTAATTAATTCTATAATTTTCAATAGAATATATACTTTATATACATCAATCG
The DNA here is from genome assembly GCA_032872505.1 of Leptopilina syphax. Classification (NCBI taxonomy): domain Eukaryota; kingdom Metazoa; phylum Arthropoda; class Insecta; order Hymenoptera; family Figitidae; genus Leptopilina; species Leptopilina syphax. The sequence goes on from CM065472.1 coordinate 31,843,940, forward strand.
ATTCGTCTTGATGCAAAGAATAAGATTTTTGATTTATTTTTTAATAAATAATAACATTCTATTGTACAGCAACATGATTTTTAAGAAAACATGAATTTTTATTAAAAGTGCAAATTTTTTGTCTATAATTGGTTTTAATTCTATAAATTTAAGTAAAACATACACTTTATATATACCAATCGATCCGTCTTGGTGTAATGAATAAGATTTTAGAAATAAATGAGTAAGATTTTCTTACACAGCAACATAATTTTGCGGAAATAACTCATTTTTTTTTATAAAAATGCGATTTATTCAGCTTTAATTGTGATTAACTCTATAAATTCTCATACATTTTATACTTCTTATATATCAATCGATTCGTCTTGATGCAAAGAATAAGATTTTATTATATATTAACTTCAATAAACTTAAAAAAATTTTTTTGAAAAAAAAAATTTTTTAGAAAAAAGTCAAAAAAAAATTTTTTTTTGAGAATTTTTTAAAGTCTATCAATCCATTTCGAGATATTTTTATGATAAATATACCTGGTAAATTTTAGCCAAATTCGTTAAAACCTCTTCGAGTTATCGTGTTCACAAAAATCGGGATCCACACACACACACACACATACACACATACACACACACATACATACATCCGGACAATTGTTCAGGGTCTTATATAAAATAGTCCCATATAGAAGAAAATTTGTTAAAAGGATTTTTAAAAATTTTGTAAATTAAACGACTACAAAGCTTCCTCACGAGGAAGCAAAAAGAATGAAATTAGTGTGAAAAATACTTAATTGAAGTATTATTGTTTCTGTTTGACGATAACTGTTACTATTTAGAAATATAATACAAACCTATTTAAAAAAAGTTTTATGAGAAATAGTATTCAATATTATGATTTGTTTAATTTACGAAGTAGACAGAAAATTTTCCAATAATTGTTAAGTAATTATTATATAAGACTATGTTAAAAATGTGCATAATTTGTTAATCTTTTTTTTTAAATGATATTGAATACATTGGGCACAATTAATTAAAATTATTGCAACATTTATTTATTTTCTTACATTAATTTTAAGGTAATTAGCGTTCTTATGTTATGGCAGTTGCGCCCAGCAAGTATTCACGCGCGTTTGTTTTAGCTAGTTTATTATTTATTTTTCTATACATAAACTTTACAAATATTTGTTATATTAAAATTATTTTGATAAATAAAACTGATTTGGAAACATTTGAATTCTTCGTATAATGCAATCTTATATTTATTAAAATAAAAATAATATTGTAAAAGATGTCATTTGTTTTTTAAAAAATCAATCCACATTTATTCAAACGATTATTTATGTCAAATGTGAAGCTTTTCGTCCATCGACGATGGACCTCTTCAGACAATATATGGAAACTGCAAATTATTATTATTTAACATAAGTTAACGGTTCATGAAAACAAAAACAATACTGTTATTATATTCCATTATAATAACATTATGTACATAACCTCAACTTACCAATGTGGATATCTTTTATCGCATACATAATTCTAATAAAATTTTACAAAACAATCATCTTTTATCTTTCATCACATATATAATTCTAATAAAATTTTACAAAACAATCATCATATAAAACATCCGTTTTTTGCATCCAAAACGTTGAAATCTTTGAAAGGGTCATATTTGACATAAATAATCGTTTGAATAAAAATAATATTGGTCTCAATTTCTTGAAAAATAATAATTATCGAATTTGAGATGTATTTATAATTGTCTATTGTTTTGTAATGTCTTCGATTATTTACCTTGTTCATTCACCTAATATTCGTTCAAACTTTTAGTGTAGTCTGACTATTTGAATGTGACAGACTTAAAAGTTGTCACATGATAATTTTATTAATTTGACTTTCCATTTTTTAAAAAAATGGTTAATAATTTTTTTAAATTGTATACTTATTTATTATGTGTTGTTTTTTAAAATAATTTTTTATAATTTAATATGGTGAGTGTAAAAAAAATTTCAAAATGTGTTTTTAATTTTTATTTCTAATTGTTAATAATTTGTATTTTATATATTTTTGTAGTCCCTGAAGAGGAGTTTATGATTTAACTCGAAACGTTGGACATTTTAAAAAAAATAAAAAGTAACATTGTTGTCCGAATGTGTCGTTTTTATTAATAATTAATAATTGTAAAAATAAATACAAAATTTTTTTATTTATTTTTTTAGTGAATTTATATAAATATATAAACGTAATTAAAAATTGTTATAAAATAAATAAATAGGAAAAAAGTGAAAATAAAAAGATCTACCTACAAATGGATTAAAAAAATCTAAAAGAAGAAGATGAGATAAAATAAATTTAATTGAATGAATAAAATAAATTATGGTTACAAAATTTAATTTGAATTTATTAGTATGACGTAAATGCAAAGGGAATATATGACGTATATGAATTGTATACGTATGAAAAAAATGTCTCGCTCAATAAAATACGACCACGTGTATATAATTTCCTATACGAAAAATTAATACTAATTCAATTATTATTTCTACTTTTTTCTACTGTATTTTTTAATCCTTAATTTGACGTAGAAATGATAAAAAGGTAATTAATCTCCTAAAAAATTGAATTTCAACGAAAAATATTTAATTAAACAGCAAAAAGATTTTTTAATCATCAACCGAACAAAAAAAAGTAACAAACGTCGCTTTTAATTTCATAATAAATTTTTTTTATTTAATTAAATTACTTATTTAATATTTAAATTTACAAAAAAAACGAATTACTTATTTACTTATTTTTTTATTTAATTATTATATCCTCGAATTTAATAATAGTGTTCTAACAATGATAAAATTCAAAACCGGTAACAAAAAACTACTTTATAGTAATAGTAAAAAAAAGGTGTATTTGTAAAAAAATTAATAAAAATTACATTTTTTTACATTAAAAGTAAAATTAGTACAACGAACCTGGTAAAATATGTATGACATTGGTTAATATTCTATTGCTCATAACATTGTCAAGATAAATTATATTTAATAGAGACGGTGTTGTATTTATAGACAAGGGGACAACGACCCATCGTGTGTGCGCGAGAGAGAGACGGAGAGATAGACTTTCAAGAATTAACCGCGGAAGAAAAACTAAATAAGCAAATTGTCTTTCCAATGTCTGACAGCTTGAACATATTACATAAAATTGAATCGAAAATGATTTTCACAAAAATTCTCATTTATCGAAATTAGAAATTTATTAGTTATTAACTTAGATGCACGCGACTAGGATAATTTACACACGCAGACGACAATTAAAATTCTTTATTTGCCTTAGAAAAATTGGTGGGATTAAAAATTTTATTCGTATTTTTTTTACCAATGTTCGATTATTGTTACTAATTATTAACTATAATAATAGTAAATAAATAATTACTTTCCTCGTTAAAAAATAGTAATAATAATTTATTATTAAACATAATACTAAATAATAATAATCACTTCCCTCGTTAAATAATAATAATAATGAAATAAAAAATGATAAATTTGTTTATTTATAGGCATTGAGTGATAAATAATTATTTTCCGATATTTTTTTAAACGAGACAATGACTATTTTTAAGAATGATTACTATTTAAATTTGCCCTTAGTTAACAATAATTACGAGAATAATTACTTAACAATCATGGTTCACTAATTACTTTTTATACGAATCGAAATTTTAATTTTTTGTTCATACAGTAATTAGTGTTATTGATGAAGGACAAAATTTTTAACGATACAAGAATAAAAAATTTATTAAAATAAAAAATTTTTGTTTACAGGGCTTTAAAAATATTGTTTTTTTAGTATTAGAGTAAAACAATAATTATAATTATGTGACGTAAAAAAATGTTGTCTATCAAAAGAATTTTCCATTTATACACTTGCTATATAGCTAACATACGTGTGGATTCTGCCAGCCTGTTTGTAGATAAGAAAAATTAATATAAAAATTAATTTTTCTTTATAGAGATCTTTAAAGAACGAATAGGAAAGACGTACATGTAAATGAGATAACAGAAAGGAATCTAGTTTCGACGGAATACATTTTTTAAAAATATTTCTGATGCTATTCTATCACACAGAATCATTATTCTAATATTCTAGATTCGCTATATTGAAAACCGGTTACGTTTGTTTTATGTTCTGGAAAGTGGATATAATTACAAACTGTATTTTTTAAATGGACTATCAAAAGAAAATTTTTGTAGTTTATTATTTTGTTACATTTATTTTTATTATATTATTATATTTAGTCTTATTTTTTATTTATTATATTTGTTACGTAATGGACAATTTTTCCTAGTCAAAATTTAATGAATAGAATCAGGTAAAAATTTCAACTCTATAATGACCAGTCACTGGGAAGTTTTTCTAGATTCTGGCCAGTGATTGACCAGAAAATCTGGCAAGTGATTGATTAGAAATGTAACGCGCTGCTTTAGCAGTCACTGGTTAGATTATCTGGGCAGTGACTGGCAAGTAACTCACCAGTAACTCACCAGTAACTGGACAGTTTTCTGATCAAAATCTAGAATAAAATATAATTTTTCCTGGCTCTTTTTATTTTGTTTATAATTACATATTTATTTATATTTTTGTGTTTATTCAAATATTTAAGACTAATGAACAATTACTTTACCAATAACACTTAAATCTAAGAATAAAAAATTCGCACACATGGGGGATCGAACCCTAGACCCTGGAGACACAACGCATGTGCGTTACCACGCAGCCACGGTGACTAGATAGTAACTTATCATAACTACAAGTTTAAGAACTGAAGTTTTATTACGATTGTGACCAGAATTTCTGGCCAGTGACTTGTTAGAAGTAACGATCAGAAATCATGACCAGATAAACTGTTTAGTCACTTGTCAGAGACTTGACGGTTTATCTTGCCAACATTTAGAAAAATGTAAACTTTGGTAATGTGACAGTGAAACGATCATAACTTTTATATAAAGTTACTTTAGACTTTTCTGTTTTTGATCGTATGGAACATAAAAATTATTATTAATATCTAATTATAAAAAACGTGACATCATTTGTGAACGCTCCCTTAGTAACTGGCCAGTTTTTCCCGTGTAGAAATTCCCATATCTAGGCCATAACATGGCATGAACACCTTCTCAGATCGGGCCCAAGTCTGGACAGACTTGGGCCCGATCTGGGAAGGTGTTTCATGCCATGTTATGGCCTACACAATGATCAAAAGATCTGGCCCCGATTTGGGTCATGGTTAAATTTCTACACGGGCTATGTCCGCAGTTTCCTTTTTTGATAGTGTCAAGATTTTCTGGTTGTAGATTTGGAAAAATCTAGAATAATTCTTTTAATAGGATTCGGCAAGTTTTTCTGATCAGTGGTGGACCAGTTTTTCCAGGTGGAATCTTAAATAATTCTTTAAATCAGTGACTGGCCAGTGTCTGGAAAGAAATTCTTGTCACGATTATGATCAGATTTTCTGGTCAGTGACTTGACAAAAGTACTGTTCACAAAGGGGAATTGTTTTTATTCAGTGAAACTGGCCAGTCGCTTATTCAGGACTGGCCAGATTGTCTTGGCAAGTAAAACTCGCTCTCGACTCTACAGCTACTGGAAGGAAACAAGTAATACTTGACAAATTTCTACCTGGGTCGAACTTGGTTTCGTTGAGAGAACAAAGGTAAACTGGTTCCTCGATGGTGTTTCTGGACAGCCAAACTCTCTAGCTCCAACTTGGGGGCGACCAAAGGTACAACCGGGAAGAAGACTTTGCAAAAACTGATCCTTTCATTTTTTGACAAGTTTGAAATTGGAAAACTGCCCTTTCCGTTGATGAGGAAACTGGACTGATCCAAATATTCTTATTGGATCCCTTCTTCTTAATTTGCGTAAAAATTCCACCCCTACGCAGTGATAGTGGGGGTAGAGAAAATTTGGGCCTGTGTTGGTGAGGCTTACGCAGGAAGGTGGAGATGATGTAATTATGTCCTTTAGAAAACCATTGAACGATTATCCCTTTAGAGCAGTTGTCCTTTTGTCTAGTATGTATAGATCTATTTACAATGATCCTTTTTTAGGCAACGCGAACTATCTTTTGCATAAGATGTTATAAAATTGACAAATACAGCTTAAGGCTTAAGGCTTTTGACATAAGGTGTTTCAATTTAAGATAAAATAATATTTTTCTACGCAAATCCTTGTTATTTTTAAGAATGTTCGAAACGATGAGAAAAGAAACAAATTTTCTAACTACAATACCCAATATAAAAAAAGAAAAACTATATATATGTACATATATAAGTATCGCTTACTGCAACTATTCATTATATTATTATTTCGACGATAGAATATGAATTAATAATTTTTTTTAGAAGAACGCATCCAGATACATGGATATCACAGCCATATTATATTGAAAAATACGGGATATCCATAGTTAATGCTGCTGCTTCCATATTCTATGGCTGACTGTATAATATTGTTGGAGCAGTAAAAGATCTATGGTTGGGCGACCCATAGTAATGGAAATGGGAAACAAATAGTATAATAATAAAAATAATAATAATAATAATTTATTTCATTGTATGTCCTATCGTAGGACCTTTACAATTTCCTTTCCACTTAAATTAAACCTTAATTAATAAAATTTACATATTATTTCTCTTCTCTTAACTTATTTTCGACATTCTTCACGTACACACATATCTCTTCAACAATCTCTTCTCTTAGTGTTCCTACTAACTTATCCTTTAAATCTCCCTCCCGTCTGTCTCCTCTCCAATCTATTATAAATTTGCTAATACTATCCTTCTGCAATTTCTCCGCTTCTAAGCATTATATCCCTTATATATCTGAAAGCCCTTTTTCTAACCGTGTATTCCATTCCTACTACTCCCAATTCACTTCTCCATAGATATCTTGGAGTATTTCTTGCAACTCCAAGTGCCATCTTATAATACCTTCCCTGTACCTTGCAAAAACTTTTTAGATTTCTCCAGCCCCAAGTTTCTAAACCATACATAGCTACCGATCTTGTTAATGAGTTCATTAAATGGTTGGTTGGTTATGGTTATTGACCTTGTGCCCCTACAGGTCAAATAGCCATTTCAATTTATATTTCGAACACTTATGTGTAGTTCACAGTCTCGGAGGTTAGTTATATAGATCATTTGTTGACTAGTAAAGTAAAGATAAGTCTGTCCAGGTTTTTTGCATTATTTGATCGCACCCTTATACTTGCATTACGCTGTGAATTGGCGTTCGTGGTTATGAATGATAGGTGTGCGCGGTGTGCGCATGCAGTGGTTTGAATGTGAGCGGAAGCAAAGATACATCAGCTAATATATTGGTATGATGCATATGTTTGGGATAATGGATATATTAGGGAATAGTTCTGATTGAAAGCAATAAATTATCTCTTATTTACAGAAGACAATAAGAATATATAGCAAAACCAAAATTATATAAAATTGACATATAGATACCCATATGCACACATACATATATACATGTATACATTCGCATGTACGCAGACACATGTACAATATTAATTTGATCAACAATAAAATAAATAACTTTTAAATTAACTTAAATCAAATATGCAAATTTTGAATGAGTGCTTAAATATGTCTGCATATAAAAACCTATTAAATTATATGACAATATCTACCTACTTGAAAAATTTATCAATTTCAATAAGATCGGAAATCTGCGTATCAAAAACAAGTTGGTTTAAAGCATTCAAAGGACTTTCAGCTTGTGGATATTTGTTATAAAGAAATCTCAAAAATCTAGATCTGCCGGAGGACAGAAGCGGACAGCTTAAGAGCAGGTGTTCAAGACTCCTTTCAGCCCTGACACATAGACAAAAAAGGATTCTATTCCACGAAAATCTTGCAACCTGTTCTGTACAGAGAATATGTCCCGATCTGAGACGGTTAATCCTGCTAATTGACCTTCGATTAATATTGATCCCTTCAAACCAGGGTCTTTTAGTTTTAACGTTAACCATTTGATAGTAGAGATTTGTGGAGTTAGCCGTGCTGCCGTAGGGCCAGCATAGAGTACTCCAATCTTGATGATCTTTTTTAATGATTTTTTGTAAATCTCCCGGTTCTGTATAAACGCTTTTCGATATGTGGAGTTACAAAGACGTTTTCGCAAGTTCGTCCGCAGTTTCATTTCCCCGGATACCGATATAAGCCGGGATCCATAAAAACCCAATCTCTCCCAGATTTAATGTAATATATTTGTCGAAGAGGATGTAAATATCTTGAATCAGAGGTGTTATTTTGAAATTTCCGAAAACACCCATTCCCAAATCCTGAATAGCTCCTAATGAGTCCGAAATTATCAGTACATTTTCAATTTTCCTTCTAATAGAGTATTCTATGGCTGATTTAATGGCCATTAATTCGAGTGAATGGATAGAATGTAGTCCCGATATCCTAGATCCATATTTAACTTCCCAGTAAGGTATATAAAAGGATATAGAGCATTTGTCCACCGTAGGATTAATTGATGCATCAGTATAGATAAGAGTGCTCGTAGGATACTTCTCATCAATAAACTCTCGAAAACGTGCCTCTGGGTCCGAGGAATGTCGAAGTTCATGACCAAGATGGGTGTCGAGGGTAGGATTAAAATTAATTTGATTCCAAGTAAAATCATAGTATGAGGGTAGGTTCAATGAGTGAATCATTTCCGAGAGACCCAAACAATTATTGTATACAAACATAAGCCCCATTTTGTCCATATTTGAATCTCTAGCATGTTCAATAACATCCCTCGCCCGCTTTAAACTTGCATTTGTTGGATTTTCAGCCCACTGGGCAATACGGATCATATACGAATGAGCCAGTTGAGCTCTCCTGAGATCAGGGTGGGTTAAGCCCGATTCGGATAATAATATCATAATAGGAGTTGTTCTCATGAAACCCAGAGCAACTCGAATTGCAGCATACATAGTTCTATCCAACTTAATCAAATGTGTGTTACTAGCTTTTAAAATAAAAGGAAGACCCCAATTCAACCCCGTATCAAATAAATTCTTACACACAGTAAAAAGAACTGACAAAGGAACACCCCAAGTAGTACCGGTCAGAAATTTTACCACATTTAGAGCTCTGCTACATTTGACTACAACTGCCTTAATGTGGGCATGCCACAGCAGTTTTGGATCCAACAAAATCCCAAGATATTTGAACTCTTGAACAGAGATCAATCTTTGTTCCTTAAAGTCCAACCAATGAACTTCTCTGTTGATCTTGGTTTGCTTAGTAAAAATAGCAAATTGGATTTTAGGAATTGAAATTTCTAACCCATACTCCAAAAGCCAAGCCTCTATCTTTCGAAGCGATTTTTGTAATAGATCCTTAGATTCCTGCAAATCATTCCCCTTAACATATAGCAATATATCATCAGCATACATGATTATAAATACATTATCAGGTAAGCAACTTCTGATATCTCTCAGGGCGAGACTAAACAAGAGAGGTGAGAGAACACCGCCCTGTGGGACACCTATACCACAGGTCCTAGCTTCATTCTTATTAAGGTTAAAATGTAGATATCTTTTGAGAATAAGAAACCTGACGAAATTGACCAAGTGTCCAGGAGTATTAAGGTGAAGCAAATTTTCCAAAATCTTAGCTGGTTTTATCGTATTGAATGACCCTTTTATATCGAGATCCACTGCTGCTAGATGGCCCTTTTGACTCATGGCACAGTATATTTCAGCAACAAAGGAAGCAACCGCATTAGAAGAGGACCTACCCCTTCGGAATCCATACTGAAAGGATGGAAGCCGACGGTCCACTTCAGAAAGATATTCAAGTCGTCTCTGCACCATTCTCTGAAACAGCTTTGATAGGCACGAAGTCAAAGAAATAGGTCTGTATCCTTCGTTTCTCTTTGGAAGAAATTTAACAAGTGTGTCTCTCCATTCCTCAGGGTATCTACCAGATTGAAACATATTATTATAGATTACCAGTAGCTTATTTTTGAGAGTCACAGGGAACTGTTTAATAGTTCCATATGTTATAGAATCGAGTCCAGGAGCGGATTTAACATTAGAAGAATTCAAAGCATTTTGGAATTCCTTGTAAGAGAAAGGCGCATTCAAAGGATGTTGATCATCTATATCAAATAGTGGTTCAAAAGTCGCTGGTAAGATATCCTCTCTTACAAGGTTCTTCTGAAGAGCAATATGTTCTGGTGAGTTGCAGTCTGTAAACAATCCAGTTCCTGGTGGTTGGGCTCTCGATGACATCGATTTAACCGTCTTCCAAATTTTTGTCATATTTTCAGAAAAGTCCAGCTTACTGCAAAATTCTCGATATGATTTAGTTTTAATTTGTTTAAGTTCCCTTTTAACTTTATTGCTTATAATCTCTATTGGTCCAATCAACGTGTGTATGATTAGTCCAAAATAGTCTGATGGGTACATGTCATTAAACTCATCCATTGTTAGCTTAAGTTCCAACGGAGATGTTCTCAGGTTTGAATTAGCCAGGATGGCAACACCACCTCCTCTTCCCTGAGTTCTGTCCTTCCTATGGATATGAAAATTATGTAGATTAAATAGTTGTGTGGGTTCCAACCATGTCTCAGTGAGACATATTATATCAGGTTGAAATTGATGAATGATCAGCTCTAATTCTGTTTTTTTCGAAAGAATGCTTCTTGCATTCCAATTAATAATTTTGAGATTATTTTTTTGCATAGTAAGAGTAAAGTAAAACAAACTCCCACCTTATTGATAGATTAACCTATAATTATGTATATATACATTAAGGCACATCTTATATATATTTAATTTGAACCTTTTATTCAATATTCACTATTTGCATTCTAATTAAAGTCGGCCTGGTTAATTAATTTCGGGCAAAATTTGACTTAGATTCTTTATTAAAGTAATGATAGAATAAAATATAAACATATAAAAAGAAACAGACAAAAAAAGCAAAAACAAAATTTCCTCTTCTTTCCCCTGTTTAGTGAATACTTGAGTATTATTTCTATCAGTGATTTGAAAGAAATATAGATTTAATTTCATAATTTTAATTTATAACATAGCATAAATTTGAAATTGATTTATTCCTTCATCCTGTAGTAGATTTACAGATCGGCCTGCTTAATTAATTCGGGACAACTTTGACCTATATCTTGTTGAATTGTATTTGTTAAAGGGAACTCTGTCTTAAACGTTTAACTATTTTAATTGAATTTTTAGGGGAACTAGTTACAACTTTCCCGGAATCCTGCATGAGGGATTGTAATTGTTCATAATCAAGGTGCTTTGTTTTATTCTTGTTCAAATAATTAAATCTTTCCATTTTCGAGAAATTCTTATCACCATTGACCGAATCAGGATCATCTATTTCCATTCCGACTCTTGTTTGAGTTGAGGTGCCGGCTTCAGAGACTTCATTGTTCGTGATACTGTTAACTGCAGCAGCAGTTTGTTTGATATATGATTCCATATCTACATTGGGATTATTTTTTTGTATAATGGTTCTATTGCTCAATTCACTCATTTTATTGAATTCAGGATCCGAATATTCAGAAAGTTCCGAAGCATTGTCAATAAAAGCAATTTCATCTGTTTCCTTTGGTGGTTCCTGCAATTTGTATGGGGAATCATTAGTTATCCTGATGAACACCATCCTCATCTGGTTTCTCTTTAAGATTTTTAGATTTTTCAGTTCCTTTGTTCAACTTATTATAATCTCTGTAGGATGGAGATATAGATAGGCCTGCAGTTTGGCGAGTATTTGCATTAAGCGGTCCTCTTTGTCTCTCATTGTGTCTCTCACTTTGTCTAAGTTCTGCCTCTCTGTAGCCGGATGTTTTCCTAAACAGTTTCTACATTTTGTTTGTAGTTAATTCTTGCAGTCTTTTTTTCGTGACAATCGGAACACCATTCGCATGTTGGAAAGGAAGACCGGCATTGTGACATTGTATGTCGGTATCTTTGGCAGAAGAAACATCTTATGGGTTTAGGAGTTATAGGGTAAACTTCCAAATCGAAAGAATTAATTAGAATTCTTCTAGGTAACTCCTGTCCCGAGAAAGTAATTTCCACAGTGTCCGAAATCAGTTTTTCATAATTGACCCTTCGTTTTATATTAATGATGTTTGTTAGATTTCCAGGAAATATTCTATTAACCAAACCTAAAATTGGAATTGTAGGATCAATATCTTTAATAACACCGCGTTTCGTAAGTCTCGAGTTCGGTATATACATTTTGAATCTCGCAGCCATAAGTGCCTTTGATTGGATTAGTTGATTAGAATCTTTTATATTTTCGCAAATTATTTTCATTTGATTATGACCACTCCTTTGTATAAGGCGTTTGCCTTGGATTTCTTCCTCGATTTTATCCGCAATAGCTATTGGGTTCAATTTGCCTACATTATTCTTCAATATGCGACTCTCCATGAGAACAATGTATGGAGGCTGATCATTTGGTCTATATTGTGTTTCCATTCGAATATCAGGGTTGTTCCAGTTAAGGAATTCTTCATCATGCACAGCCGTGTTCAAGATAGGTGGTTCATAATCCAATCTAATCATCTCCATTTCTTTTGTCACACTGCCGATTTTATTCGAGTCCAGCTCCATGATAAGTGGGATATCGGAAGTCAATATAGATAACGATGCTGAATCCGACGAAGTGTACTTATCTGTGTTCGAATTGGTATGATTCGTTGATAGTTCTCCCAAGAAACGAGTTATTTTCCAATGTTGAAATTTATCATAGTTATTATTCGTGCTTAGAGATTCATAAGTAATAGTGCCATCATTATCCTGAGACATTGCATTCTATGAACATATATAAAAAAACAAAAACATATTCCAGAATTCGTATTTCAGTATTAAATTGTGTGTTGATCAAAAGTCTAAGGATGGAAATATTTCATTATACTAGTTTAATTTAGATCCAAAAGTTCACACACTAAGGAATCACAACTACAGTCTCAATTCAATAAAGCTATAGTATAAATTGAAAAATAACAAAATTTCAATTTTGAGTTTAACTTTATTTATTGCCCTTTTAAAGTGTCCATCCTCTTACAAATTTTTCAATTTTAACCAGTATAAATTTAATTGAATCAGAAAATCATATTTTATTATCAAATTGTAAATCGATCAAGAGTCTGATCGAAAAAGCACTTCATTATATTATATTAATTCAATTTAAATCCAGAAATTCGCACACTAAGCAAATGTAAAAACATTAACAAATCAGTAGGGCTATAGTGTGATTTAATAAAGTATATCGAAATTTCGTGCAAATATAATATCATAACATAAACAACTCCAAAATCAAATCATGAGATACATTTCTCAAAACATCCAAAATATTTAATTCAATTATTTAAATATTTAAATATTTAACCACAGTAAATACAAACTTAACCAAATCAACCATCGAAGGTCAATCTAAAGCTAAGTCAACTCTCAATTAAATCAATTCAAGAAATAAAATTGTTTCTACACGGAGAGAAAAAACAAGGCTTTTCCCCGTGACTTCAATTCATGCCTTTTTCAGGTAGCAGTTTCACCGGATTTCCCGATGAATTTCTTGCGTTTAGCGGTTTTGCCATGCCTTAGCCCTTATTGGCCTTAGCTCGTTGTAAGAATCTCACCGGAAAAACCCGTGAGCGTCCTGCATTTTTACTGTGATAATTTTTACGCGTTAAATGCATATTTTTTCATGGGGAAAAGCCTTGTTTTTTCTCTCCGTGTAGTTATTTAATTCAAACAAATAAGTGTAACCAAGAAAAACACTAAAAATTATATAATTAATTAACACAAATATCAAGAAGGCGGGAGTCCTTAGATTTGCTGTATAAGCGAAAAATACAGCATTGTCGATTAGATATGCGTATAGTCGAAAATAATAAGACACAAATAACTCAAAACAAAGTATCAAAACAAATTCGACTTACCGTTTACAGCAAAGCAAAATATATAAAATAGTATTTAAGCAAGCTATACAAGCAGGAAGATACTTTAGTATTTGAAAAGAAAAATGTTATATGTATATCCCATATCATACATTAATTAGATCAAATTGCATTCAATTATAATATATTCAAGGAATAGGTTATTTGGAGAAAAGATCAATTTAAAGTGAACTTGATTTATACTTAAGGTATAGGATACATCATAACTCAAGCTGAATAGTCATGTAGTATTGTTTCAAGCATGCCAAATTATTGTTGTTGTTTGAAACAAATAATTAAGTGATTATTTAAATTAAATGTTAATTTTAATTTGTATCAGAAAATAGTATCAAAAGTTTAACGTGTATTAAACACGTCCTTATGAAAACGTCAAAAAGCACTGAACTTAAGGGGCAGCCTTGTCTAACTCCTATATCCGCTTCGAATTCTTTCGTGATTCGTTCTTCTGTTCAGATTTCCGCTTTAGTAACTTTATAAATTTCCCTAATCATTGTATGCATCCTGCCTCTTATTCCTAATTTCCAGATATACCTTCATCTAACAGTCCTACTTTAAGTAAACTTTCAAAATGTCTTACCCATTGATCATCTGTGATGTCACTCGTTACCTTTTGTCTCTTTGTTATCCTGAAACTATTAATTGCTCTCCACCACTCAGAAATATCCTTTGCCTTACTTATTGCATCCCATCTTTCTTGTGTCTACCTTTGACTTTCATTTTTTACAATTTGTTTTAGCTTATGCCTACATTCTATTAACCGTTTCTTTTTTTCCTGGCATCTATCTTTTAGCCACTCCTTTAAATTTTTCCAAACTTCACTCCTAATATCTTTACATTCCTTTGACAATTTCCCATATCTATTCTTCGTATCATCTATACTATTCCCTCCTCCCACTCTTTTAATAATTTCCTCTTTCCTTGCCGCTGTCCAAACTAAAGTTTTAATCCTTTCCCAGTTATAATTATCTTCACTCTCACTACACTGAGAGACCTTTGGGACTGTAGCGGAACAACGTATGTGACAGCAGCTCCACTATGGTTTTAGTGCGCTGCGATATAATTTTGGGCGCGTGACAGTCCAAAATGTTGGTGAGAAGCTCACCGAAGTAGTGGGGATGCCGCCTTTGGTTTGCAGAAAAACAAGTTTTGGACTATCACGCGTCCAAAATTGTACCGCAGCAACCCAAAAGTATAGTCCTGTAGCGTTTCACTAAAATGGTCAGTAGCAGCCTATCGAAAGTCTGCTGCCGACCCAAAGGTCTCTCAGTGTAGTAATTTCCCTTACATCTTCTCTAACGGCCTCTCTAAAATTTTGTGCTTTGGGGCTGTGTACAAATTACGTAAGGACAATTTTCCGAAAATTTAACCCCCCCCTCCCCCTTGTAAGAATATTTGCATACATTAGCGCCATTTTTTCTGCTGGTCGTAAGGAATAGCTGGACCCCCCCTCCCCCCTTAGAGCCTTACGTAATTTGTACACGGCCCCTTTTTCCCTATCCCATATTATTTTCTCTCTTTTAATGTTATTATCCCTTCTTATGCTCTTTACATCATCCTTACTTTTCGCTCCTAGTCCTAGTAAGTGTAACAAAACAGGCAGGTGATCTGATTTAATTCTAGGAATAATTTCAAGTATTTCGACGATTTGTAAGTTATCTCTATCAACCATCATTACTAAATCAATTACCGAACCCGCATACACTTCATTTCCCCCTAGATAAGTAATTTCACCTTCCCGGTCTCCTTTTGTTTTACCGTTTAATAATACTAGTCCTAACTCTTCACCAAACTTTATTAATCTTTTCCCACTATCATTCAAAGTTTTGTCTTCTGATCTTCTTAAGTTTAGGTGATCTTCACTCCCTCCCTCATTACATACTTGCATTTCACCAACTCTTGCGTTCATATCCCCACAAACAAATACATTTTCGTATTCAGCCATAGCTTCTTCTAATACAGATTTAAGCTTTAATTCTAACTGAGACATTCCTATATTATTATAAACTGAAATTATACATATCACATCCTTAAATTTTAAAATCATCCCCGAATCCCACTCAGTTACATTCCATCCCTCTATCATATTGCGCTTTATTCCTACAATTTGCCCATCCGATAATCGACCCTTCTTAGCCTTTTTTTGTCGCACTCTTTACCCAATACTTAAAATTTAAATCTAAATTACATAAAGCTTTTTTTGCAGTTATTTGTCTGATTACCTTCCTCTATTTCAAATACTTTTTCACTGTTAGGTTTCGTCCATAAATTACGTCACACTTTTTAGGGGGGAAAGGGATCTACGAAAATGTGACTAATTGTGACAAAGGGGAAGTGGGGACCCTTTATTTTGTTATGTCACACTTTATACTCTATTTATTATAATGAGAAAATTGTAATAAATAAAAATATCAAAAATATTTCTTGTTTTTAAAATATTAAAAAATGTACTAATTATATAAGTAACTTTATAGGGTGTACTTCCGAATAAGAGGGACCTCCGATTTTAATAAAACTTGGTATACCAACATATTTTGATACACTGATTACAAAGATGATAATGAAAGTTGGCGCAAATTTGATGTTCATGGTGAAAACCATAAAAAACCATAAAATTGTGTTTTTTTTGCGTACAGTTTCGTAAAAAACCCTGATTACGAAAATCATGGTGAAAATTGGCGATTAGATCATTTTCATGGTAAAAACCATAAAAAAGACCATAAAATTGTGGTTTTTTGCGTTTAACTCGTTGGATTGGATTAATCATAATTTTTTGTGTTTAAAAATATTTGTAAATTATTCTCTGCCTTTATATTCTGAAAAATCCAAGGTGGATGCCTTCTTCCTCCTCGAAATAAAAGCAGAAAAAAAATTTACAAATTTTTTTAAACACAAAAAATTATGGAGAACGAAGGAGTCATCCACCTTGGGTTTTTCAGAATTAAATAGAAAGCAAAAAATATCACAATTATATCACCAATCAATTTAATTATGATAAAAAAAAATTTCCAACCGAAGGTGAATGACTCGACTCCTTTCTCCTCAATATAAAAGCAGAAAAAAATGTACAAATATTTTTAAACACTTAAAAATATGCTTAATCTAATCCAACGAATTATACGCAAAAAACCGCAATTTTATGGTTTTTTGTTAATAGTTTTCGCTATGAACATCAAATTTGCGCCAATTTTTATTATCATTTTCGTAATCAGCGCATGAAAATACGTTGGTATACCAATTTTCATTGAAATCGGAGGTCCCCTTATTCGGAAGTAATCCACTTTATTCATGTAAAATTAGATATTGACAGTGATTCATTTTGGAAAAATTTATTAAAGGGGGGTTTACGAATTGTGACGTAATTTAGAGGGAGGGGGTTCCTTCAGATGTTACTTAGTGTGACAAAGGGGGGGAAAGGGGTCAAAAATGGGCTAAAAACGTGTGACGTAATTTACGGACGAAGCCAATATTATTGTCATCATTCTCATACACTGATTTTTGAACTGAACCATTTTCGCTCTCTTGAGCCACTTTTTCGATAATTGTTTCTTTATTGTCACTTAAATCAACCAAATCGTTTTCTAAATCGCTTTCTAAATTACCATTGCTACTCTCCTTATCCGATTCCTCTCTTAATATGTGACGCGACACGAGAAAAGGGACCTATCGCCGCAAAAGAGAATTTTACAGGGAGAGCGTTTAAAGCGACGCCATGCGCAGAAAACCCATGTATTTACGCGTACATGCTTAACTTTCGGGCTTTATATTATTAACACTATTTAAGTTTTTCAACTTTTGATTTTTTCACGTGAAAGAGCAAAGAATAATCTGTCGAATAGCACCATAATCTCAAAATCGATTTTTTTAACGATAGGTCCCTTTTCTCGTGTCGCGTCACATATATTTTTCTCTTTATTATTTATACTTTCCTCCTCTCCCCCGAAGTGACTTATCGTTACCTTAATCTGCAAACCTCGTAACTCCACTTTTGGTCAAAATTTAGTTTTTTGTGTTATTTGATTCTTTATAAATAGACAAATATATAATTCAAATAATAAAACTTTTTATGCAATAAAAACAGTCTAAAAATTTTGCCCAGCAAACCTCGTAACTCCACTGCGAAAAATTTTAAATGGCAAATCTCGTAACTCCATCTATGATTATTCAAGATGGCGGAAAAATGTCAACATTTAACAAATAGATGTCAGTCGCAAAAATCAACAACGTGTGTTTTTCAGTTTCTTAACGTTTTTTGTTAATGAAAATCGTGTTTTCAATGAGTATCTCTCTATACTATTAAATTTAGAGAATACGTCTGCGCGATTAAAATCTTATTTAGTTTTAGGAAGGGATACGTCGAATTGTCACCGACTCGTTTTTGTAAGAGTCAGTTGACAAAAGGTCGTTATCAAATAAACACTTTCTTTCATGTTTATAGTAAACCTGGTGTTCTAAGTTATTTCCTTGTCCCATATATCTTAACATTTTTAATAAGAAAAACTATAAAAATAAGTAAAATAATTACAAAAATGAAATAAGTTTTTACCGAATAAGTTTTTTTTCTGTGCGGAAATTACGTATGGAATTCCGTACGGAATTTTTGTAAATATTTCACAATGTATATTTTTGTAGAGTTTTCGATAACTTAAAAACTGTCAGACTGTTTCCAACTTATAAAAACAAAAGTTTTTATACTTTTTAATATTATTTCCTTATTATTATGTTTTTTATTATATTTACAGAAGAAAAAATCCTTAGCTGATAAAAACTGTTAAACTGTTACCAACTTCAATTGGAGTTGGTAACATTTATTTATACTTTTTAATATTATTTCCTAATTATTCATATTTTTTTAATTTTCAATTTTTTTTATTAATTTTACACGGAAAAAAATGCTTATTTAATAAAAATTTTTAAAATATTACTAACTCCAATTGCAGTTGGTAACAGTTTTTTATGCTTCTTAATATTATTTCTTTATTATTATATTTTTTTATTTTTAATTCTTTTTTCATTAATTTTACACAGGAAAAAATCCTTAGTTGATAAAAACTATTAAACTGTTACCAACTCCAATTGGAGTTGGTAACATTTATTTATACTTTTTAATATTATTTCCTTATTATTCATATTTTTTTAATTTTCAATTTTTTTTATTAATTTTACACGGAAAAAAAATCCTTATTTGAACAACCTCACAAAAAAGTTAACATGCAATAAAAACCATACTTTTTCCTAAATATCCAATCTAATGTTTATAAACAGTTTTATTGCTCTCCTGTAAAGTTGCATTGAATGGAGTTACGAGGTTTGCAGATTAAGGTGACGTTATGTTTTTATGCTGTGGCGAATGTATCACTTTACCTGAAACCTTATTTCTAAACTGTATGAAACTTAGTAAATCTCCCTCTTTTTCCTTCTTTTTATTTTTCGAACCTTTTGGTCGTCCTGGTCCTTTTTTCTTTACTTCATCATTTTTGACATCAGCCATTGTAACCTCACTTTCATTCATACTCGAAATTTTGTCTTTTAAAATTAGCACTGCAGCACTATGTCCCACCTATCGATAAATAATGCAAAGTCATGCGCAAGGTGCGTACTTGACAAAATTTTTAGGTTAGCTTTTGGGTCAGAATTCGTGAAATTTTCACAGAAAATAAAAAGTATTTTTTTTAAATCGAAATGTTAAAAAAACATTTCTATTTGGCCTTAAGAATGTGTCCACCAAAAAACAGAAAAAAAATTATTTTTTATAAAAGTTATTGCAAAATTAATTTTTTTGCAACTTTTTAAACAAAACTTTATTTCTCCTAAATGAATGAACCGATTTAAATGAACCAAGCGGGAATATAAAGGGGATAAAATATACTTTAGTTTAGAATTAGAAAATTTTTAAAAAGTTTACTTTTTAATAATTATTTAATAAATTTTTTATAAACAATTAATTTTTTTTAATGTTCTACGCCTTTTAAAAATTTGAAAAAAATATTAACATACACTCCAAACTATAAGAAATCAAAATCCGTTGAGAAAATTTTGGGGCGACAATTATTTTAAAAGTTATAAACAAATTATATTGGCGCGGTGTTGTGCATCAACGCTGAACTTTGTTTTTGATCATTTTTATCAATTTTTATGGTTATATAATTGAATTAAAATGTTAATTTGACAGTGTTTTGTTCATTTCGTAGTTAAAAATAATGTTTTAATTCTGAAAATCATTAAAATCGCATCTCCGTTCAATATAATTTGTTTATAACTTTTAAAATAATTGTCGCTCCAAAATTTTCTCAACGGATTTTGATTTCTTATAGTTTTAAGTGTATGTTAATATTTTTTTCAAATTTTTGAAAGGCGTAGAACATTAAAAAAAATTAATTGTTTATAAAAAATTTATTAAATAATTATTCAAAAATAAACTTTTTAAAAATTTTCTAATTCTAAACGAAAGTATATTTTATCCCCTTGATATTCCCGCTTGGTTTATTTAAATCGGTTTATTCGTTTAGGAAAAATAAAATTTTGTTTAAAAAGTTGCTAAAAAATTAATTTTGCAATAACTTTTATAAAAAATATTTTTTTTCTGATTTTTGGTGGACACATTCTTAAGGCCAAATAGAAATGTTTTTTCAACATTTCGATTTAAAAAAAAATAATTTTTGTTTTCTGTGAAAATTTCACGATTTCTGACCCTTTTACACTAAAGTTTTTCTCAAATAAACCACTAAATCCTCTAATTCTTACTAAAATTATACAACCTAGCCAAACTTCAAACAAAACTACACCCGTTCTTCATAAAAACTTTACAATCACCACTAGTATATCGTATATTTAGAGCGAATTAATTTTCCTGTACACAGAACACATGTTCACTCTCCGGCGTCACAACCGGAAGCCGGGAAACAAATAGTATATTAAGCAACAAGAGAATAAAGGCAGCCATTTATTTACAGTGATTTTTTTGACACGAGTGGAGGTCGAGGGCGCCCCGAGACCTCCACTCGTGTCACAAAAATTATCGTAAAGAAATTGGCTGCCTTTATTCTCGTGTTACTTACGATATTTTTTATTCCTAATGTACAAAAGTGGCAATTTTAGATAGCAGACGACAGGAAATAAAAGTCAGTCACTTGTTCGACTTATATGAAAATGGCGGCCGTTTTCTCCCATGGGCTAGAAAAACGCATGGAGTCTGCTATCAGAAAGCGCCATTTTTGTGCATGTGGGATAAAAAAAATTTTAATCACTTAATTAATTAAATTCATTGTCACTTGAGATATTTTACATACATTTTTGTTAATTAAAACACACCACTTATGGAATAACCGCATATTTACGAAATAAATTATTAACCGATGGAGGAGACACGAACCCTAGACCTAACGCATATTAAACACTAACGCTACCCACTACACTATCCACGCAACTACAATATTTGAGCACATAATATTCCTTATATACTCTACAGTCTACACATATTTCATGAAAATGAATTTATATAAACACTAATAGACAATAACAATAATAAACAATTAAAACATTATTTATACACAATAAACTCACAACACGATTATATAGACGCGACAGGAGACCGACGCGACGGACAAATTGAGACGTCCATTTTTAAATGGATGCCATGATAATGAATTGCGCGCAACATGTATCAAAATTTTGAACTAACTATGGATCTTCCAACCAAAGTTTATATGGATGAGGCAGCCATATGCGAAAATCCATAGCATGAATTGTAAGCTCAACCATGCCTATGGATGTCACATCCATATTTGATTCAACAATATAATATGGCTCCGTCATCCATTGAATATTAAAAGTGCTTCCATCCTGAAAGTTGTCTCTTCCATTGAATTGGATAACACAACAATATTCTGCTCAACAATATTTTTATGGATATCTCTTCCAAACCTTTTCTTTCCGTGTAGGACGTCACATCACACACTGTAAAAACAAGTGTCTCATTTTGAGACGTTTTGTCCCATATTTGAAACAGGTAAGATGTTTTGTGTCCACATATTTGAAACAGATATGTGTCTCATTTTAAGACACATACATGTCTTAAGCTGAGATGCTTGACGTGTTTCACTGATTGTGCGTTTAATAGAAAAAATCCGTCATGCACAGTAATTTCATGCTTTTATTCTTCAAGAAAACTGACAGTTTTAGGTTAGTTTTTCACATTGTTAATAGACCAATGAAATGTGATCATTTCACAAACTCTTAATATTGAATCTTTTTTATCGACATTAGGTACATAACAAACAAAATAAAAAGTTTAAATATTAAATATTAATTTAAATAGTTCCACACATATTATTTGAATAAATAAATAATAATACCATTGTTGAAAGAAGAACATTTATTTATTCATAATAAGACAAATTGTGGAAAATATATTTTTTAGACATTACCGACACTGGAGTTATGGCGTTTTTATCGACGAAACAAAATGCGAATGAAAAGTAATTTTGAAGCTGCCCTTACAATGCGAGTGCTGCCAATAAAAAAACAAAACAAAGTACATAACCTGAAAGTGTCAAATTTTGTTATTAATAAATAATAAGAAATCTTTATTTTTAAATGATTCTAAAACGAAATTTTACTGTGTGCGTAGCTATTTTGCGCATGCGCTAAGATACTTTAAGTATCTTACCCGCTTAGTGTTTCATTTTGAGACACGATATGTGTTTCGAGTATCCATCTCACAGTCAGGAGACGTGATATGTGTCTTATACGCTTTAAGTCACGTTAAATGTTTTAAAATGAGACACGATATGAAATTAAATGTCTCAATATAAAACATATTTTGTATCTCAATGGTTTAAACACGTAAAGCAACTCATTTTGAGACACTTGTGAGATACCAGTTTTTGCAGTGCATATTCATTATCATTATTTATTTGTAGGGGAGGGTAGGCTACATTGAACCGGGTATTTTATAAAGTCCAAGAACTAATTAAATTTTACAAATTTCGATCAGGTTTTTTTTATCAAAATTAAGCTGAAGTACTCCTTTAGTTAATACACACGTTACAAACACAAATTATTATGATTAAATAATGAAATTTAATTTTTTTCTACCAAGTTACACTTTCCTATTTTTGAAGGATCTGTGTCTACATTGAACCACCTCTAATAAAATACTACAATTTACTTCAAAAATAATATTTCCACTTACACATTGTAAAAAATCTTATTTTTTACTCAATAAAATAGAAAATTATTTTTAAATAGTTATTATTTGTTAATATAGGAGATTAATATATTTCAATGTCAGGTTAGGTAGCAAAAGTGACAGTTTAAGTTTATCACGTTGACAATTGTGCATGTCTTCCAGTATTTGTTTTACTAATTAGTAGAGCAGACAACTTTACAACTCTTAAAATTGAAAATTCTTTGCTTTTTCGGGTGGTTCAATGATGCCGCACTCACTGTATTCACATGACATTCACAACAAAAATTGTTTATAATAAATTTATGTAAGAGTTAAAATTCTTTATTACATCCGAATATTGAAGTTGGCACCCTAAGCGAAATAAATCACAAGCTTATTAATTTTTAAAACTTCCTATTTCAAAAAAAAAACTTGATTATATTTTCACAAAATTTTTTGTTTTGTACGTGAAAAACAGTTTTTTTAGTTTTTCTTTATAAATAATAATCCTACGTGCCCGAAATTTTTGGCACCAATATCTACTAATGGTGTATTTGAATATTTAGATTGTTTTCCAATAGTCAACTCTCAAATATGAACGATTAGTCCCTCCAAATGTTTAGTCCAATACTCCAGTTCTCTCAGTGTGTTTATTATATTATTATCATTATTTTTTATTAGCAAACGTTTTTCTTTATAAGCCCGTTAATATTAAAATACTAAATAAATTTATCATTATTATAATATTTTGTTTATTATATTATTCCATTTATTGTTTGCATTTATTTATATAGACTAGTAACCATTCTTATCATCTGCTTCTAAGTCAACGAGAAGCAAAAGTAAATTTTAATTTCCCAGTTTAAATTAAAAAAATTAAATTCTTTTCTTGAAATTAAGTAATTAAATTAAAATTTAAAATCATTTTCAAATTTAAATAGTTTTGAACGAAACCAAACATATTTTTTGTTTTTATTTTTTTACAAACGAAGTTTATAAAACCTATAAAATATTGCAATTAAAAAAAATGGGGAGGGGGGGGTCAAAAATAGTGTGACGTAATATGTGGATGGCCCCTAGTAAAAAAAAAATTAAAATAACCGATTCTATTATTAATAATTAGCAAAATAATTCTGCGGAGTATGAACGTAGAGAAGGAATGTAGCAGAGTGGGGGCAACGAGAGTGAAAGAGAAAAACCGCAATGTCTCTTTCGCTCCGGTCGCTCCGGTTAACCCCACTCCACTGGCCACCTTCCCCCTCTCCTTCTTCGCTTTCTTTTAAGAATCCAAGAAAAAACCATTTTTTTCCAAAAAAATTTTATCAAACTTAAAATTTTTTCACGAAAAAGAAACTTTATCAAAACAACATTTTTTTTTCCACAAAAAAGAAACTATCAAAGTAATACTTATTTTCAAATAAATGTAGAATTATTTATTTAAAAACATTTACAATATATCATAAGTGATAATTGTAGAGTATTTGCGGTAAATTTTTGTTTAATAAAAAGAAATTATTATTATTATACATAAATAGGAATTAAAGGAATAAAAAGTTAATTTTCTCATTTACTGTATTAGTGTAATTTATCACTATATACATTATAATGATAGGTTTCATTCAAGAGAGGCGAGAGAGTCTTTTGATAAAATTGCCGTTTTCCGTATACCTACTACAACAATTATAATTATTATTACTCGATCAAGCTTGCAATTTTGAAGTGGATTACAATTCAAGGTCAAATTGAATTAACTTTTCGAAAACTTGTATAAATATATAAACATAATATACGTTTACATATAGATATGGATGCAATTTCTTAAAAGTCAATTCCTTTACTTTCTTGACAATATTAAAAGACTACATTTACAAAATTCTAATGCAATCATAGAAAATCACTCAAATACGGAAAATAAAATTGTTCCTCGGGAGATAAATGTCTTAATTATAAATTTAATTATTAATTAAATAAATAATAATAGTTAAATAATAATTAAATAATAATTCAAGAAATAAGAATGAAAAAGAGTTT
The DNA here is from genome assembly GCA_032872505.1 of Leptopilina syphax. Taxonomy (NCBI): domain Eukaryota; kingdom Metazoa; phylum Arthropoda; class Insecta; order Hymenoptera; family Figitidae; genus Leptopilina; species Leptopilina syphax. The sequence continues at coordinate 31,869,128 of CM065472.1, forward strand.
AAAATTGTTTTAAAATTAATTTGAAATTATATCAAAATTGTTAGTATCAAAATTTCCCGCATAATAACAATAATAAATAAATAAAAAATTGTAACGAATAGTAATTGTAAAATTTTAATTTTTATCCAAAAGTCAAATGTAAAATTTAAAAATATCGATAAAAATTATGAATATTAAAGTTATTGCAAATAATATGAATATCGATGTTATTGCAATACTATTAATATTAATTTTACACTATTATGAATATTAAATGTATTAGGTACATAATTATCTATTTGTTTAAAAAAACGAGACTTGCCCTTTCGTACAAAAAGTACTCTTAAAAATTACAATTATTATAACATTGTAAATATTAATTTTATAATATTACAATAAAATACTAAAGTTACTACAATGTTTAAAATATTAAAATAATTTCTACAATATTATAAATACAAATTATGAATTTAAATAAAAACTAATTATAAAACAAAAAAAAATTAAGTTTTCCAATTTTAATTTAAAACAGAACGAAATTTTCGTCAAAAAAAATATATATGTTTCACTAATCTATTTATAAAACCATAATGAGATTCAAGGAACACGTTCTTACGAAACATAAAGAGATACTTCCCAAAATAAATATTTACTTTTCTGCAAATACAATGAATTCATGAAAAAAAATTAAAAATATCAAACATAAAAAAATACAAAACAGGAAGAAAAATAAATAGTCTAATAACTCTATTTATAAATTAAAAAAATAGATAAAAAAACAAACGGGAAATTTTCCTTTTTTTCAAATTTAAAAGCGAATATTTTTATTCAACTAAAAATTAATATTAAATTAAAGTTAAATATTAAATAATTATTATTTATTATTATAACTATTTTTGTATTATTATAAATTATTATGTATCATTACTATGATTACTATTATTACCCAGGCGAGAACTGACGCTGGATTCAGGCTTTACGGAACCTTCGTTGAGGCTTGGTCAACATTGATCAAGCCTTGGTGGGACGGCGGAACGAAGGTTGCTTCTAGCTATAATGTAACACTTATTTAAGACTGTCGCTCCAGTCTTTGTTGTAGATTGGCGTTCAATGTTCAATCAATGCAGCGGAACCCTATAATGCAGGACTGAAACAAGGCTGCTTCCACTGTTCCCAAATTTACGCGTCTCTCGCGCTCATTCAATATAGTATGAATATATGAATTGTATATAATAATAATATTAATAATAATAATAATAATAATTATTATTATTATAATAGTAATGAATATTATTGATATTATTTTTATTCATGTTATATGCGTTTGTTTGGAAATAAGTTACTATTATAATAATTATATTATTTTCATATAAATAATATATTACTAACAATAAATGTCATTTGAAATAGTAATATTAAAAAAATAATTTTAGTAAAAAAAGACAATTTTTCTGTTAATCGATACATTTTTTTCTCGATTTTTTAGCAGAATTTTTAACATTATTTACAAACATGTTCACAAGTTTTTATTCACAACACAACACACAATTTTATTATTTTATATAACGCTTAAAACAAAGAATGAAAAATATTCGCTCGCATGTGGGATCGAACTCACGCACCCCGTCCCTAACGCATACCGGAAGTCCTAAACGCACGCATTTAAACCGCTCGGCCCCAGAAGGCTGGAAGGCACCTCGCCTAATCTACTATTTCAATGCCAGCGCAGTATATTCTGTATATACGGCGCGTCACTCAATATTTGTTCAGCATGGGACACCAATGTTCGTCCCATGCTCGATTAAAGACTCGGTCAATCTTGATACAATATTCACTTTCTTTATTACCGTGTGCACTGAACAATATTAAATATCAATATTTATAAATTATTTATTATTAAAATATTTTTTATGATAATTTTATAAGTTAAATTATATATATTATTTTTTTTCTTGTACAGTGTCAAATTATTATTTTCAAAGTTTAAGAGTTTCGTTTATCTGAAAAATTATTAGTAAAAAAAATGTTCATTAGGTAGTAATAAATATTTATGCTTAGTAGTTTTACACTAGGATTAACTGTTTAGTAAATATTATCAAAAAAACTATTTTTTGTCAAACGCGCGCGACTAAACACAAAAATAACCTTGAAACTCCAGCATTACCAACTCAACACATACGTTAAACTCTTGAGTTGGCAATGCTAAAGTCTCAAGGTCATTTGTGTTTAATCGCACGCGTTTGACAAAAAATAGTTTTTTGATAATACATATTTACTAAACAGTTAATCCTAGTGTAAAACTACTAGGCATAAATATTTATTACACCCTAGTGAACATTTTTTTCACTAAAAATTTTTCAGACAAACGAAACTCTTGAACTTTGAAAACAATTATTTGACACTGTGCAAGAAAAAAATAATAATGTATAATTTAACTTTATTTATATAAATCTTATATAATTAATAATAATAATAATAATTATTATTATTATTATAATAAAAAAAAAATAATATTTAATATTTATTTTTAATTTAATATTTTTTTATAATAATAATAATTATTATTATTATTATTATTAATAATAATAATTAATATAAATAATATACACTAAATAAATATTAATTTTTATTTACCAATTGATATCTTAATAATAATTAATAATAACTTTTAAGTTTTAAATAGTATACAAAATTATCATAAAAAATATTTTAATATTAATTAACTTATAAATATTTATATTTAATATTTTTAAGTGCACACGTCAATAAATAAACTGTCAAGATTGATTCAGGCTTGAATTAAGATCAGATGTTCGAGCTTCATTCACGAAGATTGACCGAGTCTTGAATCGAGCATGGAACGAACATTGGTGTCCAATGCTGAATTAACATTGAGTGACAGTGGTATAAAGACTGCTTCAACACTGGGTTACCCAGGCTGGGCGTTCAAGGCTCAATAAATCTTCAATCCATCGTCAGCATTGGTCTTTCGCGCCTGGGATATTTTTCTTTTGTTATTTGTTACAAACAAAAATTAAAAAACACTTACAACTGGAGCTCTGTCAAGAATTAAAAATAATAAAATAGTTATATTAATTAAAATAAAATGAAATATAAATGAATGCTATTAAATGAAGTAAACAAAATTTAATTTTTTAAATTTTTCAAGTGCTTTGATTCGTATTTAAAACGTTTCCTTGCTACACGGAAAAAAATACGTGAATTTTTCATTGACTCGGTACTTGACTTTGAAATACGACACAAAATACTAAAAACAGTCTAGTACTTTTGCATGAGAGTTTCAAAAGCAGTCAATGAAAATTTCTAGTACCTTGCTTGAGAATTTCATTGACTTTCAAAAAAACTGTAAAATAAAAAAAATAATTTCCACTTGTTCACAGAGTTTTTCTGAAATTCACTCATTCATTCACATATTTGGATAATTAATCACACAAACAAAGAACAATTATTGTATCACTTTTCGACGTTCATCAACACTTATGAACTAACCTATAACACACACATATATTCGCGTATAACTTAAATATAAACACACACTTAACACTTAAAAGTACGTATCGAATTGTTCTTATATACCACATGGTGAAATTTTTCACGACTTCTGAGACATGCTATTTCACTGAAAACTGAGACTTATATAACATTCTGTTTTGTGAGAAACACAAAACAAAAAATATTTTTTTGAAAGTCAATTCTTGAAGACAAATATATATTAACACTATTTGTTTTTCATAAAATAATAGTATATTCACATCTGAAATTAACACAAACGGAAACAGACGATCAGCTGGCATTTACCTTGGGTAGAAACGCGCAACGCACACTGCGCATGCTCTACAGAATTTTCAAGAGCAGTCAACTAATCTTTCACGTACTTTATAAAACTGAACAAATGACTTTTCGTTAAAATTTAAAAAACACTGTTGCCCATACTATTACTAGAATAATTCTAGGACTTTCTTATATTTTCTAATAAAAAGTATATGGAACAGCCTTGTATTTTGTGTCCTATCCAAAAGTCAAGCACTTTCAAGGAAGGATTCACGTACTTTTTTTTCCGTGTAGTCATTATTATTATCACTCGAGCCTAAATTTATTTTTGACAATTGTTCAATGAATTAGAAAATTCAATTAAATGCAAACTTTAAAAAATTAAATTATTTACAGAATAAATTATTTATAAATTATAAATTAATTATTTATAACATAAATTAAACAAAATTATAGAAAAATTATTTATAAATTAACTATTTATAACATAAATTAAACAAAATTATAGAAAAATTATTTATAAATTAATTATTTGTAACATAAATGATATATTTATAAAATAAATTAAATTCTTTATAAATTAAACTAAATGATTTTTAAATTAAATTGTTTATAAAATAAATTAAATTCTGTATATCAAAAACTAAGATTGACGAAGAATAAAAATCAATTCATAAAATTCAAAACGAAGAATTAAAAAAATTAATTTAATGACACCTATAAATTATTTTTGAGGATAAATAATGCAATAATTACATTAAATAAAAAACGTTGCCCGAAGATTCTTGCGCAAAAAAAAACTCTTAGGAAAATCATCAGGAATTTCACACACGACAAGAGCGGAAGCTTAAAATAAACGAGAAAAAAGTGCTCTAAAAACTAAATACCCGATCAACCTGTTTAAACCGGTATAATCGTAAAGAGGATTTCAAACCCAACTTTATAAACTTGCAAGAAGTATATAAAGTAATACAACCGAAGGAAATCATCTCTGATAAATACCTAACCTATATTTCAGTGAAAAATGTTCTAAATAAAAATGTCTATTACGTGACAGATTAAAAGAAAATAAAATTGCCGAGAATAAAAAAGTAAAATTTATAATTATAAAAACGCGATATTCAATACATTTCTTTCTAACCTTTTTCACCATGAAATATGAGGGGAAGACAGAATATCCGTTTTCCGGAGAGTGTCACTTATACATTAAACCCGGAAACACTATTTGACTCCTTACAAGTGAAAGTAAAATTCAAAAAGAGTATCACTTTACAATTTTATTTTTTTTCACAGACACACAGATACACACTCACCCTAAAATCCAGTCGATAATATGGAAAATTTCCTCCCTAAAGAACTGAACAAAAAAAAATTATTCCCCCCCACATGGAAGCAATAAACCAAAAAAAAAAAAAGATTTCGAATACAAGACGGAAACTGAGACTCTCGTGAGTATGACACGGCGTGTCGAGAGAGAGACGAGTAAAGGAGAGTGTGTACGCGATACAGGGGAATTCGCAATATCGACGTGAGGGAGGATTGGAGGAGAGAAAAAGTGAAACGAGAAGACAGATAGACAGAGACACTGTATTCTGAAAATAGTCAAAAAGACAAACTATCCACGTATATGTAAAAAACAAAAAAACATACCCAATTGTTATTCTTTTACCGCCAATGTCTCATTATTATCCGACTTTATATCCAAGCCAAAGAGGGGCCGAGGCTCACAAGCATGTGGCACTGATTATCAAAAAACAAAACTGTTAACAATGAAAAATTTTCTTGACACTCACACACACACCTATTATGTTCAATTCACTAAATCACTGATTAAATATATTTGCGATAACATTCAATGTTTTAGTGTCAATTTTTTTTCAAAACATTCAGTATATATTATGGAAAACAAGAGACTTGTATTTTTTCTCCTCTCTTGTATTTTCTAAGTAGAGGGGTGATGATAGTACACGGACGACGTTCGAAGTGTGTATGCGGTGTGCCGCTGCGTTATTTCCTTAAACGTCAAATAATTTTGTCGGTAATGTAGGGAGCGATGTTTATTGATGGGGAAGGAGAATAGGGTTTGTAGTTATTGAAAATGCGATCGTGGCGCCAGTAACGCTCGTCCCCTTGAATATCGAAGGAATATACCAATAATACTATAATAATACAAATAAAAAAAATAATAATAATTTAGCAAAAAATAAATATTTGTTAACAGAGAAAGACATTTTATTTCTGCGCTACTTTAATTTAAAAATAAAAATTTGATAACTAGGAAAATTTTTAATCGAATGGCAACGTTTTTAACGCGTTTACTATTCTGTCCCTGTTGAATGTCTTTCACTCTTGCAGTTGTGTATGAAAATCGAAAATAAAAAATACATCTTTTACTATTACTAGCAAACTTACAAACGAAAATTAAAAAAACTATCTAAAACTGGAGGCTTATCAAGGATACAATCACAGGTCACTCAAGTACTGAAAAGAATAACATTATTAAAAACACTATATATTAAAATCAATTAATTGAAACATATTTATTTAAATTTAAAAATATATATTCAATTATTAATAAATAATATTTGTTCGATTTAAGGAAGAAATAATTAAATGAAACAATAAATTTTCATTTTGTTGACAACGTTTCGATGGACTGGTTCGCCATCATCATCAGGTCACTAATTATAAAATTACATGAACTTTTGGTTTATTTAATTTTATAATTAGTGACCTGATGATGATGGCGATCCAGTCCATCGAAACGTTGTCAACAAAATGAAAATTTATTGTTTCATTTAATTATTTCTTCCTTGAATCGAACAAATATTATTTATTAACAATATACGGAAGGATAAAAAATTATTTTAAATATATTCAATTATATTATTACTATCATTAAAAAAAACTGAAAAAACCATTTTCAAATTATTATTATTAGGCTTCGTCCATATTCCGTGCAGAAAATGCCCCACTTTGCCCTTTTTAAAACAGGGTTCTGGTCAAGGCCTCGACAGTTTTCCCTATTAAAATTTTTTTTTTAATAAAGTTTTTAGAATTCCTTTTTGTTGTAGAAGCTATTAACAATGAAAGGCAATCGTTATTTTAGTTATTTAATAATTTTTTTATTTTAGGGGTTTGACTAGAATTCCTAGCCAGAACCTCAGGTAGGGTGTTCATTAGATTTTAGATAGGGTACTGATCAGGGCCTCGACAGTTTTCCTTGTTTAAATAAAGTGTAAAAAATTAAATCTCTAAAATTACTTTTAATAAAAAATAATGAACAATATTGAAGAATACAATTAAAGGGAGTAATTATACCATCGTTTTAATAATTTTTTTATTTTGTAGGTTTGACCAGAATTTCTGGCCAAAACCCCAAGTGAGGTGTTCACTAGATATTAAATAGGGCTCTGATCAGGGCCTAGACAGTTTTCCTCGTTTGAATAAAGTTTTTTAAATTAGTTCCCATAATAAAATTATAAACAATTGAAGAAATTAATTAAACAGAGTAATTATACTACACTAGCGCCTCAGACGGCCTTCGGCCGTTTTCGTTGCTTCTATTCCATGTTCATTTTTGTTCAATTTTTAAAAGTTTTAATGTTAATTTTTTCAATTTAATAATTTTTTTAATAAAATTCTATTTTACTTAAAATATTTTTTTGCTTAAGTGTAAAATTTTCTATTAATTTAATTATATTTTTAATTACAAATTATATGTTATTTATTATTTATATTATTATTTATTTAGTAGGGTAAAAGAATAATTTCAGACCGCAGCTCCATCTCTTAACTATATGTGGATTTTTAATGTACTACAATTTCATTTGGAAACATGAGTTCGCCCTTCTATTCATATTACCGATGCTTAATCTTTTCGATACTTTTCGAGTTACACTTTCGAGTGCATTCGATTCTTTTATCCCATGTCTTTTTTTAGAAAGGATTTTTAAGAATTTTTTTATCTCATGGGCTTGACCAGAATTTCTGGCCAAAACTCTAAGTGGGGTGTTCACTAGATATGAAATAGGGCTCTGATCAGGGCCTTGACAGTTTTCCTCGTTTTAAAAGCATGTAGGGTAAGTCCGGGGGAGATGGCCATAGTTTTTTTAAAGTAGTGTAAAATTGATAAAAAAGCTTTTTTTGTCTAAACTTTTATTGATAATTAAACATTGAACACTTAACTTGAAAATAAAGAAACATAAAATAAAATATTTTCATTGCAACAATCTTAAAATTTACATTTTCGAAAAAGTGCATTTGGCCATTTCTCTGGAATGTCCGGGTGAGATGGCCACTACCTATAATTTTTGGCTTTTATCTTAAATTTAATTTTTAATCGTTCACATCACTTTCCTCTTTTTCTGGTCGCATTTTAAAAATTTTTCATTGGGTTCAGAGCAGTTTTCATGTAGCCACAAGTGTCAAATTCTGCATTGAATTCAATCTTCAATTAATGTCGTTCGGTTGTAACTTTTAGCACAACCTACAAATAAATCTCCATCTCTGGTGTCAATTAGATCAATTATTTTGTTCTCAGACATTTTTAATTTGCTTTTCTTTAATATTTCTCAAGTATCTAACATTAACATAAAAAAAATTTTAAATAAAAGTCATTAATGGCCATCTTACCCAAAACTTCATGATAAAAGTAAACATCAAAATATTAAATAAATAAAATAATTTTTCCTTTCATTTTTCGTTTATATCGAAGCGTGGGTTATACACTACTCAATAAAACTTAAATTTAAAAATTATGTTAACAAATAACAATATAGCAACAAGAAATCTGAAATTTTCAAATTATTTTGGACCCATGCAAAAAAAATAAACAAGGATTACACTTACAGCTTCATTATTTTTCATCAAATTATTCTTTAGATTTATTATTAATCACAAAAGGTTAAAGAATAACCCATAAAAAGTGATATTTCTTTACAAATTCTGTAAAATATTCGAACTGGCCATCTCTCCCATATGGCCATCTCCCCCGGACTTACCCTAAATAAATTTAATTTTTTAAAATTAACTTTTTTAAAACAGTTATTTAAATTAAAAAAGCGTGTTCTTTTAAAACACTTTATAAAATAATTATGGTAATATATTTAAAAAACGAAAATACACATAATTTTTTTTTCTTTAAGTACAATATTATAATAAAGTTTATTTATTAATAATAACAACTAAATTATAAATAAAGAATAATAATAGTTATTAAATAATTAATTATTATACATTTATTTTAAAATAAAAATTATGAATTTAAAGAATAATAATTAATAAACAATTATTAATAAATTATACTAAATGAATTTTAATAATTATTAATTTATAGGATGAATTTATCATTTGGTTTGTGTGTGTATATATATATATATATATATATATATATATAATATTATTTTAATCATAATAATTATTTTATATTATATTAGCTTAAAGTGAGAAAATGATTCGGAGAGATTGTTAAATTTAACGGGGCGATATCAATTGCCCAAAATTCAACTGTATACCCAATAGGAAAAAAACCATTGGCGCATTAAGGCTTAATAATGGGAGCCACCATTCCATTATTGTCCCATTATTGGCACCCAATAATGGACCACTAATGGTAAAATCGTGGGATGTCCACGCCGACGCCAAAAATTGGCAAACCATTATTGGCACATTATTGGCTGCCATTAAAAAACCAATAATAAAAAAAAAATTTTATTAAATTTTATTAAATAATAAATTTATTTATTTATTTAATAATTATTTTATTTATTATTATTATTATTTATTATAATTAAAAATCCTATTAATAATCCTCTCCTATTTTTGCACTGATGGATGTGAGGTAAATAATTTTTAGACTCTGAACGAAAGGGTTATTCATATTTGGATGTGATAGAAAATAATAACCATTTCTATAAAATAATTAATTAAAAAAATTAATATTTTTAATAATAATAAATAATAATAATAATAATAATAATAATAATAATAATAATAATAATAATAATAATAATAATAATAATAAATAAAATAATTATTAAATAAATAAATTTATTATTTAATAAAATTTAATAAAAAAATTTTTTTTTATTATTAGTTTTTTAATGGCAGCCAATAATGTGACAATAATGGTTGCCAATTATTGGCATCGGCGTGGACATCCCACGATTTTACCATTAGTGGTCCATTATTGGGTGCCAATAATAAACCTAGAGAAAACCAATGGCTTCCAATATTGGGCCATTAATGAACCAATGGTAGACTAATGGCCATTTCCCATTGGGTACAGAAAAACTGCACACGTTAAAGTGCACACGGAAAAACTGTATACAAGCAAATTTAAAAAATAAAATCATTAAATTAAATTTAAGAACTGTACAAATTTAAACTGCATACCGGTAAACTAACCTCAGGAAAACTGCACAATATTAAAAATTGCAAATTTTAATAAAAATGAAATTAATTTAAACTGTATTCAGTTAAACTGACCTCAGGAAAACTGCACAAAAGCTTATTTTCTATTAAATTTATTAAAAATAAGCTTTTGTGCAGTTTTCCTGAGGTCAGTTTAACTGTATACAGTTTAAATTAATTTCATTTTTTTATTAAAATTTGCAATTTTTAATATTGTGCAGTTTTCCTGAGGTCAGTTTACCGGTACACAGTGGGGCCAAATGTACTTTTTGTGCCAAAATCAGTCTAGAAGTCACAATTTTCATTCAAATTAAGCAATTTTTTTTAAAACATCTTCGTTACTAAATTCACTATCGGTTCCTCCACGCCGATTTTTTAATTTTTGTTTATTTATATTTATTTGTTTATAACAAAGTATGAAAAAATCGATATAATGCTATAAAATAAAGTTTTTAATATTTAAAAATTTTTTAAGTACATTAGAAATCATGTTTTAGTATTCCTGAAGTAAAATTTTTATATAATTACACATTTATTAAATAAACAATACGCTAATTAATTAACTTTTGGAAAAAAGAACATGATTTAAAAAATTCAATTTGTAGTATATTTCTTCGAGTTTTTTTATCCAAAATTTAATGGGTAATTAACATATAAACATTCAGTAATAATTTAATAAATTTTTAAAATGTTTAAACAATTTTTCATTGTTAATTGTAACTTTTTTTCAATATTAATCAAGAAATTTTTTTTTTACATTTCTCAACATTTTACGCAGGAAATAATTAAATACAAAAATAAAAGGTATTGTGTAAATATTTAACAATTGTTTAAACAAATTAATTGTTTTTTGGTAAATTTTATTTTTAAAAAATTAAAATTTTGATTTCTTTTGATTTCTAAAATTTTTTCTATTTAAATGAACTAAACTTAAAAGTGTGGCTTGCAAATGATAATTTTTATAATTATTTAAACAAATTATTAATATTTTTAACTTGTAATATAATCAAGATACTAATTTACATTTTATCTTGATTTCTTAAACATTTATATTAAGAAATTGTAAGAATATGTAACTATGAAAATAACTTCCTTATATCTAATTTAAAAATTGTTTAAACAAATTATTTTTGTTATTTTAAAAAATTTGAGTGGCTTAACAAATTTTTTATGTTTTTCAGTTTTTATATTTTTTTCTCAGTTAAAGCTCGTAATAAAAAAAAAAAAATTTTAAATTGCATGTTACATTCATTAAATAGAAAAAATTTAAAATTTTTTTTTATTTCGAGCTTTAACTGAGAAAAAAATATAAAAACTAAAAAACATGAAAATTTTTTTTTTAAGCCACTCAAATTTTCTAAAATAACAAAAATAATTTGTTTAAACAATTTTTAAATTAGATATAAGGAAGTTATTTTCATAGTTACATTTTCTTACAATTTCTTAATATAAATGTTTTAGAAATCAAGATAAAATGTAAATTAGTATCTTGATTATATTACAAGTTAAAAATATTAATAATTTGTTTAAATAATTATAAAAAATTATCATTTGCAAGCCACACTTTTGAGTTTAGTTCATTTAAATAGAAAAACTTTTAGGAATAAAAAAAATCGAAATTTTAATTTTTTAAAAATAAAATTAAGAAAAACATAATTAATTTGTTTAAACAATTGTTAAATACTTACACAATACCTTTTATTTTTGTATTTAATTATTTCCTGCGTAAAATGTTGAGAAATGTCAAAAAAAAGAAATTTCTTGGTTAATGTTGAAAAAAGTTACAATTAACAATAAAAAATTGTTTAAACATTTTAAAAATTTATTTAATTAATACTGAATGTTTATATGTTAATTACCCATTAAATTTCAATTAAAAAACTCGAAGAAATATACTACAAATTGAATTTTTTCAATCATGTTCTTTTTTCCAAAAGTTAATCAATTAGCGTATTGTTTATTTAATATAAGTGTAATTATATAAAAAATTTTACTTCAGGAATACTAAAACATGATTTCTAGTGTACTTAAAAAATTTTAAAAAAGACGGGGTAATTAAGGTTTAAAGCGCAAAAAAAACGAAAATTATCGAATATATACTTTATTATTATTTTTAATTATCATCTTTGGGAATCAGTCTTTCGTAAAAAAGGCGTACAAAGGCCATCTGTTTCTTAAAAAAGCTAATAATTAATAATATTGAAAAAATTGCAAATCTTCCCATCTTGCCCCACCGACGGGTAAGATGGGGTACTAACCAAAAACAACCTATTTCTGTCGACAAATTTCACAAGTAAAGGTTACATCTTCATCTTCATGCATAAGTGCAGTGAGCCCATTGGCCGCAGACAAAAAAGCAGCCCAGCCTTCATTTGAGTCTAAATAATAACCATTGCAATATAGACAAGGTATATTTTCCACTTCACCATCGCTAATTGATGATTTAACCTGACAAGCTTTTTTCTTTTTGGTCACTCTTATTTTATTCAGTCTTGATTTTAGTAATTTTCTTAAGGGGTTACACCACTGTAAATGCCTCAAAAACAAAGTTTTCTCAGGAATTTTTTTTAATGGAAGGAAATGACATATAGTTATAATGTTTTAGGAAGTTATTGACTGTATATTCAAGTAAAAAAATTACAAATTTTTATTAATAAATATTCCAAAATGGCGGCACAGGAACCATTTTAGTAATGCATATTTTTTCCCATGAGCTCTACGGCAAGCAGTATAAGTAATGAAAATTTCAGTCTAGAAACAAATAAATTTTTTTTCTTAATCTACATGAGAATAGCTACAGAAATACGTAGGGGATTTTAAAAATATTGATTTTTGTGTAATTGGCAAGTATTTGAAGAAAAAACTCATTTTTCGACCAAAAAAAAACGACACTTAATTGTTTATAACAATTGTGTAAATTAACTTATCAAAAAACCCCTACGTATTTCTGTTCAAAATTTAATTTTAGAAATGTAATAAAAAACCCGATTGAAAATATTGAAAATTGTTTGAGTTATACTGCTTGCAGATTTCAAAAACTGTGTTTTGAGAAAAACGCGTTAAAAGAGCAACACTACTACAGCGGGCTGTAAGAAGCATTTGTTCAATAATTTTTTTTTAGCGTAAGGAAAGGAAATACAGTAACAATATTTTAAGTAGTTATTAACTTATATATTCAACTTAAAAATTACAAATTTTAATTAATAAATATTCCAAAATGTCCGCACTGGAGCCATTTTTGTAATGCATGTTTTATGTAAGTTAAAATTCTTCTCCGGTAAAAAAGCTTGAAATTTCAATGAAATCGATTTCAGACATGTACAAATCCTTTTTTTCCTTATTCTAGAAGGTTCAAAAAATTTTTTAAGCTAATAAAAAAATTAAAAAATTTTTTTAATGTCTACAGTGGTGTAACCCCTTAACTTCTCTTATTTCTCTTTTTTTTGCTTAATTTGTGAACCCCGTCTTGCCCCACTCTCCCCTACCTCATCTTGCCCCCACCTACGAAATTGAAGAAAAAGGTTAATTACTACAATTTACGATTCAACAAAAAAAAAAAAAAAACATATGCTTCCCTTCTTCTGTAACCCTTGACAGTTAGAAAAAAATTTATACAGTTCATTAACTGTTATTATTAAGTAATAAACAGGAGGTTAAAGTTTTGAACGTTCAAATAAACGAAATTTATTTATTTCTTCTTCAAATTAAATTTTTATTACAATAGTTTTGCGTCACTATTAAGCAAATTAATTATAATGTTTTTAAATGTAAAATTTGAGTTTTTAATTTGAATTGTAATCAATAATCTATGAAAATATTTTTAACAAAAAATATTTCGTTCATTTGAACGTTCAAAACTTTTTGTTCATTAATAAACACCTCCTAAAAAAGTGAAAAAATGACAAGAAAATCGTCAAAAACAGTTTTTTTTAGTAAAACAGATAAAAGATTTGTTCTCATGGCTTTTAGGTTTTGTAAACAAGAAACTACCCAGTGGGCACCCTTGTTCAAAAGACGTCCTAAGGATGTCTTTTTGCGGACGTCTTTTGGACTTGTACAAAAAGACGTCTTTAAGACGTCTTAAAGACGTCCTATTCATGTTCTATGTCTTGGCCATTAGATGTCTTTAAGGTGTCTAAAAGACGTCTTTTTCATTCAACATTTGAAAATAGAAAAATTTTCATAAATAGAAAATATTATTTTCTAAGTGCAACTTGGACTTAGAAATTTTTGAATGTGAAATTCATTGGAATTTTTCTAAGTTAAATTCATTTCATTGACAAGTGAGATCGTTAACTTTGTAGAGGTTCATATCTGTCTTGAACGGCTGAGGTGCTTAAGGCGCAGTGTTTCAAGCCCAAGGTATCCGAGTTCGATCCCAGCTTCGTAGGAATTTTTTCATTATTTCTCCACATTTTAGAAAAAATAAAATTAAACTTAAAATAAATTTAATACAATATTACTGAATTTCAAATTAGAAAATGTTATAAAAGAAATGTTTATTTAAGATCTGAAGGAATGTAAAAAGGACGTCCAAAAGACGTCTTAAAGACGTCTTTTAGACGTCCCTTTTATGTCTTTTAGACGTCCAAAAGACGTCTTTTAGACGTACTTTAGACGTCCTTTTTTATGTCTTTTAGAAGTCTTTTGGACGTCTTTTGGACCAGACATAGAACGTCTTTTAGACGTCTTTTAGCTGTCTTTTTGATGACTCAGAGACATTGCCATCATTGTCCCCGAATCGTCCGCGGTCAAGAAGGGACGTCTTTAAGACGTCTTTTAGACGTCCCTGTGCCCACTGGGTATCGTCTCGATGCAGTATTATATGTAAAATATAATCGCGATTGGTGAATTCGTTTGTTAAATAAGGCCGGTACCTTGTCTTACCCGCTACCCCGTCTTGCCCCACTCTCCCCTATAAACAAATAAATATAAATAAACAAAAATTAAAAAATCGGCCTGGAGGAATCGATAGAGAATTTAGTAACGAAGATTTTAAAAAAAAATTGCTTAATTTGAATGAAAATTGTGACCTCTAGACTGATTTTGACACAAAAAGTACATTTGGCCCCACTGTGCAGTTTAAATTTGTACAGTTTTTAAATTTAATTTAATGATTTTATTTTTAAATTTGTTTGTATACAGTTTTCCCGTAAGCACTTTAACGTGTGCAGTTTTCCTGTATACAGTTGAATTTCGGGCAATTGATACCGCCCTAATTTAACACCTTCAATATTTAATAGCTATTTTCTAACATAATTAATAAATTTGAATAAAATATTTATTAAATAAATATTAATTATTACTTATACATTTCAAAACAAAAATTATAACCTTTATTAATATCAGGGTGGCCACTTTTTGTAGAAAATTGAATTCCCGGTTTTTTCCCGGTCAATTTTTTTTAATTTCCCGGTTATTATATAATAGATTAAAACAATATTTTAGTTTGAAATGTTAAAAATATTAATAACAAAAAAAAATTATCTTAAATTATTCTGTATTATACATATTACAAATTTAAACTAATCAATATATTGAGCTCATTTAGAGATAACATTTTTTTGACATTTTTCCGAACTGACAATAATATGAAAATTGTAAAAAAATAATAAATTTTTACTATTTTACAAATTTCTCATTTTTTAAATGAACTAAAATTTTTCATAATGAACTTTATGATTGATTCTTTAAAACTGAAATAAACGTATGAAAAATAATAGAAATTATAAGAAAAATCCTGTGGAATAAATATTAAAAGAAAAATCCGCTTAAAATAAAAGGATTTCTTTAAATTTAAATAAGTATATTATTTTCTCAGTAACCCCTCTTCATCCCTAACAAAAGTCTGTTAATTTATGTATTCTCTACTATACCTACTTATGTACAATATACTTCTCGAGTAAAAATTAAAAAAAAAATTTGTTTGGGTCAGTTTAAAAATAAAATTAAAAATAAATTCCCGGTTTAGTATCAAATTTCACGGTCATTTCCCGGTTATCCCAGTCAATTTTTCAATTCCCGGCCATTTCCCGGTCAAGTGGCCACCCTGAATATTATAAAATTAAGGATTCAGAAAGGAGCGACAACCTCCAAAAGAAAAATGAATTAATCATAAAACCAAAAATTATATTTTTCAAAATTTTTTAAGTTTTTCTATTCTTGAAATTGTATTATTTTTATCATTTTCACTTTTAAATTAGTCAAAATGACTATAATACCTCATTATGTTATGTATAAATATGTTGTATTGTTGTTTCTGATATAATAATATTTTTAATTACAGTAATTATATTGTAATTTCTATTGAATAAAATTAACCTCACAAAATAGGGCAATTTTAAGAAAAACTGACGAGGCCCTGACCAGTTTTTCCCTAAGTAGGGCATTGGTCAGAAACAGCGTCACACACTAGACGGGCACTGGTCAGTTTCTCTACCCAGAGCCACACCATAGATCGGAAAAACTGTCTAGTACCCTATCAGGCCCACATTTTAATTTCTGCACGGGATATTACGTAACGCTAATTTTTGAAAATTTTGATCTCCCCTCCCCCCCATGTAACACACTGTTACATGCATTAGCGACATTTTTTTGTCTTATCGTAACAAATCAGGCGCGGATCCAGGAGAGGCACAGAGACATGCCCCCCCCCCCGAGAATTCAAACTTCCTGGAATTTTTTAAATAAAAATTTCATTCATAAAAGGTCATCTGCGTCTAGCAGATGCCCCCCCAAGAACCTTGTCTGGATCCGCCCCTGTAACAAATAGCTTGACCCCCCCCCTCCCCCAAAAACGTTACGTAATATATAGACGAAGCCTTATTATTATACACTATTATAAATTAAAATAATAAAGAAGAATGTAAAATATGATAAAAAGGAACAAATCATTATAAATATAAACGAAAATGACAAAAACATCAGCAAATTATATAGAAAGGATACAAAAACAAATAAAAAAATTTTAGGAATTAATAAAAATAATAATAAAGTACTATTTTTACACAAATGTTTAAACATAGATGAAAAAACGAAAGTTCCTCTTCTTATCACGTGAAAGTCAACTGAAGGTCATCAGTTTGAGATATAATGAAAATTTTATTTTTATGAATTTACATTTTAAAATTGACACTTGAATAAACAAAAAATTATTAATTTTACAAGCAATATCTTTTAATGTGACATTTTTTTCGCATCAACATCCTATCACAAGTTTAAAAATATAAAACATAATGCAAATACAAGAATTCAAAAATACTGTACCAAATATTTTCTTAGAGGGAGAAAAGTACTAGTTGGCACGAGTGCTAGTACTACTACTACAGGGTAACGGCTTTTTTCATAAAAAAATCTATTGGTCATGGATTATTTTTCCGGCCATAAAGAAAAACTCTAATGTAGGAATATTATTTTTATCAAAAGAGATATTCCTATAAATGTTATTTTATTTAATTATATGTGAAAATGACAATAAGTAGTTATAATTAATATCTTTTAAAATCTTTTTAGAATAATTGGCATTCGATTAATATTCATTAGTCTGCTCTTATTCGTAGCCGAATAAGGACTGTCCCCAGAACAGCTCATCGTAGCCTCGTCCACCAGCTCATCTTTGTTAATCGTAAACTATGTTTTGTCTACCAAAAGTTGATAAGCCCAAAATGCTTATAAGACGAGCGATCAGGCCACCCGAGTCGAACTTTTAGACCTGCTTACCTCCTTAAAACTGAGGGTTTGTAAGGATGTAATAGGATGAAAGCAGAGTTTATTTGCATTGCAAGTTAACTCTGATTACCTCCTGCAAACCCCTGGTTAGCGACAAATTTAGATGGTAAAAGGGGGAAAGCAGGTGTTCCTAGAACCTTATTAAATACTGCTTGACCCTTACTTACAGAATTCTTTCCTCTCCAAAAAACCTGGAAAAACTGCTCATAGCATATTTGAGATCATTTTTAACTAATTTTTATAATAACTTTAATTATTAATAAATGGCATTATTATTTAATGATTTTTACTTTTTTTTAAATTTAATCGTGACCAATAGCGAATTCATAAATAATGTTAGTATATATGTGGGGATTAATACATATCCATTTATATATAAAAAAAAATTTTTAATTTAATATTTGTTAATTAAATTATTTAACGGTGTATATAATCATTAAATTATTGCATACTTATACCTATACAATACAGAAAAATCGGAATAAACGCAAACCTACGAAATAAATAAAATCTAACGCACGCGAGACTTGAACCTACGACCTACGAACTACGGACTACGAAACTAACGCCCTAACCACTATGCTACGGAACCTAACTGAACACAGACGCTCTATATTCCGTGACTTGTTGAGTGATTTAATTAAGCATTAATTGACACTAATACACTACAGCAAATAAATAAATTGTTTAATAATAATAACCTTTAAACATTCATAAATTAATATTTTTATTATTTAAAAAAAATGTTAAAACATTTCAGTTAAAAATAATATTTATAAATTAATAATAAAAAAGTACATGTTTCGGTAACCTATTCGCAGTTTGAATTTAATTGTTGTTTACATTTTGGTTACTTAATATTTTTTTAATTTTTCTTTTCAAATATTTTCAATTTTAAAATTAATGTATTGAAAATCTTCGAATTGTTGCAAAGAATTTTTTAAAAAAATTTGATAATAATAGAATATTCCTTCAAAGAATTTCTTTATTTAGAAAAATAACTAAATTCTCGCAAAGAATTTTATTAATATTTTTAAAAATCCTAATTAAATTTTTTTGAAAAATTTCTTTGAATTTTTTTTTAAACTAATGAAGTTTCTTTAATAATTTTAATTAAAAATTTCGAAAGCAATTGAATTTTATGAAGAAGAATTTTATTGAAATTGTATTGAAAATAAGTGATTTCTTGCGAAGAATTTATTAAAATTTTAAGAAATAATTAAATTGTTTATGAAGAATTTTATAGAAATATTTAAAAATCATGAAATTTTTTCGAAAAATTCAATTAAAGTTGTTTCGAAAATAATTGAATTTCTTTAAAGAATTTTATTAAAATTAAGTATATTCAAAATAATTGAATTCATCATAAGAATTTTAATTACTTTTCGAAAATAATAGAATTATTTCACATCTTTTGACGAATATATTCAAAAATTGTATTGAGCTAGTAATTTAATTCTTATATAGAATTTTTTTAAAATATTTTGAGAATAATTAAATTGTTTTTCAAAAATTTTAAATTCTTGTTGAAACTAAATTTTATGGGAATTTTTGAAAATAATTAAATTCTTTCGTTTAATTTTATTTTAATTGGGTTAATAATTATTTAATTCTTGCAAAGAGTTTTAGTATTTATAAAAATAGTTGATTTATTTCGAACAATTTATTAAAGTTTAAGAAAATAATTGCAATTTATAAAAATATTTTAAAATATTTGAATTCATCTAAGGAATTCAATTAAAATTGTTTTGAAAATAATTGAATTCCTGCAAATAATTTTACTATTTATAAAATTAATTGAATTCTTCGGAAGAATTTTACTATTTATAAAAATAATTGAATTTTTTCGAAGGATTTATTAAAATTTTAGAAAATAATTGAATTCTTTCGTGAAATTTTCAAAATGAAAAATTTTGTAATTTGCAAAACAATAATAAGTTGAATATCTTGTACCGCGCGTAACATTTCCTATTGCGTAAGAATGTGGTAGAAGCAATACAGGGTTTAAGGTTCAATTAGGACTTAAAAAGGAGTTGTCAGAGTCAAATAGAACTTACGCAGGAGGAAAAAAACACCAAGGGTTTGTTAGGTGCAGGTTAGGGTTAAATTATACTTACCAGGAGGTAAGCAGGTCTAAAAGTTCGACTCGGGCACCATTTCCCTGAACTCCTTGGTTCCAATGAAAATGTTCAAATAATTCTACTTCATTCGGCTTTCCTGAGAAATTGGTCGTCCTCGGCCAGTGGTTGTCAATTAAACAGTATCTAAATAAAATAAAAAAAATTTGTTATTTTCTTTAAAGTTGATTTTAAGAGTTTTCATAAACAATTCCAAAACACATGAAACATCAATTGAAAGTGATCAGTTTTTGCAGAGGATTCAAATGACTCACGGTGCGTCTAGTCAAAATTAAATGAAAAATGATATTACCTCAAAATTTTTTTGTTGATTCTGTATCCTAGCCCTATATAGACATATCTTATGAAGAAACGAAAATTGTAAGTTTAGCGCTTTCTTTTTAACGACGTCAATTACATTTTTTGATAATTTTTACATTTTTCAACATATTTTATATCATTTTACTTCCTCATAGATGAAGTATTGTAATGCCAAAATTTTTCGATTTCGATTTTCTGACATATCTTTATGTTGTTCGACCTCAGGAGTTCAAAAATGACATTTCTAAAAAATGTCATTTCGTATGCGTGTGTGTATGTGTGTGTAAACATCACATTTTCATAAATATCTCGAAATCATGAAGAGCTTTTGGGTTGAATTTTTTTTTTAAATTGTAGATCTCTCCTGCGGACATAAAGTGAGAGTACTTTCTGATATATTAATAAAGTTTAACTAAATTTTTTTTATTTTTAATTTTGCAAAAAAAAGTTTTTTGCCCATAACTTTAAAAAAATGTTAGAATACCTATAAATGTTTTTCCATAATTTTGTAGAGTTTTTTTAGACGCATCTTTTGAGCCCTAATTGAACATTTTTCGTCCGTATTGACCGGAGATAATAAACTTTTAAAAATCAAAAATTTTGGAAAATAAGACTTTTTTGAAAATTTTGTTGAAAAATGTAGAAGTAACTTTCAAATTATCGATACTAACTTGTAGAGCATTAAAAAACGCTTCGATTGACCTACTTTTGAACCTAATTCGATAATAAATTTCGAAATTATTGGTATTTTAAAAATCAAAAATTGTGGAAAAAGACATCTTCTCAACCTTTTTGTTTAAAAGTTTTTGTTTAACTATTAAACTATTATAACTATCTTGTAGGGTATTTAAAAATACATTTATTGACCCAAAATTCAATCACTTTTATCATATTTATGAAAAGTTATTCATATATTTCTGTTATTATTACCTCTATGAGGAAGCAAAGTGTTCATGAAATGAGCACCAAAATTATAAAAAAATATACAACTTGGCAGCAGTTTTATTCTTTAAAGGGCTACTCTAGTTTACAATACTCTTCACTTATAACCACGCTTTTTCAAGAGTAATTATGTACATGTTATATTAAATTATTGTTTCGTTGTTGTCAAATCAATGTTAGCGGGGCTAACCGATACTAAACAATAACAAAGCATACACTGAATGTGAAATACATCACCCTCTTGGATCTATATTTACTTTTAAGGTTTTACGCAATTATATAATTATGTTTAAAATGATATAAAATACGTTGAAAAATGTAAAAATTATCAAAAAATGTAATTGACGTCGTTAAAAAGAAAGCGCTAAACTTACAATTTTCGTTTCTTCATAAGATATGTCTATATAGGGCTAGGATACAGAATCAACAAAAAAATTTGAGGTAATATCATTTTTCATTTAATTTTGACTAGACGCACCGTGGACTTGCAATTATTATAATGAAAACTACATTTTAGAGAAAGGTTCTGTTAGTTAGGAACTTTTGTAACGCTTCATAGGAGCCATTCTGAAATAATCAGACGCTTCTAAACTCAGCGCACCTGGTTGCCAGTCTTGCCAGGAACGCACCTAGATCTAGATAGTCAACCAACCACCTTGATCCTCATGTTGAACCTGACTGCAACTATAGTCCCGGTCTTCGCCTAGTGATCCCTCTGCGGAATAAGTTTGACCACTTCTCATTCCTAGGATTACTAGACTTGACCCCAGTTCTGCCGTCCTGATTTAAAAACACCATATCTACACTTTTTATCAAAAATGAGTTTTTTATACGGTTGGATTAGTAAAAAAAAGACGAATTTTTCTATGCTAATTAGAATTATTAATCTTAATTAATTTTCGAGTTAATTAGGAGTTAATTTTACTAAAAAGCACTATCTACATCGATTTCCGACGAATCCTGATGTTAAGTGGCCTAACAACAGGCCTAACTACAGTTTATGAGGATTTCAGGTCGTTTGACCAGTGACTTCCTGATGAACAAAGCCTATCTACGTAGTTATGGTTTTTTTAGATCAGGAACTCGAGCTTTATAGAGGCTACTTTCCTGATGGACTTGAGCTGTTTCTCCATGTTAAAAAGCATATCTGCGTAGATATGCTTTTTAGTAAGGATTCCCCGCGATTTTTCACTTAATTAATTAGCACATCTACAGTTTTGCTTAGTTGCAATGAAAAATTGAAATTTTTTTTGCATAATGTAATTCAGCGTACCCGAATTACTCAAGAAGCATCACTACCTTTTGAAAAAACATTATGTTAAAGAAAGTATAAATAAAAACGTATTTTGTCAAATAGCTCGAAACAACCCAAAATGTAGATATGGTGTTTTTAAATCAGGACGGCAGAGTTGGCTTAACTCCAATTATAATGGTCCCTGCCTCCGCCTAATACTCCCTCCGGTAAGAGCTTGACCATTTCTTTACCTAGGAATATTAGACTCGGCCAATGTACAACACTAGTACACAAACTACTCACCAAGCTACTTAGTGGCATCGAATGTGATCCACCTACGTAAGCTGTCCACCGCCACAACACTGCGGTGATTTGCTGATTTCTTGAGGTCACGAAGATCTTGGACTTCGTACCTATCATTGGGCAGGACTGCTGTAACCTTGAAAGGCCCCTTTGCCTTAGCTGTTAACTTCCTGCTTTCTCCCATAGCCACAGGGTTTGCCTTCACCATGACAACATCCCCTACTGTGTATGTTGGTGGTTTGAACCTACGAGAGTCAAATCTTCTTTTCTGTTCCAACTGCTCAGAATCTGTGGATGCCTTTGCATCGGTCCTCATCTGTTGCAGATCAACTTGATCAAGGGTATCTTGAATACTGGCAATCAATTTCGCATCGGCCATACTGCGTGGTTTATACCCCATTAATAATTCATTTGGTGATCTTCGCGTTGTTCTATTTGTAGAGCAGTTAATAGCGCTTTGCACTTTTTTAATATTTTCGGCCCAAGAGTCTTCGGTCCCACCAGCACAGGTAGCTGCCAGTGAGTCAAGGACAGTACACTTCCCGTTTTTGTATTAGTATAGCGCCTATACCTACTGCACTCGCGTCTGTGTGTAACTCGGTCTTTAACGTACTGTCAGAAATGGCCAAAACAGGCCGCTCGGACAATATTTTCTTTTTCAGTTTGAATTGCTTCTTTCTGTTCTTGGCCCCATACGAAGGGTGCATTTTTACGTAATAAAATAGTTAAAGATAAAACTATTCGTGCAAAATTCTTTATAAATTTACGAAAATAGCCGGCAATACCCAAAAATTGTCTAACTTGTTTTACATTTATTGGATCGATGACGTTCATTACAGCGGTTACTTTATTTGTTCCCGGTCTTACGCCCTCACTTAAAATTTCGCGGCCTAAGTACTCGATTTTTTCTGAAAAAATCTACATTTCGATAAATTAAGGGTTAATCCGTTTGCCTTGCGCGGTATTTTTTAAAATTTTATTCATTGCTTTTTGAAATACGACGGGAGCATTAACTAAACCGAATGGCATTTGTAAAAATTCATATTCTCCGTCGGGTGTTATGAAAGCAGTTTTTTCTATTGAGTCTGGGTGCATAGGAATTTTATGGAAACCAGATTTCATATCTAATGATGTGAATATCTTTTTATTTTTAAGTTGATCTATTTGATCATCTGTCAAAAGTAAAGGATATTGAATGCGTTTAGTTATTTTATTAAGCGCTCTGTATACTATAACTATTCGCCATTCTCCATTCTTTTTTTTATAAGAATTATAGGACTCGCGTAAGGTGCATTGCTTTCACGGATAATTTTACTCGCTTCTAATTCTTCTAAAATTTCTTTTACAACTTTACGATCGGAGGGAGATAGTCGATATGGAGCATGATTAACCGGTGTCTCTGTCATTAAATCAATTTTCATTTCGGTAGCAGTACATTTGCCTAGTTCTACGATATTAAATGACACGGTTTTACGATATTTGTTTAACAATTCTATTAATTGTTCTTTAATTTCAAAATCGAGATTTTCAGTTTTGATATCTGCTTCTTCTACAGGTTTCGCATGACTCATATCGACCATTTCTACTTGCAATGTATTATTTAATTTTACTGAGTCGTCCAAAGTAAATGTTATACCAGTCATATCTGATATTGCTTTTATTCCGGATTTAAGCAAAACATTTCTACCAATTATTACTTCTTTTGCTAATTGATTGTCTTGGACAATAAATACTTTAATTGTAAAAGGAATATTATCAATGCAAATTTTAATTTTTGATTTAGCAATGGGTGTGACTATCGCGTGATTAAATCCGGTTAATATTTTACTTGTATTTTTAAATTTTATATTTAATTGTAACGGTGATATTTTCACTGGGAATTACCGGAAAACACGCAATCGGGCCGAATCGAGTAAGTTCGACAGTGATTCCGTGGGTAAAAATCAAGTCCCAGGAAAGGAGAGAAGCCAACATCACAGGATCACAGCGACTGTCTACGGATCAGCGTTTATCGTCCTTCTAAACACCACTACTACAACAGCATCAATCTGCGAAAATTAATCTACGGATCAACCAACAGTAAGAAAAGAAAAAGAAATATTTCTTGTTCCGTATCTACCTATAACATTTTTTTGAATTTTTTCACTTTTTCCTCACGCTATTTTTTTCTCTTCGATAAATTTTATAGCACAGTTGTAATAGTACAATTTTAATCCCATTATTTTTTTAACTGTTAAGTATCAATTAGTTATTTGCAAAAAAAAAAAATATAAAATAAATAATAATGTCGACGAACGACACCTCAGAGAACTCAGTCCAAACCGCAATCCTAAATAAAATCCTAGAAAGATTACAAATAATTGAAAATTCACAATCCTCCCTCCAAACCGGGATTTCTCAATTAAATAAAGAAAATTTAAAAAGAGTAGATGAGATAAAAAAAATTAGCCCGCGATGAGCATCAACTTATGACAGAAGACGACAAAAGTAGTGAAGAATATTCCGATGAACAAGAAAATTCAAGCGAGTTAAAAAATTCACATAAAAAAACAGGTTCTCAAGAAGAAAAAAAAAATTCTTTTCAAAAAAAGGAGACAGAGAATTTAGGGAGAACTCGGACACCCGACAGTTTTATTACCGAAAACCAAGAAAACTATACCCAAAGAACGAACCATCTATTACCTGCAAAGGACATCATCCGCACGGTAGAAATTTTAAACGGGCGTGACGATGTAGGTACCGAAGACTTTATAAAATCAGTTCAACGTGCACGACAACGATGTTCACAATCGGATTTATTACTTGATTTTATTTTAACCGAGAAAATTATCAATGATGCAAAACGTTCAATTAGACATGTGTCTATAGATAATTATCAGGATTTATATCAAGCTCTTAGAAAAAATTTTCGGATCAGGCACTTCTATAGAACTATGTCGCGCAAAATTGGATTCATGTAGACAAGGTAATGACAGTGTTCAAAATTTTAACCAGCGTTTCGGTAAATGTCTCAACGAATTATATTACGCGGTTCAGTCAGAACACAGTTCAACGACTGCAAGAAAACTAGCTCTACAAATAGAAGAGAAAGCGGCAATAAAACGCTATGTCATGAATCTGAGGGACGACCTTGGTGCACAAGTTAGACCTTTAAAACCAAAATCCGTTAACCAAGCTCAGGAAGAAGCTCTTGAAGCAGAAGTTTGGACCCGCGAAAAAATTAAGTTTAGAATGCCAAATACACTGCGTAATACCCAACAAGGCCCTTTAAATTTACACGCAGGTACGCGCCCCCCTATTTCAAGCTTAGAGAATAACCCACCTAACCAAAATATGCCTCTTTCTCAAAGAACACAACTACAATGTGCTTTTTGTAAAAAATAGGCCATCTAGAAAGCCAATGTTATCAAAAAAATAACAAAACCCAAAATTTTCAATTAGGGCAGAGACTCAAAAAACCCCCACCGAGAGTAAATCTGACACAAGATGAATCCCCTCTACAGAATTATCAAGAAAGTCAAGAAAACCCCCTCGAGAATCAGGAAATTCAACAGATAGAATATCCTACGTCTCAGGACGACTTCAGTCAGTGTTACTACAGCCAAGACGATTCGAACGAGATATTCGACTACTCGTCGACTCAGGATCTTCAATAAATTTGTTAAAACAATCTTGTATTCCTAAAGAGTTCCAGCAATTACATCAAAGCAAAGAGTTCAAAATGGGAAATGAAATACACAAGTCAAATTTCAAAATTGAATTGCAATACTAAGGTAAAGATCACATATTTAATATCGTTCCAGATGATTTTCCCATGCCGGAAGACGGTATTATGGGACTTTGCTTCCTTCAGAGTTATCAATATAATCTCTCAAACGATCTGTTAAGTATTGACAAAATACCACACCCTCTCGTCGACGATGGTATTTTAATCCCACCTAACGAAATGAAATTAATTCAATTGCCAGTTTCAAAAAAAAATGGCTGTGCGGGATTTATGGACAATCCACATGTCCCTGACTCTATTTTTCGTATCTGTGACTATAAAATAACAGTACCTCTTATTAATAATTCCCACGAACATAAATTAATTTCCCTGACAGAATTAAATTACAAGATTTTAAAGAGTGAACCTCGCGAATATCCAGTTTATCGAATTGCGGAAGACGAATTAACGGCCCGTGTTAAACTTTTAATGGAAAATACAAGATTGAACCATATGGAAATCAATACTCGTGAGTCAATACATAAAATTATTCAATCATACCATGATATTTTCTCGCTTCCTGGAGATCATTTACCCAGTTGTAAGTTAACATCGCACCGTATTATTTTAAAGGAAGACAAAATTATTAATACAAAATCATACCGTCCACCTGAGTGTCACAGAAAAGAAATGGATAAGCAAGTTGCCGAGATGTTAATAAAAAAAATAATCAGACATTCTATGTCACCCTTTAATTCACCACTATGGTTGGTTCCAAAAAAAATTGATGCATCAGGCGTACAAAAATGGCGCGTTGTGACAGATTTTCTAAAAATTAACGATATCACCGATCAAGACTCATATCCATTGCCAGTAATTGACGACATACTTGACCACCTGGGAAAAGCAAAATTTTTTTCGATTTTTGACGTGTAAGCCGGCTTTCATCAAATACCAATGGAGGAATCTTCAAAGAAATTCACAGCTTTTTCTACTCCGGAAGGACACTTTAAATTTGAGAGAATGCCATTCGGACTACGGAATGCCCCCGCGACCTTTCAACGAATGATGGACCGAGCACTAAAAGGGTTAATTGGAAAAATTTGTTTTGTTTACCTTGATGACATTGTCGTATTTGGTTCAACTTTGCAAGAACACAACCATAACTTAGTTACTCTTTTCGAACGGTTACGCCAGACTGGCTTGAAACTTCAGCCGGATAAGTGTGAATATTTACAACCTGAATTAGAATACCTTGGGCACTGCATAACAAAAGATGGCGTGAAACTAAACCCAGCAAAGTTGGCTGCAGTTACGGACTTTAAACAACCGAAAAATGCAAAAGAAGTTAAATCATTTTTAGGACTTTCCGGATATTATCGAAAGTTTATTAAAAATTATTCAACTATTGCCAAACCGTTAACCGAACTAACAAAAATCTCGAAAGAATTTCTTTGGACATCTGAATGTCAGAAAGCATTTAACCAACTAAAAAACATCTCTATGCCAAAGTCCTGTGTTACGTTACCCTGATTATGACAAAGAATTTGTCCTAACGACTGATGCCTCAAACGTTGGTGTCGGCGCAATACTCTCACAAGACGGTCATCCTTGCTGCTACATATCCAGAACACTTAATAACCACGAGCTTAATTACACCACATCAGAAAAGGAACTTTTAGCTATTGTATGGGCAGTAAAACGTCTTCGACAATATCTTTTGGGACGGAAATTTAAAATTTTAACCGACCATCAGGCTCTCAAATGGCTGTTTAATGTCAAAGATCCATCTTCCAGACTAATGCATTGGCGGTTCCGTATGGAAGAATATGAATACGAAATAGAATACAAAAAAGGGTCAAAAAATACAGCAGCCGATGCCCTATCACGAATTTTTGCAATTGATGATAAAACAATTGAACCGACATCATCAAACGTAGAATTTGATTTGGAATCTGAATTGCCTGACATTGAAATTTTAAACGAGAATGTTGATCGTGATTTACATACACCAATACCACAGGAAATAGTTCAAGCAGGAACAGAAAATGAAAGTCCATTTGAACCATTATTAACGAATCATGAAGATAATGAAGATCAAATTTCAAGTAGAGAAGAAAAAGAGCAGATAAACCCCGAAATGGAGCAACTTCTTAAAGAATATTATAGATGGTTTCACAAACGTACTGAGACAAGAGAAATTGTTAAACCAAATACTCAAGGAAAACTGTGGAAGAAAATATCTAAAGGACGTAGGAATCTGGATGCAACGATAACGAAACTACCTGAGTACAACGAAAAAATTTGGTTAAAAATTTTGGATCAAGAAGCAAAATGGTTTATGGATAGAAAATTAACGATCCTCCGACTTCACTTTGACGACCCAACCATAACATCAAGTGAAAGGGTTAAATTAAAAATTCTCATATCATTTTTATGCCATAGATACCCGAACCTCAAAGTACACACTTGTTTTAATGCAACAACGGAACTAAGTCAAGAGGAACGCGAACAAATTATAAAGGAATGTCACGGATCTGTAATGGTTCAGCATTTTGGTGAGAACAAATCAATTATGCGTGCGAGAGAACTTGGAACTTGGACTAACATGGAGGCAGAAATTATTGACTATATTAAAAAATGTCACGTATGTCAAGTTCAAAAATTGCAACGTATCAAACATAAAACTGAAGCAATCATCCCAGATACACCAATTAATCCTAATGATAAAATTGCAATGGACATTTTCGGACCACTACCCGTAACTGTACAACAGAATGAATATATCTTGTCTATTCAAGATATGTTGACAAAATACTTAATTCTCGTCCCATTGAAAAACGCTACATCAGAATCGATAATAGAAGGACTTTTCGATCATTATATATACACATTCGGATCACCAAAGCACATATTAACAGACCAAGGACAAAATTTTGTGTCAGAGTTAATACAAAATTTTGAGAATCTATTTCGCATCAGACATGTTAAAACAACGACCTTTCACCCTCAAAGTAATGGTAGTTTAGAGAGAGCACATGCTACTGTTAAAGATTTAATGCGAACAGCGATGAGTGACAACCACACTGAGTGGGATCTCACATTAAAATTCATTTGTATGGCTTATAATACAATGAACCATGAGGGAACCGGTTTTTCACCATTTCAATTAACATTTGGCAGAAATGCGAATTTGCCTTCAGTTCTTGCTACCACTCCATGTCTCAAATATTCAGAACTCATTCAATTGTGGAAAGATAGACACGAGAAATACATAAACAGAGCCCAGGAAAAAATACGATTATCTAAAGAAAAGTATAAAAGAATTCAAGATGCTAAGATTGTAATACCACAGAAATTATTCGAAATAGGCGATTTAGTTTTGATCGAAAATGTAAAGAAAGATAAATTATGTGCGGATTGGAAGGGACCAGCCACTATTGTTAGTGTTACAAATAATAACAATTATGAGATATTATTTAATAACGAACGACAACTAATTTATTCCAACAGACTAAAACTTTATTATCACTAATTACAGGAAACATGAAGTTAATTATCTGGACTACGCTAATATTTGGAATACAAGCTGATATACACATAAAAAGCCTGGAGAACACCACAATCTTCGCGGAAGACCTCGGAATAACGAAGTTATATCAAGAAACATGGAAGTTAATCCTGGGGATTGGCACCAGTAGCTTTGAAAACAGACTTATCCAAATCACCAAAATTTATTCGCAGGCTGCCAGATTATGCAATAACTGTTCCGAAAAATTTGAATTAAATTTACTTAAAAACCGCATTAATCGACTAGAAAATTCCAAGTTTCTTTTACATCAAATATTGGGTAGTTCTCGATATCGAAGAGGGTTTCTCAATTTCATAGGGTCTATATCAAAAACGTTGTTCGGTACATTAGACGATCATGATTTACAAGTCATTAACAACGAGTTCGATATAATATACAAAGATAGTAACACAATGGCAGAATCGATAGGGAACCAAACCAGAATAATTAAGTCCCTTTTAAACAGTGCTTCTCATGATCTTAAGACGTTACACGAAGTATCTCAAAACAGAATTCTCCAGCTGAATCAACTAATAAATTCCACAAATCAAAATCAAAAAAACATCATAATCACAGACCTTATAACTACCGTAGAAATTGCAGTAGCTGAATATAGTGAGGACCTTAATTTAGTAATAGACGCAATAAATGACGGCAAACATGGAATCATACACCCCCAAATTCTTACTCCCGAAATTTTAATACAAGAATTACGACATATCGAAGAGGCTAGTAATCAAAAATATCCAGTGAAGTTGACGGTGGACAATTACCAGCATATTGTTGATATCTCCGAAATAACTATCGGAATTATTAACAAAAGATTAGTCTACATATTAAAGGCTCCTATTCTAGAATATGAAGATTTACAAACGTTCCACCTGATCCCTATTTCAATTCCCCATGGAAAAGGTTTTATAGCTCCTATCCCTTCTCATGAGGTTGTCTTAACTAATTTAGAAAAAACATATATGTACCTTCTGACATCGAAAACCTTAAATTATGTAAACAAATTAATGAAATCCGCATTTGCAAAAGAACACAACCAAGTTATTTTATCAGTGAAACTCAGTCATGTGAAACTTGTATCCTTAGACGTCAAAATAAACATGTCAACGATGAAATATGTCAATTTTCTGCGTTTAGGATTTTAGAATTAGTTTTCATTCCGCTAAAACCCCTAATCAATGTATTTTGGTTCCAGAGACACCTTGTGAATTAAATGTGTGGTGTGGAACAAAGACCCAAATAGTTAAACTTAATACTGCCAGTTTATTTTATACTGAGGATGATGATTGTACAATTCAAACTCCGAAATCAATTTTAAGGTTGAGAAAATCAAAAATGCGAAATAGCGATATTTATTTTTAAAAAAATGTAACTTATAAACTAAACGCTGAGGATATTGATTTATTAAGTAATCAATTACCTTTAATACAAGAAACGCTAAGGCATGAAAACTTCAAAGAACTTCGACAAAGTTTAAGTAGCATGGAAATTTCGTTAAAAAATATTAAGGCAAACCGACGAACAAAAACGTGGATTGAGACTAGCACTGACATTCTTACATATTTGGGATATTTATCTTTATGTATAATAAGTATTTATAGTTTCTATAAGATTGGGTTTTTTGATTGGATTCGACGATTATTACCAAAAAATTTATGTATTAAACTATTCTGTGTATCAACAACTGTAAAAACTACTCCTACTGTACACTATACTCCCGTTGCAACAGCTCCAATTGAAAATTATAATTCGCCTTTAACTTATGTAACTGGAGATAGAGAAGTGAACGTAGTACCAAAAAGAGTTAAAATACGAACTTAAGAGACTAAGTTCATTCTAAATGGGGGAGTGTAACGCTGTTACAAATGCTTTTCCGTTAGCTGTTTTTGGACTATCTTTAAATTTCCTTTTTCCTCCCCTTATTTTGAAGGACACATTCCTCGGGACTCGGTTACCCCAAGGAATGGTCAAAAAGGCAGAGTCAGTTGTTTCCTAGCCCACTTACGAGTAGGAACTTTAAATGTATTACTACGGAAATCCGTTCTAAGTTAAACGACTCATTTTAAATAAATATTGAATATCTAAGGATATTCAATCATTAACAAAAATTCAACGTGTTATTTATTTAACCCGTCACATAATTCTCGAGCTAAACTTTTTCGGATTATTGAACAATCACTTCCCAAATCTACGGTGCATATTCTTTCTTTCAAATTTAAAAGGCAAGTTTTTATCGGTTTGTTTACATTACCCGTCCCAACAACGAATACTTCTTGGTTTGACATCTCTTCTTGAAGGGACCCCCCGTCGTTCCCTAGCCATGCAGTTCCCTCTTTTTTATCTTTATTCTTTTTCTTGTAGCATTCCTTTTCTAAGTGCCCTATTTTATTACAAAAATTACATTTAGGTTTTTCCTTAGTCGATCTTTCGGAAAGTTTTTCGTTTTCGGATTTGTTCTCTTTACGCGTATCGTTTTCAGATTTGTTTGATTCACTATTTTGCAATTTACGACATCGATTTTTTCTATGACCTTTTTCTCCGCAATTATAACATGCATCGGGTCCAAAAGATTTAAATGGACGTTTACCCTTTTCGTGTTTAACAAATCTTTTATTGTCTGACGTATCCTTATTTTTCTTTAAATCTTTAGTGTCCTCAACTGACAAAGATCCTAAACATTGACTTAATTCGGCGATTGAATTTATTTTTGAAGTCATTAAACTTGTTCGCAATTGTTCGTCTTGAATCCCGTTAATAACGAATTCAACTATTTTTTGTTTAGGTATTTCTAGATTTAGACGGTTGATTCTTTTGATTTTTTCAAAGCAATATGACAAATAAGACTGACCTGACTTACTTTTATATTGACATGCGTTTTCAAATAATTTTCCAAAATTTTCATCCCCTGAAAATTGACTAAGAATAGCTACTGTAAAAGCATCCCAACTAATTGGTGCAATCTTAAGACCATCATACCAACTTTTTGCAATCCCCTTTAGTTTCAATGAAACTAAATAGATTTTATGAGATTCATCCCAATCATACATCACAGCAAACATGTTAATTTTCTCTAACCATTCCGTGGCTGATATATAATTGTGGTTAGCACTTCAGCTAGTTTTACAAAATCGGACCCTCCCTTTTGTGATCTAGAGTAGTTTCTCGTCGTCGACCTGCTTCTAGTGCGACTTCTGCTTCTTGATAGACTCCTACTCATCCTTCTGTAGTCATAGTCGTTTCGAGATTCCCTTGAATGACTTCTGCGATGTCTTCGCCCTGAAGAACTTCTAGACCTTCGCCTTCTGTTGTCTCTTTCCTTTTTTCTTGAAGATCTTCGTGAAGAGGAATCATCTCTCACACTATCTTCGAACCTTTGTTTCTTCAAATGTTTTCCACTCACGTGTTTATCACTTCGCGGCATTTTCAACGATCTTTTCTTTTAATTATTTTTTTATTTTTTTAAAAGAAATGTCTCACTAATATTTTTCTTTCAATACACAAAAAGAAAAATTTACACCTAGTTAATTTGTCTATAATATATCAAGGGCAACGCGCCGTATCGACACGTGTTAAGTATCCCACTTCTGAACTGTAGGTATATTATTTTTAATAAAAGAGATATTCCTATAAATGTTATTTTATTTAATTATATGTGAAAATGACAATAAGTAGTTATAATTAATATCTTTTGAAATCTTTTTAGAATAATTGGCATTCGATTAATATTCATTAGTCTGCTCTTATTCGTAGCCGAATAAGGACTGTCCCCAGAACAGCTCATCGTAGCCTCGTCCACCAGCTCGTCTCTGTTCATCGTAGGCTATGTTTTGTCTACCAAAAGTTGATAAGCTCAAAATGTTTATAAGACGAGCGATCAGGCCACCATTTCCCCGAACTCCTTGGTTCCAATGAAAATGTTCAAATAATTCTACTTCACTAAAAAATTATTTTCAAGATTTTAATTTAATTATTTCCTAGAAATTTTAACTAAAATTCTTCTCTAATTCAATTATATTTAATGTTTTTTAAGAAAGTTCCTTAAAAATGTAATTATTTTAAAAAAAGTGCACCTAAAAATAAATTTTTTTAAAATACTTGTGCACAAGACAATTTCATGAAATTTCGAATAATTTGAAAATTTTTCAATTAAATATGTATTTAAAAATATAACTAATTTCAGAAAAATGTGAATAAAAATATTTCAAAAAACTAACTTATTCGGAATTTCTATTTAAAAATTCAACTTTCCTCAAACTTTAATTTAAAACTTTTTGAAATTAAATCTATGTTAATAATATTAGTGATATTAATTCAACATTATATTTTTAGAAATTTCGTATGACTTTTATTTGTTTTAAATATTTCAAATATTTACAAATTTATATTTAGAGAATAAGTTTTGTAAGGGATCTGAAATACTGCGATACGCATTCTGGTGGCAGAAAATTTAACTAATACAACGGGGTCAATTTTGACATTTTACATGAAATAATTTCTAAACTCGCAAGTTTTATATTTAAAAATCTTAAAATATAGCTTGATAATTAACAATTAAATTAATTTGTTAACAATAAAATACTATGAACCAGTCACATTCAGCACAATAAATAATATTGCTTAATATTTTGAGATATTCATAAGCAAAGTGTGACAGCAATAATCTCACTCTATTTTGTCACAATAAATATTTTATTAAAACATGTTTAATTAATTGTATTTTCAGTTAATCAAGATTTGAAATGAAAAGAAGTTTATAATTATTATTTTTTCGTTGCAGTATGTCTCCTACAAAATATTTATTTAATATTTTCAAATTGGTAAACAAGAGACACAACATAACCTAAAACATAACCTTAAAACTATTCTTTAACTCGATTAACTTTTTACTTTTCTTGAAAAAGAAACTGTATTTCTACTTCAAATTTTAATTAAATATTTAGAGTAGATATTTTTTAACATTTTAATGAAGTAAATAATGTTTTTGGATATGAAAACAATTCTTTTATTGACAGGTGCATTTACTTATGTGATTTATTTTACTGGATATATTAAATATTTGGAGCGTATTGCATTTTATAGTTTTTTAAAACTTGCGTATAAACAAACTGAAACAATTTTTAGCCCCCCAATTAACTTTATTTAACTTTTTATATAAAAAATAATTAAAAAGAAGTCTGAAACATGTGTGTTTGTTAAAAGGAGGAGGGTCTATAAGGCCTATTTTCGGCCCACTTCAAATTTTTATTTAAATCCTTGAAATAAATTTTCTGCCAAAGAAAAATGATAAATATGATGATTGAAGGTTAAATGAGGGTGTTTGGAGAATATTAACCCCTAAATAATAAGGGTTTTCGAATAAAAAATGGGTATAAATAAGGGTAAAAAAATTTTCAATTATGAATTAATTGGCTTGAAACTCGTTACTCAGGGGTTTTTGGGGTCGCTGATTACGAATCTGGTGTTAGTTTTCCAAAATTCAAAATGGCGGATCCAGTATGGCGGATGACTTTTTTAAAATATGAATTAATTTGCTTGAAAATCATTACTCGGGGGTTTTTAGGGTCGCTGATTACGAATATGATGTTAATTTTGAAAAACTAACATCAGATTCGTAATCCAGGACCCAAAAACCCCCGAGTGGCGATTTTCATGACAATTAATTCATTTTTTAAAAAAGTCGTACACCACTTTGAATTTTGAAAAAACTAACACTAGATTCGTAATCAGCGACCCTAAAAACCTCCGAGTAATGATTTTCAAGCGAATTAATTCATGTTTTAAAAAAGTCGTCCGCCATATTGGATTCGCCATTTTGAATTTTGGAAAACTAACACCAGATTCGTAATCAGTGACCCCAAAAACCCCTGAGTAACAAGTTTCGAGCCAATTAATTCATAATTGAAAATTTTTTTACCCTTATTTTTTACCCATTTTTTATTCGAAAACCCTTATTATTTAAGGGTTAATATTCTCCAAACACCCTCATTTAACCTTCAATCATCATAATTATCATTTTTCTTTGGCGGAAAGTTTATTTCAAGCATTTAAATAAAAATTTGAAGTGGGCCGAAAATAGGCCTTACAGACCCTCCTCCTTTGACCCCGTTGTCGACCGCCATGTTTGTTAGTGACGTCATGATTTCAGATCCCTATTGCAAAAAAATTTTTTTTTTGAAACTAATTGAATGTAAATAAATAAAAAATGTATTAGAAATGCATAAAAATGCATTAAAAAAATGCATAAAAATGCATTTATTATAAATGTATTAGAATTTTATAAAAGTTGAATTTTTTAAAACTTTGTATCAGAAATTATTCAAAAATTGCAAATGATTTTTGAAAATAAAAAATTATGTATGTACATAATTATAATAAATTAAATAGCCAGTGTTTCTAGTTATTTTCGTATTATTTAGGGGAGTGATGTAAGGTATGGTGGCGGAAACTTTGTTTTTTTGCGTCTCTCTCTCTCTCAAAAAACAATATTTTTCAAAATTTCAAAGGCAGGTAGTTGCTGACATCTATTAAGCATATTTCTGTCAGAAACGGCTGTTAAAATTTAAATGCAATGAAATTTTACAGCTCTTGGCGCAAAAAACTGATTTTTTTTATTTTTGAAAGTTGTAAGGTATGGTGGCGGATTTGGTGTATTTAACTAAAATATTATGTAGATGTTAAAATCATTTATTAAAACTACTAGAAATGATGAAAAATAACAAAAAGAGAAAAAACTGATGATTTTACATTATAGAAAAAAAGTTTCACTTCAGTTATGGTTACAATTTGGACATGTGAAGTAGCTGGTGACTGTTTTAACGCAACTAGAATAAGAGAAGACTGCAAGTGTCACATATTCGAGAATTGTTGCATTGGATCACAAGAGGCATTAGTACACAAAAAATGCAAAGACAATTGAAACTCGTGCAACAAATGATCCGCCACTGTACGTTACAAAAATTGCGCCATCATACCTTACAAGCAATATGATGGTGTTACTTTCATACAGCGCGAATTGAGAAAAATGTAAAATACAAAAAACTGTTGTCCAAGGTCTAAACAAAACGTTCCATACATTTACCAGACTCAATTTTCAAAAAATCTTCACTCTGGCACTGTTAACACACATATCCAATAAAACTTTTTTGTTTTTTTCACTACTTTTTTATTCAAAATCACACTTAGAGTACAAAGCACGCGTTTGATCATTAATACTACTGCATATAAAATGTCATCACGATAAAAGACATCGACCATAGTGATAAGGCGCTTTAGATGTGACGTTACATGCCAGATTTGACAAGTCCGCCACCATACCTTACACGCCACGATACCTTACATTCCCCTATAAAAATTAAAAGCGCAACTTTATAATTATTTTTTCAATTTTTAAATAAAATTATTCGTAAAATTGTTTAAAATAAATTCAGTTTCAAATCTGTTAGGTTTAATTATTGTTATAGCAATAATAGAAAGAATTTTAAATTAAATTGAATATTTTCTTTTTTGGAAACCAATATTGTCTGATTATTGACAGAACATGCAATATTTTGTTAATGCAAAAAAAAATTTTATTTTTAAAAAACAGTTAAAAGTGTTTTCTTTATTTTGCTGTAAACTACAGATTTTTATAAAAGTTTTAACATTTTAGAAAATCAATAAAAAAATGTTGTAGAGAAAAGTTGTTTGTAAGGAAGAGTGGGTCAAAGGCGCTAGGTTTACATTTATCGATGGCTTCGTCCATAAATTACGTCACACGTTTTTAGCCCATTTTTGACCCCTTTGTCACACTAAGTAACATCTGAAGGAACCCCCTCCCTCTAAATTACGTCACAATTCGTAAACCCCCCTTTAAGGGGTTATGCCACTCTAGGATTTTAAAAAAATCGATTTTTATTTTTTTTGCATTAAATAGTCCCTTAGGGTATCAGAAATAACATATCGTAGTATTACAGCTAGGGAAAATCTCTAAGTAATTTATTTTCGTAGTTTCGTAGTTTCGTAGCGGCGAGGTCCTTTTGTTAGCGCGCTACGGGAGGTGATCTTTGAAGGATCTAGAGCAGGTATAAGGCTACTTTTCTGTCTAAACTATAGTCTATTCTACACAATTTGGCTTCACAAACAGTATGCAAGCGTCTGTTTCAGTCAGTTAGGCATAGCCAAGCATGTGAAGAGCATATTAACTTTAAACTTTAAACGCGATTATCTGAAAACTACATTTTTCGAGTTGGCCGCACTAACAACTCGTACAATTTTCAACCGATTAAGTTCAAACTTCACAAACATCTTTGAAAATATATTTTTTAAGACATCACGTAGGATTTTTCTTTTATTTTGTATTGTTCATTTGTTATTAACAATTTACTGACGATTTTTTGGTAGAATTTAGAAAGGTTAACTTTAGAAGTGCGCCATTTGACCATAAATCAATATATCGAAAAAATCCAACGTATTTTCATGTGCTGATTACGAAAATGATAATAAAAATTGGCGCAAATTTGATGTTCATAGCGAAAACTATTAACAAAAAACTATAAAATTGTGGTTTTTTGCGTATAATTCGTTGGATTGGATTAAGCATATTTTTTGTGTTTAAAAATATTTGTACATTTTTCTCTGCTTTTATATGGAGGAGAAAGGAGTCATTCACCTTCGGTTGGAAATTTTTTTTTATCAAAATTTAATTGATTGGAGAGATATTTGTGATATTTTTTGCTTTCTATTTAATTCTGAAAAACCCAAGGTGGATGACTCCTTCCTTCTTCATAATTTTTTGTGTTTAAAAATATTTGTAAATTTTTTTTCTGCTTTTATTTCGAGAAGGAAGAAGGCATCCACCTTGGATTTTTCAGAATATAAAAGCAGAGAATAATTTACAAATATTTTTAAACACAAAAAATTATGATTAATCCAATCCAACGAGTTAAACGCAAAAAACCACAATTTTATGGTGTTTTTTATGGTTTTTACCATGAAAATGATCTAATCGCCAATTTTCACCATGATTTTCGTAATCAGGGTTTTTTACGAAACTGTACGCAAAAAAACACAATTTTATGGTTTTTTATGGTTTTCACCATGAACATCAAATTTGCGCCAATTTTCATTATCATTTTCGTAATCAGTGTATCAAAATATGTTGGTATACCAAGTTTTATTAAAATCGGAGGTCCCCCTTGTTCGGAAGTACACCCTATAAAGTTACTTATATAATTAGTACATTTTTTAATATTTTAAAAACAAGAAATATATTTGATATTTTTATTTATTACAATTTTCTCATTATAATAAATAGAGTATAAAGTATGACATAACAAATAAAAGGTCCCCACTCCCCCTTTGTCACAATTAGTCACATTTTCGTAGATCCCCTCCCCCCTAAAAAGTGTGACGTAATTTATGGACGAAGCCGATGTATATTTTTTAAATTAATCAATTAATTTATGGGGTCTTTGTTTTTCATTATTCTAAAACTAATCAACAAGAAATTTTAATAGTTGTTATTTAGTATATTATAAGTATAAATACATTATTTAATGAAATTTAAAAACAATGCAAAAAATGCCTTTGCCCCACACGCTGGGACAGCGACGTTTTCGTTTATATTTTTAAAAGAACGCATTTATAAGCCTTAAAAAAATTAACATGTGATATTTATTAGTATAATATTTACGAAACATAAGGCTAACAACATATTATTAAAAGAATTAAACTAAATTTAAATAAAAAATAAAAACTTTTAGTGATTTTAACCTTATATTGTGAATTAATTCATAGAAAATTCGAATATTCAATTGTTTTTAACCAAATTATTTTCAATATTGCCTTTGCCCCACATAACAAACTTCTTTTTTACTTTAAATTTCAAATATTTAGATACAAAATAAAAAAAAAAACACCACGCCAGTTGTGTAGAGAAATATTTAATTTATTTACATGTTATGTTTTTAAAAATTAAATACTTAAACTTATCCCGTGTGGAAAAGTGGTGTTGGTCCACGCCGGGGGCCCGCATGGATCGCCCACATCCATGAGGGGCCCACGTGGGTGTTCCAGGCGAGGCCCCTCATGGAAACGACATGCTGATACATGATGGCGCCCTCGTCGGCCCCCGGCGTGGCCCTCGCGTTTGCCCTCATCTTTGCCCTCGACTTACCCTCACCTTTATTTTTCAAAATTAAGTTAATAAATTAATTATTTATTAATAATAAACAAGTTCAATTATTAATAAATAACATTGTTATTTAACGATTTTTACTTTTTTTTCATGCTTCTTTGCATATCTAGGGATGCTACTATTTTTCCTTTAATTGATATTAGTAAAAAAAGGCACAATTGCCCAAAAAGCTAATTACAATAAACGCTTTACCACTGTGCTAAGGGACTTACTTGAAATTTATTTCTTTATAGTAGGTGACTAGCTGACTTGCTTTTGATGATTCAATAAAACATTATTGACACTAATACACCATAACAAAAAAACGTGTTTTTCATTGTTTAAAATCATTATAAACATTAATTTTTGTTATGTAAAAAAATATTTTTTGTTTGGACTTAGAAATTTTTGCAAGTCAATGATGTGGGCGATCCATGCGGGCCCCCGGCGTGGGCCCCTTAAGGATTTGCCCCTATGTGAGTTCAATATTATCCAAAAAATGTAAATAATTTGATGTTAAATATGTGTTTTTCATTGTTTATAATCATTATAAACATTAGTTTTGAAGTAATAAAAAATTATTTGAGGTTTGGACTTAGAAATTTTTGCAAGTCAACAATGTGAGCAATCCATGAGGGCCCCCTGTGTGGCCCTCATGGATTTGCCCACATGGATCAGCCCTCGTCGGCCCCCGCCGGGGGCCCTCACGTCGTGTGGGCTTGATGGGGGCTTTTTCCACACAGGTATGTTTTAAAAAATAAGAGTTTGTTCAGTAAAATTATCATTTTATTTTTGCAAAACAATTTTTTTATTATATTTCTTAAAATATTTGATATTTTTAGGTTTTTCTTTTTTTAATCAATTGGTCTGATTGCATTGCAACTTAATTTTTAATACCAATTGGAATAGACAGAAAATAAAGGAGCTATTTTAAAAAACGTCTTTGCCCAGCATAGCGCCTTTGCCCCACTCTTCCTATTTTCATAATCTAAAATAATATAAAGTTAGAAATTTGAAAACTTGAAAAAAATTGAGTTTTGAAAATTTTGAAACTACTGTAGTTTTTGTATTTTTCAACAAAAATGTCTGGTTAACGAACTTAGCCTTCATTTTTACACCAACCTTAAGTGAGTTAAATTTAAAAACGATCCGATAAGTTTTTCAAAAGTTATCATGGGAACAACATTTTGTGTCTACAGACAGACAGACACACAGCCAGACACCCAAGTGCGAAATGCCAAGACTGCAAAAACGTCCCATCATTGGTCCAGTAATGTCTGCCGAGAATTTGCAGTAGTTACTAGGCCATTACTGGTAGTCAAAATATCCCATTGATGAGCCAATGATGGCGCCGATGGTCAGATTTTCAAATTTTTTAAGACTGGGCCAGCTTTCGGCCCAATAATGGCACATTCACGGCAAACCCAATGGGAAATGCCAGTGTAGTGCCGATGTTCACCACTGGCTTAGTACTCAGACGATTGTTCGGCGTAGTCTAGCCGAGCCTCGACAATTAGTGCTGGCGCAGTACAGAATTTTTGTTTCGCCAAAGCTTGGACAAGCCACGCCCAGGTAGAAATTGACGACCGGGATGGTACCGGCCCGGTACAAACGGCGGATTATAAGTGCCGGGGCGGTACCGGCATAAGACCGTCATTTTCACCGGCTTGGTACCGGCAAATTGCCGGATGATAACTACGGCAGGTATCCGGCAAACGTACCGGGCCGGTACCGAATAATCCACCGGGGCGGTACTGGCCCGGTTATTGTTGGAAGGCATTTGGTGCCGGTTTATTACCGGCTGCACAACCGGCTAGGTACTGGTCCAGTACCGGCATAAGTCTGTTCATTCCACCGGCGCAGTACCGGTAAATTGCCGGATGATAACTTCGGTAGGTATCCGGCAACCGT
This sequence comes from Leptopilina syphax, assembly GCA_032872505.1. NCBI lineage: Eukaryota > Metazoa > Arthropoda > Insecta > Hymenoptera > Figitidae > Leptopilina > Leptopilina syphax. The sequence continues at coordinate 31,911,308 of CM065472.1, forward strand.
ACCGGGCCGGCACTAAAAAACAACCGGTGTGGTACCGGGCCGGTTAAAAAAATTATATTTCAGTCTGATTAATTATTTAATTATTATTATTATTATCAATGTTATTATTAATTTTAAATTGGAAACAGTAAATATATTAAATGCTGAAACAGAGAAACATAAACAATCATAGAAAAATCTGAAGACTCGAGGAATTGAACTCCGGACCCTGAGGCTGCAAAGTCGACACCACATCCGCTAACCTAAACCTGCATATGGAAAGCAAATGCAAAGTGAGCTTATAAAGTCCAACCGACATTACAGCTGACAGCAGTACCGGGCCGGCACTAATATTCAACCGGTGCGGTACTGGGCCAGTATTTGTATTTTTTAATTTATTTTAATTCAATTTAAATTATTATAAATAAATAAGAATAGTAAATGTAAATAATAATGACCGCCCCATTCACCGGCTAGATACCGGGCAGGCACCAATAAGCAACCTACTCGGTAATAATATAATTGCCGGCACAACTAACTAATTAATTTATTATTAATAATTAAATTAATAAATTAATTAATAAATTAATTTTCAAATTTTTTTTCTTTTCTTAAATTCTTTTTCTGATAGTTTAACATTGGCAAACAACCGGGAGGACACTAGGTTAGTACTAATATTTTTGTCGGCAAAACTTCTGTGCCATGTAGAAAGCATTAAGTAAACTTTTGTGCTGGGCCGGTGCTGGGCCGGCACAAATATTATCACCGGAAAATCTCCTTCGGCGGTATAAGACAGAGCGAAATGACAGTACCGGGCCGGTGATACGCCGGTGCTGGCCCGGTACAAATATTATCACCGGCAAATCTCCTTGGGCGGTATAAGACAGAGCGAAATGGCAGTACCGGGCCGGTGATACGCCGGTGCTGGGCCGGTACAAATATTATCACCGGCAAATCTCCTTCGACGGTATAAGACAGAGCGAAATGGCAGTACCGGGCCGGTGATACGCCGGTGCTGGGCCGGTACAAATATTATCACCGGCAAATCTCCTTCGGCGGTATAAGACAGAGCGAAATGGCAGTACCGGGCCGGTGATACGCCGGTGCTGGGCCGGTACAAATATTATCACCGGCAAATCTCCTTCGACGGTATAAAAGAAGAAGTAATTTATAGTACCGGGCCGGTGCTGGGCCAAATATTTTTAATCAACCGGCCCGGTACACACTACCAGTACCGGTAGAAATCCACATTTACCACCGGGCCGGTACTGGGCCGGTATTTATTTCATATCCGGCCCGGTACCTTTTTGCCGGTACCGGCATATGTCCGACTTTACAACCGGTTCGGTACCATGCCGGTCGTTAGTGCTGGCACACCTCCAACTTTTCTGCCTGGGCGGCGGCAAGTGCTGGCTGAGTATAGAAAAATTGTTCACGACGCTCTTTGCCAACATTGCTTTTTTGACATAAACTTGAAAAAAATTATAAAAAAAGTTTAGGAATGTTTATAAATATAAATTTATTGAAAAATTAATATTTTACTTTTCAGTTGTTCATTTTTTATTTTTATTAAATTTAATAATAATAACACTGTGCAACAATTTTCGGTTTATTGTTTCTTTCCCAAATAAGTGTAGGCTTAAATTGAAGTAGATGTATGCAATAATGAAACCCCAAAAGGATTTTGCAAACTTAGTTCATTTCATATTTTTATGCAATTTTAAAGTTTATGATACAATTTGTGATATTTTTAAAAAATCTTGCACCTTTTGTGACATATAATTTTAAAAATAGATTGTTTAAAAAAATTGTTTTTAATATTTTTTCCTTGGAAAAATTGTTAAACAATTTAAATATGATTATTTATTACCATTATGGTTATAAAAAAATTGTTAAAAAAATACAGAAAAATTTGAAGTACTATAATTAATAAGTACTACTATAATTTAAGTACTATAATTACACCTTTTTAATTAGAATTTATTTAATACTTATATGTGACGCTCCACGAGAAAAGGGACCTTATTTACTCTTGTCATAAGGTCCCTTTTCTCGTGGAGCGTCACATATTTTACTCATTACTTAATTCATATTTCTACTTAAATATAGCAAAAGATTGAAAATTTTTGAAAATTTCACAAAAATGAGCATAAGTTCAAAGGTTTATAAAAAATAAATTTGAGCTACATTTCAAAAACCCTTGGAGGGTTCAATTACTGTTTATTTGTACTATCATTTAGCACTAGAGCCAACCGGGAAAGAAAAATGTATCGCACAGTGTAATTTAACATAATTGTCTAATTTTGTAAATAATAAATTATTCAAACAAATTAAAATTATAAACAAAATTTAAACTTTAATCTCAATAATAATTTGGTTCCTATTAAAATACTATTATACTTCTTGCTATGAATAAAAAATTATTAAAAAATTACCACGTAATTTAAGAATTACGTAAAATGTTAAATGCAATAAGTAAAGTAATTTAATTTAATTATTAAAAATTTAGTTTAATTTATTTTATTTCAATTTATTATTTCTAACGTATCTCTATTTTTTTCTCATCTTTGACTCAATAATTGTATGTCTGAATGATACTGAGATGTTAATACTTTACTGTACACATGTGTCGTTAGCATAGTGGTTAGAGCGTTAGTCTGTTAGTCCGTAGGTCGTAGGTTCGATTCCCCTCGTCAGCAATTTTGTTTATTTTCATAGGTTTGCGATATTTCTAGATTCCAATCGTTAGGTACTAAAATATGAAAATCTAATGCTCACTTACTGTAATTGTTTATTATTTAATTTTTAAATGTTATAAACAATTTTTTTTTACTTTATTTACTATATCCATTGTTAGTCTCCATCTTTAATACAATTTCTTTAAGAAGAGAAATATTTTATGAATAATAACTATTTATTAATATTATTTACCATTTTGTTGTTAAATTATTTATAATTATTAATTTACGACTAATTAATAACAATACGGCATTTATTGCGGCAATATTCTCAGCCAGCATTGGTCCAGTGCTGCGCCAGCGCTGTCTGGCAGCACTGGCAGGCAGTACTTCGCCAGCGTTAGATCCAATATGGCGGACACGATTTTGAAAAATTCATTGGATTCGCTTAAAATTCGTTACTCGGGCGTTTTCGTGGTCGCTGATTACGAATCTGTTATTAGTTTTTCAAAGTTTAAATGATAAGTATTTATAAAAGAATTTATCCACTTTTGAAATTTTTCAAAATTTTTTGCGGACATTTTGGATGAAAAATTATGTATTTTAAAAATATGACTTCAGAATCGTGAATCCTCCCCAGAGGATTCTATAAAAGTCGCACTAATTAGGGAGTTAATGCCAGGGGAGTTGAATAAAGAGAGTTAAAACTTCACACCCAAATGCTAACTCCCCAAGGAAAAAATAACTCGCGCGGGTGTTGAATGAAGGGAGTTAGAAATTAACTCTCTTTTGGAGTTGATTTTTAACTCGAAAAATTTCACTTACAATTTTGATAGTGTTGTCTGTGTGTAATTGTGATAATTTTTTAATCTATTTTAAAATTTCTGAGAATAAACATTTTACTAATTCATTTAGTAAGAACTAATGGCGTTTAAATATGCGCATGCGCAAACCTGCACCTTTTGCATTTATCCTTTTACTAATTCAATTAGTAATGACTATTTGAATAAGTAAGTATAAGTAATTCCAGGTGGACGACTTTTCCCCATTTCAATTAGTAATATTCTACTAAGAATTAGTAGAATTTTTACAAATTCAGATTTAGAGAGTACGTTAAGATGTTTTCTTGTTTGGGCCATGACGTGTATACACGTCATCCACAGTCAAAGGGTTAATGGAAAAATTCAATTGCTAGTGATGTGACAAAGATCGTCCCATTAACGGCACTTTAATGGCAAAAATTTTGTGTCTTTGATGGCAAATTATAATTGCCAGAATTTGGACGTACCTTGGCCCAGGAATGGCACATTACACAGAAAATAAAAAGTGTTATTTTAGCACCGAATTTGGTGTTAAAATAACACGCAACAAATTTAACCGTTATAGGTGGCGCCACATTCTATGTCGTTTAACATTGGTTAATTTAACACGCAACAAAAATCACACCAAATTTTTTCTAGTGTAATGTCGATCATTTTGTATCTATAATGGCAAATTATAATTGCCAATATTGGGACGTAGCTCGGCCCAATAATGGCACAGTATCGGCCAGTGTAGTGTAGTTTATAAGAACCCTTTTGCTTCCTCGACTTCACGTCAGAGTATCAGAGTGGTCAGAGTGTTAGGCTGTGGTGCATCAGGTTCAGGTATCGATCCCCGCGAGCGGTAAGAATTTTTCAAATATTTGTAAGTCTGCGTTTAATTTAGGGAAATAAGCTGTATAAATATTATAAATTAATTAGTTAATTAAATAAAAAATATTTTTTTTTTAATTTTGTCAACACTGAGGGAGTAATAGCAGCCAATAATGGGCCATTAATATTTACCGAGAATCGGCCGATAATTAACTGCCGACGGCCTACCGCGGTTAACCTCCCGACAGTCGGGTCACTATTGTCTGCCAAGAGTAAGCACTGATTATACCGTCACTGGGCCAGTTTTGGGCCGTTTTTAATTTTGCACTTGGGCACCATCGCCAAACCATGTTTTTTGGGTTCAGGGGACCCCAAAACGTGAAGATTTCATAAAATTAGCAAAAGTCAAAATTCGCACAAAACTAATTTAATTCCTTCTCATATGATGAGAATGTAAAAACAACTCGTCTCAACATGGGTACCTCTCCTCTATAATTTTTTTCTAAAGGGTTAAACGTTTTTTTCCCTCATTTTCAAATTTGTAAAGTTGTCTTTCTCGAACCTCAGGCAGTAGAATATCTCATTTTTACCCTAGGGAGAAAAATTATTATTTTCCCTAGAGTGTATTTTTTACAGTAAATAATCAGAGTTCAAAAAAAGTGTTTTTTTTATCAATTTTGTACCAGAAAATCCCCTTAAGATATTTTTTTTCTTTTTCTTTTGTAAAAAAGGTAGCAATTAAAAAAATTTCGCCCGCGACGCTTTGTAATGTTACGCGTATTATATTATATCGCGATATACGTACTCGTCCCCACACGCTTGTCTCGCGACTATCGGCCATTCCCATGATTGCAGACGACAGTAGAGCGACCGCTTTCTGCCGGCTCGGACTTTGAGCGAGAGTGTTTGTACGCGCGACACAGTGTATCAGCCGATCCAAAATAACAACAACGATAACAACAATAGTAATAATAATAACAATAGTAGTAATAATAGCAAACAACAAACAAATAATAATTTGATCCTAAAAATAAAAATACCTCCACTAAAATATTCTTTCGAAAATCGACCAACTCTCGATAGATCGATCACTCGATACTCGGCCTTTAGTCTGGAGAGACCGCAACCAAATGTGTGTGTGTCGTGCACCACTTACATTTTTTTGGTTAAAGAAAAGAAAAGTAAAATAAAAAGAAAATAATGATAATTTGCAAGTTCCGTGTGAAGAGGGCGGAGAGAGTAACTTCCGGTAATCGGCGCCTGGCGCCTTAAACGTTCTTACCGATTTTTCCTCGCGAGGGAGAGAAAGAGAGATATAATAAATCATGTACAAATGTGTAGTGTATATATATATATATATATATATATATATATATATATATATATATATATATATATACACTATGTGCTATATATAGTATATATATTTAGAGAGAGAGAGAGAGAAAGATACGTTTGGTTAGAAACAAGTGTAATAAATATAGTGGAGAATAGAAAAAAAGAGAGAGGGGGAGAGAATAGAATTGTCAGAAACGACATCTGGATTTTTCTTGTTTTCATAGTGAAACAACAACGAATGTCGTTTTGACACAAACTCGGTCGGTGATGACGTCGCGGAGGCCGTTGATCCGCATGTATAAACACACACACACACGGTCCACTCTTTGAGGAACTCTTCAAAAGTTTCCTCTAATAGGTCTACAAAATACGATTTTATTTATTTTCTTTTTTAAATATCAGACTGGTTTCCCGTGTATTTTTGTGTATTTTTGGGTTAGACTTCAAAAAACGTCTTCTTAAGGATTTTCAGTATTCTTTTTTTCCCTGTTCCTGACATGCTGGAGATTTCTAATTAGGCTTAAATCATGCATTAAAAGACCCTTACCCAGAAGACTTCAAAAAAATTAAATTTCAAAACCTTTTTCTCTAAATTTGAATTAGTAAAAATATTTACTAATTTCAATTAGTGACTTACTTTTTGCTTTTAAATTAGTAAACTTTACTAATAAATAGTAATTTCTACTAATTCATTAGTAAAATTTACTAATTCAAAACCAAAAAGTTAGTCACTAATTCAAATTTAGTAAATATTTTTACTAATTCAAATTTAGAGTTTTAAAAGTGCCTAGAAATGATTTTGTGATCAAAGATAAACAAGTTATTTTTTTTTGAAATCTTTTTTAAAATGTAATCATAAAATTTATAATCAATGTTATAAAATTCAGTGAGTTTTATTTTTGATTTAGATTATTGATTTAATTTAATCAACAGAATGCAGACCTTTAGAAAAATAATTAATTAACATTCAAGTAATTAAAATATTATTATTAATAGTTTTTTCTAGAAAAAACAAAAATTCTAATACAAAACTTTCAATTTTTTCCATTTCTGACAATAATTTCTTTTTAAATAACTTAATTCTTAAAGAACTATCATAAAATTATAACTTAGAAATTAATTAATGAATAATTTTATTTATACATTTGAAAATTAATTGAATTTTAAAATAGTTGCTTTTACAATTTTCATAAATAGATGAACTTTAAAACATTTTAATTTCAAATTTTATTAAAGGCCGTAGCAGTATAAGCGCATGTAAAAAGTGCCCTCTCCTGGATTGGGTCCATATTTGAGCGATTCCATGTCAAGTGATTAAGGTGGAAAAATTTTTTTCTCCAATCGTGCCTAAACTTGGGGCTTTTGTAGTACTAGTGGATAGTGATTTTTGGTAAAAATATTTTTTAACTTAGTCTAATATTTTTCGAGGGGGAGGAGGTGAAAGTTTAGGGTTTTTCGGTACAATGCTTATTTTGATAATTTTTTACTCTTAAACAATTAAACATGAAAATTTGACAGAGTACAGTTTCGAAAGGTTTTTTCATGCTCTTTCGATTGGAAATAAGCATTTTGAAAAAAAAATTTTTTTGATAAAAAAAAAATCAAAATTAAAAATAAATTTTAATTTTTGGGGGGGAAGGATACGATTTTTTTTTTTAAACGAAAGCTGAGGTTTTTTACTAAGAGGACATATATATGCGAAAATGGGACTAGAATGTTTAAACACTGAAAAAAAGAGATTTCTACCAAACAGAGCCAAAAACCGGGTTTTAGCACTCCGGTCAGTAGAAATCTCTTTTTTTCAGTGTTTTAACATTCTAGTCCCATTTTCGCATGTATATGTTCTCTTAGTAAAAAACCTCAGCTTTCGTTAAAAAAAAAAAAAAATCGTATCCTTCCCCCCCAAAAATTAAAATTTATTTTTAATTTTGATTTTTTTTTGGTCAAAAATTTTTTTTTTCAAAATGCTTATTTCCAATCGATAGAGCATGAAAAAACCTTTCGAAACTGTACTTGGTCAAATTTCCATGTTTAATTGTTTAAGAGTAACAAATTTTCAAAACAAACATTGCACCGTAAGACCCCTTGATCACTTGACGTGGAATCGCTCATTTAGGGAATAATTTTGACCTATTAAGAAACTTATTTTCACCAAGTTTCAACTCAAAAAAAAAATTTTATTTTTGAGTTAAACGATTTTTTTGAAAAACTCAAAAAAATTCAAAAATACTTTTTTGTAAATTTTTTCGAAAAGTTGACTAAAATATCAATATTTACAATAAGTAGGCATATATTATTAACCTTTTTAGAAATTTAATTTAATGTTTTATTAATTTAATTTTAAAAAATGTTGGCCCCTCGTTTATTATAGGAAACTGTACTATTTAGGGGCCAAAAATCGTTTTTCCAATTTTTAAACTATGAAGTACCCTTTCAATCATCTTGAAAAAGATATGTGTTACTTTTGAAATGCCAATTATTTTATAGAAAGAAATGGCAGTAGTGCAAAAAAAATTTCGACAAAAAAAATTTTTTTTACTGACTTTTTACTGACTTTCTTTATAAGAATTTGGTTGACAATTTTTTTTATCAACTGTTCATATTGTACACCGAAAAAAATGCCTAGGACCCGTATACCAGGAATTGACTAGGTTTCCTAGTTACGAGAGGAGCCAACTATAGAATCCTAGTCAAAGTAATAAAATTCAAGCATAGTTAAAGTGACCAGGAAAATTAGTCGATGTAATCAGAAAAAAATAGTCAAATTGACTAGGAGAATAATATTAGATTTACACTGTGTATCATAATTATTTGAAATTGCCAATCAAATTCTTATTATCAAATAAAAGATAAAAACTTATTAAAAGAAAAAAGAAAAAAATTAATTATTGTATTTGAACATATTTATATTTGACTTTGTATTTATATACCTTAGAATTAATTTAAACTTATGAAATAAATATTTGACGCAGGGGGGCGCGAACACCTGAACCTAACGAATACGCACTTTGAAACCCGGAACGATAACCACTACACTAAACACGACTTGGTATTTTAATTTTTTAATAGACACTAGATTTTCGAGTCAAAATACAATACTTAATCAGATGATGTTTTATACATTTTAAGTACACAATTTTATACACTTGTCAAAAACTATTTATTTTTAATTATTTATGACATTTAAATGAAAATAAATTTAAATACACAAATTATTGCAAAGGAGGACCCTAAAGTTTTGAACGTTCATTTGAACGAAATTTTTTTTCTTCATTTAACAAATTTTTCTCAATAATCCTGTTTAGAATAGTAAATAAAACAAATATCAATCGAAAAATTCCAAAAATTTTAATATTAAGGGTGAAAAACCACCCTTAATCAAATAACCCATATATGCATAATAATAAAGTGCATAATATCACTACTATGCGTTCGGATATTTTTCTAACAACAATTACAAAAATTCTCTCAAAATACACCAATCAATTTCCAAAAGGTTAGAATGCTCGCTCGGACCCCCAAAACCCACCCCTAATTTAAAATACTTAAAAATAAAATATAAAAGTCCAAAAGCAAGAGAATGCGTTCGTCTTTCTTCCTGAAAATATTTTTTAAAATTCCCTAAATATATACCAATCAATTTCCAAAAGGTTAGAATGCTCGCTCGGACTCCCAAAACCCACCCCTAATTTAAAATACTAAAAAACGCTTTATTAGTGTCCAATTACTGTGATAAGTTGTGTTTGATTCTGTCAAACTTTATACCAGAATACGCCCCAATGGGAAAAAGACCATTGACGCATTAATGGTTTAATAATGGGATCCACCATTCCATTATTGTCATATTATTGGCACCCAATAATGGACTACTAATAATAATAAATAAACTAAAATAATAAATAAAATAATTATTAAATAAATGAATTTATTATTTAATAAAATTTAATAAAAAAAAATTTTTTTTATTATTGGTTTTTTATTGGCAGCCAATAATGTGCCAATAATGGTTGCCAATTATTGGCATCGGCGTGGACATCCCACGATTTTACCATTAGTGATCCATTATTGGGTGCCAATAATAAACAGAGAAAACTAATGGCTTCCAATATTGGGCCATTAATGCACCAATGGTAGATTAGTGGCTATTTCACATTGGTGCCATAAATTCACGTCTCTGATTTAGAGATTTGTTAATTTCACAACTTTTCTGATGTGAATTACATTGTGTTTTAAGTTTATCAGTGACAATAGATTTTCATTTTAATTAATTAAGTATTGATTTTTTTTACTCAAAAAGAATTTAGCATTAGGTTAGAAAACAAAAAATCGTAGGTTAATTGTCAAAGGAAAAGATACTTTAATACATTTTTCTGCAGTAAAAGTAAATCGGATTAAATTTCCTGTTAAGAAAACGGCAATTAATACGTAATAATGCATTAAATATTTTTTAGGGTTGCCACGCATCCTGGAAACCTGAAAAACCTAGAAATGTCAGGGAATTTTATAAACTTTGAAAAGACCTGGACAAGTCAGGGAATTTTGATCAAAATCCTGGAAATTTGTTTTTTTTAAGTTTATTCTTGAAATCTAATTTTACATAAATATTTCAAAATTTATTAAATTTAAAAAAAGTTGCGTTTACAATTTTCATAAGTAGGGTCAATTGGGGTAAATGTAAACGGAATATCTATGTTTCACCAAAAACATTAGTTTTTTTTGTTAAAAGGTAAAACGGACGGATTTCTTTTGCATGAACTTGTTGCTAGTGTTCTCTAGAAAAATTTTATGAGGTACAAAGAAATATTGATGCACCTGAATCGCCTAAAACTGACTGTTTACATTTACCCCGAGATTTTGAAATTTTCCTAAAATTCGGGGTAAATGTAAACACCACTGTAGTTAAGCGAGATTTAAGAAACAAGTTATTTCAAGTATACTACTGTTTTAAGGGATGGAAAAACTGAAAAAAAATTCTCCGTAGATGTATAGTAAATCAACCAGTTGACTGATAATGTATCATATAAATAAACAATCAACCATTACAAAATTAGTAATGTAAAAACTTGAATAACTTGAACAAATTTTAATAGATTTTCATTCAACTTGGTAAAAAAAAGTTTTCAAGGTTGCTCAATAAGAATCTAAAATTGAATTTTTAAATTTCAAAATGGTGGATCCAATATGTCGGATGAACCTAAAAATAATATTTTTAAAAATTGATTAAATTTGCTTGAATCTGGCTACTACGGGGTTTTTGAGGTCGCTGAATACGAATTTGAAGTCAAATTTTAAATTTTCAAAATGGCGGATGAACCTAAAAATATTTTTAAAAATTGATCAAATTTTCAAAAAAAATTTTTTTTTTTATCAAATTTTTTTTTTCAAACAGGACCTAATTTCCTTTTTTGTGTAATATTTACATTGCCAAATTAATGAAATTGTGAAATAGAAGCAAATTTATTCAATTATTTTCTTTTAAAATGTAGTTCAAGTTCTGTTTACATTTACCCCGAGTTTTCGAATTCTCGGGGTAAATGTAAACACTTAATTATTTATTAAGTAAATTGACGAAAATCAAAAATCAAAGTCAATTTTTGTTAGGGCATTAATAAGGAAGAATTACATATTTTTGTTTGATTTTTAAATTTATTTTTATGCAAATGCGAGACAAAATACTAAAACAGTAAAATTTTGATTTTCAATCTTTTTTGCATTAAAAAATAACTTACACTATGGCGTTGCCAATTGTCAAAATAAAATATTGGCAATACTCAGAACATCTTGTAGGTGAGCTGAGGTAAAAATATTGACGTCGTACTTATTTTTAAATTTGTAAATTTAGCTGAAACCCAAATGACCCTACAGATGATTTTTAAAAGATTTTAATTTGAAATTTTAAAAAATTTCATTTTTGAATGAATTTAATTAGAAATAGTCTTAAAGAACGTGGATTTTTGAGAAATTTTAATTATTCCAATTCTTCTGAAATTAGTTAAATTTTTTAATATACAGGCAAACCTCGCTACGGCGGACTTCTATACGGCGGAAACTCGCCAGGTAGAAGTAGAAAGGATTATGTCAGTGAGAGTTGTGACTGTGTGAGTGCCATGAAATTTAGGGCCGAAAAGTTTCGAATTGTAATTTTTATATGGATGTTTTTTTATTTAAATTATTTAATTTATATTTGATTTATAATTTTTGTTTATTTTGTGATATATTTTATATATTATAAAAGATAAACATGAAAAATAATAAGATAAATAGAATAACAAATCAAAGTAATTTTTAAAAAAATAATTATATTTAAAATTCATCGCAAAAATTAAATTATTTTTTATAAATAATAAAATTCTCCTGAGGAATTAAATTATTTTCAATACAATTTTAATACACTTTAAAAATCAAATATTTAAAATTATACCTATTAACAGACACGATTATTTTCAAAAGTTAAAAAAATTCTTTGTATAATTCAATTACTTTTAAAAATTTCAATTATAACTATTAAAGAAACTCAATTATTTTTAAAAAGTTTAAAGATATTCTTCAAAAGAATTTAATTAAGATTTTTATAAATTTTAATTAAATTTTTCGCGAGAATTCGATTATTTTCATAAATAATAGGGAGCATCCATAAATAACGTTACACGATTAGGGGAGGGGGGTGGTTGGAAAATGCAACTGATTGCAACAAGGGGGGAGATGGGTGATTTTGAAATGTAACGTTGCAAAATGTTTCTTAATATTATTATAAATTATTATTGTTGTGTAAATCATTATCAGAGTTAATTTTAATAAATAATAATAATATGAGAAATAAGAAAAATTACTTCATTAATCCAGAAAAATAATATAAATTAAGATTTATATTATTTTAAAAATAAGTTTTTGGGGGTATAAGTTATTTTTGCAACGTTATATTTAGGGGGGGGGCTGGTAATTTACAACCGAATGCAACAAAGGGGGGGTGGGGATCAAAAAACCCAAAAATCAGTGTAACGTTATTTATGAATGATCCCATAAAATTCTGCGAAGGAATTCAATTATTCTCAAATTTTTTGACAAAATTCTTTGCTCTCTAAATTTGAATCAGCGAAAAGTCGCTGATTATGCAGCTATAAGTATGCAGCTGATTCAATCAGCGTATATACACGCATAGAAAGGGTTTGCTGTGGCAGCGAACATTTTGCTGCCACAGCAAACCTTGTTCGTTGAAATAGGGACAGCGAAAAAGTTTGCTGTGAGATCAAACAAGTTCGCTATGACAGCAAACTCGCATAAATTTTTACTAATGTTTGCTGTCACAGCTAACATGTTCGCTGCCACTGCAAACTTCTTAGCTGTGGTAGCTAATTTTCAGAGATTTCACAGCAAACATCTGTTTACTGCTGCAGCTAATTTCTTTTTTTCCGTGTATAAACTAATGAAACAGCGAATAGTCAATGATATTTCAGCGTATATACGCTAATTGAATCAGCTGCATACTTATAGCTGCATAATCAGCGACTTTTCGCTGATTCAAATTTAGAGAGTGCAAGAATTCAATGATTTTTAGTACATATTTTTAAATAAGGTAATTAATAAATTATCCTAACTTCTATTTCATATTTAAAGATCATATGATTTAAAATGGTTGACACATCCCTGAACGTTCACTCACTACACTGAGAAAACTGGAGTATTGGACTAAACAACTGGAGGGACAAATCGTTGATATTTGAGAGTTAGCTATTGGATAACAATCTAAATGTTCAAATACACCATTGACAGATATTCGTGCCATTTCTCTTGGAGGAAAAATGAGTTTATAACAGAGGGACAAATTAACCATCTTGAGAAATCCCTTCCTTATCCGGCGCGAAATGAATAAATATGGCAACCTAACCCCTAAATTAAATACATAAAATGTCAGAAAAATAATTTCGCGCGCATCAGATCGTACACATTTTCTGCGCAACTTTTAACCCTCAGATATAATGGGAGAGAATATACAAGTAGATTTCCATTATCAATTCAAAATTTATTTTAGAAGGACTATTTAACTCTCTTCATAAGCAAAGGAAACATACACTTTTTGAACCTCTGAATTTGACTCTCCAGTTTTCTCAGTGTAATAGCATTTTAACGAACCTCTCTACGGCGGAATCGTCTAATTGCTTTCCGCCGTAGCGAGGTTTGCCTGTATATTTTTAATTTATTATTAATAATAATGGATTTGTAGAAGAATTTTAATTAAAACACTAACAGAAATTGAATTTTGAAGTAATTGCAAATGATTGCAGAAATTCAATTATTTTTAAAAGTAGTGAAATTCTTCTGAGAAATTCAATTGTTTCCAAAAATTTTAATAAAATTCATGGCAAAATTTTAATTATTTTTGAAAACTTTTATTAATTCAATGATTTTTAACAAATCTACTACTTTTATAAAATTTTCCAAAAGAATTTAATTATTTAAACAAAATTTTCATAAACATTTAACATTTCATTATTTTCATAAAAAAAATTTTGAAAATTAACTTATTTTTAATGTCTACTATTTCAGTAAAATTTCATAAAAGAATTCAATTATTTGAAAAGACATTTTAATAAAATTCATCTGAAGAATCCAATTATTTTCACAAATTAATATAATTCTTCGCAGAAATTTAATTGTGTTCAACAATTTACAAAATTTCTCGTCAAAATTTCAATAATCTTTATAAATTTTTCTCTAAAATTTAATTATTTTCTAAAATTCTATTAAAATTCTTGTCAAAATACCAATTATTTTCGAAAACTCTTATAAAATTCTTTGGAGAAATTAAATTATTTTTAATTAAAATTTTAATCAAATTTCCAAAAAATGAACTTATTCTTAAAATTTTTATTAAAATTTGTCAAAAGAATTCAATTATTTAAGAATTTGTTTATAAAATACTTTATGAAAATTTAATTTCAAGAAACATTTAATTATTTAATAAAATATTTATTTTTATATTTAAATAATTAAATTCTCATGGATTTTTTTAGTAAATATTGATTTAAATTAATTTCAGTTAAAATTTTTGATTATTGTTGAATATTAAAAGCAATAAAGCGTAAATTTTTAGAAATAATTGAATTTTGAAAAGGTTTTAAATTAAAATCTTGGAAAATTTGAACTTTTCATACTTTTAACTAACAATTATGTGAAATTAATTTTTTTAAAAAAGTTTTATTAAATTTATCTCTAATTCTTTAAGTTTTTATTTACTAATATATATTTAATTGAAGAATGGCAGAATAATCGAAATAACGTAAAAAATAATATATTGAAAATAATTGAATATTTACGAAGAATTTTATCATTTTTGAAAATAATTGTATTCTTGCTAAGAATTTTATCAATTTTGAAAATAATTGAATTCTTGCGAAAAATTTTGTTAATTTTAAAAATAATTGAATTATTTCGAAGAATGTTGTTCAAATTTTTGAGAATAATTGAATTCCTGCGAATAATTTTATTATCTATAAAAATAATTAAATTGTTGACAAGATTTTTAAAGAAATTTAGTATTACTTTTTCTGAAAAAGTTTAATGGAATTTTTTTTAACTACCCAAGTGCGAAATGCCAAGACTGCAAAAACGGCCCATCATTGGTCTAGTAATGTCTGCCGAGAATTGGCAGTAGTTACTGGGCCATTACTGGTGATCAAAACGTCCCATTGATGGGCCAATGATGGCGCCGATGGTCAGATTTTCAAATTTTTTAGGACTGGGCCAGCTCTTGGCCCAATAATGGCACATTTACGGCAAAGTTGATCAATCTTTATTAGCAAAATTCAATTGCCAGTGATGTGACGACGATCGGCTCATTAATGGCACATTAGTGGCACTTTAATGGCAAAAATTTTGTGTCTTTAATGGCAAATTATAATTGCCAGAATTTGGGCGTAGCTTGGCCCAATAACGGCACATTATTGGCAAAGTTAATCAATCTTTAATGGCAAAAGACAATTGCCAGTGATGTGACGAAGATCGGCCCATTAATGGCACATTAGTATTAGGGCGTAGCTTGGCTCAATAATGGCACATTCACGGCAAAGTTACTCAATATTTAATGGCAAAAGACAATTGTCTTTTGCCAATGATGTGACGAAGATCGGCCCATTTTGTTTTCTTAAATTTCTTGAATGGCACATTAATGTCTATCGTTTTGTATCTATGATGGCAAATTATAATTGCCAATATTATCGACTTCACGTCAGAGTAGCAGAGTGGTCAGAGTGTTAGGCTGTGGTGCGTCAGGTTCAGGTATCGATCCCCGCGAGCGGTAAGAATTTTACAAATATTTGTAAGTTTGAGATTAATTTAGGGAAATAAGCTGTATAAATATTATAAATTAATTAGTTAATTAAATAAAAAATATATTTTTTTAAAATTTTGTCAACACTGGGGAGTAATGGCAGCCAATAATGGGCCATTAATGTTTACCGAGAATCGGCCGATGATTGGCTGCCGACGGCCTACCGCGGTTAACCTCCCGACAGTCGGGCCACTATTGTCTGCCAAGAGTAGGCACTGACAATGCCGTCACTGGGCCAGTTTTGGGCCGTATTTTATTTCGCACTTGGGTATTTAAAGTTTATAATTTCTAATTTGTTTCATTAAAGAATGTCAGAATAATCAAAATTTTAGGTTAAATTGAATTGTAAACAAATAATGGATTTAAAAATTCCCAAAGAAGAACTTTTTCAAAAACTTATTAAAAATAATTAATGATTAAAAAATGATTAATTTTGAAGAAATTGCAGTAATAATATTTTTATAGTATAAAATAATGATGGCATCAAGTTCTAATTATTATAAACCAGAAAGAAAACGATCACTCCGATACATTATTCTTGTTTTAAAATAATATTCTTATTTGTTATTGAATTTGAAATTTTTGAAAATCTTAATTTCTGTAAAAAAATAATAATGATTCTAAGTATTTATTTCAAAACGAAGTCATTGATGTTTTCGAGTAATTTTACAATTAAAGAAATTTGTAAATAAATGTAATGGGACAGGGAAAAAGTCGTTTTATCTGGAAATCAGGGAGTTTGGTAAAATTAAAAATTGAAATTAAATTAAAAATAAAATTTGGTAAAATATAAATGTATAGTTTTAAAAACTATTATATTTACACGGAATAATTACTTTACAATTTTTTATAGTATAGTAATAAAATATTTTCAAAATTTTATAAAAACTTAACTAGTTTTTGAAATTCCTAAATTTTTTTTTAAATTATTATTTTCAAATATTTTAATTAATTTTTAGACAATTATTTAAATTTTTGTCGGAGAGGAAATTTTTGTGAAATGTCTTAAACTTGCTTGACAACAACTTTGGGTCCAACTTCACGGAAACAATGAGAGACTCAGAGATTTAGGCGATACGAGGACCATATGATAACCATATGGTCTATGCTAGACAACGACAGCAAGGGATAGGAATTTGGCGACTCCCAAGGAAAGCGCGGTTTTCCAAGGGATGGCTTGGGCAGTTGCTGTTTTGGGTCCAAAGTGTAAAGATGCACTTTTATCTGGTTGAGAACGCGGCATTACGGAAAATATGATTTAATTGTTGGCGATTCATGTATCCTGATTCGAGCTTCGTGGAATAAATTCTTTGTTTATTTAAAAGCAGTGTTTCATTGATTTATTTATATTAAATCGGAATTATTATTATTATTATTATTTATTTATTGTGGTGAAAACTCTTCACCACATATCAGAAGTGGGATACACACACGTTCATGTGTATCTAATTTTAAGAACAATCGTAAACTGGTTCCGTGAAAAATAGTGTGATTTTAAAGTGCAAACAGGTGATTAAAATTTTGCAAGTGAAAAATCGCATATGAACAAAGAGGAAGCAGTTCATGTAGTAACAAGTGATGACAGAATCATCATCGGCGTCATCATCTGGTGATTTGTGGAGAACATCAGATCTGGCTGTTTAACCCCTTCGTTGGCATTGACGCATTTATGCGTCAACCATTTATATCATGTTTAATTAGCTTCAAATTGCAATTAAATCATTCGGAAATCGTTACTCGGGGGTTTTGGGGTCGCTGAACACGAATCTGGCATCAGATTTCCAAAATTTAAAATGGCGGATCCAATATGGCGGAAATAAAAATTAAAAAATTGACCAAATCGGCTAGAAATCGCTACTCGGGGGTTTTTGGGGTCGCTGATTTCGAATCTGATGTCTGTTTTTAAAAATTCGAAATAGCGGATCCAATATGGAGGACATAAAAAATTAAAAATCGACTAGATCGGCCAAACTTTTTTACTCGGGAGTTTTTGGGGTCGCTAATTATGACTCTTATTTTTGTTTTTAAAAATTTAAATTGGCTGATCCATATGGTGGACGTAAAAAGTAAAAATTGACCAAATCGACTAAAATTCGTTACTCGGTAGTTCTTGAGGTCGCTGATCGCAAATCTGATGTCTGTTTTTAAAAATTGAAAATGTCGGATCCAATATGGCGATTGAATTTTTTTTAAATTAATTGTTTTTTAGAGATTTTTCATAACGCGGTGCAAAAAAGGGCACTTTTTTGCACCTTGTTATGAAAAATATCGTTCGTAACTAGTGCTAGCAGTTGCCAATTTTTGAACGAGCACTTTTTTTGGAACAAACTGTAGGCGAAGCTTCGCTTCGCCTACAGTTTGTTCCAAAAAAAGTGCTCATTCAAAAGTTGACAACTGCTCGCACTCGTTACGAAATATACTATTTCTTGAAAACTTGTGTATTCTCATTATACTTGATACTTGGAAGTTTTCCAGGTCGCTGATGTCAAATCCAAAGTCAAATTTGAAAAATTCAGAATGGCGGACCCAATATGGCGAACGGGAATTTGAAAAATCATTTAGATTTTTGTGAAATTTGGCATATAACGGAATTTTCGGTTAAAAATTATTACTCGATCTTACTCGTTCTTACGATTGCAGTTCCGCTTATGGTTGCAATTACAAATCTATTCTGCTTTGCCCTTTATTCAAAATAAGTTTAAATGCTTTCCGCTATTACGGATCAACTGCTTCGAATTTGCTAATTTTCAACTCAGATTCTTATTTAGCGACCTCGAAAACCAAGAGATACACACTTTCATATCTGCCTGCTGGTATGACCATTTCGAATTTACGAAAACAGACGTCAGATTCGTAATCATCGACCCTAAAAATTCCCGAGTAGCGAGATTCAATCAATTTGATCGATTATTAATTTTTACGTCTGCCATATTATCCGTCATTTTGAATATTGAAAAACAGACCCCAGATTCGTAATCAGCGACCTCAAAAACCCCCAAGTAACGAATTTTAACCGATCAGGTCGATTTTCAATTTTTTATGTCCGCCATATTGGATCTGCCATTAAGAATTTTCGAAAACAAATATCAGATTCGTAATCAGCGACCCCGAGAATCCCCGAGTAACGAATTTGAACCGATTTGGTTGATTTTTAATTTTTACGTCCGCCATATTGGATACGCCATTTCGAATTTTTAAAAACAGACATCAGATTCGAAATCAGCGACCCCGAAAACCCCCGAGTAACAAATTTTAGCTGATTTGGTCGATTTTTGATTTTTTATGTCCGCCATATTGGATCCGCCACTTTGAATTTTTCAATTTTGACCTCAGATTCGTAATCAGCGACCCCAATAACCCCTAGGTACAAATTAAAAAAAAAAAATTCTGTACATTTTGGGCACTTTTGGTAGAATTGCCTCTGCCAACGAAGGGGTTAAGGACCACCTGATGGATGATTGAAAATTTAAGGTTGTATTACACACCTGAAATGGGTATGGCTGAAAATTCAATTGCAATGATGATAAACGAGCGGTAAGTTTAATCTTGGCTAATTGACAAGTGCTATTGAAGTTCTTTACTTGGTCTTAAAAATTTGAAACAATTGGATTGTTTTTTGGAAGAAATTGTAAAATTTAATGAATTAAAGATAATTGTTCTTTATATCAATGTTCATGGTTAATGGGTTGTATTAATCAAATTTGATTAAGCAGTTTTCTAGTTTAGAAATCTGGAATCTTGTGCTTTGTTTTAATTGAATTTTAGTTCGTCTTGAAACGATACTTTTTGCAGTATATTAGTGTCAATGAAGGGTTAAATAAAATATTGAGAAAACAATAATTAGTTAAGGTTATGTTATTCAGTGGTCACGTGTTCCCATATTATAGTATATGGGACACGTAACCACTGAATAACATGACCTTAACAGGGTGTAAGGATTTTTGGAGAAAAATGTTCACCTTTTGATTGATATTGTTTGTTGTTGCTTTTACATCAATTTTGTGCAAAGAAATAAAATTTGTATTATTTAATGTTTATTTGAATAATTGTTTAGAATTTTTGTTGTATTTGAAATATGTAAGTTATGATAATCTTTTCACGATTGTATGACTTTCGTTGTCAGTTTCAGTATAAATATTTACTCATGTTTTTGTGAAGTTCACAGTAAATATTTATTTGCTATTTAACAAAGTTCTTGTTTTGAAAATTGGTTATGTAAATTAACTAGAAAAAGGAAAATAACAAATTGGTTTTGTTTTAATACAAGGATAAATAGTAGTTTATCAATTCAAATAAATTGAATAATTTATTGTTATAAGTAACGTTGTTGTTTCTTTAAAACTAAAGTAAACGTAACTGATAATTGAGATTGGAATTTCAATTTTTGTTTCGAACTGAAATTGAAAAAGGAAATTGAATTCATGTGAAAACTGAATTTTGTTGTGCCAAATGTGCATAGTTGAAGGAAATAAGTCCGTTGCACAGCGGGGGACCGACCGCTAGAGAAGTATCGGATAGATAGAAAAAAGGGACATCTTTTATGACTTTTGAGTGTGAATCTCGTGGGTACTCCACTCTGAATGATTCCTCGACTCGTTTTACAAACAGAGAAAAAGGTTCTTTTAAATCTAGAAAATTAGTTTTCTGTTAAAATTTGAGAATTGAAGGTTTCAAATATCTCAATGTTGTTCAACATTAAAATTTGCTGGGAAAAATGAGAATGTTGAGAGCATTTACATAATGCGGAAAGATATTTGTTTTAAATGTTGTTAGACATGTTTGAAATATTTTGCTTTTAAGGTACGATATTTGTCATAAATATCGTTTGATATAATATTGAACAAGACACATGTTTCTTTGCTGCATTGTTTAGGTAAACTTGCAGGTAAAACTTACAAGAAAGATATAGAAGACGGTAGTTCTTCCGTCGTTGGTTATTTTACTTAACAACGTTTCACACTGTGATGAATATTAATTGATATTAAAATGACTGTGTTAAAGTAACACCATTTTTGGTGGTTTTAGTGCATTTTCTCTTTGTTAAGTTAATGCTAAAATCTCTTTATACCACAAAGTAAATTGTGTGGATGTTTGATTGGTTATATTGAGAGATGCTTGAGCTTTCGAGACTACTGACATTAATTTTCGTTGTGAATCTTGATTGTTGTTTAAGTTGTCTGATTAGTACATAAGTCAGAATAACTTTAACTAGGTTAAGGTTGATTCATAATAACCTATGTGCTGCCATGTGTTTGGCTGGAATACACGAAAGGTTTGAGAAAAATGGAATCATGACAAAGTGGCAATACAATGTGTCAAAATCACTCAAAATTATGGCGGTGAGAGCAATGAGTTTCTTTTAGTGTACTGATTTTGTTCTTATAATTGTCACTATACTCATGTTGATAATTTATTTGTTTCGTTTGTTCAGAGGAACAGTAAAGCTTGTACTTAGTCAAATTTTGAGCCATTTAGATTTGAATGGTTTGAGCTTGCCTTTTTGAAGTTAAGCGTTTTAAACTTCTTTTATGGACTATTTGTGATATAGATTTCTCTATATTGATTGGTCATGCTTTAATTTTCGAAATTAAATTTTTGTAAATAAGAAGCAAATAGGTACTTATTCATGTAGACATTTCTGTTCTAAGGTTCTCATTCTTAATGAGTAAATGCAAAACATTAACGTTTAAAAATTTATTGGTCATTACAGAAATCTTGTTTGGCATTTTGAATTTGATTGATAATTGTATCAATCCGTATTTTTCTGGAATTTATTATTTCGTATGTATAAATAATAGCACTAGGTCAAGTCAATAGCAATAGATAATAATCCGTCTCGTAGAAAATGCATTGGAGCCATAGGGTTCAACTTTTGGAGAAGAATCGAGAAAATAAAGAGAAACAATGTGACTAAGTATTACGAGTATCAAACAAGGTTGACTCTGTAATATATTGCTGGTACAAAATTGTTTACAATATTTTGAATGTTCACAGAATGGTTGCACCTTTGACTGCCGAAGTTGATGGTTAGGCCAGTCAATGAAAGACAAAAAGTGCACAAAAATACAAACAGCAAAGTCTAAACGGTTTCTGGTAGTTTGGGGGCTCCTTATAAGAGCCCCACAGTTTGCTCTCGATTTCCGGGTGCGAAAAAGAGTGTAAACAATCGCCAAAGTTTGGAAAACATGGTTTTTCGATGCTCGTTGCTTCCGGTTAAGTTTTAGGGGAAAAAGTTGTTATTGAAAGTTATAGAGCTTGGAAATACCTTTCAAATGATGGGTCATACGTTAAAAAAGGTTAATTAGTTTAGTTGCAAATGAATTTAAACCATTAAAAATAGCACTTCTTTAATTGTTTAATAACTTTGTTAATAATTATCGAATTTGTTCATAACTTAACAAGAATGTTCTCCTTGTGTAGCTGAATAAATCCAAAAAAAATTAACTAGATCGGAGAAATAGTTTATGCATAATTCCATTTGTTAACTAAAAACATGTAATTTTTCAACGGAATTTCCCCACTTTTGGTCCATCGAATTTCGATTTTTTTTTGGAAAGTACACTTAAGAAGTCAAACTTTCATCCTATTTAAATGGCCAATTGATTTTTTTTATCTAAGTGCATAATAATGGACTTCAAAAAAGGGTATGTTTTTTTTACATAAACAAATTGTATTTTTTTTACAAACAACTCAGTCAATTTTCACTTTATCAATTTAGTGTAAACGGCATTTAATTTTATTTGTTTTCACAAAACTTTTTCAAAAAAAAATCCAACCTAGTTTCAAGGGGGGAGAGTTAGTTTTTATTTTTCAAAAAATTCCTGACTAGATAATAATTAATATTTTTAATTGAAAATTGTGCCACTTATAGTTCAATACATGTATTTTACGAAAAAAAATTGAACATAAGGTTTTGTGCATTTATTTTTCATTTACATCAAGTAAAAGTAAATACATCCTTTTTTCAACCTCTAAACGTCGAAGTGGGGGTACTCGGAGGAGCGTGATTCTCGCCGCCACAACTCAATTCAGCCGTTCAAATTTGCAAAAATTGTCATAACTTTGTTAATTATTTACCGATTTTAATTATTCTTTTTTTAATTTGATGTATTTTTTTACGCTGAATCCAAAAATGATTTTATATTTTTTCAAAATACAATATTTTTAAAAATAAAAGAGAAAATTTTTTTAACAAAAAATTTTTAATTATTATTTATAACATTTGACAAAAAATTCTTTTCGTACATATAATTCCATTGCATTCAGAATAATATTATGACATGAAAAAATTCAAATTATTTTTATATAAGTGTGTAGCATTAGGTTCACATATGCACACCTGTCCAACTATCAATACAACGATGAAACACACTTATATAAAAATAATTTGAATTTTTTCATGTCATAATATTATTCTGAATGCAATGGAATTATATGTACGAAAAGAATTTTTTGTCAAATGTTATAAATAATAATTAAAAATTTTTTGTTAAAAAAATTTTCTCTTTTATTTTTAAAAATATTGTATTTTGAAAAAATATAAAATCATTTTTGGATTCAGCGTAAAAAAATACATCAAATTAAAAAAAGAATGATTAAAATCGGTAAATAATTAACAAAGTTATGACAATTTTTGCAAATTTGAACGGCTGAATTGAGTTCGAATACATAAATATACAGTTGAAAATACAAAGATTATTTAGAAATTTCTTTTGTTCTTAAATATAATATATTATACTATTTATCTAAAAAAGAAAATTATGATCCTCGACAATTGGTGCACCCTCGGCAATTGGTGCAGTTACCCTAGTCAGGAATTTTTTGAAAAATAAAAACTAACTCTCCCCCCCTTGAAACTAGGTTGGATTTTTTTTTGAAAAAGTTTTGTGAAAACAAATAAAATTAAATGCCGTTTACACTAAATTGATAAAGTGAAAATTGACTGAGTTATTCCATTTGTTTATGTAAAAAAAACATACCCTTTTTTGAAGTCCATTATTATGCACTTAGATAAAAAAAATCAATTGGCCATTTAAATAGGATGAAAGTTTGACTTCTTAAGTGTACTTTCCAAAAAAAAATCGAAATTCGATGGACCAAAAGTGGGGAAATTCCGTTGAAAAATTACATGTTTTTAGTTAACAAATGGAATTATGCATAAACTATTTCTCCGATCTAGTTAATTTTTTTTGGATTTATTCAGCTACGCAAGGAGAACATTCTTGTTAAGTTATGAACAAATTCGATAATTATTAACAAAGTTAATAAACAATTAAAGAAGTGCTATTTTTAGTGGTTTAAATTCATTTGCAACTAAACTAATTAACCTTTTTTAACGTATGACCCATCATTTGAAAGGTATTTCCAAGCTCTATAACTTTCAATAACAACTTTTTCCCCTAAAACTTAACCGGAAGCAACGAGCATCGAAAAACCATGTTTTCCAAACTTTGGCGATTGTTTACACTCTTTTTCGCACCCGGAAATCGAGAGCAAACTGTGGGGCTCTTATAAGGAGCCCCCAAACTACCAGAAACCGTTTAGACTTTGCTGTTTGTATTTTTGTGCACTTTTTGTCTTCATTGACTGGCCTAGGTAGAGAGACGTCAAGCTTTTGGCGAGAGAGGTGACTGGAATCCATGATCAGGGCGTTTGGAACTGCCGTGGCCATCATGGGCATGGACCTGTTCAAGGGCTGTGGTATTTGCAGTCCGCGGAAATGGGTCATAACAATACTGCTGCTCAGTAAGCTGCGTGACATTACGACAAGTTGAAGTCTGTACGAGGTCAGCGCTTTAAACTGTTGTGCTTTGGGGCCTGAGCAGAGTAGGGCAAAGTTGAGCTTTGCCAGGATGTGGTCAGCGTGAATTGTTTCACCGCTGCACAAGAATTATTTACTGAATCGTGGCTTGATGGTACAGATTGTAGGTCTGCATCTTGCCAGGTTCTGATGAGCACGTAGTTGTAGCAGGGCTTCAGCATGGCTGAAGCTAGACAACTTGCTCAAGACGAGTTAGCTAGGCACTCATGGGAGCCGAAGTCTGCTAGGCAGATATGCTCAGTGGGGTAAAGCCCTATGCTATCTCGGGTAGGCCTGTGTAGGTTCCCTTAATGAGAGACGCTCGAAAGAGGTGCTCAAAAGGAATAAAGTCCTGACAGGTCCAGATAGGACTGACTAGGTATCTGTAGGAGTTATCTTGTAGGGATGCTCTACAGAGTAAAGCCCTAGGAAGTTTTATGGTCGATTTTTCACTTTCTGAATCCTGAGTGCAAGTACAATGGTTTCTCAAAACAATAAGGCACTGTCAGAGAGTGGCCACTCTGTTCGGTGGGCCAAGATTGGAATGAGAATGCTATTGGTACAGGTTATCAGCGTACAGGATTAATTTGGATTGGACATTTATGTTGGATGAATTATTTCTTTCAGAAATTTTAGGGTTCAACTGAAAATGGAATAAAGTCGAGGACGGCTTATTGTGGTCAGGAAAGGCCGTGTCGGAAAGGAAATTTTTGTGATATGTCTTAAACTGGCTTGACAACAACTTTGGGTCTTATTTCACTGGACAAAGGAGACTCTGAGTTTTAGGCAGTTCGAGGACCATATGATAACCATATGGTCTATGCTAGACAAGGACAGCGAGGAAGAGGAATTTGGCGACTCCCAAGGAAAGCGCGATTTTCCAAGGGATGACTTGGGCAGCTGCCGTTTTGGGTCCAAAGTGTAAAGATGCACTTTTATCTGGTTGAGAACGCGGCATTACGGAAAATATGATTTAATTGTTGGCGATTCATGTATCCTGATTCGAGCTTCGTGGAATAAATTCTTTGTTTATTTAAAAGCAGTGTTTCATTGATTTATTTATATTAAATCGGAATTATTATTATTATTATTATTTATTTATTGTGGTAAAAACTCTTTACCACATTTTTTTTAATTATATAATATAGATTTAAAAATTCTTCAATAATTGTTTAAAAATATTTTTAAAAATAGAAAAATGTAAGAAGATAAAAACATTTTATTAAACCGAGTTGGTACTAAGACAATTCAGCGACTCTAAAAACGCGAAGCTGAGCCAAGCTGTGCCGAACGCACTTAACTTATATTGTGTTCTGTTTCGAGTATATTCGTTAAACCTCGACTTCTGTCGGCTTCAAAGCCTCTAAACATTTACATATACCGCGAAGTGAAAGGAGAATCGTCAGCGCTTTCAACAATCAACGTGTGCCGCATGGTGGGGGAAGGCTACATTCTCTCTATTCCTTCACGCGGGACTTTCTTGAGCATCGTGCCTCACGAAGACTCGACGAAATCAAGTCTCCCCACTCCGCTCTGTAACCAGCTGTTGTGTCAGACAGCGGAGGTAAACGGCTCCCACTCTAGCGGTAGAATTCTCCTTCCAACATGCTTATGCACACAATCATATGCTAGACATTCGCTCTTGTCCGTGAGCCTCTTTTTCGCTTTTCTTTAAACGCTAGCAGAGATGCCATTCGGCGGAGGAAATCGTGTTTCTTATTCCAAACTTTTTTTTTTTTGAAAAAATAATACTTTGTAATAAACATTGTAATTGTCTAATATTAATCATGATAGTTCTTTTCATTTCTTTCAATAAAAAATTTAAGTTTTGTTATTAAAATTGTGAATTAAAAAATTAGTCGCGGGAAAGTAAAACCACACATAAAATTTCCACAGGCGTTTGAGTTGGGCTCTAATGGTTGACAAATCGATTATCATAAAAAATAATTTTTGAAATCACTTCCTCATTGGAAATTGGATTCCGCATCGTTTTTCTTCTATAAAAAAATTGATAACTTGCCATTTTCAAGAAAAATGCAAAAAAAATGGATTTTTTGAAAACACATTTTTAATTGAATTTTTGACTTCAACTCGCACTAAAACATAAAGTTATGAATATTTTCTTTTTATATTTTCAGGGAGTATAGTTTAAACTATCTTTAATGATAAATCGTCCAAGCGCCCATCCTGCCGGAAGGACGTTCCGAAAAAAAGGCTTTTAAAAAAAGGGAATTCAACTTTTCTTTTCTGGCACTCTTTGGGATTAAAGTAGACGAAAAGACGAAAAAATCCATATTTTTGACTTTTTAAAATAATAATTTAAACTATTTTTCAAAGCCTTCAAACTTGCTATGTTTTTAAACAGTGAAAAAAACATTTTTTCGTAAATTTAATGTAAAATCCCCAAAAATCAATATTTTTTGACCGGACAAGTCTCTTTCTCTTCAGAAACGTTCAAAGAATGAAACCTAATTTTTTAATTAAAAAAAAATTCATTTTTAATATTGTTCAGTATATCTGAGTAATACTCAGGCGCGAGTCCCTTCGAAATTGCTCTATAAAATTAATATGGAAGCAGATAAATATAAAACTAAATATATCGTTGGAAAGGTAATGAAACAAGCTTTCAAATGATGTAAATATCGAGTTTTTAAATTTATAAACCTGGGCTAGGCAGTCTCTTAAATAAAGCGAAAAGCGTCCTGCCGGCAGGACCGGGCTTCGTCATTCTGTGACTAAAAATTATGTGAATTTTTGGAAAATCTAACTTCTTCAAACTACCCAGCCCTTAGTTTTGAACTTACAAGCTCGATATTTATATGCGCTGAAAGCTTGTTTCGTTACCTTTCCAATGATATATTTCGTTTTTTATTTATCTGAATCCATGTTAGTTTTCTTTAGTGATTTCGGAGGGACTCACCTGAGTCTTTTTCGTCCTGCCGGAAGGACGTTGGACGATCTATCATTAAGAAAACAAACTTTGTAAGAAAGTAAAATATTTTATTTAAAAAAAGTTATTAATTTTTTTATACACATTGTCAAAATTATTACTTACAATGTTCAAGAGCTTCGTTTATCTGAAAAATTTTTGGTGATCAAAAACTTCCAGTGAAGAAAATGATCATTAAGGTGTAATAAATGTTTTTGCCTAGTAGTTTCACTCTAGGATTAACCGTTTAGTAGGGTTAAGATTTTGTCGAAAAAAATTGGGTTTTTGGAACCGTTTTACACTTGTTATCAAGAAAAAAAAACTGTCCAAATAAATGTTGAAAAATGTAATTAATAGAAGAATTTCGTTTTTCTTAATCAGCTAAGATAATAAAAAGATTAATTATTTACAGCTTCCAATTTGATTTATTTCAATTAGACTATTAGAACCAGAGATAACATTGTCTCCTATTATTGTTAATAAATACAATAATAATTAAGATTTTTTAATAATTATATAAAGCAAATTCGTTTGGACGGATTCAGTTAATAAATAGTTCTTTTTTAGAATTTTTTGAATAATCGCTTCTGTGTAAAATCTTGTACCAAAGTTGACCATTTTTGAAAATGTCAAAAAATGGGGTACACTGTGATGTAATTCTGCACCTGTACGGTGCAAAATTTTTTTTCCAATATTGGCCTTTCGTATACAAACATATAAGATTCCATGCTTTCCAAAAATATTTCTCATTTTTTTCAAATAATTTTTTTAACAGAGATATTTCTAGTCAAATTTGAACATTTTTCAGGGGCCTATCATTTTCTCGCGGATAGTAGACTGCTGATTCGCGCGCGTTTGTCACATCACAGTGGGATTTTTTTACAATTAACTTTTTAAAACTGTCTACAGCGTAGACCCTTTAGGGGCCGTTCATAAACTACATCACGCCTTAGAGGGGGGGGGGTGGAATTAAATTTTTGAGACGTTCTGTAGAAAAAATGGCGCTAAAGCATGTAAAATTTGTGACGTGGGTAGGGGGGGGGGTGGAAAAATTATGCAAAATAGTGTGACGTAGTTTATGGACGGTACCTTAATTTAAAACAAAGAACACCCAAATAGATTAAAAATTATACGCTGTAGACAGTTTTAAAATGTTAATTGTAAAAAAATCCCACTGCTTTTGAAAATGTTTTAAAACTCATTTAACACATCAGGCCCATTTCGGGACTTTTTGGAAAATCTTTTCTATTTTACAAGGTATAAATAAATTTAAAAAAAATAAAAAAAAACCGGCCCAAAGTTAAAAAAATTAATTTGTTTATAAAAAAAAAATTTTTTTGTTCACAATTTTTAAAAGTTAAAAGAAAACTAAAACTTTTATTCTTTGATAACTTTTTCTAAATTCAATATTTTCGGACTTATATCTACTACATATAGGTCTACAATTAAAAGTCCAAAATTTTGAAAATTCATAACTCGAAAATTTGGACAATTAAACAAAAATAAAAAAATACGTATCTGTTTTTTTCGATACAGAATAGAAAAAAAATATTTTTGTCCGATCCCGGGTAGCAATTGAAGTCTGGTTCAGGTCTGTAACTGATCTGGTGAGATCTGGGCCAGATCTTGTATGAATAAGATTGTTTTTAAATAAATTACAAAAAGCAAAATTTAAGTTAAATTTAAATGTTTTAAATTGTTTATTTTTTAATTTTTTCAATTTTTTTTCATTTTAAACTGGAAGAACTACTTAAATACACACTCCTAAACACAGTTTTTTCTTTTTTTTATTAAAGCCGTAGATTATAATTATATTAAGAAAATTCCTAAACGCAGGGATTCGAGCACCTAACTATATATCGCAACGCAGGTTTTGGTGACGTAGGGGACGCAAGATAAAACGCTGCTCGACCATCTCGGAGGTCTGAGAATCTGGGCTTAGAGAAAAATTGCATTCAAAAAGCAGAGCAAAAAGACTCTCTTTCTCTCTCTCACTTACTGAAACCCGAAAGAAAAGATAGTTAGAACCCCTGCGGTTCAGGGTTACTTTACGCACTCATGCTACGTTTGGGAAATTCACAAAAGTTGTTTATATAGTACATTTTCAGATTTCTCGGTTTTTAATTTGTAAGCATAAATTACTTGTGTAGAATAATAATTATAGAATTTATTATAAATACAGGGATTTGTTTCCGAGTAAATATTTTCTAATATTAGGTTAAACAATTATAAATCTGCATTCAGTCTAATAGATACATTAAGTAACCAACTGTTCAATAAAATAATTTTAAAAAGCATGCAGCAGGAAATGCTTTGCATTATAAGGGTCACAAAATATAAATATTCGTGAAACGACAAGAACAATTATATTTTAATTGTGCTCTTTAAATTTGAATCAGTTAAAAATCATTGGGTTAACTAACAATAAATGACTGACATTTTACTTCTGCAATCAGTTAAAATTAACTTATTGTCAATGACAAAATTAATGGTTATCAGTAAAAAACAACTAAAAAATTGGTCAAATTTTATCAATATTTCAGTGCATTACAAATTATTATTATTATGAATAAATATTCGGTATATTATAGTATATAATGAAAAAATTAATATTATGAGCTACTCATTAATTAATCTCATTAAGCTTAATTAATAATTCTTATTTAATTATAATTGAATCAGTTAAATGAGTGTACTAAAATATCAGTTATTTTTAACTGACAATTAGATATGCTTTTCTGAAAATTAGTTATTTTTAACTAACTAGCGCCTCAGACGGCCTTCGGCCGTCTTCGTCGCTTCTATTCCATGTTCATTTTTGTTCAATTTTTAAAAGTTTTAATGTTAATTTTTTCAATTTAATAATTTTTTAAATAAAATTCTATTTTACTTAAAATATTTTTTTGCTTAAGTGTAAAATTTTCTATTAATTTAATTATATTTTTAATTACAAATTATATGTTATTTATTATTTATATTATTATTTATTTAGTAGGGTAAAAGAATAATTTCAGACCGCAGCTCCATCTCTTAACTATATGTGGATTTTTAATGTACTACAATTTCATTTGGAAACATGAGTTCGCCCTTCTATTCATATTACCGATGCTTAATCTTTTCGATACTTTTCGAGTTACACTTTCGAGTGCATTCGATTCTTTTATCCCATGTCTTTTTTTAGAAAGGATTCAA
The DNA here is from genome assembly GCA_032872505.1 of Leptopilina syphax. Taxonomy (NCBI): domain Eukaryota; kingdom Metazoa; phylum Arthropoda; class Insecta; order Hymenoptera; family Figitidae; genus Leptopilina; species Leptopilina syphax. Next base: position 31,942,185 of record CM065472.1, read on the forward strand.
ATATAGAGAATGATCATTAAAATAGTAAAGAGAAATTTATAGCAATACAAAGTTAAAATTCCGGTATACTTATGTATGTCGCTATCCTTGTTTTCCTACCTGTTCAAGGGCTCAATCGGTTTCACCTTACCGACTTTTCATTATGTGTGCAATTGGTTTAGTAGTTTTGGTACCTGCATATAGATAGAGCTGTTTAATTGGTTACCAAGTCTGCTTCTGCTTTGGACCATGTAAAATTCCAGATCCGTTCCAGATCTAGAATAACAGGTCTGCATCAGATCTGTACATTGGTAGCGACTTGGATTTTGCTACCCGGGATTTTAAGAGGTCGACTTAAAACTCACGTGGAATTGCCCATATATTTATAATTAATTATTAAAAATAAAGAATTAACGAGGAATTTTAGTTAAGAACACTAAAAAAAATTTGAATTTTGGAGGAGTTTCAAATGATTGCAAAAATTTAATTATTTTCAAAAGTAATAAAATTCTTCACTGAAATTCCATTATATTAAAAAATTTAAAGAAATTCTCGTCAAAATTTTAATTCTCTTAATAAATAATAAAATTTTTCTTCGAAATTCAATTATTTTTAAAAATTTTCATAAATTCAATGATATTGAATATCTACTATTTTAATAAAATTTTCCAAAAGAATTCAATAATTATTTATAATTTTAATAAAATATCTCGAAAATATTCGATTATAAGAATATAATATTATTTTTAATACAATTTAAATTAAATTCCCCAAAAGAATTTAATTATTTTCACAAAATTTCCATAAAATTGTTTAAAAAAATTAAAAAAATAATTGAATTGAAATCTTGAAAATAATTTTTGTGAGTTTTTCTTTTATAACCGGGAATTTTTTTTCACTAAAAAAGTGGTCATCTTGAAATAAAAAGTTTTAAATCTCATCTATAAATGAATATTAATAAATTAGAATCTTTATAAATAAGATCAGACTTTTGTCTGTACATTGCATAGAATTTGAAATTTCATGTTTAGTTTTTCTATTCGAGTGGTAAGAATTCCAAAAATGACAATAAAAAAAATTATGTATGTATGTATGTATGTATGTATGTATGTATGTATGTATGTATGTATGTATGTATGTATGTATGTATGTATGTATGTATGTATGTCTGTATGTATGTCTGTGTGTATGTATGTATGTATGTCTGTACGCAATATTTTGTCCGGGATAAACACAAAGACTACTTGACCGATTAAAACGAAACTTTACAGTCTCTTTGGTCTTAGTCTAACTTAAATTTATAGCCATATCCGATTGAAAAATATTAAGCTGAAAGAAAGTTATAGCTTTTTTCACAAAATTCAAAAAATCAAAAAAATGCAAATTTTTGAATTTTTTGTCAAATTTATGTGACACTTTCTGTAGCTACTTTTTAATATAAATACAACTAATTTTCACTATAAAAATGAAATATAAATAATATATCCGAATTTTTAAGCCAAAATCATATTTTTGATTTTCGACAAAATTTTTAATTAATTTTTTTTGTTGAATATTGTTTAGTTTTTTATTAAGTTGGTAGTGATATCGATTGATGTTTTTAAATTTTTAATTACATTCATTACATTTATTTATTAAAAAGTTTAGAGTCATGAATTTGATGCCGATTACAAATTTTCTAAAATCAATTGACGTGAGAGTTTGCAAACAATTTTTATATTGATATTTTCAGGTTTTAAGTTTGAAAACTTCATAGTATGTATTGTCATATTTAACGTAGAAAATAAAATATTTATGTTCAATATAAAGGGTATACAGTAAAAGTATCAATAATACTGAAATTTGACTTCAGCGGGCACTGGGACACAGAAAGTCCTTAAGATGCCATTAGGGCAAATTGGGATTTATGAATCAAAATTTTCTTTTTTTTGAATTCAAGAAATGTTTTAGAAATGACTTTGAAAATAAATAACAAATTCCTATTTATGAATTAAAATTGTTCTTCTTGAATTTTAGAAAGGTTTGGGGCATGTTGTTACTTTCCAAAATTTTATCCGGGCATTACGCAAAAACGGGTAAAATGTAAAATCCCATGTGGAAATTTTTAATAGGGATATGGAAAAATTATACCATACGGTTTTACATAGGAATCAATATGGTTTCCTTTATAAAAGTGGATCCCATGTAGATTTCCCATGTGGGAATCAAAAACGTGTTATAATTTCTACTAATACATTTAACAGAGTGTCTATTAATCGCAAAGGTATCCCGAGAAATAGCCGGGAATTTAATTCGACTATAGAAAAATCGGGAATTTTCTTATCTAATTAAAAAAAGTTTTATTATATTAATTCATTTTTAAAAAATTGCTTTTTGCTTTAATTTCTATTGATGTAATATTTTTATTTGTCAAAATTTAAGACCTACTTTCAGATTACAATATAGGTCTTATTTTAGATTTTAGCAGTCATAACGTGGGGCCTACTTTGCGATACAATTAGTTCGAATTAGACTCTACATAACTCCAAAAGCTGGTGAAAATTAGTATTAATTATTAATGCATTAATTGAAATACTACGAACGCATAAAGTACTACAAATTGACAAATACTGTTCTGTAAATCTGAATTAGTTGAAAATAGTATTTGATAGAAAAAGTCATTTACTGATTCAAATGGTAATATTTTGCTAATGAAATAGTTAATGGTAACTAATTATTAGTTTTTCCCAGTCAAATTAAATTCCCAATTGGTAGACACCTGTTCAAATATATTAGTAGAAACTAAAACCCGTCGAAGACGGGTACGACAGCTAGTAAATTAATAAAAACGAAATTTGTTGTTACTATTATCGTTATTATTATTATTATTATTCTTACTATTTTTTAACATTAATTTTTGGTTACATAGTGAAAAAAAATTGATTTATTTCAAATAACCGATTATAAATTATTAAATAAATATTTACTTCAATCAAATAAATTTAAGTATAAACTAATTATATAATTGACTTACTCTATAAATTTGAATTAGTAAAAATGTTCACTAATTTGAATTAGTGACTTACTTTTTGTTTTTGAATTAGTAAATTTTACTATACTCTCTAAATCTGAATATGTGAAATTTCACTTATTGTACGTTATAAGTCCTCCTCTCGATCAATAAGTGCATATACACTTATAAATAAGTGAATTTTTCACTTATTCTGAGTGAAATTTCACTTATTATAAGTGTATATGTGACTGTCCACGAGAAAACAGGGCTTAGCTCCCAAACGTGAATTTCACAGGGCGAGCGATTGAAGTACTACGATTGAAGTTAACTACGCTTGACATACCCCGCTTTAAAACGATATATTGTCGAAAATAATTGATATTTTTAACTTTTGACTTTTGCATTTGAAAAAGCAACATAAAATCTGTTGATTACCATAAAAAACTCAAAATTTATTTTTTGGACCTAAGCCCTGTTTTCTCGTGGACAGTCACATATGCACTTATTGATCGAGAAGACGACTTATAACGTACAAATATGTGAATTTTCACATATTCAGATTTAGAGAGTAATAAATTAGTAGAAATTACTATTTTAATTTTGAAATTCTTTTTGTATTTAATATTTGTGACGAAGGAGATAGGGGAGGGGAAGTTGAAAAATTATTCTGAAATCGTAGTTTGGGAAAAACCTTTAATTACCATTAATTATTATTGTTGAATTGAAATTATTAGTAAAATTATTATAATTATTAGTAAAATTTACGAATTCAAAAGCGAAAATTCAGTCACTAATTAACTTAGTAAGCAGTTTTATTAATTCAAATTTAGAGAGTTAATAAAATTTATTCGATTTAAGTAAATATTCTCTCTAAATTTTAATCAGTACAGTTGAAAATAACTGATTTAGAAGCAGTTAAAACTATGATTTTTAAATTTTAAACTATGATTCAAATTTAGAGAGTTTATTTGAATCAAATACATTTTTTTCCAATGTAAGGGGTTGTTTACAAACTACGTCACACTCCTAGGGAAAGGGGGGGGATTAGGGTTAAAAATTAGTACAAAATAGCGTAACATAGTTTGTAAACGACCCCTAATTATACCATTAATTTATATTATTATGATCAGTACCATATTTAACAAAAAGTATAATAATTTTCTACCTAAAAAAAAATTTGTCAAATTTTAAATTATAATAATTTTTTAATAAAAATTGTAAGAAAAAAATAGACTGATGAATTGACATAATAATCGCGTGATAGTGCGTTTATTGAAGAATGTGAAATTGCAAAGAAACAAAAAGAAAAAAATAGAAAAAGAAAAGAATATGGATAAAGATAAAGATATGTACATTGAAATGATCGCGCGATCTGTAACTGTCAACTTATGTAAATTCTTCTAAAGGAGGAAAGTTAAAATGCCATTGAAATGGAGGTCCAGGAGCTGCAAGACATTATGACGGAAAAGGAAAGCGTGATCGTTAAAAACAACTTATCTCGCTCCAAGTCTGATGATGGTAAGTGTATACACATATCATGACTAAGCATAATTCGCACTAAATTCCACATAAATAGGAAGTAAACCTTTTCTTATTATTATATCAAACATAACAGAAAATAAAAAAAATAGCCAATTCTTTATCAATTGTAGAATCACCTTTAAAATGTTTTTAACTATATGAGGTATGATATAAATTTTATCACTTTTGGTCCCCTCTTTTGACCTGTATTATACAAATACGCTCAGCTTTTGTCCAAAATAATCCAATTGTAGAATTACCCTAAATGACCTGGTGATTTTATGTCACATTTAACTTTTGACCTAATAGGTATATGAACTAAATTTTGTAGGTATAAATACATGTAAATACATGTAAATTTACATTCCTCTCTTCTGATCCTCATCTTTTGACAGTAATAACTCCATTGTAGAATCACCCTAAATGACCTAAATATTTTATATTTCGTCTTCATTATTTGACCTACGAAATAGAAAATCGAAATTTATAATTAATTTTAAAAGTTCAAGGGGTCAAATTTGATCTTTCTTTTACTCGCTTCTTGACAATTACTTCCATTGTAGAATCACATTAAAACAACTTAATTTTTAGGTTATGGTTTAAAAAAAATACTTTTTTAAATTGTAGAATTTCCCTTAAAAAATTTAATTTTGAGGTTATGTTTTAAAAAAATATACTTTTTTTAAATTATAGAATTAAGGAGCATTCAGACCTCTGCAGACTGCCTGCCTGCGCAGTCAGAAGATTGTTCACACCTCACTTTTCCCGTTGAAAAATGAGGGAAGATTTGAATTTTAATAGATATTTAAATCTTCCCTCATCTTTCAACGAGAAAAGTGAGGTGTGAACGATCTTCTGCCTGCGCAGGCAGGCAGTCTGCAGAGGTCTGAATGCTCCTTTACCCTTTAAAGAACCTAATTTTGAGGTTGCTTTAAACAAATACTGTTTTTTAAATTGTAGAACTTCCCTTAAAGAACTTAATTTTCAAATGTTTTAAAAAATACTTTTTTCTTAAAAACATAACCTCAAAATTAAGTTCTTTAAAGCTAATGAATGAGAAATTAAAGAATTGTAGAATTACCCTTAAACAAGTTAACTTTGAGGTTATGTATAAAAAAAATACTTTTTTTAAATTGTAGAATTACCCCAAGAAGGCTAGAGACAGGAGGTGAAACTTCAGTAGTGGGGATGAGTCAAGAGCCTTTCTTTAACCAGGCATTTTTCGTTTCGAAAAGTCGCCGGCGCGGTGCTTCTGCACATCACTCACACATTCAAATTCTTGTATACCGTATGTTTTACATGTGTATGATATGATTTTAATTTGAGGTTAACTTTAAAGTGTAATCGAGACACAATGTGTGTCATAATGGATATATAGAAATAATGCGAGTGATTATTAAATTAAGTGTTATTCAAATAGTTAAAAATTCCGAAAATGTGCTGTGTGAAAAGTTGTAACAAAAAGAAAGATAAACACAACACTATGATTATTACTTTTTGTTAACTTTTAATACACTTCATGCTACAGTTTACACATTTTTTTGGTTTTAAAACTTTTTTTTTTAATAACTAAAAGATGTTTAAAAATATAAATTTTTATATTTCATATTGTATTTGTATAGAATATATTTTCCCGTGTTTACGTGTTTAGATGCGCAGAAGTCCATGTGGTCTATTGCGGCGAAAACTTTTTTGAAAGTAAACGCCTGACCATACATCAGCTGAGTGACTCAGCATTGCCATATCCCCACTACCGAAGTTTTACCTCCTGTCTCTAGTCTACTTGAATTACCCTTAAAAAAACTTAATTTTAAGGTTGTTTTAAACAAATACTTTTTTTTAAATTGTATAATTACCCTTAAAGAACTTAATTTTAAGGTAATTCTACAATTATACAATTTTTTAATAATAATAATTGTCTCTTTGATGAAATTAACCAATAAGCTTTTCGTAGGCAAACTAAGACAAGTCTTTTTAATATATATACGTGTAAGAACTTCTTATCTAATTTCATCAAAAAAGTAAATTATCATTTTTTTCTACACTATAAAGTAAAAAAAAAATTATTTATATACACATATCACATGTGCTTTATTACATATATATTGTTATATAATCCGCACATTATATCAACTTTTATTATTCGATATTAGCAATATCATGGCAATTTATGGTAGTTAAGAAAATGCAAATTGCAGAATCACAAGCTCGATTCTTCATCTTTCTTTCTTTAGATTTACGTCAGAAAAAGACGTAAGTTTCAGTTGTCATCGTCCTTGTCAATATGGCCTCTTTGGTTAGTATAGTTAAAAATTCTTATTTTTTTCTTTTCTTTTTTTTATTAATTTTTAATTTTTGCATACTTTTATATTTATTTACACTTTTTTTATTTATTTATATTTTTTATTTTCTCTATCCTTTTCTATTTTATTTTATAAAAGTAAAATTATTTTTTCGCCCAAGGGGGAAAAACAAATTTTTTTAATCTATATTACTAGTTGAAAATATTATTTAAGGGAATCGAAATAATTTTCAAGGAGACAATCTCTAATATGTAAAGTGGAATTTTTACTTGCAAAATGATATCTTTTTCACGCAACGATCATTAATCTCTAACGTGTTCAATTTATTCCCTGCATTTATAAATTAATTTCTCTTTTATATTTAAAAGAAACATTTATAATTTAATTAATTTTTTAATTACTAATTAAGGACTTTTTCAATTATTAAGCAACAAAATTATTTTTTAATTAAAAAGTAATTTTTTTTATTAAATTACTGTTCAAATTTGAAATTACTTTTTAATTATTTAATTACTTTACAATTATGAAGTAATTTTTTATTTATTTCAATTTATTTTTTTCATGTCATTGTGTATGTTAAGAAGTTTTAAAAAAAGAATTGCAGATTGGAAAAAATATAGGTACCTTCCGTCTACAGAGGGCGCTTTGTCTACTGGTAAAAATTACTTTCAATTACGGTTGTCATTGTAGCTCATGACAGAATCATCTAAAATAAAAAAAATCAAATATAATTTTAAAATAGACGACTTAATACAGATCCTAAACCTCGAAATACTTGAAAACAAAAAAAATTAAGAAAATAGCAAGCTTTTGAATCTAAAAATTTGAAAAAACACAATTTTTTTACATAAAACCCGTGCTACCGAAGGGTTAAAGTTTAAATGGGATTTAACATAGGATTAGTGGACTTTTTTACATTTTGTATGATAACTTTTTTTAGTAATCTTTAGCTTTGAACATATATATCACGGAGAAAAATATAAAGTAACTTCTACTACTTTTATAGTAAAAAATTTCCAGTAAAGCATTTCTGGTAATTTTTACTACTTTTGGAGTAAATTTTGCTACTTTTGAAGTAAATTTTACTAATTTTTACAAATATTTACTTTAAACGTAGCAAAATTTACTCCAAAAGTAGTAAAAATTACCAGAAATTCTTTACCGGGAATTTTTTCCTATAAAAGTAGTAAAAGTTACTTTATATTTTTCTCCGTGTATGTATTTATGGTTTTGGATGTACTGAACGGAAATTCGACGCCAAAAAAAATTTTTGAAAGCTGACAGCTGTCAAAGAAGCTGACAATTTTTTAAAAACGACAGTTTTTGTGGCTTTTGATATTTTAAATTAATTTACTCATGTAAAAGTATTTTAAGAATACTAAGGACAATTTAAATAGCAATATGTTATATTGATAGTTGACAGCTGCTAATTAAACTAGCAAAATTTTGAAAAGAATACTTTTTTACATTAAATTACTAATAAACATTGTATATAAGTACACGGAGAAAAATGGAAAAATGATTTATGAACAATTTAGTGCCGTTTTTTTGGTCGAAAAATGAATCTTTTTTTCAAATGCTTGCCAATTTCACAAAAATCAATATTTTTTAAATCCCCTACGCCATTCTCTAGCTATTGTCATGTAGTTAAATTTTTTTTTATTTTGTTCCAGATTAAATTTTGCACCCTATGTGCTGCGTGCCGCGGAGCTCTTTAAAAAAAAGTATCTTATTAAAATGTCCGTAACTCGGCCTTTTTGTATTTTTTGTTGTTGAAAATTTACACTTTTTTAGTTCAATATATGACTAATAACATACTACATTATTATAATTATATTCGCTTTCCATCCAACAAAAAAAATTCTTGAAAACTGGTCTTTTTTTAGTGATTTTTTTACATTTAGAATATATTGTATCTTTCTCGAAAGCGGTGAATTTTCATAGCAGTTTGTATAAAAGAAGGTTTCAGTCAAGGATAAATATGTGTAAATAGCGTAATCGTTATTAGGTTATGCGTTTTAATATTTAAGTAGGATTTATGTACTTAGGGTTTAATAAAATTGTTTAGTTTAATAATATAATTATTCTTGAAGTTGGGAGTCTGGGAAGAGTGAAATTAATGTAAAGTATATGATTAAAAGTCACTAATTAAAAAAAAGTTTTATTTTAGTTGAAAATTTTCTTTTTTTTACTTTACTACAGTCATTTGTAATCAGAAATGAAGCATTATTAGTCTTTACAAAGGACTATAGTAAAATAAGAAGGCAAGCTTAGCCGGACATCTTATTTTACAATAGTCCTGATGTAACGACTACGACTGTCTGTATCACTGATTCCCATAGACTGCTGCTAATGTAAATAGAATCCAAGATTTCCTTTTAATGTACACTATTGTAATCAGTCACATAGACTTTGTGATCACTTATATTTAGTTCGTATTTATATCAAATAAATTTTTAATGAGTATATTCGACTTACAGAATAGTTAAAACGAAGCTACTTTAGGCATTACAAAAATTGGTCACATATCCGAACAGTACTGTTCGACTATTGTAATCATTAACAGAAAATGTTTCTCCGTGCCTGCTCACCTTCTGGCTTAAATTTAAGCCCATTTATATATGGGCAATTCCACGTAAGATTTTAGTCGACCTCTTAAAATCGCCAAAAAATATTTTTTTTCTATTCTGTATCGAAAAAACAGATAAGTATTTTTTTTAGCTTTGTTTAATTGTCCAAATTTTCGAGTTATGAATTTTCGAAATTTTGGACTTGTAATTGTAGATCTATATTCAGTAGCTTATAAGTCGTATTTTTATGCCCTGATTACGAAAATGATAATGAAATTCGGAGACTAGGTCATCTTCATACTATGTGACGTATAATTTTAAACTAATTTTATTTTAGTTCAAAGTTTCTGCTTTACGTCTGGCAAAATCCGACGCTTTCAACAATAATAATAAAATCAAATTTAAGTTAGTAAATTTCGCCGTCAGGCGCCAATTAATTTTAAGCTTTATTAATAAACTATGCTCGACTCTTTAACAACCCGACAAACAACAACACCTCTAAGACGCTCTCAATCGTCAGAGGAAATTCTGCCTGAACAAGTTGGCAAGCAGAAATGCCAACGACGAGACACGACTGGCACAACACTGGCACGATACTGACTCACCCAGCGATGTTTCTCAATCTCTCCTTTTTGCTGGCTTCTCGGCGGCTGTTTTCCTCGGGGATAAATGAGGAATAATCCAAAGAAAACAACTTCACTATTATTTACACTCTTTATTTGTTCTCTTCTCGGCACGACACTCCAATTTCTCGACACACTCAAAATTTGACAAACTGTCACACACGTCTCTCAGAACAACTATCTACACACGTCGTAGATCAACTGACTGCCAAAATGTCGGCGAAAACTAATGACACCTGTTTCTCGCTTTTCCTACACGTGCTCGGCTTCTTCGTCTCTTCTTCTCTCTCGTTCCGCTGGCTCTCCTCTCTCTATCTCTTTCTAATAGACAGCGGCTCTGCCCTTTAGTGCTTTCTCTCCTACTAACTAGCCGCGCGACACACATTCACCACTGATAGTGGGTCACACGGCAGTTCCCACTTTCTAAATTACCATACCAATTAACGATCATGGTTCAGGGATAATTCCGACAGATGACATGACGATTCAGAATTTCGACAAAATAAAGAACGACAATTCACATCGTCACAACTAAAAATAACAAAAAACTCATTAAAAAAACCGTTTAAAATTGCTTCAAAAGGGAAAACACTATTAAGCCCGGCTCTGATCGTGTACTTCGGCTTTGCAACGTAGAGAAAGAGTCAAATTGACTTTCTAGTTAGTACTAAAAGGTACCTAGCCCAGAACCGACCCCCCTCCAACGTGTCCCTTAAAAGCCCGTTTTAAAGGGCCCCAGGAGAGACACCCAGGCGAAGCCCGGCTCTAATCTTGTACTTCGGCTTTTTAACGTAGAAAGGTAGTCAAATTTACTTTCTAGTTAGTACTAAAAGGTACCTAGCCCAGAACCAACCCCCCTACAACGTGTCCCTTAAAAAAGCCCATTTTATTCAAAAATGTTAATTCCCAATTCCGTCTTACCCGATTTGAAATGGTGGTTAAAAAATTTGCCAAGTTCATTCAATTCCATAAAGACAGGTGACTTTGAAATAGTAATTTACACCGACGCGTCAAATTCAGGTTGGGGGGCCACAAACGTCTTTAAAAATATTTACGGTTTTTGAAACAAAAAACAAAAGAAGTATCTTCAACTTCAAAGAATTATTAGCTATTAAATTCGCGGTACATAAATTTTTACTTGACAAACGAAACTGCCAAGTAATTTTACGAACTAACAACACTACGGCACTGTCTTACGTTAATAAAATGAGCGGTACTCGATTCTATGCATACAATAAACTAGTTAAAGACATTTGGAAATTCGTAGAAAAAAGGAAAATTTTCATTTTTGCGAGTTACATCGCATCTGCGGATAATAAACAGGCTGATTTTTTATCCAGAATAAAAAATATCGATACGGATTGGGAACTTAATCAGAATTATTATAAATTATTGTATAAATTTTTGCAACTCCCGATTATGATTTATTCGTGACGCATCTTAATTCTAAAGGCACAAATTTTTTTTCTTGGAAACCTGACACCGGAGCATTGCAAATAGATGCATTTACTGTGAATTGGTAACATTTAAGTTTTTACGAATTTCCTCCTTTTAGTTTAGTTCTAAAAACTCTTGTAAAAATTAAAAAGGACAAATCCGAAGGAATTATTGTTACACCACATTGCCCTCTCTAGGGGTTTCAAGACCTTGCCGTTGGTGGGAGGTTTTGCTTGAGGGGTTCTTACTCAGCGGAAGTCTGCTTCTCGATATCTCTCGTGGGGACTGAGGAGGCGAACCCTTCAAAATGGGTCGGCCGCTCTAGAAACAGAATCTTCTGTGTTTCGCTGGGCAGTGTCCCAGGGCACGGGGATTTAGAGGGATATCGAGAGAGACGGGATGGACAGAGGCTTAACCGCAGGTCCATTCCGAAGATTTCCTGCTGGCGGAGTCTGACTAAGACTTCCATGGTTTCGTTGGCTGAGCCATGGCGATTGAGGCGTCCCTGCCACCCAATCCGTGATAAACTCGTGTCTATATGGATGAATGATATCAGGGTTACCAAATCCTTCGGGTTCTTTCAGGGGACGGTGCGGGTGGGGGACGAGCATCGCTGGGCATAAGTTAGCTCTCGTAAAGCTCGGGAGCAGTTGTGTTACAGGAGGGGCCCGTCCTTCTGGGCGCCACGTTTCCATGGTGGGGCTCCGAATGGAGGTATCTTAAACGAGACTCTGGGATACCAGGCGACCTCTTAGATGTAATTAGCCTTTTCCTTAAATAGAGGCTCTTTAAGGATTGACCTTCTTTTCCTCTTTTCTCGTAAGACCATAATGGATACTACAGAAATTAATAAAAATAAAACCACACACGCGAGCGTCGAAGAGCCCTTTTTGGGGGATCACGATGCTGGCGATCAGGGTGTGGAGGCAACAGAGGGGACCGTGAGTCAGTCTTAAATACGGCTTCTTCCGGGATCCACTGTATGCAGATTAACTTGCATCATTGTAAAAGCGCTTCGGCGATTCCAGCCAGGAACTTTACAACGATGCAGGTAGCTATAGCCTTTGTTCAAGAACCTTGGGTTTACAAGGGTAAGATTAGAGGTCTAATATAAGTGGCTGTGGGGTGCTAGTTAGTTCACCACAGGAACCAGTTCCAAGGGCTTGCATGATCTATAAAGGTCTAGACGCTTTCCCTCTATTGGAATTAACTACTAGGGACTTAGCTGTTGTTAAGGCTAAGAACTTGGAAAAGAACGGAAATAAAAGGGATATCTGCAAGATTCGATTATCTGCTCTTTTGAACGGGCTATCAGCTGGAGGAGCTTTTGCGAGGAAATCGAAAGAGTACCAGAAGCATCAAGTCTTCATAAGGTACTAGCTAGAGACCCAATGGCCAAACTAACTACCATTAAGTTACCTAATGGGCATTATGCCCAGGATAAAAGGGAGTGTCCAAAGTATTTGATGGAAGTAAACTTCCTGGACTTTAGGGAAAAGTTAAAGAATAACTACGGCGTGGGACCCAGAAGGGCCCGAGGAAATCGGGAACACTGGGAACTAGCAGCCAAAGTTGTAACTCCGGAAGGAATTGATTGGGCAATAGGCACTTTCAAACCATTTAAGGCCTCAGGGGGGACGGTATGTATTTAGTTCTTTTGCAAAAGGGATTGGAATGTATTAGGCTACTCCTGAGTAAAATTATGAGAGCGTGTATAGCTCTTGGTTACACACCGGAGTCTTGGAAAAAGACGAGGGTTGTGTTTATTCTGAAGGCCGGTCGGTCAGGGTATACTGCTGCAAAGGACTTCAGGCCAATCAGTCTAACTTCTTTTATATTAAAGGCGTTAGAGAAACTGGTGGATAATTTTATCAGACAGGAATGTCTTAGGGACTATCCTCTACACCAGGGACAACATGCTTATAGAGCAGGTTTCTCAGTAGAAACAGCCCTCCATTTTGCAGTAGGTAGAATAAAGAGACAAATCAGCAGTGGTAGCTATGCGGTTGGTCCTTTTCTTGATATTGAAGGTGCCTTCCCTAACACCTCTAGCAAAGTTATTTGTAGGGCAGCCAGAAAACGAGGTGTGCCCGAGCCGCTAATTAAGTGAATCGACAGCATGCTTCGCGAAAGGGCCATTGAAGCGGAGTATGGTGAGGCAATATGGAAAAAAATTTCATGACGCGAACGAGCAATATTGGGAATATAATTAAAATGAAGAACAATATAACCCACGTTTGGAATTAAGCTTAACTACATTAGCCGAAAGTTTATCCAATTCAGTGATAGTGAGATTTGGTTGAGTGCAATTCGTCAGCCATATTAGAGGTATATGGAAACCTACCGCTCCTACGGCTCCTACCCAGAAATTTTTTTGACAGCATAAATATCAGTTTTGTGTTTTTTTAGTTTTAAAACAGTATTACTTTCAATAATTTACTTTCATATGGTTATAATTCGAAACATACAATTGAAAAAAATTAAAAATCATTTTAGAGTTAGGTTGTATTTCAAGTAAAATTCAATATCGCGATTCTAGCGATAATGCCAATATCGCTCGCTCGTTTTTGACGAAATGTTTAGCTGTTATGGCGAAAAATTTCTCCATTTCAGTTGTACTTTTTTTCCGTGTAGGGTAACAGGCCTTGTCTCAAAAGGGTGCCCACAAGGAGGAGTTCTCTCTTATAAGGTACCGAGTTTAAAGAAACCGATATTTTATGGAAAAGAAATTTCTTTTTCTGAATCGGCTAATTACCTGGGAGTAATCCTGGATAAAAAGCTGATTTGGAAGGAACATTTCGAATATCAGTATAGAAGGTTCTGTATTGCTTTTTTTAGGGGGGAAAGGGCGATAGGGTCATCGTGGGAACTAAGACCTAATATGGTCAACTGGCTTTATCAGATGATTTTAAAACCAAGGTTTCTTCACGCGGTGGTTGTTTGGTGGTCTAGGACTCAACTGATAACGGTTAAAGAAAAACTGGACCAACTGCAAGCAATGATTTTCAGGGATATTACGGAGGCTATGAGAACCACGCCAACAGCTGCGTTAGGATTCATGCTAGCCGAAGTACCTCTGCATATTGCTGCGGTGAAAAAGGCGACTCTTACTATGAGCAGGTTAACCGCCCAGGGAAGGTGGAAGTTTGGTGGTATATACACCAAGCTTCCACGCTCAATTCTATCAATCTCAAAATTAAGTATGGTGCAAGATAGAATGATCAAGAGGATGAAAGAGCCTCGGCAAGCCCCATGCAAAAAATGCCCGTTTTTCGTACCTCGAATTTTCAAACTTTTTTTTATACCAAATCGTCATATATGATGACCAAATAATCCCTGCAAAATTTTAAGGTGAGCATATGCCCCGTTTAGGAAATATAGAGGGTCAAAGTTGACCATGTCAAATAATGGAAAAATAGCGATTGAACCTTTATACTCGAATAATAAGGTTAAAAAAGAAGTCGAAATAGTTCCTTTAAGATTTTTGGCTTCTAAATACGAATAACATGTTAAACTAAAGAAATTAAATATGGTGAATCCAATATGGCGGATCTAATATGTCGGGCAAGTGTTTTTAAAAAATCATCGGATTTACTTGAAAATCGATACACTGGGGTTTTTGGGGTCGCTCATTACGAATTTAATGTCAGATTTAAAAAATTCAAAATGGAGAATGAGTTTTGTAAAAATCATCGGATTCACTTAAAACTTGTTACTCGGGGCTTTTTTGGGTCGCTAATTACGAATTTCATGTCAGATTTCAAAAAATTCAAAATTTTGGATACAATATAAAGGAATATTTTTCAAAATAAAAAAGATCCTTTTCAAACAATTAACTGTGATGTTTTTAGAGGCGTTGAACACAAAAATTATATAAAGAACTGACATTGAAAATGCATTAAATCTTTCTTGTCACTATTTTAACAGCTATAGCCTTTATTGGTCGGATTATTTTAACTTGCTTTTATTAGTTGGACTATTTCATCTTGCCTTTATTGATCAGATTATTACCTTTTGCCTTTATTGGTCGGACTATTTTAACTTGTTTTTATTAGTTGGATTATTTTATCTTGCCTTTATTGGTCGGTTTATTTTAACGTGATTTTATTAGTCGGATTATTTCATCTTGCCTTTATTGGTCGGATATTTTAACTTGCCTTTATTGGTCGGTTTATTTTAACGTGATTTTATTAGTCGGATTATTTCATTTAGCCTTTATTAGTTTGATCAGTACATCTTACCTTTGTTAGTTTGATTATTTCATCTTACCTATACTGGTAGGAATATTTACTTTTGATCATACTGGTCGGATTATTTCAACTTACCTTTATTGGTTGGATTATTACATTTTACCTGTATCGTACTTCTTAATTTTTAAAATCTAACATGATATTTGTAATTAGCGACCCAAAAAAGCTCTAAGTAACAAGTTTTAAGTGAATCCGATGACTTTTTACAAAACTCGTCCTCCATATTGGATCCGCCATTTTAAATTTTTTAAATCTGACATTAAATTCATAATTAGCGACCCCAAAAACCCCCGAGTATCGAGTTTCAAGTAAATCCGATGATTTTTTAAAAACACTTCCCTGACATATTAGATCCGCCATATTGGATCCGCCATATTGGATTCACCATATTTATTTTTTTTACTTTAACATATGATTCGTATTTAGAAGCCAAAAATCTTAAAGGAACTATTTCGACTTCTTTTTTAACCTTATTATTCGAGTATAAATGTTAAATCGCTATTTTTCCATTATTTGACATGGTCAACTTTGACCCTCTATATTTCCTAAACGTGGCATATGCTCACCTTGAAATTTTGCAGGGATTATTTGGTCATCATATATGACCATTTGGTATAAAAAAAAGTTTCAAAATTCGAGGAACGAAAAACGGGCATTTTTTGCCGAGGCTCTTTAAACCCCGCTTTAAGATCATTACATCTTCCAGAACGGACTGAAAGAAAGGTTTTTCACTTGAGGACGAAGTCTGGTATACAGACGGCTCCAAGATGGATTGCGGCACAGGCTTCGGAATCTTTCGAAAAACTGGCTGCATTAAAGTGGCTGAGTCACTAGGACAATATGCCACGGTCTGACAAGCCGATGTCTGTGCGATTTTAACTTGCGCCCAAATGTACCGGGTTACTCGGGAATCAAGGGTAATGAAAGAGTAGACGTCTTGGCGAAAATCGGTTCCGAGACGGCATTTATAGGTCCTGAACCAGCAGTGGCAATAATGCCGTGCTTGGTTAAGGGAGCCATAGAAAGATGGGATCAAAAGGAACATGAGAAGTATTGGGCGGGCATTGAGGTGGGAAGGCAAGCGAAAACTCTGTTGGGGCTAGTGCTCAACAAGAGGCGAGCAAGCGATCTCCTAAAACTCGATAAGATCAGAGTTAGAACCGTAGTTCGTCTGCTTACAGGCCATGGACTACTGAATTACCATCAGCATAAAATAGGTAGAAAAGTTTCACCTATGTGCAGATTGTGTGAGAAGAGTAACAAAACTTTGACTCACATATTATCTGAATGCCCAGCGTTAGCTAGGATCAGGCTATCTAGTTGGGGTCAAGCAATTATTGACCCTAAGCAGGTGAGCAACCTATCGATAGATAGGTTACTTTCCCCTCTTTAGAAAAATCCAGCTCGATCTCGGTTGTTAGATTAGATTACACCACATTGGCCAAATCAATCATGGTATCCGTTACTATTTTTAATAATAGATGAACCTATTATTTTCAGCCCAAATAATAATTTATTAATATCACCTTGCAGGACAAAAATTCACCCCCAGGCTCAGCAAGTATCTTTGATGGCATGCAGAGTCTCAGGAAGGCGTTCATAAATAAAAACATCCCGACTAAATCATTCGACATTATTATGTCATCTTCGGCACCAAATACAGCCAAGCAATATATATCAGCCTTGCGAGCGTGGTGGGACTTTTGCAACAATTGTAATTTAGATTTTTATTCTCAAACGCGAAACGATTTGCTCAATTTTCTCTCCAAACGCTTTCAAGAAGGTTCTTCATACGGCACAATTAATACATACGGGTCTGCTGTTTCCTTAATCTCACACGATAAATTAGGCGACGATCCCCTAATTAGATGATTTTTAAAGGGAGTATATAGATTAAATCCAAATAAGCCAAAATACAATTTTACCTGGGATGTTTTATTTGTATTAAACTACTTACGCACATTAGATACATCAGTTACATTGAACTTAAAGCTTTTAAAAGAAAAACTAGTTACTTTAATTTATTGCACTGTCTATACAGCTCATAGACCCCAAACTCTAGCATTAATCAAATTATCTAATATTTAATCGTCACCACGAGGTTTAAAAATACAAATACCTGATATTATAAAAACGTCTGGACCAGGACAATATCAACCGTTGTTAACCTTTACAAAATTCACAGAAGATCCTGCGTTGTGTTGTTTCGGTTTTAGAAGATTATATTGGAAATACTAAACAAATACAAAATAATGTTAATGAATTATTTATTACGTTAAACAAGTCATATAAAGCAGTTACCGCTCAGACCATTAGTAGATGGATAAACCAAAAACAAATTCTTCCCTCCCTTAACCGCCTACAACCCCTTTAACACCCCCAGGTTGTGGGTTGAAATTCAAATTTTCACGAACAGTCAAGTGCGTTATCAAAACCTACGTTTTTTGGGTCGCTGAAACCAAAAAAGACTACCAAAATTAAATCCTTTCCACCCTCAACCCCCTACAACCCATTTAACACCCCCAGGGTGGAGCTTGCAACTTAAATGTTGACTTAAAGTTAAACAACCCTGGGAGTGTTAAGGGGGTTGTAGGGGGTTAAGGGAGGGTAGAATTTGTTTTTGGTAGTCTTTTTTGGTTTCAGCGACCCAAAAAACGTAGGTTTAAACATCGCACTCGACTTTTCGTGAAAATTCGAATTTCAACCCACAACCTGGGGGTGTTAAGGGGGTTGTAGGGGGTTAAGGGAGGGAAGAATTTGTTTTTGATAGTCTTTTTTGGTTTTAGCGACCCAAGAAACATGGGGTTAGGGGGGTGTGACCTCTGGGTTTTGACTTTTTTTGTGTGCCTGTGTAATTAAAACTATTTCCTGGAAGTTATTGAAAAAGAATTTAAATTGCAGCAGATAGTGTACATCTTCGACGATTCAGTAAGCAATACAGATTCAATAATTGATTCTCTCAGGACAACAGTAAATTCGCATTTACCATCTTTCAATATCTGATACAGTGACATGAAATACAACAATTTTGACAAATTTCAGGTAAAGTGACATTAACAACCATTAGAACTACTTTTGATGACTAGTAACTAAGTACTAAAAGAAATTTTTATTTTTCAGCAGAGGAATAAGAACTGACACAGACCAATTTTGGAATTATTTACTCCAAAACCAATAGTTTAAGACGTGATTTTAGTCTGTCGTCCACTTTTAGATCAATAGTGGTTGCTTTTTAGCTTTCTTTAGGTCAAAATACGTGTGTACACTTAAAATTCAAGTCAAAAGCCAAGGAACAACAATCGAATAAAAATTTCAAAACTTGTATGAAAATGTACAGGTCAAAAAGCTTACTCAAAGTTTACGTCAAAACTCAAAGAACAAGAATCGATACAATTTTAAAAATTTCAATAAATATTTACAGGTCAATAGTTTTACATAACCTAAAATTTAGGTCAAATAGTATAATTTTTCTCTTTTAAGAGAACACGAAGAGTGAATATTAATCAGTATAGTTTAACACTATTATCTCCTATTTTGAAGAGAGTAAAAAAGAAATAAAATTTTTGAAATATTTATTTTTGTCAATATACATATATTTTGTACTGTGTGTGTAATGCAATATCTGGTGTAAAAATCGGCGTAAAGTAAGGAGCAGAGATAATGTTCCTATATACTCGTGGATGACCCAAGGACCTTGCGATACTAGTTCTAATTTAAATATTTATTATCTCGAAGGAAGGTTTCCTGCTTTAATTTTAATAAATTAACTTAACAACATATCGTTTTAAATAGCTTCAATATTCAATTGGTGTCAATTACTTTTTCTTCTATTATATATACACTATATATATATTCTTTTCTATCAATTTATTATTATAAGCATTCTTTTATCATTGATTTCAACAATCGCGCGTGTGTTAATTAATTTAATTAATAATTTCAAATTAATTTTTTACTTCAATTTTTTGCCTCGAAAAAAATTTTTCTTAATTATAATAGAAGCGTCACTAGAAAAATGATGAATATTTAATTTATTCAAAAATATATGTTCAAAAATTTTAATGTTATTTTTTTCAATTAAAACTTTCAATTATAATTAAAAATTTTCTTTTTATGTTATTGTTTCAAATTACAAAACTTTTTTCGAATTTTGTAATTCCAATGTAGTTACCCTCGAATGATTTTCGAATCGTGGGCTTGATAATTTTGCAAATAAAAGCTAAAATATAATAAAAAATTAAGGGGGTATTTTTTTATTTTGTAGGGGAGACTAAATGCGGTTGTTACGCTGTGCAGTTGTTACAAATGGAATATCTCAGAAACAGTTAATAGTTATAGAGATGGGGTTCCAAAGAGAAAAATGTTTAGTTTTTATGTATGAACTTGCTGCAATATGTATAAAAATTATATGCAAGCTTTACAAGTAAAAAAATAGGCACATTGGTTTTTAGAAGCCAAAAGTAAATATTTCTCTGGTTGATATTTTTTAAATAACTAATAGACCTTTATACTTAACAAAATGAATTTTTTTAATATCAATTCTATGAGGATTAAGCTTCAAAAAACTGCCTTGGTTGTCCACATTCAGTGTATACTTTTTTAATAAAGTGTTTTATTGTAAAAAATGTACCTGTTGTGCAGTTGTTACAAGTGATAATGAGAACGGATATTTTTTCCAAAATTCAGCAGATTCGTTTGAAATGTAAAATATTTGTCAAAAATGTAATCACACTCATTTTTTATGAAAAATCTCATGGTTTTTCTAAATTCGTCTTCAAAATTAATGAAAAAAAACTTTTTTAAGTTTCTTTCATTTCGAAACAATAATATTAATGCTGCAATCTCTATGGAACTGTCACGTGCTATTACGTTGAGCCAAAAATTATAAATAATTAATAAAAATGGTTATAAAAAATTATTTGTCTTCAATTTAGAAATTTTATAGATGATTTTTGGTAATGTAACAACCGACATTCACTTTGTGCAGTTGTTACAATTTACACGCTGTCACTCAAATGATTCTAGTTAATTAAATAATAGATATAGAGCTAAATCAATTATGGCCTTTTAAAACTAGATAATATACCTTTGATTTAATCGTTTGACCAAACAAATTGGATTTAAACTCTAATCACAGTAACTGTTTTTATCAAAATTGTAACATCTGCACCTAGTCTCCCCTATCTAGAAATAAAAATAAATAATGATAAAATAAAAAATAAATACTTATTAATAATTATATTTTTATAAGAATTAAAACATTAATTAAAACTACGAGCAAATATTACATTTAATTATATTTTTTCCTTTCTTATATAATTTATTGTAAAATAACAAAGACTTTCTCTACTCGATTTGTAAAAGAAACTTGAATTTTTTTCAAAAAGGGAGAAAATATATTTATTTTAGTAACGAGAATAAATACCTTAAAGATAAAATATCGAAAAAATAATACCAGTGGCCAATATTTAGTCGAAAATTAACTTGATTATATTTAAACAAAAGATAACTGTGTAAAGACGTGAGTCAATTTCGAAGATAAAAGAAAAATTTGATATTTTTTTTAAACATCATTAATTGATTTATTTTATAATAATAAGTTAAACAGTAAAACAATCTCCAACACCTAATTATTAATCGTTTACTTTCAATCAAATTGTCTTTTATTTGTCTCTTTAAATTTTTTATTCGCTTCTTTGTTCCTTTTTATTTTCTATATTCGTTTTTTTAAAATTCTTTTTATTTTCAGTTTCTATTTACTTTTTGTATCTATTTTATTTTTATTTTTTTATTATCTCTGCACTTCTAATTTTTTTTGTTTGCTTTTAATATTTTTTATTTTTTATTTATTTCTACATATTTTCTATTTCTTTGTTATAAATTCTTTCTTCTTTCTATTCGCTTTTATTTTTTTAATTCCTTTTTTATGTTTTCCATTGTTGTTCCCTATTTTTTAATGTACCTATTCATTATTATGTTCTTTAATTTCCTATTTGAGGTTTTATCTATTTTTTATTTTATTAATTTTTTTTTTGCTTTTTTTATTCTTTTATTTAATTTTTTTAATAGTCATTTAAAATTGTATATTTAAAATAAAGGAATAATGTTCTTTTTTTAAAATTAAATTACTATTAAAAGAATACTTTCGATAATGTTTAAACGAAACGCGACACATAAAATCACGACAAAAATATGTGAAACTATAATATATAAGTCACTGGAATGTAAGAGCAACTCCAATACATTTTTTTCTGTTTCTAAGTAGGTAAGTGTCATAGGTGCTGTTTAATTGCAGTTTTCGAGAATTACTCGTGATATGAAAGTATTCGTTTGTATGGTATACCAAACGATATGTATACTTACACGTGATATAGAAAAAATTTATGATTTCTCAATAATTCACTTCTAGTAGAAAAATATATAAGAGCATATAAAAAAGGGCACTCTTTCTGCCTATCTCCCTCTATTTCTTAAAAAAAGGAAATGTGATTTAAAAACTAAAATTAAGAAGAAATAAGAAAACTGAAAAATGAGCTACTGAAATTCCCCTTAAAAAATTAAAATGGTCTCGAGGTCTAACTGCATCAGAATTATTACTTTTATTAAAAAATGGCACTTTTTGGACAAAAATGGCCTTTTTTGTCCTTTTTGCCGGGTATAATCGGTCCGATATTGGTTGCCGTAATGGGCACCGATTAACTCCCAATATTGGACCAATATTGGCCGAATATTGGCAACCAAAAGAACAACTTTGTTTAATTAAATAATAATAAATTAATGTTTGTAATAATTGTTTAATATATTTATTTAATTCTTTATTTAATTATTTATATAAATAATAAATTATTTATAAATTATAATTATTTTTAAATGCAGCAGCTATTAGGAAATAGCATTCTGCAGTAGTTAAGCTAGGCGGGTTCTGGCTCAGTTACCGACCTTCGGTAAGGTAGATTTCTTAATAGCTCGCTTTCAGGTGAGTTATAAGGGGTGTTCTACTTTACCGACCGAGTTTTAGTACCGACCGCCACCGCTAGATGGCGCCACCACTCAATTTAAACCCCCTTGGTGGGGTATTTAAATTTTTATTTTTGAATTTTCAAGTGGGTTAGAAGGGATGTTCTGTTTTACCGACATCTGTGTTCCGGCTGCCACCGCTAGATGGCACCACCACTCAATTCAAACCCCCTTGGCGGGATATTTAAATTTTTTATTTTTAAATTTTCAAGTGGGTTAAAAGGGTGTTCTATTTTACCGACATCTGAGTTCTGGCTGACACTAAGAGATGGCGCCACCAGTGAATTTGAACCCCTCGGTGGGAAATTTAAATTTTTTATTTTTAAACTTTCAAGTGGGTTAGAAGGGATAATTTTAAATTTCGCGCCACTAAGTAAAAGTTGGTTAGTGTTCTACTTTACCGACATCTGTGTTCCAGCTGCCACCAGTGAATTCGAACCCCTCGGCGGGAAATATAAATTTTTTATTTTTAAATTTTAAAGTGGGTTAGAAGGGATGTTCTGTTTTACCGATATTTGTGTTCTGGCTGCCACCGTTAGATGGCGCTACTATCAAATTCCAAACAAGAATAAACGTTAAAGGAATATTAAACTAACGTTTAAGTAACGTTAAAATAAGGTTAAATATGAAATGGCTTGGATTCCATAACTCACACAATAGGTGGATAAAAAAATCTGACATATAGTATAGTTAAACTAACGTTAAACTAATGTTAAAGTAAGGTTAATGTGTCGTTAAAGTAACGTTAAAATAATTATGGTTAATGTCTTGTTAGAGAAACATTGCAATAATTTGGAGTAAAGTTTAAAGTAAGTTAAAGTAAAGTTAAGATTATTTTGAATGAAATAACGTTAAGGTGAAGTTAAAATGTGAAATGGCTTAGATTCGATAACTCATACGATGGTTGGATAAAGAATTTGACATGTAGTGGAGAGTGGGGAGTTGTACAACGGGTTTTGTTTTCAGGTCAAAAATACTATAGAAATTTTTTTTCCTATGACACTTATTTTAACTTTATTTCAACTTAATTTAACTTATTTGAACTATGTTTTAACATATTTTAACTTTATTTTTATATTATTATTATTATTATTCGAAGTTTAGAAATATTGTCAAGTTTTTCTGTATTGAATTTCAGATAGAATTGCTTAGAAAATATTTTTATTTAAATCTATAAAACTTAAGATTAGCTATATAACATTTAAACTTGTTAAAATGATTGAAGCTTTTCTAGGTCTTGAAGAAATTCTAATTTCTATTTTACAGCGATTACAGATGTAAAAATCATGAATTTTTATATAAAGAAAATTCTGAAACAAAAGGAAATAAGTTTTCTTTTTTTTCTTAAATTAATCGGTACCGCTGAAATGCTTCAATCATTTAATAAGTTTAATGGTTTTTTAGATAATCTTAAGTTTTTATAGACTTAAATAAAAATATTTTCTAAGTTAAGATTAGTTAGAATAAGACAAGCTAAGTTAAAATAACATTAAGGTAAAATTAAAAGGTGAAATTGCTTTGATAAATCACACAATAAATGCATAAAAAACTGTAAGAAGAAAAATAATTAGTCAAATGTAATATTTAGATAATCATTTTGACAAGTATAAAGGTTATGTAGCTAATCTTAAGTTTTATTGATTTAAAAGAATATATATACATTTTCTAAGAAAATTCTATCTGAAATTGTAAAAACTTGACAATGTTTATAAACTTTGAATAATAATAATATAAAACAACTAAGGTGAATGTACATAATTACGTGCTAGTACATAATTCCGTGCTATCACGTGCTAAGGTAAAAGTACCAATTATGGGACGCTGTTTAAGCTAAACTAAATTTCTATGATAAATTTCTTGGAATCGGGAGTGTTAATATGAATAATTAGGGTATAGATTGAAATTATGAAACTCTGCACTGCACTAATTATGGGACTATGATTTCTGTATGTACAGGTGTCCCATAATGAATGTTCCTATTATGAGACATTTATTTAATTCAATAAGTAATTAGAATTCTATTGACTTATCCTAATAATTTGAATATTAATTATAAAGAATAAAATACAATAAACAAATTCTGGTTTAAAAAATAATTATAAAACTAATTTTTCTGGTAGAAAATTAATGCGAAAAAACTGAAAATATTTGAGGTTACCCAGATAACAATCATGCGTCGCACTTTGTCGCACTTCGGGCGCAGGACATGCAAGTCACGCGGTGCGTGCATAATGAGACGCATTTAGCAGTCACTCGTTCTGATTTTGTTGCACTTTAGGCACATGACGTGCGAGTCACACCGTGCTTGCTTAATGAGACACATTTTGCTGTCGCTCGTGCTAATTTTGTAGCATGCGTGAGGGCATAAACGTAATACTTTGAAATGAGGGGTTGATAGTAAAAGTGGTAATTAGGAGCAAAAGTGGGATAAGTGACTTGGGCGCAAATACGGGCTAAAATGATTTTGTAATTTATGGATAAATTAATTATAATTAATGATCAGAAAATATTTAAAATAGTAAAGAAAAACTTTAATATTTTGCAAATCATTCGTGTAATAAACTTATTGATAAATATTTTAATTATTTTAAACCATTTTTGCTACCAAGTCACTTATCTCCCAATGTTTTTTTAAACCACTTTATATCAGCCCCTCATATAATTTTATATTACATTAAAGTTAATAAAATTTATGAATTTATGAAAATTACTTTAATGATAACTTATAGAAATTTTTAAAATTGAATTATTTAATAATTTACAATTTATATTTTATTAATTTATATAAAATGCATATGAACCATTCCATTATATTTCGACTAAAGTCGTTGCCGACTAATTGTAAAAAATTATAATATTTTGCAGGAATAATTTTAAAGATATTAGGATCATCGAACAAAAAGAATTTTTTAAATATTTTTTATATTTATTGTAAAATAATCATTTTATTATTATTGCCCAATTTTCGTAATTTTTCTTTTTTCTGGACAGAAGTTATTTACATTTTAAAACAGGCCTGTTTTAAAATCGTGAAAATAAGCAAAGTGCCAGTTTTAATTGCTTATTTTTTAACATTTGTGAAGAAAAAAGGAAGAAAGTGATAAGAAAAACTAAAAGTTATTAAAAGTTTCTTTATATTTCATAAGGTTTTATTCAATTTAATGATTTCTCTTTCTCACATTTAGCGAATGAAATTTGCAAAAATAGGTTATTTGCCAGGTGAACTTTAAAATAATTGTTTATTTAATATTTCCTAATAATAATTGTTTGTATCAATTTATAATAATAAAATAATTCATTCATAATAAATTCTAATAATTTTTTTACGTTTTCATAGTAAATTATGTGTTTTCTTTAATATTTTCTAATAGACAGTTTTTACGACTTTATATACTTTAGATGCTTATTTTACAATAAATATAAAAAATATTTAAAAAATTCTTTTTGTTCAATGATCCTAATATATCTTTAAAATCATTCCTGCAAAATATTATAATTTTTTAAAATTAGTCGACAAAGACTTTAGTCACAATATAATGGAATGACTCATATACATATATAATATTTATTATAGATTGTAATTTATAATTTAATTTAAATAATAATAAATTACTAAATGTTTTGAAATTACTACAAAAAATTTTTACTTAAAAAAATAAAACTTTACTGTAGAACGTTATTTTTATTTATTTATCTAAAGTTGATAATAAAGGCAGAAAAATATTTGACTTTATAATTTTCTAATATTCGCGGTCTCACCGATGCGCATGTGCGCAGGGTGCGCAGCCAATTTTCCCAATATGGCCGAAAATGTACTTGTAGATGTCCGTCTCGAGTCACATGACGTCCAGCTTCGCTCTGAGCATGTGTTTTTATCGTTGGGTGAATGTCGTGATTGTTTGTTATTTATAAAAAGTGCGTGTGCGAATCACAGTTTTGTTTCTTTTATGTTTTATAAATATTTGTTTTTGTTTAAACTCGTTTTTAAATTGAAAAATTAAAAAATATAACGGTCATATCGAACAAGAGCATTTAAAGTTATTTTGCTTCGAATAGAAAGGCTCTTAGACGCAGTCCAAATTGTTTAATTTATTATGTTATACAGTTGACTTTTGTTGAACTTGTGTTGAAAAGTTTATATTTATTACGAATTATGATCTCAGCTGTTTATTATAGGTTATTTAGGAGGTTATGTATGTTCAAGACTAAAGAGAAAAATGTTCAATATTAATGCCATGTTTATATTATTGAAATAAAAAATTTTAATGAAATATTTTTAAATTTAACCTTAGTTTTTTGTATTTAATTTTTTACAATATATTTATCATAAATAATCCTTAAAAAACGCACGAGACTCGCATTTCACTCTCATGCATCATGTACCTTTATGACATGCGAGCGTAATGCGTCTCATATGAGGACGCATCTGTCTGCATCAGTGAAGGCACGAGTGCGAAAAGAAACCTCATACATGCGAGAGATATGAGACGCATATCAATCTCAAATTGTTATCTGGGATATGTTTGCTGTATATTTCCTGTGTGTCTCATAATAGGGATAGCAAATAATAAGTGCACCTAATGTGGGACGGTAGTCTGACGAAAAACTTGGCTTACCTTAATTTAAAAGCTAAAATGCAAATAAACATTTCTTATTAAATTAAATGCTATACACAAATAATTATTCTTTTAACGTGTAAAATTTTTTGAAATAAGTAGAAATTTCTTATGACCAATTTTAATTGCATTTATTTTATTTTTTGTAATACTGTCTCATAATAGGGACAAAATTGTAAATTGTCCCATAATTGGGACCTTTACCTTATTTCCTTAAATTAAGTAGAATAAGAAATTGACAAAGTATTTCAACAAGTGAAAAATTTTAGCACAAACTTTGTTATTTATTAAATCAATATTCTGTGTTTTAATTGCATCTGTTTAGTTTATGTACTCAAAATAAAATATTTTGTCAGTCAATCGACGACTGACAAGCGTCGTGCAATGCATATGCTTCGAGTGACAGCTACGACTGGGGGTGATCTTCGTAAGGATAAGAAAAGTGAAGTGTGAATATTTTTTAATTTATGTTTTTATTTTTTGATTAATTAAGACCTATTTAAATTATATTTCCTATTGCTGAGTTATTTTTAAAAGTTTTTTTTTACATAAAAATCACTTTTTTAAATACACGGAATTACGTTCGCTCTTCTCACACGAAGTACATTATTCCGTGTGACACACGTAAATAGGGAATTACATTGTTTTATATTAAACTTATTTTAATGAATCTAATAAGAATATTTAATATGCTTACATTTTTATAATAAAAAATGAAATTATAAACAAACAAATGAGGTAATTGCGTGGTAGTGTTTTACTAACCATTTGTTAGTTATAATCTGTTTTATAACTCGAATTTTACGAACAGAATTAGGTTCAAAACATTTTATATATGCGTTCATAATTCCGTGCTATAACCTTATTTGCTATAGCAGATTGATAGAGACGACATCCTCATCTACAATGCTCAAAATGTTTTTAAAGAACTAAATTTTCATGTATTATTTAATAACCGCGAAGTATATTATGTTATTAATTTTATTAATAATAATTATTGTCAAAAAGTTTGACATTTTATATATATATAAGAACGCATAAAAACGGAATATGCCGCAATTAGGGACAAGTTTACACCTATACATCGCAAAATTTTTGCACGGAATAACGTTCAATTGAGTGTTTTAAAAAATTATTAAAAATTAATATAAATTTAGTTTTTAAACAGATACAATAAATAAAAAACTGAGAATGATTAATTAACTTTTATGATGCAATTGTTTCCTTGCACTTTAAGTTATTTGCTAAAATAACAGAAATAAAATTCTCATTGTCAGCAAGGGCCTTAACATGCCGTAATTATGTACATTTACCTTACTTAACAAAAGAAAGTAATAATACACAAGTAGAAAAAATTGTTTTAGAGTTTGTAGAAATTTCAAAAATCTTTTTTTTTAAAATAATAATAATAATAATAATAATAATAATAATAATAATAATAATAATAATAATAATAATAATGAAGTAATAACTTTGATATTCATCATAAGGACAATTTTCAATAATGCGTCGATTTAAAAAATATAAAATATTATTATTCGGAAAATACATGTTTCACTGAATTTTAAGGTTAGTCCACTACAAGAAGTTGTAGTCGTGTGTGATCGGTAATCAAACTTCTGCGCAAGCGCTTGTCAAGTTCTTTATTCTGGATAATAAATCCGATTGTCTAGATATACTAAACGGAAATATATAATATTTCAGGAAGATAATATTTCTCACTATACTCTCTAAATCTGAATCAGCGAAAAAATCGCTGTTTTTATCAGTGAACGAAGTTTCCGCTGAAAAATAGTGGAAGTTACTGAAGATCAGTGGATGTCACTGAAGAAATCAGCCAACTCTGCGTGTGCGCAGAAGTGTCAAATACTCGTAGCGTAACCGATAATACGTCACCGCTGATTGGACCAGCGACTATTCGCTGATTCTCAGTGGTATACTTATAGCTATTTGAATCAGCGACTATCCGCTGAGAATCAGCGAGGTTTCGCTGATTCAGATTTAGAGAGTACAGATTGTATATTTGATTATATGTTTTATAACTATCTAGTTTTGACTATACATTTTTCTCTGTATGATATGTAGTATAGTTAAAGTAACATTAAAATAAAGTTAGAATTAGACAAAATAAGATAAAATAACATTAAAGTAAAGTTAAAATGTGAAATAGCTTGAATTCCATAATTCACACAATAGTTGGATAAAAGATTAGACAATTGATGTTTAGTATATGTAATGTTGAACCAATGTAAATAAAAAATGATTTGTTATGAAAAAGGAGGAGTAGCAGGAAATAGTTTTAATAAAAGATATTCATTTTATTTTAGGACTTCTTTGTTTAAAAAACCTTAATTCAGTTACATTACTTAATCTTAACTTATTTTAACGTTACTTTAACGTTATTTTAACGTTACTTTAACATTAGTTTAACGTTACTTTAACATTAGTTTAACTACATTACATGTCAGGTTTTTTTTATTTAACTATAGTGCCATTTATCGAATCCAAACTATTTCACATTTTAGCTTCACCTTAACGTCACTTTAACCTATTTTAATTACTTCCAACTTATTTTAACTTTACTTTAACTTTACTTTAACTTATTCTAACTAATCTTAACTATATTTTAAATTATTTTAACGTTACTTTAACTTTAGTCTAACGTTACTTTGACTTATTTTAACGTTATTTTAACATTTGTTTAAAGTTACTTTAACTACACTCCATGTCTTATTTTTTTCTTTAACTATTGTGCGATTCATCGAATCCAAACTATTTCACATTTTAGCTTTAACTACCCGAGTCGAAATTTAAGCCCTACTTTCACCCTGAATTTTCAGGGTCTATTGAGTGTTAGGAGTAGTAAAGTAGGGTCTAATTCTAATACAATTAGACCCTACTTTGACTCCCAAAACAGGCGGAAATTTGCCAATCTTCCATTTGGAGAAGCAAAGGAGGGTCTACTTCTAAGAAACCTATACCGTACTTTTAAACCTCGTAGACCCTACTTTCATACTCCTAGACCCTACAATTAGAAAAAGAAAAATTTAAAGATTTGCTCAGATTCAATTGAAGCACTTGGGATGAGTAAAAGTGGAATTTTATGTGTTTTATGAATTTGGAGTACTTTTTGCATTTGCAGTGTTTGAAGTAATGCATTAAAAAATAATTCAAAATTTTCTTTTAGAATGTAGGGTCTAGGAGTATGAAAGTAGGGTCTACGAGGTTTAAAAGTACGGTATAGGTTTCTTAGAAGTTGACCCTCCTTTGCTTCTCCAAATGGAAGATTGGCAAATTTCCGCCTGTTTTGGGAGTCAAAGTAGGGTCTAATTGTATTAGAATTAGACCCTACTTTACTACTCCTAACACTCAATAGACCCTGAAAATTCAGGGTGAAAGTAGGGCTTAAATTTCGACTCGGGTAAACGTGAATATCTATTTTATTAATCTTAACTTCAATATAACATTACTTTAACTTTATTTTAACGTTACTTTAACTATACTTTAACTTATTGTATCCCCTGGTTAAAGAACCGGACAGATTTCGGAGTAATACGAAATTTGTTCGAAACAATGCGGTTTATGGTCAGGTTTTTGTCACCCGAAATGAATCCGGCAAAATCCGAATTCTATACGGTTTGTGAACAACTAGTGAAACCGAGCTCTCTAAATCTGAATCACCGAAATCTCGCTGATTTCCAGCTATAAGTATACCACTGATTTCTTTCAGCGTATATATACTGATGAATCAGTGAAATTTCACTGATTTTTCAGCTAATATACGCTAATTGAAATCAGTGGTATACTTATCGCTGATTCAGATTTAGAGAGTGGGAGTTGGTCCGATGAAGTCCGAAATTAATCAGTTAATTTTAACTAGTGAATCCGGAATTAGTCCGAAACAGTTAAAAGTTAGTCCGGACAATTTAGTGAATATTAATAAAAAATAATTATACAAGTTACACATATTAATTATTATTACTTTATGGTACATTCAACATATTTTTCGATTTACCTATCGCAATTTTATTTACATTAACTTAACATTTCTAACGCTTGGGGATTCGAACCTACACCTATCTAACATTATATCGCACCGAAATCGAATACACTAACCACTATACCACGCTCGCATGGGAGTTCAAATTCATACACGGAAAAAAAAAGTTCCCAGATGTTTCAGGAATTATTTCCTAACTCTTGGATACGTGGTAACAGCTCTGAACTAGCGACGAACATTCAATGGTAATCAATGAATGTTTGAAAGAAATTCGGGAACTGTATTAGAAAAAGCTATAAATAGTCCATTAGTCTCTTTTTCATTACTTTCTCATGTAAAGTTCATGGCACTGACCGCAACTGTTTCTGAAATTTTCGGGAACTCGTCAAGGAATCTTGGTGCGCAGAAACTGTGCGCACCAGTCTCAACAAGTCTCACCGTCAGTAAGACTTGCGTGCCTTATATATTTATTTTATGCTGAGGTATTTAACTCGCCTGTTTAGCTCAGCTGGATAAGACGCCGGACTTCTATTCCTCGGGTACGCGAGTTCTGTTCCAGCCGCCGTCGATTTTTCTCTAATATGGTTTTTTCTATTTCAGAAACTTAATAAAAAATAAAAATTGTATGTGACCTTCAAGGATAAATGTGTGTGTGTGCGCACGTGTCAAGGAGGGGAAGTGGGAGGGGGAAAGCAGAATCCATTTTTCCTTGCATTCGCCTAACTTTTCGATTTTCTTGAACAGTTCCCGACTTTTTCAAGAACAGTTTGCCGAGAAGTGGTGAAATAGTTATAATTTGTAGAGAAATAGTAAATGACATATTTAAACAAGGTAACCTTTAGTTACCTGTGTACTACCCGCCGTATCCAAGAGTTAAGAACGAAGTTCCCGAATAATCCTCGAACTTTTTTTTTCCGTGTAATAGAATTTATAAAGTGCCACGAAAAGATATGACAAGAAACTAACACATCAGTGTTTATTTTAATATTGAAACAAGATAACTAATAATACTACTAAATGTGTAAAAACAAATTGACTGCAAAATTAAATATTTTATTTACCATAAGTAAATACCCAGAATAAAAAGTGGGACCGATTTCGGACTAATCCGGAATTTGTCCGCAACAGTACGGTTTATTGTGGGGTTTTTCACCATGAATTAAGTTTGAAATCAATACCGTTTTTTATAACTATTGAATCGGTAATTAGTCCGGTTTAGTCTGCAGTTAGTCAGATCATATGCAACTAGTAAATGCAGAAGTAATCCGGTTGGTTTAACGAGTAAATCCGCAGCTAATCCGAAACAGTCTGCTTATGGACAGGTTTTTGTCGCTCAGAATTTGTCCGGATAAATTCAAACTCAATACGGTTTGTGTATTAGCCAGTGAATCCCGAATTAGTCCAATCTAGTCCGAAGTTAGTCTGATAATATGCAACTTGCAAATATGAAATTAATCCGATTAAGTCCGGAATTAATCTGGTTTTGGTCAGGTTTTTGCCCAGTAAACAAAAGCTAATTAAAATAAATTAAAAAGAATTCACAAAGAGCTTCAGTAAATCCCGCTTTGTGACAAATACGAATTGGAGCTATGTTGCAATTTTCCTGAATTCGTCAAACTGTATTAAAATTCAAAGGGGCCATCCATAAACCACGTAGCCTCTTGAGGGGGAGGGGGGTCAAGCAATTGACTACGACAAGAGGAAAAAATGGCGCTAATACATGTAATAGCGTACTACATGGGGGAGGGGGGGGGGTCAAAATTCCCCAAAAATGGGGCTACGTGGTTTATGGACGGCCCCAAACCTTCTATTCTTACTAATTCAATGGACAAGTTTTGGGGCCTTTAATTTTTTTAATTCGCCAGCACGAATGCAATGCATACCTTGGTCATTTCTTTCGAATGCAAATTCATTTGCACAAATTCAGGCAAATTAAATCGAATTCAATCGAATATACAAAAAGCTTGAATGAATCCCGCTTTCTACCAAAAATCTTAATTCATTTCAATCCGTTTGAATTAGTTTTTTTTACTGGTTGTCATACGAAATTATAATTATTATTTGAATTTATCTGCATTTAATACAAATTGTTTTTAATATACCAATTTAATATTATACCACAATCATTCTGGATTAAGTCTTTGAATTGTATTGAATATGGATTGTTTTCAACAGTCTGTGGATTGTATATATTTACAAATTCTGATAATAATAAGACTTAGTTTCGGATTAAATCTTTTAACTGGATTAAATTCGGATTATTGCGGACTGATTTCGTTTTTTTTTACATATTGATTCCGGATTATTTCTTATTTATTTTAGATTAAGTTTTTTGACGGACGTAATTTCGGATTGTTACGTAATAATATTACGGACTTATAACATAGACATTTAAAATTACTTTAGACTGATTTAGGATTCACAATTTCACTCGGATTGATGTAAGATTAAAGCGGATCATTTTCGTACAATTATTGGACTAATCAACACTAATATACACGGATTTAATCCGGATTAGTTCGAAATTTTGACCAGGGATATAACATGATTCGGGTGGCCATCTATTACCTACAGGATTCTTAGCATACATATTTCGGATTGTTTCGTATTTGTTTCGGAATATGATTTTACCACACTAATTCCGAATTGAAGCGGACTAATGTCGGATTCTTTGTGTACAGATTTCGGATTGTTTCGTATTTGTTTCAGATTATACCTTTTAGTTGGATTAAATCCGGATTGTTGCAGACAATTTTCGGATTCTTAGCATACCGATTTCAGATTGTTTCGTACTTCTTTCGGAATAGGATTTTGCCACACTTAGTTTCAAATTGTTGCGGACTAATACCGGATTTCTTGCTTACAGAGTTCGGATTGCTCCAAGCATTTTGCGGATTAAGTTTTTTTAACTAGATTAAACTCGGATTGTTGTGGACTGATTCCGTATTCTTTACATATTGATATCGGATAATTCCGTACTTATTTTAGAAAAATTCTTCACCGGTCATAAATTCGGATTGTTGCGGCCCAACAACGGACTTAATTCGTAGACATTTAGGATTACTCCGGAAAATTTTCGGACTCAGGTTTTCGATCGGATTGATATCAGACTATCGCGGATCATTTTCGGACCTTTTTCGTTCAATTTTCGGACTATTACGTACTAATCTGTCCGTATTTAATCCGGAATTAGTCCGAAATTTTTACCAGGGTCTCCTTCTACTTACTCTTCAACTTTATTTTAACTTTATTTTAACTTATTTTAACTCCATTTTAACCATACTTTAACGTTACTGTAACTTCTTTTAACTTATTTTAACTTTATTTTATCTCATTCTACTTATTCTTCAACTTATTCATGATATTTACATCTGTAATCGCTGTAAAATAGAAATTAGAATTTCTTCAAGACCTAGAAAAGCTTCAATCATTTTAACAAGTTTAAATGTTATATAGCTAATCTTAAGTTTTATAGATTTAAATAAAAATATTTTCTAAGCAATTCTATCTGAAATTCAATACAGAAAAACTTGACAATATTTCTAAACTTCGAATAATAATAATAATAATATAAAAATAACGTTAAAATATGTTAAAACATAGTTAAAATAAGTTAAATCAAGTTGAAATAAAGTTAAAATAAGTTTAAAACAAGTTGTACATTTTTATAATTTTGGTGTTCATTTCATGAACATTTTGCTTCCTCATAGAAATAATAATAATTGAAATATAAGAATTACTTTTTATAAAAGGGTTAAAAATCATTAAATCTTGGTCTAAGAAATGTGTTTTTATATATTCTATAAGATGGTAATAATATTTTAATAATTACACATAAATTAATAAACAAGAATGTTGAAAAAATGATATTTTACACAATTTTTGATTTTTCAAATACTAATAATTTCATAATTTCTGCCCGAATCAGGTTCAAAAATAGGTCAATTGAAGCGTTTTTTAATGCTCTTCAAGTTTATAATAATTTTTTGAAGTTACTTTTACATAATTTAAAAAAATTTTTATAAAAGTCTTATTTTTCAAAATTTCAGATTTTTAAAAGTTTAATATCTCCGGTTAATATGGACGAAAAATGTTAAATTGAGGCTCAAAAAATGCGTCTGAAAAAACTCTACAAAACTAAATACAAAACTAAACTTCTACATTTTTAACAAAATTTTTAAAAAAGTCTTATTTTCCAAAATTTTTGATTTTTAAAAGTTTAATATCTCCGGTTAATATGTACGAAAAATGTTCAATTAGGGCTCAAAAGATGCGTGTGAAAAAACTCTACAAAACTAAAGAAAAAGATTTATAAGTGTCCTAACATTTTTTTAAGTTATGTCCAAAAAACGTTTTTTTACTAAATGAAAAATGCAAAAAAAAATAGTTAAATTTTATGAATCGGGCTGAAAATAAAATACTCTCATTTTATGTCCCCGGGGAGACCTACAATTTAAAAAAATTGAGGCCTTTAGCTCTTTCTAGTTCTGAGATATTGAGGCAAATGTAATGTTAGTACACACACACACACACATCGGGACAAATTTTTAAAATCCGTTTTTTGAACTTCGGAGGTCAAAATACGTCGAAATTTATTTTTATTTATTTAGAACATTTATACGGGGAGTTCTTGTGCATATATAAAGTAATAAAGTATTAGGCATAATAAAAAAAAATTTATAAATATGTCAAAAAATGACAATCCAAAATTTTGCTAATACAAAGCTTCCTTTATGAGGAAGCAAAAAGTTAAAGTAACGTTGAACTAACGTTAAAGTAACGTTAAAATAAGTTAAAGTAGAGGAGATCATATAGTTTACCAAAATTATCACTTATCTAAAAGAAATTTCAGTTTTACCAAAGAGTGCACTTTTATGATTTTTAAAAATGTTGGGGAATTGTGGGCCACTGTCTAAATTGAGTTCAAAATAAAAAAAAACGATGAATAATATATTTATTAAATGGTTAGAAATATTAAAAATGTTATAAAATGTTGTAAAATAGACTCAATTAATTAAACATTTTAAGTGAACAGCTCTATCGCTTGAATCGCAATGAATATAATTGTTTTTGTTAAATTACTATAACTATGAGTGATTTTAATAATATTTCCAATTAAATCGCCAAAAATAAGCAACAAATACTTCCACAAAAAAAGTGTCCCCCAATTCCCCAAATGCTTCATTTTACAAAAAGCTTTGAATTATTTATTCATTTTAATTTAACGCAAAATTTCTTTTTTGGAGTCAAAGTACCAATGACACACAATAATTAAATAAAACGTTTTCCATAATTAATTCTTGAAAATCCTTGTAAAAACAATAAAAACATGGAAAGCCCAAAATAAATATTTGAATGCAATTTTTCAGGTGATTTTTGTTAACAGTTGGTAGGCAATTGTAATGCGTTGTAAAGTTATGAAATGCTAATGAAACATTTACTTTGCACGAACAGAAGAAAATAAAAAAGTGTATGATCAAACTTGTAAATATTATTAAATAATAGAGGTGGCCCAAAATTCCCCAATCTCCCCTAATGTTAAAATATAGTTAATAGTTAAAATAAGTTAAAGTAACGTTGAACTAACGTTAAAGTAAAGTTAAAGTAAAGTTAAAGTAACGTTAAAGTAACGTTAAAATAAGTTAAAGTAACGTAAAAATAAAGGTAAGATATAGTTAAAATAAGTTTAACAAACGTTAAAATAAGTTAAATTAACGTTAAAGTACAGTTGAAATAAAGTTGAAGAATATGTAGAATGAGATAAAATTACGTTAAGGTAAAGTAAAAATTAAAATGGATTAGATTCAATAACTCACAAAACAGTTGGAGAAAAAAATCTAATATGTAGTATAGTTAACTAATGTTAAACTAATGTTAAACTAAAGTTAATCTTATTTAAAAGTAACGTCAAAGTAATGTAATAGGTTTTAACTATTGTTAACTTATTTTTTTTATTAAAATCTAACTTTTGTATTAGTACACTGAGAAAAATAGATATTAAGCTTTATTATCTAGATATTAATGGTCAATATCTGTGACAGTAGACATCTTAGATGTTTTAATTTAATATCTCAGATATTGGAAGAAGACTTGTTCAAACATAACCTCACATTTACAAATTATACTTTTTAATATCTAGATGATATGCATTAACATCTTTTCTTAATATTTAGTATATTAAGATTTTTAATATCCACTTTTCTCAGTGTACTTGTCCCCCAAACAAGCATTTAAAGTGCTTTTTCAGGCTATTTTTAGCACTCACCCAGGCCAGGGTTAACCCCGAGTTAACTATTATCCAATCATCAAAAACATTCTGTTGGTCTAACCAATCACCATTAACCGGGAGTTAAATCTGGGCGAGTGCTGAAAACAGCCTCAGATAGTAAGTTAAAATCTGTGTTTCAAAAATTTTTTTAACACTTTGCGTTTCAGACATTTATACAAAGTTTTTGAAGTTAACCCTCTGCTGATGCTAACTTATCCCCACTCTATCGCCAAAGAACGTAACTCCCATAGTCCCCACCAGGCGTCCAGAATGACGATTTTTGACGATAACGGTCGTTAGCATCAGCAGAGAGTTAATCAAAAAGGTTAATATAGAAAAATAATCAAGAGTTAATAAATTTTCGATTTACTAAATGCAATTTTGCATAAAAATTTTATGTTTAAATAATAATAATATGGTTGTTTTTAAAGTGTAGAAAGTGGGATGGGGGCCGGGGGTAATGCAACAAAATTTTTTAGTTCGTTTTAAATTTTAATGAATTCCAAAAGATATGTTAGTAAATTTTGAAGTAATTAAATTAATTGGAATTTAATTATGATGTAATAGGAAAAAAAATTTCTATAGTATTTTTGACCTGAAAACAAAACCCGTTGTACAACTCCCCACTCTCCACTACATGTCAAATTCTTTATCCAACCATCGTATGAGTTATCGAATCTAAGCCATTTCACATTTTAACTTCACCTTAACGTTATTTCATTCAAAATAATCTTAACTTTACTTTAACTTACTTTAAACTTTACTCCAAATTATTGCAATGTTTCTCTAACAAGACATTAACCATAATTATTTTAACGTTACTTTAACGACACATTAACCTTACTTTAACATTAGTTTAACGTTAGTTTAACTATACACTGAAAAAAATTAGGCTGACAAATTCAACAACCTTTGGGTAGTTAAGTGAAAAGTAGTAAAAACAACTACTTTTTTAGTTAGTCTAACCCGGTTTGCGTAGTTAATTTAACTATTTTTATGTAGTTGATAAATAGTAGTTGATTCTACTAATATATGTAGTTAAATTTTAACAACAGGTAAGTTGTAGAATTGACTACAGTGCGGTAGTAAGAACAACTAAGATAATAGTTTACTCAACATTTCATAAGTAGTAAATTTAACAATTTTATAGTAATAAATAGAAAGTAGTAAAAGGGACTACTTTTGTAAGTAACGTAACACTTTCTTAACTATAGTAAATTTTACTACTTTAATATAGTTAACACCAAATTGTTGAATTAAAGAATTTATACGGTTGAATTTGAAACAACACGTGACTTGCACAACTGACTATCGTAAAGTAGTAGAGGGAACTAATTTTTTTATTAGTCAAACCTTTTTCGTGTAATAGACTTTACAACTTTGATGTAGTTATAGTAGTTGATTTGACTACAACATTAGAGTAATAAAAATAAATGAATAATATTGTTAAAGCCTATCGAACCACTCTAAGTAGCAAAATCTACTACACAATGCAGTAGTTTTGGTGAGAAAATAATAGATAATTTTAACTTTTTGAACTTAAGTTTTACTACATTGAGTAGTAGATTGTACTACTTAAAGTAATTAGAAAGGATTGAACAGCATTTTTAAATAAAGCAAAGTTCAGAAATAAGAATTTAAAGAAGATAAAAGAACTAGTAAAAGTAGTAAATACTACTACATTACATTGTAAAATGAACTACAGTTGTCGGTTGATCTATGTCAAGAATGTCATCAGGTTTCATGCAGACCATCGTAGCGTGCGAGCGTGGTTAGGTGGTTAGGTTATCGGTTTGCGAATGTTAGGGTCGTGCGTTCAATCCCCGGCGTTTGAGGATTTTTCTCCATTATGTACATAAGTGTTGAAAATTATAAAGTATATGTGACCAATAGGAATGCTAGAGGAGATGGAAAAATGAATTTCAGTAATAATAATAATTAATAATTAATAAATAATAATAAATAATTCTACTACTTTTAAGTAGTTGCTGACAAAAACAAAAAGATGTTGATTTTTACTTTATAAAACAGATCATTAACTACTTTTAATAGTTAATTCTACAACAAAAATGTCGTTAAAGCCTATCGAATTACTTTAGGTAGTAAAATCTACTACTTAAAGTAGTAGATTTAAAAACAAAATAATAGTTAATTCTACAACAAAAATGTCGTTAAAGCCTATCGAATTACTTTAGGTAGTAAAACCTACTACTTAAAGTAGTAGATTTAAAAACAAAATAATAGTTAATTCTACAACAAAAATGTCGTTAAAGCCTATCGAATTACTTTAGGTAGTAAAACCTACTACTTAAAGTAGTAGATTTAAAAACAAAATAATAGTTAATTCTACAACAAAAATGTCGTTAAAGCCTATCGAATTACTTTAAGTAGTAAAATCTACTACCAAAATCTTAGTTGTTATAATTACTTTAAAGTTAGTCAAATAAACTACTAAATCACATTCAACCAACTACATTCCTAGTTGTCTTAACTGCTTTTATGATAGTTAGTACAACTATTTGAATTCAGTTGAGGACCTATTGAATTACGTAGAGTAGTTAAAAAGTAGTCAAATCTACTAGTTTTTTTTTCAGTGTATGTCAGATTTTTTTTATCCACCTATTGTGTGAGTTATGGAA
The DNA here is from genome assembly GCA_032872505.1 of Leptopilina syphax. NCBI lineage: Eukaryota > Metazoa > Arthropoda > Insecta > Hymenoptera > Figitidae > Leptopilina > Leptopilina syphax. The sequence continues at coordinate 31,982,400 of CM065472.1, forward strand.
TCCAAGCCACTTCATATTTAACCTTATTTTAACGTTACTTAAACGTTAGTTTAATATTCCTTTAACGTTTATTCTTGTTTGGAATTTGATAGTAGCGCCATCTAACGGTGGCAGCCAGAACACAAATGTCGGTAAAACAGAACATCCCTTCTAACCGACTTTAAAATTTAAAAATAAAAAATTTAAATTTCCCGCCGAGGGGTTCGAATTCACTGGTGGCAGCTGGAACACAGATGTCGGTAAAGTAGAACACTAACCAACTTTTACTTAGTGGCGCGAAATTTGAAATTATCCCTTCTAACCCACTTGAAAGTTTAAAAATAAAAAATTTAAATTTACCACCGAGGGGTTCAAATTCACTGGTGGCGCCATCTCTTAGTGTCAGCCAGAACTCAGATGTCGGTAAAATAGAACACCCTTCTAACCCACTTGAAAATTTAAAAATAAAAAATTTAAATATCCCGCCAAGGGGGTTTGAATTGAGCGGTGGCGGTCGGCACTAAAACTCGGTCGGTAAAGTAGAACACCCCTTCTAATTCACCTGAAAGTGAGCTATTAAGAAATCTACCTTACCGACAGTCGGTAACTGAGCCAGAACCCGACTAGCTTAACTATTATACTTTCTGCAAAAAATTTTATCATTGAAAAATCAATGATAGGCGAGCGAGAGATATCCGCGTCATTAAATAGATTCACAGATATACTCTGGACACGCGACGAATCTCTCGATACTTAAACACTGGAGTCGCCGTGTCAGTTGCGAGAACGGTGACAGCGTCCCTCTTGCGGCAGAGATAAGAATTATTACGTAAACTGCGTGTATAATAAGGCCGTCGGTAAAGCGATGCGTGAAAATTGCAATCTTTGCCGCAAGAGGGACGCTCTAACTTTTCTCGCAACTAACACGGCGTCTCAAGTGTATAAGTATCGAGAGATTCGTCGCGAGACCAGAGTATATCTGTGAATCTATTTAATGACGCGGATATCTCTCGCCCATCATTGATTTTTCAATGATAGAATTTTTTGTAGAATGCGATTTCCTAATAGTTCCTGCATTTTTAAATAATTATAATTTATAAATAATAAATAATTTATTATTTACATAAATTATAAAAAATAAATAATTAGGCAAATAAATATATTAAACAAAAATTATAAACATTAAGTTATTATTATTATTTAATTTTAAAAATTTGTTCTCTTGGTTGCCAATATTTGGCCAATATTGGACCAATATTAACAACCGATGCTTGGCGAACCCGTTACATCCCAAGCACCAGCCCATATTGGTCCAATATTGGGAGCCTTTATTGAACCGATAATCGGTCTCTTGGCTCCCACTATTGGACCGATATTGGACCGGTGAGAAATTGAGCACCTGGATCGTAGAAGGGCACGTGAATTTTTCTTGGCCGAAATCGAAATCCCTTGGACACTCAAAATTCAACTTCTGAATTTAGACATTTTAAATATACATCTTTATAGAAAATTTCATTGCGCATATTTTTTTTTCTTATGAAATTTTTTTGTATCTATTACCATTTTCGAAATATTTGAGAAAAATTGATTTTTTGAAAACTGCAAATTTAATGACATTTTTTACTTCAACTCGCGATAATTCAGATGATTTTAAATATTTTTCAATGTACCAAAAAAGAAAATACGTCTAAAGATATTCTACGAATGATAAAAAAGGAAAAAATTATTTTCTTTATAAACAAAATTGTTATTAATTTTTTAATTTTTTTCTTTATTAATGTAAAAAACATAAAATACAATCTTCTCGGCTCTCGTTTAATGGGCGAATTTTAAGTAACAAAGAACTTTCAGTGAGAAAGTTGTTCATTATGGATCAAAGAAGTTTTCTGGAAAATCACAGGGTTAATAATTAATTAGTGTTGAAATGGTGAATGTTTAAAGTTGATACCGTCCGAACGTGTGGCACGCGCGATGGCCATAATCAATGAAACGACACTCCCAAGCCTCCCAAGCACCTGTGGCGAGTGACGCGTGCTACACATTCGGACGGTATCAACTTTAAACATTCACCATTTCAACACTAATAAATTATTAACCCTGTGATTTTCCAGAAAACTTCTTTGGTCCATAATGAACAACTTTCTCACTGAAAGTTCTTTGTTACTTAAAATTCACCTGTTAAACGAGAGCCGTGAAGATTGTATTTTATGTTTTTTACATTAATAAAGAAAAAAATTAAAAAATTAATAACAATTTTGTTTATAAAGAAAATAACTTTTTTCCTTTTTTATCATTCGTAGAATATCTTTAGACGTATTTTCTTTTTTGGTACATTGAAAAATATTTAAAATCATCTGAATTATCGCGAGTTGAAGTAAAAAATGTCATTAAATTTGCAGTTTTCAAAAAATCAATTTTTTTCAAATATTTCGAAAACGGTAATAGATACAAAAAAATTTCATAAGAAAAAAAGATGCGCAATGAAATTTTCTATAAGAATGAGTATTTAAAATATTAAAATTCAGAAATTGAATTTTAAGTGTCTAGGGGACTTCGATTTCGGCCGAGAAAAATATTTACGTGCCCTTCTACGATCCAGGTGCTCAATTTCTTACTGGGTACTGGGAAACTGTTTTTTATTCATCTGTGAAATGTGAAATCATATTTCTTTGAGAAAAGGAAATGGTCTCAATCATTAATTTCATTCAAATTATTAATTTATTAAAATTGACACTTTTTGAACAAAAATGACACTTTTTGGAGAAAAGGTCTAACTTCAGAAAAACTGAACTACGGGGAAATTGTTTATTATTTATCTTTGATTTACAAAATAATTTTCCTTTGAAAAATTAAAATTGTCTCGAGGTCTAATTTCATCCCAAAAATTAGTTTTATTAAAAAATGGCACTTTTTGAACAGAAATTACATTTTTTTGAGTTTGGGACAAAAATGAAATTTTTTTAAAAAAAGGGCTTACTTCTCAAAAAGCCAGGCGACGAAAAATTGTTTATTATTCATCCCTGAAGTATAAGATACTTCTCCTTTGGAAAATTAAAATGGTCTCGAAATTTAATTTATTTGTTAATATATATTTGTTTAAAATTGTTGAACAATAAAAATATTATTTATAAATTAATTGTTATTGTTATTATTATTTTTTCTCATTCTTTTCTTTTCACATTTCCTTAAAAATTTGATTGTAACCAAATTTTCCACATAAAATATATTTGTTCTGAAATAATAATTGTCTTTTTGCAAATATTGCACTTTTTGAAGAGGTCGCAACCTAGATTCCTTATAATTTTACACAACATTTATTAACGAGATTCGAATTACACAATGAGAGAAAAAATTATATATATACAAATTTTTACCACCAGTAATACTTTAATAAACTTTTTAAAAGTATTGTTGAAGAAAGTCAGTACAAAAAAGATCGTCAATCGTTATACATGTTCTAAATATTAACTTATTAAAATTAAAATGAAACTATTCTATTTAATTACTAGTTAATAATTTTACTAGTAAAATTACTTTCATTTTTCTCGAATAAACGAAAAAATAAATTAAACAATTTCGAATATCATTAATTTGTTTGATTCTTAATTAAAAAAAATGGGAAGTATAAATATTTTTATTTTTTCGTTAATTATTTGTTATGTATTGACGGAAAAAGTGATTTTAAATTTGAATACAAAACAACCAATTTTTGTAAGTAGTGAAAAATTTCTCAGTTTTACGTTGGATCCAAAATGGATTTTTTCTGGTGATTTGACAGACAATTTTTTAAGGTGAGTCCTAAGGTAGAAAAATCTATTTACCTGCGACAATGAATGTTAAAATTTTATATTTAATTAATAAACTAATTAATAAAATAATTTTCCAATTTAATTACATTTTAGTGAAATGAACAATTTTTTTAGTAAAACTCGTATTAAATACTTTTTAAATTTAATTACTTTTTAATTAAATAAATTTTAAATTCAATAATTTTTGGATCAAAAAATTTGAGTTTCATAATTTTTTTGGTAAACGATAATTTTTCCATTTATTTTTTGATCTAATAATGATTAGTTTCTTTAATTAAATAACTCTTTATTTTAATTATTACATGATCGACTAATTTTTGAAAGTTATTGTTTTTTAATCAGATATAATTAAACTTTTATTTTAATTATTTATTTAATTAACTAATTAGTCAGTTAATTAATTACTCAGTTAATTTACACATTAATTAGTTAATTTATTAATCAGTTAATTAATACATTAGTTAGTTAATTAATTATCCAGTTAATTAGTAAATTAGTTAATTAATTAGTTAATTAATTAATTAATTAATTAGTTTATTAATTATTTCATTAATTAGTTAGTTAATTAAATAGTAAATTATTGTTTAATCAGATAATAACATTTTTCAATTTATTTCCTTTATCAATTAATTAGTTCAAATTTGGAAAGAAGTATTAACATAGGAAAAGCATTTTCACCTGCTTATGTTCGTTTTGCTGGACCAATAAGTAATTCTTTTACTTTTGAAAAAGAAAAATTTCTCCTTAACAATGAAACTAATTCCGATTATGACCTTAATGGTGAGTATTATACTAAATTGACAATTTATTGAAACAAAGAATTAATAAAAAATTACCTGACATTAAAATATTTTAGTTAAAATTTTGTTAAATTATTTTATCCATCCGAAAATTTTGAGTTTTTAAAATTGTTTTTTCTTATTGTTAATTATAATAATCGAATCAAATATTTCCATATATACACAGAAAAAATTTTGAATGCAATTAATCGGTGGGCAGAAAAATCGGGTGTAAATTTAATCACCTGCATTGGACAATCAAATGAAAATATTGATAATGCATTAAAAACAAGGAATTTAGTTGCACTCAGTAATCAGATGGGTTACAATACAAGTTGGCAGCTTGGATATGGTAAAAAAATATTTTTCTAAAAATGCTTTTTTCATAAGTAGAAAAAAAATATTTTTCTTTTTTAAACATTTTAGAAACTTTTATAACTTATACCTTTAGTTGTTGATCTCCTTCCCATCATCTCCAAAAGCATTAATCACTTTTCCTTCTTCACTCTTTTCCTGTAAAAAAAATTATCATAAATAATAAGTTAATAAAAAACAATCAAAAATTATTATATAAATAACTAATTACAATAGATAAATAAATTGATAATACTAAGATATTAAATAAATTTATTACCTATATACAATAAATAAACAATATTAAATTAACTACTATTAGTAGTTATATCATTATTATAAAAAACAGTTGCTTTAAATTTTTGCAATCCAAATAAATTAATTTAATAAATATAAATAAAAAATAAATTAAATGAATTATTTAAAAAATTGTATTAATTAAAAATATTAACGTTTAAAAATTGAATACAGAATGTCAATCGAGATGTAATATGCGTGCAGAAAAATTGGGACAAAAAATCAAATATTTACGAAAATTGCTCAATGCATTTCCAAGATATTCAAGTAGTCTCATTGTTGGACCCGATGTGATTGCATTCAAAACTAATGAAGAAAAACAATATTTACTCGATTATTTCAATTCCATTGGATCTGCACTTTCCGCAATAACTTGGCATCCGTAAGTGCACATTTTTATTTTCAAATAATTTTAATGTTTCACATTAGCAAAATTTATAAAATTAATTTTTTTTTATTAAATTCTAGTAATTAATTTATCTTCTTTAAATTATATTTCAGAAATTTCGATCAAGTTTCTTTCAATAATAACAAAGTGATAATTCGTGATGAAAATCTTTTCACTGAAAAGGCGAATCTTGAAAAAGCAGCTGGAGAAATAATATTTAAAAAACCCTTATGGATAGGTGATATTTCATTGAAAATTTATTTAAATAAACAAATTATATTATTAATATTAATAAATATTACCTTTTAATAATTAAAAACCAGTAAAAAACTTATAAAATCAATTATTTATTAACAAAAACAATAGAAATATTAATTTTAGAGTTATTACATGATTTTACAAATTTGAATTTCCCACTAAGTGACGCAATAGATCATGCGCAGTGCTGTGGCGTGAATTTCAAATTTTAATAAATTTTTTCTAGAAAAATAGACAATAATTCTTGTAGTTTTAGTACAAAAAAGAATTGCACAAACTACAAATACTTAAAAAGTCAAAAAAAAAATTGTAAAAAAAGCATAATCAAATCAAATTTATATGAAAATAAAAAATTCCAGCCGAATCAAAAGAAGAGAAGTGCAAAAAACAATTTATCGGTGCACTCGTGTGGACTAGAAGACTTGGAAATTCTGCAAAAATTGGCGCTCAAGTTGTTATGAGACAGCCCGAAAATTCGAATCTATTCAAACCTACTCCGGTAATTTATTGTATAACAATAAGAAAAGCAATAAAAATAACTATAATAAAAACTATAAAACTTACTATAACAAAAACAATAAAACTAACACTAACAATAACAATAAAAATAACAATAACAAAAACCATAAAAATAACAGTAACAAAAACAATAAAACGAACAATAACCATAAAAATAACAGTAACAATGAAAATAACGAAAATAGTAATAATAAAAATAATTATATTAATGATAAAAATTTGTATTATTATAATTATCATTATTTATTATTTTTATTGTTATCATTACATATTAAATTTTAACAGGACTTCTGGGTCTCGTTATTGCACAAGAATTTGGTTGGTTCCGAAGTTTTAGATATAAATGTTGAATTTGGAAACGAGACTCACATTCATTTCTTCTGCCAATGCACAAAACCTTCGTTAAAATACAAAAAAGGATCTCTCACAATTTTTGGTATTAATTTAACACCAAATCCAATAATAGCAAAATTAAAAGATTTCAAAATCAAGGAAGTGGACGAATATATTCTCTTACCAGGATTTGACAATTCAAATCGAATGTTCGCTGAGTACGTTTCCTAATATATAATATTATTTTTGTCTTCTTTTTACTTAATTTCAATTTTAATTAAAAAAACACAAAAATTAAATGTAAAAGAATGTAAAAATAAGTAAAAATTAAATATTATAATAAAAATAACAAAAACTTACAGGTCCACACTTTTGAATAATAAACTTCTGACATTAAACAACGGGCATAAAATACCACATTTTGCACCAATTGTCAAAAAAGATGATAAAAATGTACCTATTATTCTTCCATCTGGAGGAATTGGTTTTTGGGTGATTCCAAATTTAAAGGTATTGTTGAAAATTTATTATTTGTTTTTGAAATCGAAATTTGAAAGAACTGCTGTTTTTTAAACAGAAATGTACAAAGAAAATTGCTCTTTTTAAACAAAAATTAAAAAAAAATACAAATGTTGAACGGAGTTTAAAAACTGTTGTTATTAAGTTATTTTTAAACAAAAAGTAAAACAAGCATTAGTGTCATTTTTAAGAAAAGGGTGTAAACAGCAGAGAAAAATAAGCGAAGAACATAAAAATATAACTAATTTTTTCCAACAGTTCAAGGTTTGTGGATTTCATGAGGAAACTATCAAAAACCGTTTACGAAGAGACACGAAAATAGAAAATTCATCAGAAAATATCACACCAACATCACGTAAACGTGTACGAGATATTTTCAGAACACTAGAAAGCAACACGAACACTATTCAAAATCAAAATCCATCACCCTCAACATTAAAATTGACACCAATAATTATTCCCACTGTACTTTCTCCAAATGATCAACTAAAGCAAAAATTAGCCATAGCAAGAATTAAATTACGTACGATTTTTCAAGATCTACAAAATTCCATCAAACATCATCGACCACTTGCTGTAAAACGCGAAACAGTTATTAACGGAGAAACAACCCCATTGACAAAATTCAAACAGATCCAACAGAATCAACAAGTTCGAAATGCGGAAATCGTTCGCAAAATTCGCGAGAGCATTAAACAATTAGAAATTTCGGATACACTGAAAAATACACTTGGCGAGAGAAAATTGAAACAATTCATTGATAAGTCAGATGAGGAATTGGAGAAATTGAGAAGTAATTTGCGAAAACGACAGGAGAAATTTGTGGAAAATTATAGAACGAGGTCTGGGGATTTTTCCCAAAAGTTATTGAATGATGATTTTAAGAGTAGGGTTTCGAAGATTGTGGGAGTTTTGCAGGAGAAGGAGAGGGGTAATTCTCACAAAAAGCGCGAGACTGAAGAAGATGCTGGAGGAGAAGAGGTTGAAAAAGATGACGCTAAACGAGAAGATGCTGCAAAATATGATGATGAACAAGCAAATTCTAAACAATATGGAACTAAAGGAAAAGATGCTGAACAAGAAGATGTTGTACAAAAAGATGCTAATCAAGAAGATGCTGCACACAAGTATGCTAAACAATATGGTACTAAACAAAAATATGCTGAACAAGATGATGCTGTTGCACAAAAAGATGCTAAACAATATGGTACTAAACAAAAATATGCTAAACAATATGGTACTAAACAAAAAAATGCTGAACGATATGTTACTAAACAAATAGATGTTGAACAAGATGATACTGAACCAGAAGATGCTAAACGAGAAGGTACCAAACAAAGAAAAGTAAAGCGACATAGTGCTGAACAAGAAGATGTAAAACAAGGTGACACTGAACGAGGTGATGTTAAACAAAAAAATATTAAAGAAGATGCTTTTGAACAAGATGATTCTACACAAAAAAATGCTGAACCAAAAGAAGTTAAAGAAGATTATACTAATCAAAAAGATGCTGGAAATGATGATGATGAACCAAAAGATGCTAAACAAGATGGTGTAAAACAGAAAGATGCTATACAAGAAGATGCTAACCAAAAGGATGCTGATCAACAAGATGCTACACGGAAAGATGCTAGACAAGAAGATGCTACACAAAAAGATGCTAAAGAAGAAGATGCTAAAATAACTAAAATCAAACGAAATAGTCAACAAGATAAGTCTAAGCAGTATAAACCGAAAATAGATAAATTTCAACAAAATGTACCCGAACAAGAAGGACCTCATCAAAGTGGACCCGAAGAAGACGGACCAGAACAAAGCGAAGTTAAACAAAACGAACCTGAACAAAATGCTCCAGAACAAGCTGAACTAACCGAAGATGACGAATTACTTTCCACTTTCACATCATTCTTCAAAAATTTCTTGCATCCAACAGAAGAACAAACAGACCCTGAGGATACAACATCAAATGACGAATATTCATCCGAAGAAGACGAAAACTGGAACCACAGTTTCGTTGCTGCTTCTACTACTACTGCTGATGCTACTGATGATAATAAAAATTATGATGATATTAATAATAAAAATAATAACAATTATGATAATATTGATAATAATAATGGTGATGCTGATGATTATAATGACGATACAACACAAAAATACTTCCGCAAAAGAAGAGACACCGAAAACGACGAAACTGATTACAAATCCTCCAAAAGTCACAAAAAAGTAAAAGAAAATTACAATGACAATGAATCCAATTACTACAATGCTGAAAATGATAATGATGATGATATGAAATATTTCAATACCAAGAGACGAAAAAATAAAAATGACGATGATGATCTAGACGAGACGTACTCTCCGAATTACCACCAATTCACCAATTTTCGACAGCAGTGGCCAAATTATTGGAACTATCGTCCATTAATTTATTACGATTATTATGCTCCGTACGGAAATTATCATAATTACTATCCAACTGGTATGCCAAGTTACAGTGCTCATTTTGACTATGGAAATTCTGTTCCCTACCATTATTATCAACAACCATTTGTACCATTACTTCGACGACGTCGTCGTCAGATTGATGATAATGATAATGATATTAAAACCACTGACAAAGGTCCAATTGACAACTCAAAACTGATTAATAGTAGAGTTTTTAATAAACAGCATGAGGTTAATAATAACGAGCAGCAGTTTTATGAACATCAGAAGTTTAAAAAGCAGCAAGAGCTTAAAGAACAGCAAGAAATTAATAAACAGCAAGAGATTAAAAACCAGCAAGAGGTTAATAATCAGAAAGATGTTAAAAAACAGCAAGATGAGGTTAACAATCAGAAAGAGATTGAAAATCAGCAAAATGAGGTTAACAATCAGAAAGAGATTGACAATCAGCAAGATGATAATAATCAGAAAGAGGTTAAAAAACAGCAAGAGGTTTATAATCAGCAACAGTTTACTAACCAGAATCAGTTTACTGAACAGAAACAATTTCCAAATCCAAACCAAATACCCGATCATACTACACTGATCACAACAATAATAATTAATTCCGATAATGGAGAAAATTCTGAACTTGAAATTCAAGAAGACACCAGTGATGAAGAAATAAAAAATTCATCAACAGTGAATGAGGAAATCCTCTCTAATGACAATGACGACATTGGGCAACAAAATTTGAAATCATTGATGAGTATTGAGAAAATTTATGATAAATTTGTACCATTAACGGAACACAGAGTGCACAGTCGGAAAATGACGTTCGATGATAATGATAAAAATTGATTCTACTTTATTTCAAGACGTGCCAAAAAAAAAATAATTGGAAACATCTTTAGTTATTTTTCGAATATAAGACATTTCGTGTAATTATTATGCTTACTGTTTTATTATAATTAGAATATTTATTGTCATAATAATAATATTAATAAAAATAATGTAGGACTACGAATTAATATGCAATAAATAAAAATATTATTTTTAAGTCTCTTTGTTGGAAAAAAATTTAAAAATTGCAGAATGAGCTCAATATTACCCCTTTGTATTGGGACACTATTGACCCATGATGTATATTATTTCAATATTTGGGACATTAAATTACGTTTCGTTTGCATGGCAAATCGAAGGTTGTTTTCAAAGTGTATATTATAATGCCACGAGTTGTAATTATGATTAGTGAGTGAAGGGGGGTCAAGTGATAACCCTTCAAAGCATTCAGCATCCCGGATAGGATATGCGGCCGTTCACCAGTTTCACCAAAGATTTCCATTTTCACGGTTAACATTCCCCCCACCCCCTTTCTATTATTTTTTGCCCAAAATCGCCAATTCTGATAATAATATTAAGAATTAATAATGATCATAAATTAAAATTATCATATGGACAATAATTAACATAATTAATAGTTACCATGAACAATAATTAACATAAATAATAATTACCTTAAACAATAATTAACATAAGTTATAATTTTTTAATACCATTACAATTATAATGACAATAATAATAGTTAATTATTCTTATACTAATTATTATTACTATTATATTATTCGATATTATTAATAATAATTATTATTAGATTATTATAATTGTAATAGTAATTAAAAATGATGATTATTATTATTAATTATCATTATTTTAACTTTAAAGTTTATTATTTACTTATTTGCCTTTCGAAATTTTATTTTCACAGATATTGCTAAAAAATTATGTCTCTATAGAATTAATTAATTAATTTAAATTTAATATATAATTATTATTTTATATAAAATTACTAAAATGAATAAATAATTATATAGTTGAGAAACAGATGTTTTTCTCACTTCTACATTAGAGGGAGAGAATTCCGGGATGACTTATTTAATCTATAAGTGTGTATGTCTTGTGAGTGTGCAATATATCAGTTTAACACTGACTTTGCCGAGAGATAAAAGATTTTCATTTTCGATAAAATTGATAATTTTCAACCATCTATTATATTAGAAAAGAAAAAATTTTTTTGAAAAATTTTCAAAATTTACTTTCTTTTGACATTTACTTTTCTGTTTTGTATCCAAGTATTTATGAAAAAAAAAAATGAAATATATACACTGAAAAAAATTTCGGTTATTTAAATAACTACTTGTTTATTATCAAATAAATATTTACTTGAAGTAAACAATTTTTATTTTTTTAATGTTAAATGGAATTTGCTTCAAATATTAAAATTATTGGTTCAAATACTGAAATTATTGGTTCAAATACAATAAATAATTAATTATAATGTATTATAATTATAATAAATTAAATTTAAAAAATTTTTTGATTAAAAAATTCTTAAAGAAATTATGAATGAATTTATTATAAACTAATAATTTATTTATTAAATTCTTCATTATAACGATAAATATTTATAAAAATAAGAAATAATAAAAAAAAAGATTATAATAATAACGATAATTTTTTTATTTTTAATTACCAACTTGATATTGTTTTAATAATTATGCAGGATGAATATGAAAAAATAATATCGCAAAAAAGATGTCACCAAGTTGTCCCCCAACTTCTGATAATGTATTAAGCCACGGCTTTTATCATAAAATAATCTCTATATTGATATTAAATCTATAAATTTCAGTTTTAAAATACACTATCATTTCTTTAATTTAATTAGGGGTTATCTGCATTTTTTTCTTTTTCAAAATTTATGTCGTCTTATGCTTCAATTTTATATACGTTTAAAATCAATATACTGGATTCCTCAAAGTATATATTTATTTTGTTAAATAAATAAGTTATTAAATTTATATTTTTTTTTATTTCTCAAAAGTCCCTATTCAAAATAAAATAAAATAAAATAATAATAATAAGTAAAACTTTGAGATGAACGATCATTCTGAATCCAATTTATAATTAAGACTATACCCCAAGTGCGAAAACCAACGCGGCCCAACACTGGCCCAGTATTGGCAAAGCTGGCATCGAGACTTGGCAGACAATATTGGCCCGACTTTGCGCCGACTCTTGTGGTGTTAACCGCGGTTGGACGTCGGCAGCCAGATCTCGGCAGACATTAATGGCCCAATATTGGCAGCCAGATCTCGGCAGACATTAATGGCCCATTATTGGCAGCTAGATCTCAGCAGACATTAATGGCCCAGTATTGGCTGCCATTACTCCCCCAGTGTAGACAAAATTAGAAAAAAATAAAAATAAATTTTTTTTTATTTAATTAACTAATTAATTTATAACATTTATACGGCTTATTTCCCTAAATTAAACGCAAACTTACAAATATTTGAAAAATTCTTACCTCTTGCGGGATCGATACCTGAACCTGACGCACCACAGCCTAACACTCTGACCACTCTGCTACTCTGACTTGAAGTCGAGGAAGCAAAAGGGTTCTTATAAGCTACACTACACTGGCCGATACTGTGCCATTATTGGGCCGAGCTACGTCCCAATTTTGGCAATTATAATTTGCCATCATAGATACAAAATGATAGACATTAATGTGCTATTCCTGGGCCAAGCTACGCCCCAATACTGGCAATTATAATTTGCCATCAAAGATACAAAATGTTTGCCATTAAAGTGCCACTAATGTGCCATTAATGGTCCGATCTTCGTGACATCACTGGCAATTGAATTTTGCCATTAAAGATTGATCAACTTTGCCAATATTGTGCCGTTATTGAGCCAAGCTACTCCCCAATACTGGTAATTATAATTTGCCATGAACGATACAAATTTTTTGCCATTAAAGTGCCATTAATGTGCCTTTAATGGGCCAATCTTCGTCACATCATTGGCAATTGAATTTAAAAAAATTTTAATATCAAAATTCATGGCATATTTTTAATATTTAATTATTATCTAAAAATTTGACTAGAATCCATTTTGAAATCAATTTTTACTAGAAAATTCTACAAGAATTTAATTATTTAAATGCAAAAATAAATAATTTATTGAATAACTAAATGTTTCTTAAAATTGAATTATGAGAATTAAATTTTAAAAAACATTCATTTATTCAATAAATTTTCTTAAGGAAATAATTTGCATCATTTTTATTTCTTAATTACAATTGCTTTAAGAAAAATTCAAAGATTTTTAAAAAATAAAGGAAAAAAATGTTTATAAATTCTATTTGTCAATTGCAAATATTAATTGAAAGTGAAATTGAAAATTTCTTAATTTTTAGATAATAAAGGAAAAATTTTACTCAAAAAAAGGTTTCTGTTACATTTATTTACGAATTTCTTTAATTGTAAAATTATTTGAAAACATTAATAACTTCTTTTTTAAATTAATACTTAATTAAACATTTTCAAAAAAATTAATTCTTTAAAATTGACAGTTAAAAATATAGAAAATTCAAAGTTTCAAATATTTTAATTTGAATCCTTTTCAAGCTTATTCAATTATTTAAATACAAAATAAATAATTTATTGAATAACTGAATGTTTCTTAAAATTAAATTCTTATAAAAAATTTTACCAAATTAAAATGCCATTAATGTACCTTTAATGGGCCGATCTTCGTCACATTACTGTTAATTGTCTTTTGCCATTAAAGATTGATCAACTTTGCCGTGAATGTGCCGTTATTGGGCCAAGCTACGCCCCAATACTGGCAATTATAATTTGCCATCAAAGATACAAAATGTTTGCCATTAAAGTGCCACTAATGTGCCATTAATGGTCCGATCTTCGTGACATCACTGGCAATTGAATTTTGCCATTAAAGATTGATCAACTTTGCCAATATTGTGCCGTTATTGAGCCAAGCTACTCCCCAATACTGGTAATTATAATTTGCCATGAACGATACAAATTTTTTGCCATTAAAGTGCCAATAATGAGCCATTACTGGGCCGATGGTCGGCGCATCACTGGCAATTGTCTTTTGCCATTAAACATTGATAAACTTTGCCATGAATGTGCTATTATTGGGCCGAGAGCTGGCCGAGTCTTAAAAAATTTGAAATTGTGATCATCAGCGCCATCATTGGCCCAGTAATGGGACGTTTTGGACACCAATAATGGCCCAGTAACTACTGCCAATTCTCGGCAGACATTACTGCACCAATGATGGGCCGTTTTTGCAGTCTTGGCATTTCGCACTTGGGACCGAGTGATAAAGTCAAAAATACTAATAATAATAATAATATATATATAGGTATATTTATATTATTATTATTATTATTATTTTTTTATTGTATTATATTATTTTATTATTGATATTATTTAAAAATATATATTATATATATAAATAATAATTTATTTACTTATTTATTTATAGACTGTTACAGAATAATAATACGACAATATTATTGTTACATTTACTAAACAATAAAATAAATAAATTATATAATAATGGAAAAAGAAATGAAAAGTTATTTACTATTTTTAGGGCAATGTTTGGTCTGAGCGATTAGAATTGTTTTTCTTTTGCAATATACAATAATTGTTACTTCACGGACAATTGATCATTGTTAATTGGTCTCTCAATTAATCGTCTGCCGAGATTTCGCATTGATCTTTTGTAATACACATATACCCCACATAGTTTGTTTACGCACATATATATACAATATATTATTAATCACGAGGCGAAAAACATGATCACGAAAAAAGTAATTACTTAATCTCTTCTCTTTCATCTTATTTTCATAAAACAATTCTTTTTTTCTTTGGTTTTAGAAAAGAAATAAACAATGTTCTTTAAATCTATATGAGATAAAAATAATCCCAAAGGAGGCAAAAATGACCTATTTTTAACACTAGAGAATAAAATAAGAATTTTTTAAATTCAAGAGAATATATTTTTAAAATTTATAAAGATGTATGAAAAGAAAGTAAAATTACTATTCTATACAAGTTAAAGAAAAAGATGTCCATTTTATTTCCCAGGGTTGAAAATGTTCACTTTACTTCCTATGGTGACAATAGTTTATTCTACACTCCAGAGTTGAGAAAATTATTACTCCATTGAGCTAGAAATTATGATTTTACTCCCTAGGTTCAAAAGAGTTTAAATTCTATAATTCAGTTTAGAAAAATATTCCATTAGCCTAAAGATAATCACTTTACGCCCTAGGGTCAAAAAAGACTACTTTGATTCCTAATGTTATGAAATATATCATACCTTAAAGTGAAGATTATTATTTTTCTCCCTAGGGTCAAAAGAGTGTATTTTATACCTTAGAGTTAAGAAAAATATTATTCAATGAGCGAAAAAACTAACATTTTACTCCTTAGGCTCAAAAAAATAAATTTTATACAATCGCACGGAAAAACCTTTGAGAAGTCTGTCTTCCCACTGTCACAAAATTTCGCTTCTCACTGCATGGAAAGTCTGATCGCCCGCCACTGGGTGCGTAGCATTACCGTTTTCGATAGACAAACTTCCCAAAAAGCTTAGAAAATTACAACTGGGTACGTTGGTCACCCAGTTTGGGAGTGCAGATGAACAAGTTTAGTGGTGGCGCTGACGCATAAGTTTCGGGTGAGCAGACTGCTTAAAGGTTTTTCCGTGCGAGTAAAGAAAAATATCCCATAAGACTAAAAATTACCATTTTACTCCCTAGTGTTGAAAGGCCATTTTTGACTCTAAAGTTGAAAGAATTATTATTCTTTAGGGTTAAACATTATTATTTCAATCTCTAGCTTGAAAAAAGACTATTATGAACCCCAAAGTTACGAAATATATCATACCTTAAGGGGGGAAACCACATTAGGTGGCTTATTTTTAAGGATTTTTAAAAATTTTTTTTGGGGGGGAAATATAAATTAAAATTCAATTACATTTAGGCATCTTTTTATTAGTGTTTTGAACAATGTTTATAAATTCTTTTGATTTATTTTAACAAGAAATAAGGCAGATATGCTGTCGTAACCACTGATGGTCCTGATATTTTTTCTCGACTTGCGTGACGTGTAGCAATTTTTATTTTTAACTAAAATTTTAAAAAAAAATTTCTTACATTCTTAACTTATTTTCTAAGAATATGAACCTCATTTTAAGTAAAAATAATAAACATCCTTAAAATCGTGATATCACCTTAAATGGTGGTTCATATTCTTTGTAATTTTATAAAGAATAAAACTTCCAAATCTCATTATAATCGGTAAATATTTGTTTAAGTTAGACTGCACGCAATCATAAAAAATGTGATTTTGAGAAAAACGCATTTAAAGTTTCAATTTATTTTTTTTTGGTCAGCAGAATTTTTTTTAAAGTCACAAAGAGTCATATAATAATAGAAAAAATAATAAAAAATTTCTAAATATATATATATACTTTAAGAAAATGAAAAAAATAAAAAATAAATTTTTTGAAAGTTACAATTAGGTTTCCCCCCTTAAAACGAATGGCAATTATTTTTCTCCCTAGTGTTAAAATAATATATTGTGCAACACCTGTTTACCGAAAAAAGTAATTTTTATACTTTTCTAATCAATAAATATAGTTTTATGTTGATTATAGTGTATATTATACTGTTTACAGAAAAGTATGCAGGAAAGTACATTTTTCTATACAGTGTGCGGAAAAGTAATCAAAAGTGTGCAAAAATTGACCACTTTGTGCTGCATTTATGTTAAAGAAAAGTAGCTCTTTTCCAGCAGGTGTTGCACAAAAAAAATTTTCTAAGATTAAAAAATAATTTACTTCACAATTTTTTTTCCTTTTCACTAAAAAAAATAGAAAAATATTACTATTTAACTCTGCCTAGGGTTGAAACAATTTACTTTTTACCCTAGAGTTAGAATAATTATTGTGAAAGATGTTTTGCAATTAAAAAATAATTTTCTTTATTTAAAATATAATTGTAAACAGTTAATTAAAAGGCACTTAAACACCTGTGACTTTTATATTACACGGAAAAACCTTTGAGAAGTCTGCCTTCCCACTGTCACAAAATTTCGCTTCTCACTGCATGGAAAGTCTGATCGCCCGCCACTGGGTGCGTAGCATTACCGTTTTCGATAGACAAACTTCCCAAAAAGTTTAGAAAATTACAACTGGGTACGTTGGCAACCCAGTTTGGGAGTGCAGATGAACAAGTTTAGTGGTGGCGCTGACGCATAAGTTTCGGGTGAGCAGACTGCTTAAAGGTTTTTCCGTGTATATCGTAAGAAAAAAATGATTACATCGACTAAATTTTCTGATCACGATTACATGTCAAAATCAAATCGCGTGTGTGTGTGTGTACATTGTATAAGAAATAAAAATTGATTTAAAAACAATTGACAATATTTAACAGGTTGATAATTGATCTGAGATTTTTAAATTCTGATAAAATAATTATCAATTTTTCGATATTACTGATAGCTTACTTGCAATTAATTCTTATTATTAAGATATTATTATATTTATGTTAAATTTTCTAAATTACGTTATTTTTAATTTATGTAAATAATTTTGAGTTTTATTAATTTTTTAACAATAGGCTGTAAAATATCCTTTTTTTTAAACTAGAGAGCAAAATAATAAAATTAAACCCTAAGAAATAGTGATTTTCTCAACTTTAGAATGAAAAATGGTCTTTTTCAACACTAGGGAGTAAAATGGTCAATATCATTCCTATGGAATATTTTTCTTTACTCTATTGTATAAAATATATCTTTTCTAACCTTTAATGATCTTTTTCAACACTAGGGGGTAAAATGATAATTTAGCCCTTTGGAATATTTTTCTTTACTCCATTGTATAAAATAAATCTTTAAGAGCCCAGGGTGTAAAATGAGTAAAAATTCCTGGCCTGAAGTCACTGAAGTGTAACAGCAAATGTGACGTGTCGCGAAGAAAAGCACCTAAGAAGCAAAAAACCGATTTTCGGATTATGATTGTTTTAGATAAATTAAAGATTACTTTTTAACTATCTGAACTCAAAATTAATTTTTGTCAAATACTTATCTGAAATACTTTCGTAATAATGATTTACAAAACAGAAATTCGTGCTAAGAGTTGATTTTCTCTTTCCTTTTTTCCTCCACTTGTAAAATTTTCGATATGCTTCTTAGGTGCTTTTCTTCGCGACGAGTCACAAATTTTGAGCTTTACTGTATTTACTTGTTAATACATGAAAATGAAACATAATTATGAGATAATTAAATGCCTTGAAGAATTTTTCAAAAAAATTAAATTTCACTTAGTTATAAACTATTGAAGTATTCTGCAGTGTTTTATTAAAAAATTAATATCTCGGAACAGAATAAACGAATCGTTATAAAATTTGGTATAAATACTCTGAAAATAATATAGTTTCAAATGAAACAATTAACAAATTAAATTGTTTAATTTTTATAATTGTTATTGCAAATTTAATTGTTTATTTGTAAAATAAACAATGTTCTTAACGTCGTAGGACTATTAAATTTTATTACTCCCCAAAAATAATAAGCACTTTTTTAACACCAGTGTTACTCTAGGGAGTAAAATAGCTTCTTTATCCCTATAAGGAATAATGTTTAATGTTAATATTGGCTGATTCTATTTCAATTCATGCAGGGAGAATAGGTTAAAAATTCTAAATCAAGTTAAAGGTAATTTTTCTTGTTCTTTAGGACAAATAAAGAGACACGTATTTTTTTATTTAGCAAAAGAAAATTTTTTAGCTGAGTTATGAGTGTTTGAAAATTTTAGGACATATCGTGATTTTATAGTTAAATAGCTGACAAATTATTTTCAAATCATTCTACTTTTTGCAAAAATAAATATTTTTCCATTTTTTTTTCTTGATTTTAGTAGTGTTTTTGATACTTTTTCTTTGCAAACTTGAAAATTTTAAAAATTTTAAAAATTAACAAAATGGCGGCCATTTTTGATAAATCAAACATCATTTTTTATTTTTGTTAAAATTTTTGTGTGATTACTAGATGAAAAAAGGAACTTTTTTCAAAAGGTTTCATGTCCGCTAAAACTGTTTAGAAGTCGCTATAATTTTTTTCAGAAAATAACAAATCTCATTATTTTCTCTCTAAATCTGAATCAGTGAAATTCCACTGAAAATCAGTGAAATTTGACTGAAAATCAGTGACTCTATTCTCGCGATTTGAATCAGTGGAATTTCACTGAAAATCAGTTAAAAATAACTGAAATTTCAGTAATTTTCCATTGATTCGCTAATTAAAAAACTACTGAAAATTTCTGTCACACATATTGAAAATTTCAGTTAATTTTTAATTGGCCAATCAGTGAAAAATGACAGAAATTTTAATCACTTTTAACTGATCTTCAGTGAAATTTCACTGATTCAAATCGCGAGAATAGACAATAGAGTCACTGATGGTTCTCAGTCAAATTTCACTGATTCAGTTTTGGAGAGTTGATACGAGTAATGTATCGGTATATAATATATATTTATTGCATGTTTATATGTTTTTCGATGATTAGTAGTATTTTTGGTACTTTTTATTTGCAAACTTGAAAATTTTGAAAATTAACAAAATAGCGACCGTTAAATTTTTTTAGTCGCCATTTTTAATTACAAAATTTTAACCAAATATTCTAACTCAGAGACCCCAAAAACCTCCAAATAAATATTTTTATTCAATTATTTTTCGTGTTTTTAGTTTTCGATTTTTTGAAAAATGGCCACCATTTTGTTAATTTTCAAAATTTTCAAGTTTGCAAATAAAAAGTAGGTACCAAAAACACTACTAATCATCGAAAAACATGAACATGCAAAATATATATATGCCGATACATTACTCAAAATAATGAGAGTTGTTATTTTCTGAAAAAAATTATAGCGACTTCCAAACAGTTTTGGCGGACATGAAACCTTTTAAAATTAGTTCCTTTTTTCATCTAGTAATCACACAAAAATTTTAAGAAAAATAAAGAATGATATTTTTAGAAAAATTGACTTTTTTGATTTTTCGAAAAATGGCCGCCATTTTGTTAATTTTCAAAAGTTTTCAAATTTTTAAGTTTGCAAAGAAAAAGTATCAAAAACACTACTAAAATCAAGAAAAAAAATTGAAAAATATTTATTTTTGCAAAAATTAGAAAGATTTGAAAATAATTTGTTAGCTGTTTAGCTATAAAATCACGACATGTCCTAAAATTTTCAAACACTCATAACTCAGCTAAAAATTTTTTTTTCGACAAATAAAAAATACGTTTCTCTTTATTTGTCCTAAAGAACAAGAAAAATTACCTTTAACTTGATTTAGAATTTTTAACCTACTCGCCCTGCATGAATTGAGATAGAATCAGCCAATATTAACATTAAAAATATTCGAATACTACATAATGTATAAAATACAATAAAATATAAAAAATTAAATTCAATTTGGAAAAGTTTCAACTACCAAAAAGTAAAATATTTATCGAAAGAAAAAATACTATTTTCTTTTCCATAAGAAAGAAAAGATCCTGAAAAAAAATGTTTTTCGAGAAAATTTCTAATTTTTCGCTAAAGAAGAATTTTTAAATAAAAATACTCATTTATTAAAAAAATTCCTTCTATTTATTTATTTCTAATCTTTCTTTTCTGCTGAGATGAAAAATATTCGAGATTTATCTTTCTCAAGACAGAGAAATTGAAAATAGTTTTTTTTATCAAGAAAAAAATAAGAAAAAAAGCGTTATGTTATCAGTAAACCAAATTCATTGATTTGAATCGTGTTCAAATTTATCCACAGTGTCGAGAATAAAAGAGACCACCACCCTCCTGTCAATAAATGTATCTCTATATACATTTTTTCCCCATTTAAAAAGAAAAAAATGTTATCTTTTTGGCTTCTTGAAGAATTCATCATTAAGTAAACTACCTACACACATTAACATATTTAATATTGTAAACTTTGCAGTTAAAGCCGTCAAGATTAGATTATCGTTTAAACCGTTTCTCCCTCTCTTTTTCCTTCTTCTTTAGTTTTGCGGCCTTTCAAAACCGAAACTTCTCAAGACACATTTAGTTTAGTGTCGGTACAGTGAGCAGGCAGTTGTACGCGCACTATAATTTTACTTGTAATTTTTTTCTTAATTTAATGCACTTTTGTTTTTTTCTCCCCCGGATTCTTTCCAATGAAAACGAAATTTAATTTTGTGCAAAAATAATTATTTTTACGCGAGTGAAGAAGGAAACAAGGCGAATAGAAAAAAGGATAACCTCGTGTCAATGGATTAAAATAAACTATCAATATTAAAAAAAAAAATTGTCGAAAAATTTTTTTTTGAATTTATTTATTCATACTTTAAAAAAATGCGTTTCGACGATCACTTCTTTTCCATGCTTGGTGAGTTGATTTTTTTTCAAATTCTTTCTCGCATACTCTTTGAAATTATTTACTTATTATTAAATCCTAAATATCTTAATGCTCTAGGGAGTAAAATAGCTTATTTTTTAACAGTTATCATAAATTAATACTCTAGGTAATAAAGTAGCTCATTTTTTAAAAGTTATTATAAATTAATACTCTAGAGAATAAAGTAGCTTTTTTAACAGTTATTTAAAATTAATACCCTGAGGAATAAAATAGCTTATTTTTTAACAAGTATTTCCAATCATTACACTATGGAATAAAACACCTATTTCTTAATAAGTATTTTTAATTAATACACTAGGGAATAAAATATCTTATTTTTCAATAATTATTTCCAATTATTATTTCTTCATATTAATATTACTTATATTATTAATTTTTCATTATTTTTATTATTTACATTTTTTTTATTTATCATTTTTGCAATTTACTTTTTTAAAATTTTTTACACCTCTTATTTACCTTTATTTATTTGTTTATTTAAAGCTGTGAATGGCTGTGAATGGCTTTTAACATTTTTTATGCTATAAAAATAAAAATTTATAATTTTTCCAATTCTTAAAATCTATTTTCTATTTTTAATTTAGAGTCATCATTAATCAAGACTGATCAATTTAGAAAAAAATAATAAATAATTGTACAATACAAAAATGTAATAATTTACAATAAAAATTGTAAAAAGAAAAAATAAATAAACAAATAATTTTTTTTTGTTTTTTGCTAAATAAAATATAAGTCAATTTTTTTTGTTGCTATTATTGTTCTTTGTTTTTGTTATTACTATTACATAATTAATTATTATTATTGTTATTGTTATTAAAGTTTATTAATATTTATTATGTAAGTTTCATGAAATTTCCATTCATTTAATGATACGAAAAGTTAATTAAATTGTGAACCCCGATAAAGTTAATTAATGTGTATAATAATTTAAAAAGAAGAATTAAAATGATCAATATAATTATTAAAAATACTTGCAACAATAAATAATTTAAAAATTTAAAAAAGGCAAAAAATAAAAAATAATTTCAATAATAAATAAATAATTAATAACCTAATAAAAATGCAATTAAAAATTATTTATTTATCAAAATAAGAAATAAGAAAGTAAATAAAAAAAATGTTTAATAAAATTTTTTCCAGGAATATTTATTTTTCATATTGTACAGTTTGATAAAGAAAATTAGGTAAATGGAAAAATAAAATATATAAAAAAATGTTTAAATTTAACAAACTATAATTACGGAAATTAGTTAAACAATAAATTATAAATTAAAAATAAAGTAAAATATGAAAAAAAAAATTTTGTTAGTTAGCAAGTGAAAAATAAGAAAATGCAAATTTGTCAATAAAAAATCTGCCCGCCCTTCGGGCAGACACATTCTCATCCGCGCTTCGCGCGGAGGGCTCGCTTCGCTCGCAAGTTTCAGCGCATTTTGAAAAAATTTTCGAATTTTGGTCGTCGCGCTGCGCGCTCCGAGGATTTTTGCGCGCTTCGCCAGCAAATAGCTCGCTTCGCTCGCAGTTGTCCTAGACCGATATGCATTATTTGCGTTCTTTATTCTGTTTCCTATATACGTTTCCTGAAACCATTTTTTTTCTTAAAGTTACTACGACTTTAAGGATTACATTCTCATCACATATTTTTGTTTGCTGATGATTGCCAGATTAAGTGAACTTAATGCAAATTTTTGTTCTTGCTGTTGGAAAATATGAAAATATTTTTAATCACTAATTATCTTTGCAGAAAAATGACTTGCTTAAGAAGCTACAATATTTTAAAAATACAAGTATCAAGTTTTTGCGTACGTGATTTGAAGTGCTAGTTGCAAAAAAGGGGACAAACGCAAGGCTTGGATGGGATACTGCCAGTCGGGTAGCAGTGACAAGCCTTGAGCCGCTTACTGCTACCTGACTGGTATTATCCTTTTCAACAACGCGTTCGTCACCTTATTGCAGCCAGCACTTCTTTTCTAAATAACAATTATTTGTTTAAACTGTTGCTAAAATTGATAAAATCATAAAATATCTTCATGTTTTTTTGCCCAACTTCAAGAAAAAAACTACTAAGTACATTTTCTATAAGTTTAATTGCAATTAGAAGGGTACAATATATAAATAATTCAAATTGTTTATAAAATTGTTTTTTTTGAGTTATTAATTTTTTTTAACTGTTGTAATATTTTGTTAATGCAAAAAATGGTTAAAAGACTTATTTTGTTTTGTTGTGAACTACAGACATTTATAAAAGATTTAATATTTTAGAAAATCAATAAAAAAATTTTAACACAGTTGAGCTGGTCTGGCCCAAAAACTTAAAAAAAATAAAAATAAATAAGTTTTTATGAAAAAATCTTATAAAAAAAAGTTGTTTGTATTTTCCTAATCTAAAAGAATATAAAGTTAATAGCTTTGAAATGTGAAAAAATTGAATTTTCAAAATTTTGAAACTAGTGTAGTTTTTGTAGTTTTCAACGAAAATGCTGTGTTGAATTTAAAAACGATCCGATAAGTTTTTAAAGAGTTATCGTGGGAACAACATTTTGGTCTACAGACGGACATACATACATACATATATACATACATACATACAAACAGACGTATTCGCCAGACCATGTTTTTCGGGTTCAGGGGACCCCAAAACGTCGAGATTTCATGAAATTAGCAAAAGTCAATTTTCGACCAAAACTAATACTTTCTCATGTGATGAGAATGTAAAAAAATGGAATAATGCGAATAAATAAATTAGCAATTAAATAATAGTAAATATTTAATTATTAATAACAAAGAGAAGAGTAATAATGTAGAAAATAATGAATAAAAACTAGTAAATAATAAATTAATAACGAAGAGTAAAACAATAATAAATAAATACTAGTAAATAATATATTATTAACAACAAATAGTAAATTAATAATATAAAAATAATAAATAAGCAAATCATAATAATAAATAGTAATAAATAAAAATATAATAATAAATTCCTAATAGTTAATAATAAATTGAGAAAAAACAATAATAGACGAACTAAAAAATAAAATTTATAAACAAAAATGAATTAAAATCATTTTAAAAATGCATTCTTGCAAAATTATTTATTCTCTACATACAATAAAAGATTAAAAATAAAGAAAATTCAGAATCATAGAAAAGATTGTAAATATCTTTTGTTCTTTGCAATAATATATATATATATAATTCAAGTTCGAAAAGAACAAAAAAAAATCGGTAACGAAGGAAAAATTCAAAATTTAAAAATAAAAAAAAACTTATTCTATAAATAAATGTATACCTATACACAAACATATTATGTTTTTTCAAATTATAAAGAAGGTTAGGTAATAAAAAACAAACAATTTTTTTATCACTCATCAAGTACAATCAGATGTAAATTTACATTCAATTGAAGCGAAAGAAAAAAATGTCATACTTTACGTTTGAAGAAAAAAGACAAAAATTCCTGAAAAATATTTTCGTGAAATAACATAATGTATTTACAAGTTTATGTAAATTTTATAGACATCGTTTATTTGGTATCATTTTCATTTTTTGTAGGTAAATCGTTTTGGTTCTATTTAAAAACAGCAAACAAAAAATTTTATTTTTTTTTCAATTTTGCATAAAGCAAATTCTTTAAAGAGTTATATTTTGGCAAAGAGACAAATTTTTTCCGTGTTTAGAATTTATTTTCTAAGAAAAAAAAATTTTTATTTTAAATTTAAATTTTCAAAATAATTATTCTGGTTCAATTTAAAAAAACTATTATTATATAAATAAATTTTAATTTTGTTTTATTCAACAAATTTTATTTTCAATTCTTTAAATAAAAGCAACTGCGTACCACAATAGTTAATTATTATAATTATTATATTAAAAATATTATTTGTTAACCCTCTGCTGATGCTAACTTATCCCCACTCTATTGCCAAAGAACGTAACTCCCATAGTCCCCACCAGGCGTCCAGAATGCCGATTTTTGACGATAACGGTCGTTAGCATCAGCAGAGAGTTAATATTATTATATTTTTATATAATTTTTACTATTATTTTTTTACTTTTATTGATAATGTTATAATTATACTATTTTATACTATTTTCAGTTTCTGTACTATTTTTATCTGTAAATAAAAATTTTCAAGTTCAAATAAATATTCGTAAGACAATAGATGCAAGAAATCATTTACTTGCATCAAATAATTTTTTTTCACTGTATACTATAATTATACTAATTAAAATTATAAATTATATAATTGTAATTAATAATAATTTCAAATCAATCAATATAATGATAAAGTAATTAACTAATGTTAATTATCACAAAAATGTATTTGTTCCTAATTTTTTAGAAGATTCCCCATTTTTTTTTTTTTTTATGACGTTCATGCAAGAGAAATGATTAATTATTACAAATGGATAATTTATTTTGATGGAATGTGAATAACGATAATAGATGTTAATGAGAAATTAGTAAAAATTAATCAGCATTGTGGTATTTCATGTATACTTTTACAGAATGACGAAAAAAATTACTATTTACAGGTGTAAATATGTAAATGAAAATAAAAAAATAATTTCATAACTCGCTATAACATAACAAATAGAAATGATTTTATATATACACATATATTATAATATTTGCATATAGTGAATGTTTTGTTACTGATTGATACGATAAAGGTCGTAATCGACGTAAATCTCATCATTATCATATATAATTATCAATAAATCATCGTTACATAAAAATATTTCATCTCCCTCTCAATTTTTTTAAAATAGATACTTTAATATTTAACTAAACTATTTATTAAATATCGTCGGGTTAGCGCAATATCATGCTTATTCGATAAACAAGGCAAGAACATACTTATTCAGAAAAGAGGCAAGAACATGCTTATTCAAAATATAAAGTAAAAACAAACGAATTCGCAAATTAACCTTTTTAACCTTTTTAGTCAGACTTTAAATTATCAAGAATATTATAATTTTATTTCAATAATACTTTTCATAATATTAGAAAAACAAAATATTAAAAAAATTATTCTCAATGGAACTAAATAAAAGTTATTATTCGTAAAACAATTGTACAAAAGTAAAATTTAAAATCTGACTAAAAGGGTTAATTTGCGAATTCGTTTGTTTTTACTTTATATTTTGAATAAGCATGTTCTTGCCTTTTTTCTGAATAAGTTTGTTCTTGCTTTGTTTGTCGAATAAGTCTGATATTGCGCTAACCCGACGATATGTAATATTTATTCAAATATTTAACTAAATATTTAATTTTTTTACTATTTTAGTTATTTTTATTTTTTTACTTTTTTATTTTTCCCTTTTTATTTACAATATAGATCTCGGACTGAATTTAAAAATAAAAAAATAGTATCAAAAGTGTAATAAAATATAAAAATTAAATTATTCTCACACTAATATTTTTTAATTGGAAAAAGTTTATTTGGTAAAATGGTAGTAGAATTTCTGCACTTGAGAACGCCAAGGTCACCACCAGGTGGCAGGAGAAATTCTAAGAAAGAACTCAAACTGCCATCTAGCGGTGACCTTGGCGTTCGCAGGTGGAAAGCAGCGTCTCCATATTCAGTCTCAAAATGTTCGTCAATATTCGTAATTCTATAACTATTTATAATCAAATTTAGAGAGTTTGTCAATTAATATAAACAAATTTCAATTTTTAATTTACTTTCCTCCTCGGTATTTTTATACCCTTCAATTTTTTTAGAGTCCTAGAATTAATAACACTTTGTTATAAATAATTGAGGTGCTGGATGCTATAATGTGTTACGCGCCATGTTAAGTGAATGGCGCGTAACACATTATAGCATCCAGCCCCTCAATTATTTATTTAAAAATTATAAATTTTTATTTATCTAATTAAGGCAAACTATTAACTAATTAATGTTAACTTTTTATTATCAATTAATTAATGCAATTATTGATCAAGTCTGTAAACAAAATTTATTACAAAGTGAGAGAGAAAGGAGGGGAGAAAGAAAATTACCATTTCCCTAATGAAAAGCGAACAAAGGTAGTTTTTATAACAGTAAAGAAATTTTATTGTTATAAAGTATTATTGGAATATTGAATTTGCGACGCCAATGTTTAATAAAAAATCTGATTCACAACACATAAGGAATATAAAACCAGATAGAGCACGAGGCATGACACACACATACACAATGATTCTAGTCTTTTTTTTTTGTCTATATAAATATTTAAATTTTTTTCTCTATTAATTCGCGAAATTAAGAATCGACATAACCTCAAATTTTTTCTTTCTCAGATACCTTTCTTTGGAGCGTGTTGTAAAATAGAAAATAGAAAAATAATATTAAATATGAAAACAATATTAAAAATAGAAGAGAAAAAAAAAGAATTTAGGTAAATAAAAATCAATTTCTATTATCTGATTATTTTCACAATAATTAACAATATTTATTAATAAATTTAAAAACGACCCGGAAAAATATATTTATATAAGATAATTAAAATTTCAAAAAAGGAAGAAACCCATAAAAATGCAAATAAACGAATAACACAAGAGTTTAAAATTTGAATCAAAGATTCAAACGAAAATCGAATCATCGACCGACATATATTCGAAGCGTTTGGGATTAATTAGTAAAACGTGCATCTGATTTCCTGTCTCCAGGCGAGACTTAAATAGGAATATATTGACTGGAAAAAATCGTTTCTTTCACGGAGGTCAATGTAGACAGGAAAAAAGTGATTTTTCTTATTAAAAAAATAAAATAAGAAAAAAACAAAAGAAAAATACGAGCACAGTTATATAATAATTCATTTAGAATTATAATACAAAATAGAAAACTAAAACTATAATATTCATTGGAAATTTTTTTTATTTTTAATTCTCTTTAATTAAAATTAGCATAAAGTTATCATATAGTTAAAAATTAATGTAATGAATAATTAATTAATAAATGGGCAATTTATAACTAAATAAATTATTTAGATTATTTAAAAAAAGAAATAAATTATTTAAATCATTTTTATCTTTTATTATTAATTTTTAGATGTAAATATTGGATACGTGTAATTTTATTCCCTAGGGTTAAAAGAAACTACTTTATTCCTTAGAGCATTAAAATTTTATAAGTCCAGTGTTAAAAAATGCTATTTTACTTCCTGCTATTTTTACTAAGAAAATTTAATAAACCTGTTGTTAAAAATGCTACTTTACTCCCGAGAGTATTAACTCTAGTGTTAAAAAATATCATTTTAATCCCTAGAGTAAATAAATTTAAAAATTCTATAGTTAAAAATGCTATTTTAGTCCTAAGAGATAAATCATTTAAATTACTTATGTTAACTAACATAAACTAAACAGCTAATTTGTATAAATTAACTATGAATTACATTAATTGATATTAATTAGTCACTAATTAATAAAAATTAAGCATTAAAAAATAATAATTTAATAGTTCAATATTTACTATAAAACACAATAATTAATTTTAAAAAAATACCAAGAGCAAAAAAATGTATTTTAATTATTAATTAATATTTAATAAAAAACAAATTACTTAAAATTAAGTAGAATTTATAATTTCATGACTTTCTTCACGCAATACCTAAAAATGATAAGTAAATATATCTAAATATGAAAAATAATATTTCACTATTCCATCTTTGATGAAAAATTTTAATTTAATTGATGCGTGGACATGAAGAAATTTAATAAACGACATAAATTGTGATGTGAAATTCCATAAATTCTTCGCAACTTAGAATGTTGATATATTACTAATAATAAGAAAAAAAAGGAAGAAAGAAAAAAAAGCATTCTTAAAATGAATAAAATGAATAAAATTCATAAAATATATAATTCATAAAATGAATTATAAATTTTTTTCTTTTCTCTTTTTCTACTTTAATGAATTGCACGTGCCAAAAGTAACACCTTTACAAGATTTACAAAAATTTTCCAAGAAAAATATGCATACATTGACATTGTAACAATTATATGTTAAGTCATAAAATTCTTCAAAAGAAAAAAAAAGAATTCATAGAACAAATTGATAATCACGTTTGTTATTTATTAAAAACTTGACACAATGTTATAATTTTCTATTTGATATTTAATATTCATACGCGATTATTTCTTTTTTTGTTCAAGTGCAAACATTATTTATTCACTTGTTGGAATTGTTAACATTTTCCTTTTTAATATTTTCTATATTTATAAGAGAATTTTTTTAACTTTATTTTTTTTAATGCAAAATATTATGTATTATTAATATTAATTATTATCAAGTAGCTATTGCTATTAATAAGTAATAGATATTATTAATATTAGTCAATATTAATTACTATTAATAAATTAGTATATAATTAATTAATAATAATTAATAAATTAATATTTAATTACATTATATATTATTAATCATCCATATCTAATTAATATTGTTATTTTTTCTTTACATACTTTTTAAACACTCTTTATATTTTTAATATTTAAACTATTTTTTTAATTATTATCAATAAAAAATATTTTTAATAAACAATTTTTTTAAGCTAACAACAAATTTAAAAAAGTATTATTTACTTCAAATTACGATAGTGAAATATTTTTAAATATTCGAAATTCTTTAGTAATTAGTTGATTGCCTTTTTATTAATACATACACTGAGAAAAAAAAAGGCGCGTTACAGCACATTTTCGATTCATGTTGCGCGACTCAACCCTGAATTCTTCTACACACTTTCTGGGGCGTGCAGCACGCCCCAAAGAGCGTGTAATACGAGACGCATGCATATCCCCTAATCGCCAAGTCGTCGAATAATCAAATAGTCGAATGCTAAAAACATCGAATTGTCAATACGTCGAATGTTCAAAACGTACACGTCGAATGATAAAAATGTCGAATGCTAAAAACATCGAATCGTCATTTAGTCGAATGCTCAAAACGTCGAATCGTCATTTAGTCGAATGCTAAAAACATCGAATCGTCAACATGTCGAATGTTCAAAACGTCGAATTATCAATTTGTCGAATGCTCAAAAAATCGAATTGTCAATACGTCGAATGTTTAAAACGTCGAGTGATAAAAACGTCGAATCCCTGGTAAAAATTTCGGATTAATTCCGGATTAAATACGGACAGAATATTACGGATTAGTCCGAAAATTGTACGAAAAAGGTCCGAAAATGATCCGCGTTAGTCTGATATTAATCGGAACGAAAACCTGAATCCGAAAACACTCCGATGTAATCCTAAATGTCTACGAATTGAGTCCAAATTAGTCCGCAACAATCCGAATTGATGACCGGTGAAAAATTCTTTTAAAATAAGTACGAAATTATCAGAAATCAATATGTAAAGAATGCGGAATCAGTCCGCAATAATCCGAATTTAATATAGTTAAAAAAAAATTAATCCGTAAAATGTCCGATGCAATCCGAACTCTGTAAGCAAGAAATCCGATATTAGTCCGCAACAATTTGAAATTAAGTGTTGCAAAATCCTATTCCGAAACAAGTACGAAAACTGTATGCAACGAATTCGGAAATTGTCTGCAACGATTGAGATTTAATCCAATTGAAAGACATAATCCAAAACAATCCGAAATCTATATACTAAGTATCCGAAAATTGTCTGAAATAATCCGGATTTAATCCAATTAAAATGGCATAATTCGAAACAAATTCTAAACAATCCGAAATATGTATGCAAAGAATCCGGTAATAGTCAGCGGCAATCCGAATAATATCCGAATAATATCCGATCAAAATACCCCAGTCCGAAAAGAAGTCGTATAATAATATGGAACTAGCGACATATCCTCACTCGCTAACGCTCGCTCGGTTATATTTATAATTATTTGTTTTTATTTATTTGAGATAAGTTAATGTTTACTGAACATAAATATTTTATTTTATAGCATCAAATAAATAGTTATTTGTACCAAATATGAATTACTTAAGTAAAAATATGCAATAATTAAATATAATATTACTTATTATTAAATATAATAATCAATAATTCATTCATTCTGTTTGTCCACATCTGAAGTTTGACTTTTGCGTATGGTTTTGTTTTTTTCTTTAGAAAATATTGTTTGACAAATAGAAAATATGCAGGTATTTTTCATGATTTATAATAAAATAATATTTGAAATTGGAAAATTAAATTTTTTTTTTAAAGTTATGATTAACAAATAAATTTTGTTTTTTTACGCTTTTTATAAGAAACTTTGTTTGACTGATCTAAATTATACAAATTTGTATGTTTTTTATTTATAAAAAATATTAGAAAATTGTTAATTGTTAAGAATTATGATTAAGAGATAAGAAATATATCCATTTTATGCATAATTTTTATTTCTCCATTGGTCAGAATTTCTCAAACGGATCACCTGAAACTAAAAATTTTTTTTTGAACCACACTGAAAGAATTTTGGGGAGGCTGCTGACTTTTAATGTCTGAAATTAGTGCCCCTTGCTCAGGGCTTGCAGCTTACCTCAAAAAAGCGAGCATCTACTCCCGAAAGGTGAGCTGCTGCTTACCTTTTGGGAGTAGATTCTCGCCTTTTTGAGGTTAACTGCGAGCTTGAGGCAGCGAGCTCTAGCGGCACTCATGTAAAGCCTGCAGCCTCCCAAAAATTCTTTCAGTGCAAAATAGTTTTTTTTACTCTTAATATCGTTAAGAAGAATCCCTGAAAATATTAAGGCAAAAAATAATTTTTTGGAAAAGTTATTAACAATTGGATTTTTTAGTACTGCTTCATTAACAAATTTTTTTCTCGAGTTCCAGTTGACGGATTTTAAAATTAAAATATGGGTTTTTTCGTCTTGGATTGTACTATTTGAATATATTTTTTGTTTTTTATAATTTTTTATATAATTTGTTTATAAAATGTTAATAAACAAATCGTTTACTCCAAGTGGAATGTACGTATGTATGCAGGTATTTTTCATGATTTATAATAAAATAATATTTGAAATTGGAAAATGAAAATTTTTTTTAAAAGTTATGATTAACAAATAAATTTTGTTTTTTATATACGCTTTTTATAAGAAACTTCGTTTGACTAATCTAAATTATACAAATTTGTATGCTTTTTATTTATAAAAAATATTAGAAAATTGTTAATTGTTAAGAATTATGATTAAGAAATAAGAAATATAAGGTAAATGTCCCAATTATGGTACAATTTTTAATTTCGTCCCTATTATGAGACAGTATTACAAAAAATAAAATAAATGCAATTAAAATTGGTCATACGAAATTTCTACTTATTTCAAAAAATTTTATACGTTATAAGAAAAATTATTTGTGTATAGCATTTAATTTAATAAGAAATGTTTAATTGCATTTCACCTTTTAAATTAAGGTAAGCCAGGTTTTTCGTCAGACTACCGTCTGACATTAGGTACACTTATTATTTGCATGTCCCTGCTATTATGCGAGACACACAGGAAATATACAGCAAACATAACCTCAAATATTTTCAATATTTTCGCATTAATTTTCTACCAGAAAAATTAGTTTTATAATTATTTATTAAACCAGAATTTGTTTATTGTATTTTATTCTTTATAATTAATATTCAAATTATTGAGATAAGTCAATGGAATTCTAATTACTTATTGAATTAAATAAATGTCTCATAATAGGTACAATCATTTTGGGACACTCGTACATACAAGAAATCATCGTCCAATAATTAGTGCAGTGCAGAGTTTCAAAATTTAATTAATATTATTTTTATTTCATGAAAAATAACCATTTTAGGGTCTAAATATTATTCATAACATATCAATCTTTCAATCTATACCCCAATTATTCATATTAACACTCCTGATTCCAAGAAATTTATCATAGAAATTTAGTTTAGCTTAAACAGCGTCCCATAATTGGGACTTTTACCTTATCCATTTTATGCATAATTTTTATTTCTTAGGATAGGATCACCTAAAACTAAAAAATTTTTTTTTGTACCAAAATAGTTTTTTTTACTCTTAATATCGTTAAGAAGAATCCCTGAAAATATTAAGGCAAAAAATAATTTTTTGTAAAAGTTATTAACAATTGAATTTTTTAGTACTGCTTAATTAAAAAATTTTTTTCTCGAGTTCCAATTGACGGATTTTAAAATTAAAATATGGGTTATTTTCGTCTTGGATTGTACTATTTGAATATATTTATTTTTTTTAAATTTTTTTATTTTTTATATAATTTGTTTATAAAATGTTAATAAACAAATATGTTCTTCACGTCCTAACAAAAAATTAAAATTTT
Organism: Leptopilina syphax; assembly: GCA_032872505.1. NCBI lineage: Eukaryota > Metazoa > Arthropoda > Insecta > Hymenoptera > Figitidae > Leptopilina > Leptopilina syphax. Next base: position 32,016,671 of record CM065472.1, read on the forward strand.
ATTCTATTCCTTAAATGTCTCCGAGTGTAAAACCGTTTCGAAAAAAAATAAGCCTCAATTAGAAAAATGTTATTAATTAAAAACTGCAGCTTTGTAGAGCTTTATATGACGTTAAACTCGCCCCGCGCACATTGGCATTTTTTACAATTTACTGTTTCAAATTGTCTGGAACCTACAAATTTTATCGGATTTTCATGGGTTTGGTCTTAAATTGAAGGGAATAAAATTTCTAAGAGATTCCTCTAAACCAATTTTTGAATTTTAAAATGTTTATATTTTTTTTGTTATTCAAAGTTAATAATTTATAATATTTTTAGAAAAAATCATGTTAATTTCTTTAGTTTTTCGTTGCAGATGATTGGAATCAATTTAAATTAGTCTAGCATGACCACCAGACAAATAATAATGAATAATACAATTTATTTAAATTGTTGAAAACAATGTTAATTAACAAATAGAAATTTTTTTTATAAAAAATTTTTTTTTACACAAATTGATGTTAACTTAAGTAATATATGTCGATTTTGGTAAAATTTATTTTGAATTTAACAATTACCATTGTTACTAACAATTACATGAACAATAATCTAGTTATCAATAATCAAGTAGAGCTTTACATGACTTTAAATTCGTTAACATAAGAAAAATAATTTTTCTTTTTGCCGAAATAAGCCATTTATTTGTTTAAAAAGTAAATAATTTGTTTATAACAAATGTAATTGTTTGTGCTACTAAATTTTTAAAGTTTTTGAAAGAATGTACATATTATATAAACATTTTATGTTTAAAAAATGCATAAAATGTTTACAAATGTCAAAGAAACTTGATTATTGCTGATGTAATTGTTAAATTCAAAATTATTTTTTACCAAAATCGACATATATTACTTAAATAAACATAAATTTGTGTGAAAAAATAGTACATTGTACAACGAGTGGCGAAAGTGTGATTTTTCTCGAGTGAAGTTTGCGGCTCGAGCGTAGCGAGAGCAGCAATCACTCTCGAAAAATCATTCTTTTACCACGAGTTGTGCACTACGTTTTCTCCAACGCCTTGCGAGGAATGGTTTCTTTGTGAGTTTCGTATAATTTTAATTTAACGTATGCTTATGTTTAATATAATAAAAGACGAATGTTTTGAGTGGGGAAGAAGTTAGATACAAAATAAATCTCGGTCAAAGAACAAGAAAAAAGAATAAATTCATGATCTACTTTCGCCACGCCAAATTTACTTTCGCCACGCTAAAAAGTACTTTCGCCACGCTGAATTTACTTTCGCCACGCCAAATTTTACTTTCGCCACGCTCTTCAGAGCAGTTGAGAAAAGTTCTACTTTCGCCACACTTTTCTACCAAGAAAAGTACTCCTTTCAGAGCAAGTGTTGAAGAAAAAATTTTTGCATCTTTCTGCACCCAACCGACGATATATTGATAAATTTAACTAATTTTAAGAAGAATTTGAACTATTAACATTTTGAAAAAATCTAAGTTTTCTAAAGTTTCTAATTACATTCATTAAAAATTGAAAGTTTATGAAATTTAAAATTAAAGCCTTTTGATGTTCATCTATTTTTGAAAATTGTAAACTTAATTCTTTTAAATGGCAATTAATATTGAAATAATTAAATAAAATTATTCAATAAATAATTTATAAATAACAATAATTGTATGATTGTTTTTTAAGAATGAAGTTATTTAAAAAGAAATATTACTGTCGGAAATAGAAAAATTTTAAAGTTTTGTGTCAGAATTCGTGGTGATTTCATAGCAAAAAAGAAACCATTTTCGATTTTTTATGGCAAAAAATTGAGAGTTTCCGGGCTGCGATTTTTTTTGGAATTGTGTAGGTATGTTAGGAGACTCACCAGGAGCCATTACCAAAAATAAAATCTTGGTCAATTGATAACTCTACTTTTGCCATTTTTTTTTCTATTTATACCTAATTTTTCGATTTTTTAGGACAAAAATATATTATATATATATATGTGACGCTCCACGAGAAAAGGGATCTTATTTACTTTTCTCGTGGAGCGTCACATATTAATATTAATGGAAGCTTGGAAACGCTAAAAAACGCTTAAAATCGTCTTAAAATGGATTTTTAACCATAAATTTGAATATATATACATAATATATATATATTATATATGTATATTATATATAATATATATATAATATATATATATATATATATATATATATTATATTATATATATATATATATATATATATATATATATATATATATATATATATATATATATATATATATATATATATATTATATATAATATATACATATATATATATATATATATATATATATATATATATTTATATATATAATATATATTTTTTTTTAGTATACGTATATTGCTGAAAACGTTGAACGAAAAATTTTTGGTTGACGAAGGAAGCATTTTAATATAATATAAGATTTGTAAATATATATATATACAATCCACAGACAGTCCAAAACAATCCATATTTAATCCAATTCAAAGACTTTATCCGGAATGATTTTGGTCAGATAAATTCAAACTATAATTATAATTTCGTATGACAAATACCTTACCATAACCAGATTAATTCCGGACTTAATCGGACTATTTGCAAGTTGCATATTATCAGACTAACTTCAGATTAGATCCGAATAATTCCGGATTCACTGGTTATACACAAACCGCATTTGGTTTGAATCTATCCGGACAAATTCCGAGCGACAAAAACCTATCCATAAGCAGACTGTTTCGGATTAGCTGCGGATTCACTGGTTAAACCAATCGGATTACTTCTGCATTTACTAGTTGCATATAATCTGACTAACTTCGGACTAAATCGGACTAATTACGGATTCAATAGTTATAAAAAACGGTATTGATTTTAAACTTAATTCAGGGTGAAAAACTCCACAATAAATCGTACTGTTGCAGACAAATTCCGGATTAGTCCGAAATCGGTCCGATTTTTTATTCAGGGTATTTACTTATGGTAAATAAAATATTTACTTTTGCAGTCAATTTGTTTTTACAAATTTACTAGTATTATTAGTTATCTTGTTTCAATATTATAATTAACACTGACTATGTGTTAGTTTTTTGTCATTTCTTTTCGTGGCACTTCATAAATTCTATTATGAATTTAAACTTCCATGCGAGCGTGGTATAGTGGTTAGTGTATTCGATTTCGGTGCGATATAATGTTAGATAGGTGTAGGTTCGAATCCCCAAGCGTTAGAAATTTGAAGTTAATGTAAATAAAATAGTGATAGGTAAATCGAAAAATATGTTGAATGTACCATAAAGTAATAATAATTAATTTCTGTAACTTGTATAATTATTTTTTTATTAACATTCACTAAATTGTCCGGACTAAATTTTGACTGTTTCGGACTATTTCCAGATTCACTAGTTAAAATTAACTGATTAATGTCGGACTTCATCGGACCAACTCCGGATTTACTAGTTGTTCACAAACCGTATAGAGTCCCGGTAAGAAGCGTAGAATAGAAAAGAATTCAATTTCTAGAAAATATGCTTGAAAACGAGAAATTTGAATTATTCTGAATACGCGAATTTACCTCAGAGTTCTATTCCACAGGAACCATCAAAATTTCAAAAAAATCAATTCTTCTCTATTGCTCTTGACGATCGGGAGATAGAAAAGAATTCAAATTTTCTACTTTTCCTAATGCGCAAAGTTTTATGGTATTGCAAGTTCTTGAAAAAATATGAAGTTCTATTCTTGTGAATTGACTGCTAACGATTCTAGGTAGTCAATTCAAAAGAATAGAATGTTCGATAAAATATAAAATGCTCTTATTGAAAGAAATTTTCAAGTGTTAAATGTTTGAGTCAAGTTTTAAAACCTAACCTCACTTTCTATTGGAATCTTGAGTGGCAGTGAGTTAATTCAGAGGAATAGAAATTTCTACTGATTTGCTGTTCTTTCTCATTCTTTTGAATGCGCGTTTCATATTTTTGTGAAGTCAATTCAGAATAATACACTGTAAAAAATTTAGGGAGTTAACGGACTCGGGAGTTGGGAGTGAAATTTTTCGAGTTAAAAATCAACTCCAAAAGAGAGTTAATTTCTAACTCCCTTCATTCAACACCCGCGCGAGTTATTTTTTTCATGGGAAGTTAGCATTTGGGTGTGAAATTTTAACTCTCTTTATTTAACTCCCCTGGCATTAACTCCCCAATGGGTGCGACTTTTATAGACCCCCCGAGGGAGTTAAAATTTAACTCCCTTTTTTTACAGTGTAGACTTCTCTGAAATTTTGGTCGTTTCCGTGGAATAGAGCTCCGAGGTTAATTCGCCTATTAAGAAGAATACAACTTTTGAATTCTTTTCAATTCTTCGCTTCTTACCGGGGTTCGGATTTATTCGGATTAATTTCGGGTGACAAAAACCTGACCATAAACCGCACTGTTTCGGACAGTGCGGTTTATGATTATGACAGATTTCGGATTAGTCCGAAATCTGTCCGGTTTTTTAACCAGGGATGCTAAAAACATCGAATCGTCATTTAGTCGAATGATAAAAACATCGAATCGTCAATTCTTCGAATGCTAAAAACATCGAATTGGTAATTCATCGAATGCTTAAATCATCGAATTTTCCATTCGTCGAATGTTCAAAACGTCGAATGATCAAAACGTCGAATTCTCAAATCGTCGAATGCTCAGAACATAGAATAGTCAGTTCGCCGAATGCTCAAATAGTCGAAACGCCATCTGTTCGAAATGTCAAGTAGTAGAATGGTAAAGTAGTCGAAACGCCATCTGTTCGAATTGCCAAGTAGTAGAATGGTAAAGTAGTCGAATGTTCAAAACGTCGAATGATAAAAACGTCGACTGCTAAAAACATCGAATCGTCAAAAGTTCGAAAAAGTTCTTTGTTTTCAGTAGACATTAACTTAAAACAAAGAACTTTTTCGAACTTTTGACGATTCGATGTTTTTAGCATTCGACGTTTTTATCATTCGACGTTTTGATCATTCGACTACTTTACCATTCTACTACTTGGCAATTCGAACAGATGGCAATTCGAACAGATGGCGTTTCGACTACTTTAGCATTCGACTACTTTACCATTCTACTACTTGACATTTCGAACAGATGGCGTTTCGACTATTTGAGCATTCGACGAACTGACTATTCTATGTTCTGAGCATTCGACGATTTGAGAATTCGACGTTTTGATCATTCGACGTTTTGAACATTCGACGAATGGAAAATTCGATGATTTAAGCATTCGATGAATTAACAATTCGATGTTTTTAGCATTCGAAGAATTGACGATTCGATGTTTTTATCATTCGACTAAATGACGATTCGATGTTTTTAGCATTCGACTAAATGACGATTCGATGTTTTTAGCATTCGACGTTTTTATCACTCGACGTTTTAAACATTCGACGTATTGACAATTCGTCGTATTGACGATTCAATGCTTTTAACATTCGATGAATTGATAATTCGACGTTTTGTCCATTCGATGTTTTTAGCATTCGACGTTTTGTCCATTCGATTACTTGGCATTTGACTATTTTATTATTAAAAAATAATAAAATTGACTATTTAAATTGACTATTTTTTTATTTTTTTCAGCTGCACGTCCGAGATGAATCCACATATACCAAAATGAATTGCACATAATGACTATTACGTCGAATACACAACCTCAGAATCTATATTGTTAGGAATTTATTTATATCGAATTTTAAATGTAAGGGTACAGTCACACAATCAATGCATCTGCATGATGCATGCATGCACAAACATTTGACTGTTCACACCTCAATTTTTCGCTCTCGAAAATCATTTTTCTGGCGGGATATTTAAAATTGATTAAAATTTAAAAATAACGTATTACTAATTATTACAATAAAAAATAAAAAAAATTGAACGTTTATTATAAGGAATTAATTGTAAATAAATTTCTCTTAATTTGTGGCATATTTTAATATTGTGAATTTTTATAATTTAAAATATGCCACTAATTAAGAGAAATTTATTTACAATTAATTCCTTATAATAAACGTTCAATTTTTTTTATTTTTTATTGTAATAATTAGTAATACGTTATTTTTAAATTTTAATCAATTTTAAATATGTAATTATAATTATAAATTATCATAATTTCTGTTTGTCTGAATTTTAACATAACCTAATTTTAAATGTTAGAATTCTTAAAGTTTGTAAGGAAGATGGAACCGAAATGTAATACAGAGTAAAGGCATTTTCATAGAATTAGTTTTGAGGATAATAATTATATACACGAATAATAAAGAAATCTATTTTCAAATGTAAATAATAACTGTTGAAACGAATTTGTTTTTCTAGATTTATAATCTGACATAATTTCTATTTGCACAAAAACATAATTAACAGAATTTAGAATGGTCGATTTTTCATTGTGCCGAAAGTTGAAATAGTCGAAATTAAATTAAACCGAATTTTATTTTAAAATTGTCCAATCAAAATTTTCAGAAATTATCAAGAAAATTTTGATTGGTCAATTAACTATAATAATCGTCGTATTCTGTCCATTATGTCCTGGTCTGTCCCAGTCTGTCCACACTTGAACTTAGACTATTGTGCATGCTTTTGTTTTTTTGATATATTCTGATAGATAATATTATACGTCATTATTTTTTGACTAATTTTTAAATTTAATAATATTATTTTTATTTCTCAAATAATTCAAAAATATTTTTATTAATTAAAAAAAATTATTAATGTTATTATATTATTGATTTCTTCCCTAACCCTAAAGAAAATTCTGATACACTCTAAAAATGATTAGACACTCAAAAAATGTTCTATTACATTTATTTACCAATTTCTGAAATTATTTGAAAACATCAATAACTTCTTTTCTAAATTAATTTTAATCATTATTATTCTCTCACAGGAATAAATTATTTTTAATAATTTTTGAAAAAAGTTCTTTGAGAATTTTAAAAACGATTTGTTTACAAATCAATTTTACGAAATTTAAATTATTCAGAAATTCTTCAATTAAAAAACGAATTAAAAAATAAACACTTCAAATAATTTCAGGATAAAATTCAATTAAACTTTATTAAAATAATTAATTCTACAGAACTGTTAGTTATAAGTATGAAAAATACAAATTTTTAAAGAATTTGATTTGAAACAATTTTAAAATTTAATTATTTTTTAAAATTCATGCTATAATGCTTTTAATATTCAATTATTATGTAAAACTTTAACTGAAATTCATTTTGAAATAAATTTTTATTAGATAATTTAATAATTGAGGCCTTGGATCCAATAACTCGCCCGACGCTCGAAGGCACGCGCTAATACCAGTCGGGTAGCAGTGAGTGGCTCAGAGGCGCTCACTGCTCACTGACTGGCAGTTGCGCGTTTCTCCGAGCGTCGGGCGAGTTATTGGATCCAAGGCCTCAATTTAAATCAGGAACCGTCACGGAAATCAAATTTTGATTTCGTTACGATATTCCAAAACAAAACGAAATTATTAATGTATTTTGGGTATTTTGATTTTGATTCGGTAACGAAACAAAATTTACTTCCTATTTTGATTCTGATATTGTAATACTGCAGTTCGGTTTTCTTATAGAAACAGAAGTCGATTCGAATTCTACTTCAGATTTCGTATGTAAAAACGATGTAACGAGAATATACGTCTTATTTTAAGAGGCTATTTTATAGAATAAAATACACACTTTGTTTCGGTTAATATGTGAACATTAAACAATAAATAGTAAGCTAGAAACATTTAACGTATCGACATAACGATAAAAAATGACACCAAGCATGAGGTAAGAGTAAAAAACAAATGAAAAGAGGTTCACAAAAACTATTATAGATGCCATCTTTGTTAAGGTCTTAAATTTTTCAGGACATTATAAAGAATGTTCATGAATTTTTTGAAACAAATCGAAGATATACTTTTCGAATTATTTAAAAAATAAACAATTTTTTGTTAATAACAATTAAAATTTTTTTGGTTTTTTTGGGTTAATATTTTTTTTATAAAAATGCTTGTGAATACGAGTAATTTAATACACGGAAAAAATAAGTTCAGCAGATTTTACGAAACTAATTTCGCACTAGCGGATATTTAAGATTCCTTGACGAAGTTTTTCAAAAACCCAGAAACTTTCACTACTTTAAGCAGAACAATTTTCGAGAAACTGCAACCAGTGTTGTAATTTATAAAACAAGCTTGAATGTAGAAATGTTTCGTATTTTCTGGTGAACATTTTATCAGAAAATGGTACAAATGTTTCGTGCAATCTAAAAACGCGTGGTTTGAGTTTTCACTTCGCTGTCTATCGTGAATTCTCGAACACAGAGTTTCGTAAAATTCTATACGGGGTGTACCAAAAGTCGCGTTATAAATAGATATGTTGAAGCTTGTCTCGTCGCGTCGGTATTAACTTGTCTGCTGTATATAGAGATAATATGTGGAAGGAAAAAGAGAACTGCTTTACCTGCCGGTAACATTTGGATAATTGTTTTCTTTTACGTATTTCACATTTCATTGTTCCAAATTCGTAACATTTTTTATGTGCTTTTGTAATCCAAACTTTTAATTATTATTAATTTCTTTTAATTTACATTCCAATCAATTTTATAGTTTATCATAATATTTACCGATGACAATAAATAAACATATATATACATATATATTAATTTCTCAAAATTTTAATTAATTCTAATTATTATTAGTTTTAACTGTTATTACTTCAAATTTTAGACAATTTAATATTAAAATTTTTTGAGTTTGAATTTAATTTTGAAAATTTTTTTGCAATTTATTTATAGGGGAGAGGGCCCCAAGATGGACAGGGCCCCAAGATGGACATTTCCTATAAAATTTTTGTTTAAAGTGACAGCATCTTCTCAATTTTTTTATTTTTGTTGTTTGTATAGACGAACATTTTTATGCATATTTGAAAAATAAAACCAGTTTTTTTTTTTCTACTACGCATATCACCTAAATTTTTTGTCAAAAAAAGTTTTATTTCCGATTTTTCTCAAGTCGATAAAGTTATTTAAATTTTTTATTTTAGATAGGTATTTATCGTTAAAATTTTATTTATTTATCATATAATAGTATTCTAAAATGATTTTATTAATATTTTGTTTGTATACCATTTTTTTCTGGGTTTCAAAAAATGGTGTCATTTACCCTAAGATGGACACTTTCGAGACCCTAAGATGGACACCACATTTCAATGTATTTATTTTCATGCTTTCGATTACACATTTTTTAAATAATTTTCTAAGCCTTGTAATTGAGATTTTTTATTTTTACCGCCATGGAATGTAAAGCTATCGATAGAGAATTCGATATATCGATAACTTGTGAAATTAAAGTTAAATATGTTATTTTTTTATTCTCAAGTTATAAAATTAAGATTTTTAATAATGTTATTCCTAGTAAATGGAATAAAATGATTAAACATTAGTTAAAAAATGAATACAGAATGTTTATCTTTAATTTACCACACTTTAAAGTGATTTTTAAGAAGGTGTCCATCTTGGGGCCACTTTTTTTTTGGTCAAAAATTTTAACAATTTGAAAAAATGCTATAAAAAATGTTTAAGTTCAAAATAAAATTTTATCTCAGTGGCCATAAGTTACCTAATAAATTGTACTTTCATTCAGTATAAAACATTTTAAGATATCTTATTCGGTTTGGATTTTAGAGCCATCAATCGAAGAGGTGTCCATCTTGGGGCCCTTTCCCCTAATTTAAAATTAAGAATAAAATTATTTTTTAAAAATTGAAAAATTTTATAGAGATTTTATAACCAATTATAATTAAAAAATGTTATTTTAAAAACTATAAAATATTTTGTATAACTTTTAAAAAAATGATTTTTTTAAAAATTAATATTCAGTATATTGACATTTCTCACAAGCACAGTTTTAATCTCCTCAGTTAGTATATAAAGAAACTCAATTCTTTCATCTACAAGTGCGAGTTATATTGTATGTGCGTTGCGTCAGAATTCGTTTATATGTATGCGTATTTCCGTTAAGTTAGTGTCAGAATAAAATAAGCCAATCCAAGCGAACCATTGCGTTGTAGAGTGCAGTCACATGTGTCGAACCAATCATCTATCTCCCATAGAAGACGAGAAAAATGGTCTTGAGAGCTCATTGGTACATTAAAGTCCAACGCACAATAGATTCGCGAAAGTCGTTCGCGAACGAGACACATGAGATAGACAAGGACACAAATATATCTCTGTCCTTTTCTAACTCATGCTTTGCGTTCGCGAACGACTTTCGCGAACCTATTGTGCTTAGGCCTTAAGAAATTCTTTTTTCTGCTTTATTCGTTTTTTTCTCCGTGAATATTTTTTCCGTGGCGCATGCGCTTCAGGCTAAACATTTTACAAAACTCTTGAATTAGAACGTCCAACCGATCATTTGTGAATTCCATAGAATTTTTTTTGAGTTTTCGAGAAACGCAGTCATCATATATTACTATTGATTCTTTTTTATCTTATACTAAACTCCTCTCCGTATCCGCTATTCCAAAATTAGTTTCGTAAAATGTACTAAATTAATTTTTTCCGTGTACAAATCCCAACTCAATTGCTTTAAAATAACGGAAGCTATGATTAATCAAAAAAAATTATGCTAAAATTTTCAAAATTGAATAATTTGGAAAATATTTCAAATTTTTCAAAAATATTTGGTATTTCTTTTTTAACCCTTTAACTCAAATTATCAATTTTATCAAATTTGCTCAAATAATCATAAAATGTTGTGATCAGTTGACGTGGACTCGCTCAGCAGTGATAAATTTTGTAAATTTTAATTTTTAAAGAAATTCATTTTTCTTACTAAACGAAAAAGTAGGCATAATTTGATAATTTCTATTTTATAATCATAATTTTCGCACAAAATTTTGTTTTTTTTTTATATTTGAATTCATTTTTGTGATTACACATGTGTAATCTCGTTTTTATTGTTTATAGGCATTATTATTAATTATCTATTGATACTAAGAGAAACTACACGCGCGCTTTAGCGCGCGTTTGTTTAGCTGTTACCTATACAATAATTTAAAAAGATATTATTTTTGTAATTTTTCATAAATTTTTCGAAGAATTTTTTATTGAAATTTTGAAAAGATAATTGAATTTCTTTTGAGTAATAATAATAATAAAATAAATACTTCGTTTGGCGGGTGTGACAGTTGCTACTTATTTATATTACGTAATAAAAAAATTTTAAATACAAGTTTCATAAAATTCAATTATTTTTTTAATTTTTAAATAAAAAATTATTCCAAAATAATTCATAAAAAATAATTTTTTCTCGACAGTTTTTCAATAATTAAATTATTTTAAAAAATCAATTTTAAATCTGTAAAGTCTAATTATTGTTAAAAACAGGAAAAGTTTGAAATAAATAAAATCTTTTTAACGCTGAAGAATAACATTCAGAATTTTCTTATGCATTTTTGAAATTGAATATTATTCCAGCAGTTTTGACAAAATTCTCTGACTTTTTTCTGATTTTCCTGAATAAATTTAGAAAAATAGTGATTTTGTGTAGAATTCTTCTGAATAATTGAATTTTTTAATGTTAATGACATGAAAATAATATTATTTAATGTTGACTAGAAAACTATTAGAAACAAAATAACAAATAAGTAATTAAATGTAATTTATTTTTGATAATTAATAAGTCAAAAATACTTTAGTAAACATATCTTCCATTATCGTCTCATTGGCAATCACGCTTTTCTATGAACAATAGTCAACCTTAAAATATAACATGCTTAACGGAATCAAAAATTTAAGTCTTATTCTCATGTGACATGTAATGTAAAAATTACATTATTGTTATATATGTTAAAAGTGAAATAAGAAACTTCACGCGCGCGTTATTTGTGCTAGTTTTAAAATAACATTCGGTTTAATTTAATTTCGACTATTTCAACTTTCGGCACAATGAAAAATCGACCATATTCTAAATTCTGTTAATTATATTTTTGTGCAAATAGAAATTATGTCAGATTATAAATCTAGAAAAACAAATTCGTTTCAACAGTTATTATTTACATTTGAAAATAGATTTCTTTATTATTCGTGTATATAATTACTATCCTCAAAACTAATTCTATGAAAATGCCTTTACTCTGTATTACATTTCGGTTCCATCTTCCTTACAAACTTTAAGAATTCTAACATTTAAAATTAGGTTATGTTAAAATTCAGACAAACAGAAATTATGATAATTTATAATTACAGCACATGTCGATTCGATCATAAATTATTCTCTCATATTCATTTTCGGTAAAATGTTAATTCCAGAAAATAAAACTTCCTTACATTTAAAATTCGATAAAAATAAATTCCTAACAATATAGATTCTGATGAGGTTGTGCGTATTCGACGTAATAGTCATTATGTGCAATTCATTTTGGTATATGTGGATTCATCTCGCACGCCCCAGAAAAGTGTCTAAGCAGAACACAGGCCCGTGCAGAAAATGCCCCACTTTGCCCTATTTAAAACAGGGTTCTGGTCGGGGCCTCGACAGTTTTTCCTATTAAATTTTTTTTTTAATAATGTTTTTAGAATTCCTTTTTGTTGTAGAAGCTATTAACAATGAAAGGCAATCATTATTTTAGTTATTTAATAATTTTTTTATTTTAGGGGTTTGACAAGAATTTCTGGCCAAAACCCCAAGTGAGGTGTTCACTAGATATTAAATAGGGCTCTGATCAGGGCCTCGACAGTTTTCCTCGTTTGAATAAAGTGTAAATGAATTAAGTTTTTTAAAGTAGTTCCCATAATAAAATTATAAACTGTTACGGAGTAACAAAATTTAATGTGAAAAATAAATGTATTTTAAAATTATTTTAATTTGTCTCAGACTCACTAAGAAGGTGAAAAACTATTTCTAAAGCAAAAATACATCAATGTCAGGTAGTGAGAAAGTTTAGGTTTTACCATTTTTTCTGTCAAGACATTACTACATCTGTTTTCTATTGTATTTAGGCTTACCTTGCAATAAAGTGACAACCGACATGTGTACCTCTACCTATCAAGGGTTTATATTGTTTTTTATGACGGTAACTCTGGCCGCCCGCTTGTACTCCTCCACTAGTTTTATACCTGTACCAATAAACCTTTTTTTTTTGCACAACCATCCTTTTCCAAAAATTCCACAGTTGCCAGATTTACCTTATTTTTCAAAATTAGATGTTGCCAAATGTACCTGACAATTGCAATGCTCTTAGGCTAGATTCAGTTATGTTAGAACTACATCGGTTAGAATACGAGTAACCGCCGAACTCACTACATCTCGGCAATGATTACTCAGCGCGCACAAAAGTATTTTTAACTCATTATCCCCGATTATGTATTCAGAAATAGTTATTTTAAATTTTGATTATAATAAATTAAAATATTTATAATGTTAATTTATTGTTTCAAGTTATTCCTTTCCTAAAAAACACATCCAAACAAATTAATGGTCCTTCGAGCCGGATATTTCATCAAAAACGTAGTGGTGACAAAATCCAGTGACTTTTCATATTTCAAGGAAGGAATAATATTTAAAAAAAATAAATAACTAGCCCTATAAGTCACATTTTTTCATTCTGTGAACCTAAGTTGAATCGACAAACTGAAAACTGTATCATTTCAACGTTGCAGTGCCTTGTGTTCGTGAAAAGGTTCAGATCATTAAGTGAAATTAAGTTGGGTGCAGTCTGAATGTAGGACGGTGATTAAAATCGCGCTTTACGAAACTGATTTTTATCGTTAGTTTCAAAAGGAATATACTTTTTATCTAGTTATTTCCTTAAAATAATCAAAAGGACTAAGTTTTTATAAACAGTTCTATTGTCGGTGTGGAGAAAATAAAGACATTTTTCTCCAAATCATATGTTGTGAATCCGTCAGACTTTTTTAACGTCAAGTGACCATTGATGTGCATTGTAATAATTAAGACTTTGTTTCAACATCACAATCTTCGTTCGAGATTCATCTGCCTCAACAATCAAGATCGCTGTCATCAACTGTGGGAGTTCCATTCAACAAGGCTAATCAATGTAAGTCATAGAATTACCTCCATTCAATTATACTTTCCTCATGATCTTTGACCTTTTGCTTCAATTTTTTGTTAATTAGATTTTGTGTTGCAATTTAAAGTGTAATATCTAACAATGTCGGAAGAATTACTGAAACCTTTGAGAAAGGAAAGGGGTAACATTAAGCGGGCTCTCACCGCATCTGAAAACATTCTTTTATCAATTCATGAACAACCGGATCTTGATGCTCTTAATTTAGAAGTTCGATACGAAAATCATTTGACATTGTGGGATCGATTTGAAACTGTTCAGACAAAAATCGAAGATTATACCGATGAAGTCGATTTAGAAGCTCAATATACTGAACGCACATCCTTCGAAAACAGATTCCATAAAATTAGCGGTTTATTAAAGAAATTTTTAAAATTACACGGTAACTCACAACATAGAACCATTCAATCTTTTCCTGTGTCAGAACGCGTTGAAGATTTGTCTAATCATTCTTCAAGTTCAAGTCAAATCAATTCTCGGAACGAAGAAGTGGTTCCCGATAATAATTTACAAAATCATATTCCACAATCAAATACACAAAATTTGAACTCGTTACACTTAAATGCTCGATTTGAATTACCAAGAATTCAAACTCCAGTTTTTCGCGGAAGTTTTGACACATGGCTTGCATTTCATGACGCGTTTAAGTCTATGTGTCACGATAACCCTTCGATTTCCACGATTCAAAAATTCTATTATTTAAAAGCGTGTTTACATGATGATGCCGCAGAAGTTATATCTTCGCTCGAAACCACGGCCGCCAATTATGACGTTGCGTGGAATTTATTAAAGGAACGTTTCGACAATAGAAAATTTATTGTAGAACGTCACGTGCACGAATTGTTTGAAATTCCTAGTGTATCAAAAGAATTTTCAATCAGATCACTATTAGATCAATTTCAAAAGCGTTATCGATCACTTAGGGCTCTCGAATTGCCAGTGGACCATTGGGACACTCTACTTATTCACATTTTACGATCAAAACTTAACAATTATACGCGAGAAAAATGGGAAGAATCTGTTGGTAGTACTCAACTTCCCACCCTTAAGAAAATGACCGATTTCCTCGAACAGCGTGCATTAATTGAAACTACACATACTCAATCCAAAATAAGTGTCGCAAGGCCTCTGCCGAAAAATCCTGCATCAAAACATTCAACATGTTTGACAAATACAGTAGAGGTAACTAAGGAAAAGACAAAACAATCATGTCAATTATGTTCTCAACCACACATGCTTTATTCTTGCCAACAATTTCGAAATATGTCTCCTCAAGAGAGATATGAAATTGTTAAAAAATCTTCAATTTGTCACAATTGTTTTTATTCAAACCATAAAACGATTGATTGTCGTAAAAGAAATTGTTTTAAATGTGATCGTCGCCATCACACATTGTTGCATTTCGAAAGGGACAAGAAGGATGACGAAGCAAGTTCGTCCTCCTCAACAACTCTCGTTAAACTTCAGGGTATGGATTCTTCTCAGATTATTTTAGGTACAGCTTTGGTTGATATTCTAGATGTTAAAGGAAAATATCGAACTTGTAGAGCTCTTCTCGATTCCTGTTCTCAGTGCAACGCAATGACAAAAAAATTAGCAGAAGATTTAGGACTTCCTAAAAGCAGCATAAACATGAAACTAAAAGGGGTAGAAAATCTTCAATCTAATATCTCTCATTCAGTTTCAACTCAAATCAAGTCTCGTTATGATAACTCGAACTTGATGCTGAAATTTCTTATTTTCCAAGAAATATCTGATAAAATGCCAGCTCGACGGATTGATAATACATCCATTGAAATTCCCGAAACATTAATTTTGGCAGATCCGAATTTCGACAAACCCGCGGAAATCGACATTTTAATTGGAGCGGAATATTTCTATCATTTGTTGCGCAATGGACAAATGCGTATACCGGGTCAATCAGCTGTATTTCAAGAGACAAACTTAGGTTGGATTCTTTCGGGAAGATACGTTGACGACAAAATTCATTCGCAATCTCATTCAACGTTAAAGAATGAAGTAACTTGTAATCTTATTAAATTTCAGGAACTTCCTATTTTATGGGAATTAGGTGAAGATAGTAAAAAGAAATTTTTGTCTGCCAGCGAAGAAGCTGCAGAACAACACTATGTCAAAACAACGAAGCGTACTGTTTCTGGTAAATATGAAGTTAGTTTACCTTTTAATGAAAAAAAAGAGTTATTAGGAAATTCGAGAGATTTAGCTTTTCAAAGGTTCTATGCGATTGAAAGAAAACTTGAAAAAAATCCAAACTTAAAAAAAGAATACTCTGAATGTATTCAAGGTTATCTAGATGCAGGACACATGTCTCCTTTGAATTTAGAAGATTCGCTAAAACCGGGATATTTTCTCCCCCACCATGCAGTGATAAAGGAAGATAGTATCACTACGAGAACTCGAGTAGTTTACGATGGCTCGGCGAAAACATCCTCCGGTATATCTTTAAACGACACATTTTTAGTAGGGACAACGCTTCAACGAGAAATAGCGACAATTGTTACACGATTTCGTTCACATCCATATGTGTTAACCGCAGACATTCAACAAATGTATCGTCAGATTCAGGTCGCAGAACAGGATAGGTTATATCAAAAAATTTTATGGCGAATTTCGCCTGAAGAACCTGTTAAAATCTTTTCTCTTAACACTGTGACTTTTGGGACCTCTTGCGCCCCGTTTCTCGCAATTCGTACACTTCATCAACTCGCTGAAGACGAGAAAGATAACTTTCCACTTGCTTGCGAAATTTTGAAGGAAGACTTTTACGTCGATGATTGCTTAACAGGTGCAAAAACTCTTGATGAAGCTCATCAAATTCGTAAAGATTTAAATGATTTGTTACAAAAAGGTGGTTTTCCATTAAGAAAATGGGCTTCAAATCATCCCGAATTATGCAGTGGCTTATCAAAGGAGCCGACTGATAACTACATGTCATTAGACCTGTCCGGTACAATTAAAACGTTAGGTTTAATTTGGGACCCTAAATCAGATACAATTTCATATACCGTAAATCAAGATAATGTCGAAGACAAAATTACTAAGCGAGTAATTTTATCACAATGTTCTCAATTATTCGATCCACTAAATTTGTTAGGTCCAGTCGTTATCACAGGTAAAATTCTTATCCAACAGTTGTGGAAAACACAATTAAATTGGGACGATCCAGTTCCACCCGATGTTCAAGAGTATTGGGAAAAATACAAAAATCAATTGTCTCTTCTCAACAAAGTAAAATTCCCCAGATTTTTTAGCGTTGAAAATCCTGTTGATATTCAATTGCACGGATTTTGTGACGCTAGTGAAAAGGCGTATGGCGCTTGTTTGTACCTCAGATCGACTGATAATCAGGGAATTCATCATTCTCATCTTATATGTGCAAAATCTCGAGTTGCACCTCTAAAGACTATCACTATTCCAAGACTCGAATTATGTTCAGCTGTGTTACTTGCTAAACTTGTGGCTGCCACAGATATCGCGTTGCCCATAAAAATTAAAGAGAGGTTTTTTTGGACTGATTCAAGTATCGTTTTAAACTGGGTCAATACACCGCCCTACAAATTAGCCACATTTGTAGCTAATCGAGTAGCTGAGATACAAATGATGACAAAACCAAGCGAGTGGAAACACGTTCCTACTCAAGACAATCCCGCTGATTTTATTTCTCGCGGTCAAGAAGTTCCACTCTTTCTAGAAAACATTGCATGGAGAAATGGCCCTTCATGGATTTGTGAAAACGAAGAAATGTGGCCAAAATTCGAATTACAACGTATTGACGTTCCCGAAATGCGTAAAACTCAAACACTTTCTATTTTAAAAATCACACAATTTGGTAGTGATATTTTAAAAAGGTACAGCGATATAAACAAATTAACACGCATTATTGCATATTGTAAACGTTTTGGTAATTCCTGTAAAACTAAGGATTCTAAAAATCGCGAAACGGGTTTTCTGAAAATGCAAGAACTCAGAGAAGCAATTTTAACAATAATAAAATTAACTCAATTAGAATCGTTTTCTCAGGAACTAAATTCATTGACAAAAAATCAAAACGTTGATCAAAAAAGTCCACTTTTTCATCTGGATCCATTTGTAGAAAATGGTCTAATTAAAGTGGGAGGTAGAATAAATAATGCAAAGATTTCTAATTCACAAAAACACCCTGCAGTACTACCAAAGGGACATCCCATTACTAAATTAATTATTCAAAATGAACACAAAATAAGAATGCATGCAGGAGTAAACGCTACTCTTTGCGGAATTCGAGAATCCTATTGGCCGATTGACGGTAAGAATGCAACGCGTCACGTTATAAGGAAATGCGTAACGTGCTTTCGAGCGAAACCTCGTGAAATAAATTATTTAATGGGATCATTGCCGAAAAATCGAGTGTCAATGTCAAAACCATTTTTTCATTCTGGGGTTGATTTTTGTGGTCCTTTCTATGTTAAGGAATTTCGACTTAGAAATCGAACAAAGGTCAAGACTTACGTTGCTATTTTTGTATGTTTTGCTACTAAAGCTGTTCATTTAGAATTAGCAAATGATTTATCGACAGAAGCTTTTATTGCATGTTTAAAACGTTTTATCGGTCGACGAGGAATACCAAGCTCAATGCATTCTGACAACGGAACTAATTTTGTAGGTGCTAATAAAGAATTAAAAGAGATGTTCCAACAAATCGATTCCACAATTAAAAATGAGTCAACTCAAAATTACATTTTAAATAACGGGATTAGTTGGCATTTCATTCCACCTAGAGCTCCTCATTTCGGGGGTCTATGGGAAGCCGCGGTAAAATCATTTAAATTTCACTTGACGCGAATTGTAGGTAATACTCTTTTATCATATGAACAATTGCACACATACGTTGTCGAAATTGAAGCAATTCTTAATTCACGCCCGATAACAACATTATCCTCTGATCCAAACGATTTAAATCCTTTAACTCCTGGTCACTTCCTTATTGGTAATTCAATGAAATGCTTACCGGAAGAAGACTTACGAGATGTTCCAATAGGACGTTTAAATTGTTGGCAAATTATCCAACAAATGCGACAACATTTTTGGAACCGTTGGCATCGAGAGTACCTGCACGAAATGATTTCCAGAAGCAAGTGGCAGTCGGCAACAAATCAAGAAAACATTCAAGAAGGAACTTTAGTGGTAATTAAGGACGATAATTTACCACCAATGAAATGGGCTCTTGGCAGAATTGTAGCTACACATCCCGGGCCAGATAAAATTGTTCGCGTTGTGACAGTCCGTACACTTACCGGAACTTACAAAAGAGCCTTGAAAAAATTGTACCCACTTCCTATAAATGAGTAACTGTTAGCAATTAGTTTAGAATTCAGTTTAGTACTGAACTTAGTTTTGAACAGAAGTAACTCATACAATTGTATTTCAATGTTAGGAGTAATAACAAATAGTTTGTAATAGTTTAATACATTTTTTAATTTTTGAACTACTATAGTTCAAGGGGGCCGGCATGTTACGGAGTAACAAAATTTAATGTGAAAAATAAATGTATTTTAAAATTATTTTAATTTGTCTCAGACTCACTAAGAAGGTGAAAAACTATTTCTAAAGCAAAAATACATCAATGTCAGGTAGTGAGAAAGTTTAGGTTTTACCATTTTTTCTGTCAAGACATTACTACATCTGTTTTCTATTGTATTTAGGCTTACCTTGCAATAAAGTGACAACCGACATGTGTACCTCTACCTATCAAGGGTTTATATTGTTTTTTATGACGGTAACTCTGGCCGCCCGCTTGTACTCCTCCACTAGTTTTATACCTGTACCAATAAACCTTTTTTTTTTGCACAACCATCCTTTTCCAAAAATTCCACAGTTGCCAGATTTACCTTATTTTTCAAA
The DNA here is from genome assembly GCA_032872505.1 of Leptopilina syphax. Classification (NCBI taxonomy): domain Eukaryota; kingdom Metazoa; phylum Arthropoda; class Insecta; order Hymenoptera; family Figitidae; genus Leptopilina; species Leptopilina syphax. The sequence continues at coordinate 32,036,689 of CM065472.1, forward strand.
ATTAGATGTTGCCAAATGTACCTGACAATTGCAATGCTCTTAGGCTAGATTCAGTTATGTTAGAACTACATCGGTTAGAATACGAGTAACCGCCGAACTCACTACATCTCGGCAATGATTACTCAGCGCGCACAAAAGTATTTTTAACTCATTATCCCCGATTATGTATTCAGAAATAGTTATTTTAAATTTTGATTATAATAAATTAAAATATTTATAATGTTAATTTATTGTTTCAAGTTATTCCTTTCCTAAAAAACACATCCAAACATAAACAATTGAAGAAATTAATTAAACGGAGTAATTATACTACATTTTTAAGAATTTTTTATCTTATGGGTTTGACCAGAAATTCTGGCCAAAACCCTAAGAGGGGTGTTCACTGGATATGAAATAGGGCTCTGATCAGGGCCTCGACAGTTTTCCTCGTTTTAAAAGCATGTAAATAAATTTAATTTTTTAAAATTAACTTTTTTAAAACAGTTATTTAAGTTAAAAAAGCGTGTTCTTTTAAAACACTTTATAAAATAATTATAGTAATATATTTAAAAAACGAAAATACATATAATTTTTTTTCTTTAAGTACAATATTATAATAAAGTTTATTTATTAATAATAACAACTAAATTATAAATAACGAATAATAATAGTTATTAAATAATTAATTATTATACATTTATTTAAAAATAAAAATTATGAATTTAAAAAATAATAATTAATAAACAATTATTAATAAATTATACTTAATGAATTTTAATAATTATTAATTTATACTTTATAGGATAAATTTATCATTTGGTTTATATATATATATATATATATATATATATATAATATTATTTTAATAATAATAATTATTTTATATTATATTAGCCTAAAGTGAGAAAATGATTCGGAGAGATTGTTAAATTTAACATCTTCAATATTTAATAACTATTTTTTAAACATAATTAATAAATTTGAATAAAATATTTATTAAATAAATATTAATTATTACTTATACATTTAAAACAAAAATTATAACCTTTATTAATATTGTAAAATTAAGGAGGCAGAAAGGAGCGACAACCTCCAAAAGAAAAATGAATTAATCATAAAACCAAAAATTATATTTTTCAAAAATTTTGAAGTTTTTCTATTCTTGAAATTATATTATTTTTATCATTTTCACTTTTAAATTAGTCAAAATGACTATAATACCTCATTATGTTATGTATAAATATGTTGTATATATAATGAATATGTTCATTATGTTTCTAATATAATAATTTTTTTAATTACAGTAATTTTATTGTAATTTCTTTTGAATAAAATTAACCTCACAAAATAGGGCAATTTTAAGAAAAACTGACGAGGCCCTGACCAGTTTTTCCCTAAGTAGGGCATTGGTCGGGAACAGCGTCACACACTAGTCGGGCACTGGTCAGTTTCTCTACCCAGAGCCACACCAGAGATCGGGAAAACTGTCCAGTACCCTATCAGGCCCACATTTTAATTTCTGCACGGGGGGTTGAGTCACGCAACATGATTCGAAAATGTGCTGCAACGCGCCCTCTTTTTTCTCAGTGTAGTTACAACTAATTAACTTATTTATATAAGTAAATTATTTCTTTTTAAATAAATAATTATTATTCGATTTATAAACAAAATTTCTTTGGAATATTTAGAGTATTCTCTTAATATTTTAACTTTTAAAATTTTTTTTTAAAATTTCAATCAATAAGAATTTATAATTTAAATAACTCTATACACAGGGTGTTCAAAAAGTATGTAAAGAAAAATTACAATATATAAAAAAACTAAAAATTCGTTTTATTTAAAATAAATAAAAAGTCTAGTTGTCACTGAGTGAAATATATCTTTTTTGGGCGTAGATATTATAAATAAACTACGTGTAAATTAGTTATAAATAAATAAGTAATTATAAATATAATAAATAATTATATAATTATATATACAAAAAAGGCAAAAATTTCATTTAAAAAAAAATGGGCGTTTCTTTTAAATGCCTTTTATGGAAAAACCGCAGGTGCATTAATTGTCACTAAGTACCAAATATTCTGACACAAAGAAAATAATAAAAATTAACATTCAAGTTATTTTCTTTTTTCTTTTAATTTTACCGAACACCCAGTGACACATATATAAATTTTCTTCATTGCCAATTAATTCTGCATTTAGTGTATAAACATGGAGTAACCACGCGAATGTTGTAAATAGAAAATCTATAACAAAGCTTCAAGTGACTCAGTTTTTGTGATAAAAATCACAAATATATATGTATATATATTTATAAGAATACTTGTGTTCCCGCTACTGTACACAATGAGACTCGAAACTGATTCATATGCCTATCGTATTGTCAATGGTGCTTTCCTCCTTTTTATTTCTTTTTATTATTTTATACTTCTATCAATAAAAACGCGTGAAAAACGAAGTTTTTTTTAAATTTTTAAGCCCGTTTACATTGTAATCAAAAAAATAAATAAAAATTATTTAAAATCTTCACCGAATTATAAATATAATTAAGAATTAATAAATAAATAGTAAATAACAATTATTATTATTATTATTTGAATAAATAACCTGAATTTTTTTAATTACTTTAGAATTTTGTTATTACATTCTCATCAAAAATGAGAAAGTCTTGGATTTGTGCGATTTTGAGCAATGTCTAATTTTGCCAAGTCTTTACGTTTCATGACCCCCTGATTCCAAAAAAATGGTTTTTAGAAAAGTGTCTGTCCGTCTGTCTGTCCCTCTGTCTGTCTGTCTGTCGTCTGTCTGTAGAAAAATTTGTCGCCACGATAACTCGAATAAATTTTTATGAATCGTCTTGCAATTTGGCACACTTTTTTAGTCCATAAAAATGAAGCCTGAGTTCGTTGGGCAGCCCATTTCGTCAAAAAACAACAAAAATACAAAATTTTGTATTTTTTACAATTTTCAAAAAAATATTTATTTTTTATTTTTTCCTTAAATTTGGTGCAAAAACAAACAACTTTTCCTTTAGACACTTTTCAGTACAACAAAAAACAAAAAAGTTTAATGAATTTTTTTTTTATAAGTTTTTGGGTCTTACGCAGCCAAACGGGTCACGAACTTCTAAAAAATTCTCTAGCCAAAAAATCTTCACAGTATCACAGTAAAGGCTTTAGCACAATAGAATCTTTAACCGGAACCGTAATCGTGAGCGTAAGAATGTGTTATGGAAGGATAGTTATATTGTTTATCCTTCTCTAACTCTTATTTACGCTTACCGTTATGATTGCGGTTCCGATTTAAGATTCTATTCTGCTGTAGGCACAGAAACTGCGCAGTTAAGGGTGCGTTTATACGACTGTCGATAGAAAAAAAATATACCAAAAATGTCAAAATCGTCTTCACACCAAGCTATAAGGGTGTTTCTGGAATAGCTTAAAGATGCATTTTTTGATCTGATTCAAGCTGCAATTTCATGGCAGCATTGTAATTGATTTATTTCTCTCCTCCTGCAGTAGTTGGTAGTTTCTTATATGAAATTTTTCTCTATCCACAAAATTAAAATTAATATATCATTTTAGCTAAAAATCAACACATATTTGATGAGAATGTCAACCTTAAAGTCGTAGTAACTTTATGACAATTAAATATTTTAGCGGCACAAAAAAAATATTTCGTGTCTGATACGTAATCTTAGTTGACTGAGTTCGTACCACAGCAAAATATTTTTTGGCTTGATTGCTTTAAAAGATATTATTAATGGAATTTTTTTATATACAATAAGAAACAGGAACCAGAATGTTTCGGTACAAAAGGTCCAAACTAAAAGATCCAAACCAAAAGATCCAAAAAATTAAAAATCCAAAAGGACAAAAAGTCCAAACAAAAAAAAATATTTTTTATTGACATATCTTTATGTCATTTGACCTCGGGAGTTCAAAAATAATATTTTTAAAAAAAATGTCATTCCGAATGTGTGTGTGTGTGTGTAAACATCACATTTTTATAAATATCTCGAAAAATCATGAATAGCTTTTGGGTTGAATTTTTTTAAAATTGTAGATCTCACCTGCGGACATAAAATGAGAGTACTTTTAGACAGATTAATAAAGTCTAACTAAATTTTTTTTGGATTTTTAATTTTCCAAAAAAACGTTTTTTGCTCATAACTTTAAAAAAATGTTAGGACACCTATAAATGTTTTTTCATAATTTTGTAGAGTTTGTTTAGACGCATCTTTTGAGCCCAAATTAAACATTTTTCGTCCATATTAACCGGAGGTGTTAAACTTTTAAAAATCTAAAACTTTGGAAACACCATTTACATTTTTAAAGAATTATACATATTTTGGACAATTTGCAATTTTGGATTTTTTGTACTCTTGGATTTTTTGAACTTTGGATAAATAAATTTTTGGACCTTATGGATTGGATTTTTCATCTTGGACCTTTTGGATTGGATCTTTTGTACCCCAATCCATCAATTGTAGACAACAGCGAGCCATTTGCGCGCAACAACGCCCGGAGCGCGAAGCGCGACGTGCGTAATAATCGTCGGAGCGCGACGACCGACATTCGCGCGCCCCGAGGCGCGCTGAAACTAGCGAGCCCCCGCGCGAAGCGCGGATGAGAATGTGTCCGCCCGAAGGGCGGGCAGATTTTTTTTAGTATTTTTGATAAAATTCACTGACATTTACCTGAATTTTTTTGACTTCTATCAACCCTGAGTGTACACAGAAAAAAATGCGAATGGTAAAAACAACCACATTTGTGTAGTTAGAAAAAAAGTAGTTAATACTACCATATTCAGCAGCATTTTAACTACACTTCCTCAGTTAGTGGAACCAAAATGAAGTAGTTGGTTTTATGTAGTTAAAATAACTACTTTACATAGTTAAAATAACTAACAGATGCTTGTAAATGGCTCAACTATAGTGTACCTAGTAGTAAAAGCTATTGTTAAAAATAGTTCATTTTACTATTGTGGTAGCAAAAATAACTATTTTGTATTAGTTGCAAACAAAATGAGACTTACTGTTTTTATATAGTAAATACAACCTCTGAAAGTTGTTACTTTTATGATTTATGTAGTTAAAACAACTATTTCTTACTACCCAATGGGAAATTTACAACTGGCGTAGTACTGCGCCAGCACTGGCAGGACTGGCGGTAAGGCTGAGAGCCAGCACTGGCATGGCACTGGGATGATAACGCCGTCTGGCGCTACCGAAGTACTGTCTGTCAGTGCTGCCAGACAGCGCTGGCGCAGCACTGGACCAGTGCTGGCTGAGAATATTGCCGCAATAAATGCCGTATTGTTATTAATTAGTCGTAAATTAATAATTATAAATAATTTAACAACAAAATGGTAAATAATATTAATAAATAGTTATTATTCATAAAATATTTCTCTTCTTAAAGAAATTGTATTAAAGATGGAGACTAACAATGGATATAGTAAATAAAGTAAAAAAAATTGTTTATAACATTTAAAAATTAAATAATAAACAATTACAGTAATATAAGTGTGCATTAGATTTTCATATTTTAGTACGTAACGATTGGAATCTAGAAATATCGCAAACCTATGAAAATAAACAAAATTGCTGACGACGGGAATCGAACCTACGACCTACGGACTAACAGACTAACGCTCTAACCACTATGCTAACGACACATGTGTACAGTAAAGTATTAACATCTCAGTATCATTCAGACATACAATTATTGAGTCAAAGATGAGAAAAAAATAGGGATACGTTAGAAATAATAAATTGAAATAAAATAAATTAAAAAAAATTAATTGAACTAAATTTTTAATAATTAAATTACTTTACTTATTGCATTTAACATTTTACGTAATTCTTAAATTACGTCGTAATTTTTTAATAATTTTTTATTCATAGTAAGAAGTATAATAGTATTTTAATAGGAACTAAATTATTATTGAGATTAAAGTTTAAATTTTGTTTATAATTTTAATTTGTTTAAATAATTTATTATTTACAAAATTAGACAATTGTGTTAAATTGTTATTATTAAATTTAATAAGAATAAAAAATAAACAACTGAAAAGTAAAATATTAATTTTTTTCAATAAATTTATATTTATAAACATTCATAAACTTTTTTTATAATTTTTTTCAAGTTTATGTCAAAAAAGCAATGTTGGCAAAGAGCGTCGTGAACAATTTTTCTATACTCAGCCAGCACTTGCCGCCGTGGCTTGTCCAAGCTTTGGCGAAACAAAAATTCTGTACTGCGCCAGCACTAATTGTCGAGGCTCGGCTAGACTACGCCGAACAATCGTCTGAGTACTAAGCCAGTGGTGAGCATCGGCACTACACTGGCATTTCCCATTGGGTAGTTGCAGAAAAAGAAAGAAATTTACTGTTTTCATATAGTAAAATCAATTGTTGAAAATAGTTATTTTTACTATTTATGTAGTTGAAAGGACCATTTTTTTCTACAGAGAAAAAACGTGAGTGGTAAAAACATCCACATATGTGCAGTTAAAAAAATGTAGTTAAAATTACCATATTCAGCAGCATTTTAACTAAACTTCCATAGTTAGTGGAACTAAAATTGAATAGTTGGTTTTATGTAGTTAAAATTACTACTACGGTTATGATTGTGAAAAACTCAACAATAGTGCAGCAGTTAAAAGTACTGTTAAAAATAGTTATTTTCGGAATTTCTGTAGTAGAAATATCCATTTCTTGCTATTTGCAAAATAAATTAAAATTTACTGTTCCAAAGAGTAAAAACAACCGCTGGAATTTGTTATTTTTGTGTTTAATGTAGTTAAAAGAACCAATTCTTACTAGCTTTTAATAATTTATCTCTATGGTGGTAAGAAACATTTATTTTTATAACTACAAAAGTCATAAAAGTAACAATTTTTATGTTATTTTTACTATATGAAAATAGTAAGTTTAATTTTTTTATAACTAGTAAAAAGTGGACAATTTTACTACAGAAATTCTGAAAATAACTATTTTCAACAGTACTTTTAACTACTGCACTATCGTTGAGTCATTTAAAATCATATGCTGGCTACATTTCAACTAAGTCCTTGAGCTTAAAAAATTAGTTACTGCAACTAAACGGAGTAGTTATTATGACTGAATTTAAGAAGAACGTCCTCAAGTACAATGCCAGTCATCGTAGCGTGCGAGCGTGGTTAGGTGGTTAGGTTATCGGTTTGCGAATGTTAGGGTCGTGCGTTCAATCCCCGGCGTTTGGGGATTTTTCTCTGTTAGGTGTATAAGAATTTAATATATAAATTGTATATGAACAAAAATAGGTAAGAGAAAATATAAAAAAATGGACCTCCATAATAATAAAAAACAAATAAATAATTTCATTTTACTACTTTAAATAGTTAATTTAACTATTTTTTTACAGTTGTTACAACTACAATTTGTTACGGGCGCCTATAGGAACTATGAAAATTTAGTTACTGCAACTAAATGAAGCAGTTAGTATGACTAACAACAAATAGTTAAGATAACTGTTTTAGTAGTTAAATTTACTGTAAAAATGGTATTTATTACTACATTTTACAGTTAGACTAACTATTCTGTCATAGTTAATTTTACTAAATAATGTTACGGGCGCCTATAGGAACTACAGGAAATAGTAAAAAAGTAGTCAAATTTACCATATTTTTTTGTATGTACTATATTTAAAAATTTTTTTTTATTTGCTTTTTGTGCTATTGACCAGATAAAAAAAATAATGCCCGCTAAGAGAACGAAATCTTCCGTTTTTCTTTCATTACAATATTGACTTTAGAATATCGATATGTATTTAGTTTTATCTCCCCCGACAAAATGAAATTCTATTAAGGATTTTCAGTCAATCTAAGATAAGATAATCGCAGCAAAATATTTTATAAAGGACTTTAAAAAAAATTTTTCATCGTTTTCCATATTTTTAAATATAACCATAAAAAGAAGATATAAAAAAAGAAATGTTTCAATTTTCTATGAAAAAATAATTTTTTTAATAATATAAAAATATTTAGGGTAGGGTGGGGCATTACTATTCCTGTTTGGATTCTTGAGTCTAAAAAATGTATTTAAAAAAAAAAATAGAAAAAATGCTTAGGACCGTTTGAAAACTTGACTTTTTAGCTACAATTTTTCCATGTATTATTTTGCTGTAACTCATCGATTCTGTTCCGAACTACAGCAATTTTACGAAACCCTTTTTTTTATGTCGAAAAAAAACGAGGGGCAAAACTATTCCAGCAGCTATTAATGATATAATACTAAAAAAAATATAAATTTAATTTGTTAATTGGACGAGTTTTTCTCTTCCAATTTCTTACCATTCTAACCTTAAAACAAGCACACACAAAAAATACACTGTTTCGTAGTTTTCGCTATTATCAGTGGGCGAATAGTTTCGCCCCAACCGCACATTTTTTGAAAAAACACTTGTAAAATTTTTGAACAATAGAATATCAAAAATCCATTATGATATTCGTGTTCAGCACTAAATTTGACTTTAGAAATAATTTTTCCGATCGTTTATCACTATTTACAATGACAGGCTAAATGAGTGAAAACAAAGTAAGCGAGTATATGGGTGATTCTTCTGAAAGTGACATTTTTTATTTCTCGACTAATTTTATAAAATCTACTCTCTAATAATTGTTAACTATTTTCATAGTAAAAATTTAGCATTTACATATCATTAAAAAGAAAAAATTAAACAATTTTATTCTACTGAATTTATGCAATAGCTAAAATAATTTCATCTCCGAAGCCTTTTTAGCATGTCTCTATAATAGGTTTTTCATAAGAAAACTAAATTTTTATGCTTTTTTTCAAACTCTTAGAATTTTTTAAAAAATAGTGTCAGAAAGTACAATATTTTTTCTATCATTATGTGCTTTTTAAAAATTTTTAGACCTCCGTTTTATATAACATAAAAATGTTAAAACTTTGTCTTCAGTTTTAGGTTAAAATTACCTCACGATGATTAATGATATTTTTATACATTAAAACTATTCTAAACAAAATTTTAATGCATACTAAAATAAAGTTGACTTTCTGACGTTAAATTTGCCCATATATTATTTGCGAGAAGGAGGGGAATTATTGCTTTTATGAATAATAAAATTTTACTTATTGACCCGAGTAAAAATTTAATTTCATCTCCGAAGCTTTGCTTTTTATTAAATAATTGAGTATCCGAGTAACTTTGACGAAATATTTTTTACGATAATATAAAATTACGGTGTGAAATTTGTAAATTTTACTAAAAAATATATTTTAATTGTGCCCTAATGTGAATAAATGTGAAAAAAAATTTATTTTTCATTTCCGAAGCCTTTTCTTTGAAATGTGCGAGTTTTTCTTTTATTTTTAGTATTTACCTGCATTGATTTGAAAATATTAACCCTTTGCGGCATGCATAATATTATAACATTAATTTAAAAATCACAAATGCTTATGAGGGTTTTCAGGGTCGGTGATTACGAATCTGAAGTCCGTTTTCCAAAATTCAAGATGGCGGATCCAATATGGCGGACAAATTTTTTTAGAATTGATCGAAATCGCTTTAAAATCGTTACTCGGGGGTTTTCGGGGTCGCTGTTCACGAATCTGAAATCCGTTTTCCAAAATTCAAGATGGCGGATCCAATATGGCAAACGAATTTTTTTAGAATTGATCGAAATCGCTTGAAAGTCGTTACTCGGGGGGTTTTCGGGGTCGCTGATTACGAATCTGAAATTACTTTCAATAAATAAACGTTAAATTATTGAATAATTGTACCGTCGGCATTTTCGTTACCCGATGTACACCGCGGGGAGGTTGCACGATCGGGATTTGTACATCATTTAGCCCTGAAAAGGGCAGTTTGGTAAATACTGTCCAAAACTTTATAATAATCAAATTGAGCTGTTTATTTCCTAATAAAATTAACTAATTAATTAAAATTAGCGGATTTTAATTGAGGCCTTGGATCCAATAACTCGCCCGACGCTCGGAGAAACGCGCAACTGCCAGTCAGTAAGCAGTGAGCGCCTCTGGGCCACTCACTGCTACCCGACTGGTATTAGCGCGTGTCTTCGAGCGTCGGGCGAGTTATTGGATCCAAGGCCTCAATTGCTATTATAAAGTTTTGATGTCTCTTGTTTTGAACAAGCGAATTTTTTTTCAGCAGTGGTAAGCAGCGAAGCAATTTCTTGTGGGAAACAGGCAGAGTGGTACATTGCAAGTTTTACACATCCATGATGTTCGCTTTTGGTCGGCTTTAGTACTGCAATGAGCGCAGCGTCTAGGTGAAGCGATAATTTTAGGCATATGAGCTGATTGACTTTTTCTTTTTTCCTCTAACACTTTTGGTTTGTAAGAAGAGATTGTACTTAATTTACGTTTCTTCCCAGTTGAACTTGGTAGTTTGTGTCCTACCAATTCATCTACTAAACGTAGCGTAAAAAAGACAAGTTCTAATTCAGCATTATTTGACTGATCGCATACCTACGGTGATGGTAACAAACAATAAACAAAATACTATACATAGTTTGACGAAACAAATGACAAGCGCAAAAAAGACAAGTTATAAATCAGCAATATTTGACTGAACGCATATTTACGTTGATTATAACAAACAATAAACAAAACACTGTTCAGAGTTCAAAGAAACTAAAATACTAACTAAACTAAAGCAAATAAATTTTACTGAAAGCGAATTGCTTCGCTGCTTACCACTGCTGAAAATAAAATTCAATTGTTTAAAGCAAGACACATCAAAACTTTATAATAGCAATTAAAATCCGCTGAATTTAATTAATTAGTTAATTTTATTATATTAGGAAATAAACAGCTCAATTTAATTATTATAAAGTTTCGATCAATTCTAAAAAAATCCGTCCGCCACATTGGATCCGCCATCTTGAATTTTGGAAAACGGACTTCAGATTCGTAATCACCGACCCCAAAAACCCCCGAGTGAAGACCTTCAATCAATTTCGATTGAATTTAAAAAAAAAAATTTTTTGTTCTTTAATTTATTTATTTATAGTTGTTTATAATTTCACGTAACCTCATTCGCTATCAATTTTTCGACATTTAACAATGTTTTGATTATTAATATACAAAGATTTTTGGATTTTACTTGAAAAAGACTGTATATAATCAGATATTTTCACAATATAAAAGGTGGTAATCTGGGTTACCACTATGCCGCAAAGGGTTCTAAATAACCATCAACTATAGATTTATATTTTAATCAAACTGAATATATTTAGTATTAAAATATGCAAATTATAATTTTTTTAAACAGTGTAATTTTATTATGAATTATATTAGTGTGTATATTTAATAAAAAAAAATCACGAAACAAATAAAACTAATCAATTGGAGCAACAAAGTCAATCTTCTTTAAAGAAGAAAAACTTTAATTCTTACTCTTGAGTATGAAATAAAGTAAGTTCAATAAAAAAAACCATATAATCTCAAAAAAAATAAGTTGAAAAATCGAATTTGAAAAGTGGCACTTTCAGAAGAATCACCCACCAAAATCACATTTGAGTACCTAACTCCTATGATAGATTGCGCTAGAAGCTCAAATGTGGCGTACAATGTTCATTTCACATGACAAGTATACAGTGTAAAAGAGACTTTAATCGGATGAATAGTTTTCTCTCCAGGACTATGGAATAGTTTTGCCCCGGGAATAATAATGCCCCACCCTACCCTAATAATAATAATAATAATAATAATAATAATAATAATAATAATAATAATAATAATAAGAATAATAATAAGAATATGTACTTATATTTTATTATAATAAAAAATACTAAAATAACCCAGGCAGAAATTTTCCACTGGCAGGGTACCGCGCCTGTACAGATGTCGGTAAGACTGTACTGGCATGGGTCCGCCTGACGACCGGAGCGGTGCAGACATTGTACTGGAACCTGACAATGTGTTGTAGTGGCTGCACGCCTGGCTCGGTACAGATTTGATGCCGCCGAACAACCGGCGTTGTACAGGCATTCGTCCGTCTGGCAAGCGACGCGGGCCAAATTGTATTCTCTATTGAAAAATAAAATAAAAAAAAATATTTAATTAACTATGCATGGTGCATGTTAATTAACATTTATTTATAGATCGTTTGAAGCATTTTTTACACATTTAACATTTTTTTTACACATTAAAATTCTAAACGCTCACAGTGGATACGAAGCCCAAGCCTATCCTAATCTACTCACCGAAGTCTAATACGCTAACCACTACGCTATTCGCTCGCTTGCGGATGTGAGCATAACAACGCCAATATACAATACCGCTAAACAACAACTTATATATAAAGTGAATAATAATTTTTACTCAAATATTTTTGCATTTTATTTATATTATGCAAATAAATTTAAAGTTTTATTATATTTTTATTTAATCTTCAATGTTTTTAATATTTATCTTTATTTTATTATTTAGGAATAATTAGTTGAACACTTTACTTTATAACTATTCGAAATTAATACAAAATTAACTATTAAAATAAACATTTGTAACTTACTCCGTTTCATTCATACTTTATAAATGTTTTTAAAAAAGAGAAAAAGATGAATGTAATTAATTTGAAAGAAATATTAAATATTAATTAACATTCATCTTGCATAGTTAATTAAACATTTCTTTTATTTTAATTTTTAATAAAAAACAAAATTTGGCCCGCGCTGGTTGCTAGACGGACGAATGCCAGTACAACGCCGGGTGTTTGGCGGGCTGAAACCTGCACCGAGCCGGACGCATTTTGCAATAGAATGACAGTGCGAATGTACTTTCGACCCTTTAAAAATTATTAATACAAAAAATGTTTAAAGCATGATGGATTAAATTTATTATTATTAATTTTTATTATAAAAAATAGCAAAACTTGTCAGATTTTAAAAGATATTTGTGGTAAGATTTTTAAAAGTGAATTTATAAAAAAAATTATCCTATATAAAAATAAAACTAATTTGAAAACTAATAACAATTACTATATTCTAAGCTTATTCTTATTAATGAAATAATAATTTTTAATTCACTTATTTATTGATTTATTATAAATAAATAAAAAAGTAAGTAATATTGAATAAATCAAAACAAATTTATTTAATATTACTTATTTGTTTAGTTATTTATAATTTATTTATAGTAAATCAATAAATAAGTAAGTAAATTAAATTAAATTATATATTAATAATAGGAATAAATTATATAGTCCCCAGTCGGTAGAATGCCTGTACCGCTCGGGTCGTTAGACGAACGAATGCCAGTACAACGCCGGTTGCGAGGTGGTATAAATTTTGATCCGGCGGTCGGATCAAATCCTGTACCGCGCCCGTACTGCCGACAGTAGAAAGACTGTACCGAAAGTCGGATCCGACTTTGTACCGCGCCAGCAGAAATTCTCATCCGAATCGGTACAAACTGCCTGTACTGGCATTGACTCTCCAATTCAACCGGTGCGGATTCTAGACGGTTGGACGATCCGGTATTCGTCCGACTTTTCCGCCTGGGAACATAATCATCCATTATATTATAAATTAAAATAATAAACATTTTTCTTTAGTCAACTTTTCTTTATATTCAAACAAGGAAAAAAAATCCTACACATTGCAAAACTGAAATTTAAATTTTTCTACAAAAATTAGCGTATTGCTTTATAGTGTTATTATATTATTGATTCTGCGATGATGCGAGTGTAAAAAAGAAACCTCGAAATGTCTTTTACTTGTTTGATGATGTGTCTAGAAGAATTTTATATATACGTATAGAAGCTGAGAACTGGATTCCTATACATGACTTGCTAAATACTTTTAAAAATTTTTTTTTTTATTTTTGCTTCATCTTTCGCATTTTTTTTCCTTCTTTATTTTTTTGCGTGTGTAAGATTGCGAATTTAATGAGGATCCAGTCCTCAAAAAAACTGTGACGTCAATCAGGATCATTATTAGAAAGTTTTTTAAAGGATATATGTATATAATACGTTAGGATCTCTCAAAAATTTCTATCTCGAAATGTCAGTCGTTTATTTTCTTTCGTTAGATTTATTTTTGAAACATAAATCTCTCTTGACATTTTAAAATTTGCAAATCAAGTCGCGCTTTTTATTTTTTTTTCTAATCTAGCGATCAATTATATTAATCATGTATTATTATGAGTATTACTATACTATTACTACTATTATTAATACTACTGACATTACTCATACTATTCTATACTAGTAGTATTACTACTACTATTCCTATCATTACTAATAATACTACTATATTCCTATTACTATTATAATAGTAATAGTATAATAATAATAATAATAATAATAATAATAATAATAATAATAATAATAATAATAATATAATTATAGTATACTATTACAACTCGTATTACTATTATATACTATTCTTATTACTACTAATATTACAATTACTATTTCTATTATTAATACTATACTATTCTTAATACTACTACTATTACTATTAGTATTACTACACCTACTATTCCTATTACTATTATTAATAATACTATTCTTTTTATTATTATTTCTATTATTAAACTGTTTTTATTACTACTATTACTAGCATTACTATGACTATTATTAGTAGTAATATTACTAATCGAATAGCAAAATAATTCGCGATGTTGTAAGCAATCCAAATTTAAATCATTATTTAATTTATAATTCAGCGATTTATTTTTTAAGAAGAAATCATCGTTTTGCCATTTTTAGTCCATAGCAACGAAGGTTAAAACCGATAAGATAAGATTAGAAAAAAATTTATAATTAAAACTTGTAAAAAAAAAAAATTGCAAAAATAAAAAAAAATTTTAAAACGTGTGTTCAAAAAAATTGTCTCCCCTCATTTTAAATTTTCACTCCATTAAAAATTTTTTTCCTAATTAATTTATCATTATAAAAAAATATTAATATTAACCCGATTAATAAAATTAAATATTTTATTTAGAAATTAATGTCCTTTTGTAATAAAATGAAAAAATAAAATTAACGATAGCAACTGTTTTATTATTGATGATAATAAAATAAATAAAATAATATTAATAATAATAATATTAATTATTATAATCTATATCAGCATGCAGCAAACACGTGATTTCCCCTAGAGTGAACGATTTTTTTCACGTATGAATGCGTGTCTTTTTAATCCTTTTTTCGTAAACCTCTTTCACTTTCCGAGACGGTTAAACGCATGTCCGTAAGAAGTAATTCAGGTTTCACGCTCAAAGTCTTTTTTTTAATAAAGTAAACAAATTCATTAATATTCTTATACTTTTCCTGAACCCTTTTTATAGTTTGAATATCAAAAAAATCGCGCCAAGGTGCAAAGTTTTAATATTTTGCAAATCCAATTTTTTTTTGCAAGGGTAGTTAACATAACTTTTACGACCGAATAGTTTCATTTGGAAAAAATGTGATAAGATTATTGTAATATAATAGTAAAAAACAATAATAGTAATAATAATGATAATAATAAAAATAATAGTAATAGTAATCTTAAAAATATTTATCATACTCAATAATAATAATTAAAAAATATCCAATAGTTATGAATAAAACAATTTTCAATTTAACTCCGCGATGTCCAATCAGAATGAATTTCTCGCCATGTGCCCGCATGTAAAAGGAAAGCATGGAAATTTCTCGAAAAAAAAGAAACCACCACATTTTCTAGAAAAACCGCAGTATACAAAAGACCAGAAAAAAACAAAGTAAAAAAATATTTAATTAAAAATAGTTACACCAAATTTACTTTCAAAAAGCGAAGAAGACACACATATTCTTCGACTCTTCGGTACTCTCTACACTTCTCCAATTCTCTTTCTCAAGTCACAAGCTCATTTCCCCCACCTCGAAACAACAAGAGATACTTGGTGTGTGCTGCTTTCCGCGCGGGCAAAACATATTCGAGTTTTACAGCTGTTTCCCAGTCGTCACCAGACCGTCGTTAAGGTCTGGTATGCAAACCACAACGACAAAAAAAAAGAAAAAAAATGTTTCCCCTTTTTTCTTACAAAAATGGTGTTCATTTCTTTACGCTTAAAACACAGGACTCACACCTGATTTTTGTGTAGTGTCCAAAAAAAATATAAAATAAAACCAAAAAATGTGCCTTTTACACACAAGTGTTGTTCCCACGCTTTTAAAATTTACCAGTGCCACATTCTTTTATAGTAAATAAAATAAAATAAAAAAAGAGAGAAATTCTCCAATTTAAAAATCCTCCACATAGATGTCGCGCTTGTTGTCACGTTTCTACCCCCGCGACACCCCACCTCTTCTCTAAACACGGACTACTAACCAGTAAAATATATTGCCAGTTAAAAATCGTCTAACTGAAATGTTACTTCTAAGTTGTTGATAGATAGATAGATAGTTCTAGTCTTAAAAGTTATTTTTGCTTGGTAACGTGAATCCCGCATGACGCGTGAAGGGTATGCGAATAACTATTTTGTGTGGTCCGCAAAACGTTTTTGTGTCAGTGAACCGCTCGAAAAAGTTTCCATCCTCGTCTATTATCCCAGTGGATAACAGGGATTCAAATTTCAAATTACCACCGTAACATTGGGAAACGAAAAAGTTGACATGGGACTCGCAGGTATCGTATTTTTTTATTTTCCTTTTTTTCAAATCTAACATTTTTTTAAGGCAATTTCCATTTGTTAGGGACAAAAATTAATCACTACTGGTAAACATAAGCACTACTAGTAAATTAATTACTGGTAGCAAATATAATTACTATATAGGATTAAGGTTAAACACTACTAGTAAAAGAAATTACTAGGATTAAGGTTAATTACTACTAATGAAAGAAATTACTAGGATTAAGGTTAATTACTACTAGTAAAAGAAAGTACTACGAGTAAGATTAATCACTGCTAGTAAGGTTAATCATTACTTGTAACCTAATTGCTGCTAGAAACCTAATTACTACAAGTAAATTTAATCACTACGAGTAAGCTTTATCACTACAAGTAACTTAATCATTACTAGTAACTTAGTTACTACTAATAACCTAATTGCTACGAGTGTAGTCAATTACTACTAGAAGCCTAATCACTACAAGTAAATTTAATCACTACGAGCAAGGTTTATCACTACAAATAATTGTACCGGGCCGGTACCGAATAATCCACCGAGGCGATACTGGCCCGGTTATTGTTGGAAGGCATTTAGTGCCGGTTTATTACCGGCTGCACAACCGGCTAGGTACTGGTCCAGTACCGGCATAAGTGTGTTCATTCCACCGGCGCAGTACCGGTAAGTTGCCGGATGATAACTTCGGTAGGTATCCGGCAACCGTACCGGGCCGGCACTAATGAATTTCTGACACAGTACCGGGCCGGCGCTAAAAAACAACCGGTGTGGTACCGGGACGGTTAAAAAAATTACATGTCAGTCTGATTAATTGTTTAATTATTATTATTATTATTATTATTATTATTATCAATGTTATTATTAATTTTAAATTGGAAACAGTAAATATATTAAATGCTGAAACAGAGAAACATAAACAATTATAGAAAAATCTGAAGACTCGAGGAATTGAACTCAGGACCCTGAGGCTGCAAAGTCGACACCACATCCGCTAACCTAAACCTGCATATGGAAAGTAAATGCAAAGTGAGCTTATAAAGTCCAACCGACATTCCATCTGGCAGCAGTACCGGGCCGGCACTAATATTCAACCGGTGCGGTAGCGGGCCAGTATTTTTATTTTTTAATTTATTTTAATTCCATTTAAATCATTAAAAATAAATAAATAAAAATAGTACTTATAAATAATAATAACCGCCCTATTCACCGGCTTTATACCGGGCCGGTACCAATAAGCAACCTACTCGGTATTAATATAATTGCCGGCATAACTAACTAATTAATTTATTATTAATAATTAAATTAATAAATTAATTTTCAAAATTTTTTCTCTTCTTTAATTCTTTTTCTGCTAGTTTAACATTAGCAAACAACCGGGATGACACTGGGCCAGTAATAATATTTTTGTCGGCAAAACTTATGTGCCAGTAGAAAGTACTAAGTAAATTTTTGTGCTGGGCCGGTAAAAAT
Organism: Leptopilina syphax; assembly: GCA_032872505.1. Classification (NCBI taxonomy): domain Eukaryota; kingdom Metazoa; phylum Arthropoda; class Insecta; order Hymenoptera; family Figitidae; genus Leptopilina; species Leptopilina syphax. The sequence goes on from CM065472.1 coordinate 32,054,766, forward strand.
ATTATCACCGGCAAGTCTCCTTCGGCGGTATAAAACAGAGCGAAATGACAGTACTGGGCCGGTATTTATTTCATATTCGGCCCGGTACCTTTTTGCCGGTACAGGCATAAGTCCGACTTTACAACCGGTTCGGTACCATGCCGGTCGTCAGTGCTGGCACACCTCCAACTTTTCTGCCTGGGTAGTGAATCTAACTATTACGAGTAATGTCAATTGATACTAATAAACACAATTGATGTAATTTAAAACAATAATTAAAACTACCATTGATATAAAAAAGACAATTCATTGAAACTACAATTCATAAAAAAATTACTTAACCGAAAACTAACATTGACAGAAACCACCTATACTTCACTACCATTATCAAAATTAAATATATAAAATGAATCATCCAAAGAAACTACCGCAAACAATAAGTAAATTTCCAATTATATAACCACCTAAAAAAAATTTTTTTAAAAAAACCAATAATTGCAATTACCATAATTGTAAACATTAACTACTGAATATACTATTTACATAAACTACATAGATAGAAGCTACTTATGAAAGAAACTACGATCAGTAAAATTTACAATGAATATAGACTAAAATTTATAAAAATTACTAATGACTTAAATAATTATTGGTATAAACTACCATTTTTTAAAGATACAATGAATAGAAACTATTATTTTTCAAAAATTCCATTGACAAAAACTACTATTCTTTAAACTACAAGTTTTTAAAGCTACAATGAATAGAAACTATTATTTTTAAAAACTACCATTAATAGAAACTACTATTTTTAAAAACTATCATAGATAGAAAATAATTATTATAAAAACTACTATTCGTAACTACTATTAATAAATAATTATTAGTAATAACTATACACTGAGAAAAATGGATATTAAAACTCTTAATATATTAGATATTAAAAATGAGATACTTAAATATATTATCTAGATTTTAACGCTTAGTATATCAGATGTTTAGATTTAAGGTAGTACGCTCGCGATCGCACTTTTCTATAGAATTTCATGAAATTTGAAATCAGAATAGTTAATAACAAGATCTATATATATTTGCAAAATATTAAAAAAATTGACCGTTTCTAAAACAAGATATTTAAGTTCAAAGTTTGTTATTTAACATGGTTAACCTATGAAAAGTGCATGTAAACGGCACATTTCTTCTAATAACTTCTAAAATTTTCTATAGATTGTTTTAAAAAACTAATATATTATAAATGAATGTTTGAGAAATTTATAACAAAAAGATTTAACAATATTAACCGTTTCAGTTAAAAGATATAATATAATATAATATTCTAATCTGACTAGTATACTTGTGTGTGAGTGTGTCTGTACATAGGGCTGACTATGTATTCAGTACAGTCCAAGCAAAAATATGCTACAGTAACTGCACCATACTATAGCATTTTATTAAAATTTACTTTTGAGAGTGACTGTCGCGAGCGTACTACCCCAGGCCCGGTTAACTCTATTGTATGAATACGGCAGTTTTTGGCGCCACCTACCACCAACATAGTAACTTAATTTACCCCAGCTTGTATATCTATACATACAATAGATATAGATATACTGTATACATATATATATCCCGTGTAGAAATTGAAAATAGGACTTCGTAAGGCCCTGAATAGACGCCCTTTCGTTTAGTGAGGTTCTAACTAGATTACCTTGTCACTGCCTGAATAGAAAAGCATAATGTGGGGATTTAACTGGAGGGCCTCTTTAGCGCCTCATTAGTTTTTCTAAATACCAAAGCAAAAATTTACGACAGGCGTAATATTGCGCCAGTAATACTGAACAAGTCACTGAACAAATACACATGTAAACAACACTGTTTCGACCAATCAACCTATCACTAACTTAACACTAACACTAACGCATAACTAACACTAACTCGCACGCTATGAATCTACTTTCTCATCGTCCTTATATACTAAACAGAACATTTCTTTAGCGCTTGTGAGAAAAAGTGCAATATTTTGAAATTTAAAAATAGCAAATATTTTTGCTTAAATAATTTTTATATTTTAAATAGTATTTTAATATGCGTTTAGAACTATTTTTCTAATTAATTTAATTGCTTATTATTTAGAAATTAGTATTTTTCAATTAAATTGAAAATTAATTTAAATACCTAATAGGGGCATAAATAGATACCAGATAGATTTCCCTGTTCAGACAAAAAGGGCATTCTAGTCAGAGCCTGGTTGAAATATTTAATAGGGGCATAAATAGATCCAGCTAGATTTTCCTATTTGGAAAAAGAAGGCATTCTAGTCAGTGCCCTATTATCACCTATCTAGACATTACTAGTGTGGTTGGCCTCACTAAAACCTCATCAGTGCCCTTCTTTAAATAAGGCGAAGTCGGGCAATTTCCACACGGGATATAATAGATATAGATATACAAGCTGGGGTAAATTTAGTTACTATGTTGGTGGTAGGTGGCGCCAAAAACTGCCGTATTCATACAATAGAGTTAACCGGGCCTGGTACTACCCTAATATGTAGTGTATTGCAGAATATAACGTTTAGATATTGAACTTGACAATCTAATATATAAGGTAGTTCAAGTTGGGTGGGGGAAATCCAATATGGCTGACATCAGCTGATTTACCGGAGACAGCCATACGAAAAGTAGACCCCTTTTCTTTCTTTCTCTAATAACGCATGCGCGATAGTGAAACAGCTGATGCATCGAAATAACTGTTGATTGCTTGCTGGCAATTATATTTTTCTTTTATTTACATGACAAATAAATAATTTAAAAACATTTTTAGCAGGAAAAATGGTATTTTATGTTAAGTTTACCTGCTTTCAATTTATACTCATCGAAATAAGCAGCTCAAAATTAAAAATTCCAATTACTATAATATTATCGATACGACATCCGAACTAAAATCAAAAGTTGCGTCTTAACTTCAAATAACAGCCAAATAGCTTTTTTCAACATGACTTTTTCATCCCACTCTACTCTATTTATTGTAAAATATTTATTTTACATTTAATTTTATTATATTTAAGACGATTTTTTATGCGATCTTTTTAGATAAAAACCTAACCAAAAACTTTTATTCTTGCACATGCGCCAGTAAACAAGGTAAGATAAGGGGTCTACTTTCATGCTTTTGTCTCTTTCTATGCGTCTAAGAATGCCTCTCACGGTAAAAGGTATAACTCGCGCACTCTATTCTAATAACTCTATGTATCTGAATGAGTCATTTACAGAATTCAGAAATTTTTTTTTTCTTAATCTTAACGGAAAAATATATTTTATACTTCTTTCTTGAAGAATTCCGATTATAACAAATTTAAAAAAAAGTTTATTATCGAATATAATTCCGTAAAATTAATTATTTACATAATAGAAAATTCTGTTAATTTATATACTAATTATTTTCTTATAATAATAATAAATGTAAAATTACAATAACATTAAAAAAACAGTTTTGTCAGAAAACAAATTTTATTTACTTCAGCATTGAATTGTATCTTTTTCTTCGTTATCAATTAACCCGGCGAGTATGTGGCGCAAAACTGTTACACCGACTATGTGGTGGGCATGACATACCCAGACTGTAAATTTGCTTACACGGAAAAAAAAAGTTCACGAATCTCTCGTGAACTAGTATATCACTTTTGGATGGGACACAAAATTTCAAAATTTTCATTCACTTTTGATTAGAAATGGCGAACGTCAACGAAAAACTGAAACAAAGTTAATGAATTTTTGATGAACTGTGTTAAGGATGAGTAGTTCGTCAAAAGTAGAGGTACAAGTTCACGAAAAAATCGTGAACTCGCGAGTTTCAGTAGTATGCGCAGTTCGTAATGCGCATCAAATATGGCTGATCAAGCATTCATCATTCAGTCGGTGTCATCGGTGTTTACATTCGGGCAAATTCTTTGATGAAAGTTATTATTTAGAAACATTGTTTTTTATTATTTAGTGAATATTTTTGTGTGGTAATTTCTTTTGTGAAACAAATAATTCATAAATTAAATTAAAGGTTACGACAAGGGTCTTTTTCTACTTTGCACGGTCCTGAGTTTTACAGCAGACAAAGCTAATCGTGTCATTTGCAAAAGTACTGTGTATATAGGTTTAGCCGTGGCGGTTAGTTGTTAGAAATATTATGTTATAGGGTATAGGGTACTAGGTTCGAATCCCGTGAAGCGAATAACGAATTTTAATGGCGATAAAATTGTGTATTCTGTGTAGTTGGGTGCGTATAGGCGTCAAGTTATCAAATTAAGTGAAATACTATCAAAAAAGTAGTGTCTGGAAATTATTTTTTCTTGTTTTTAGCATTTTTTAAAAGTTCACGAATTTTTCGTTAACTTTGGCGAAAATTTCGGAAACCGTACTATGTTTCTAGTGAAGGAGTTGATGAAATTTTGACGAACTGTGTTTGTTGATTTTCAAGAATTTTGTGTCCCATCCAAAAGTGATATACTAGTTCACGAGAGATTCGTGAACTTTTTTTTTCCGTGTATAAATGTTACATATGGCTATATTAAGTTAATTTCTGGTATTATATTATAAAAAGGCATGTATTAAAATGTATTTTCTTAATTATTTATTTATTTATGATGACAAAAACAAGTCTTTGTCTTAATATTTATCATATGATTAAATAAAATAATAAAATATTTAAACTTTTATAAAATGAAATTTTCACTTTTATAAAGTTAGGACTTTAAACAGTATAGAATAAGAAGTATAATACTGCTTTTTAGAGTATATTACGATTCAATTTTCTTTCATTCAAAGGCAAAAAAGTCTCCCATGTTGTGCACATATAGGCAAAATGTTATGCCAAAATGAAGTTTACGTCCAAGTAATTTAAGACATAATTTGCACAACATTATCACCCATCACCATGTTCTCTTATGAACCCATAACTTCAGCTACTCGAGGTGCCAAAACGACATAGTGAAAATTTTTGGATTTAATAAGGTTTAAGTAAGTGTGGGGCATGACATACCCAACCACATACTCGCCGGGTTAAAAAATTCCTTTTAAAACCCAAGATAAAAGTTTTATGAATAAAAAATCTAATATTCTAAACTGCACAGAAAAGATTTTTGCAAATTTTAAAATGAAACTTTTTCGCTGTTTATTCGTTATCTGAAGATCAACATATAGTGATTGATCAACAATATTTGCTATCAAAGACATGAAAGGTTGATAACTGATTATATCACTTGAAAAGAAACCAAGAATTCAATCATTACAACGTTTCAACATGCACTTGCCCAATAAATCCAATCATTCTTCTTGATTACGTTCACATTTCTTTATTACAAAATAATTTTACCCATTTTCCTCAAAATAGATTTTTCATTAAAAAGCAGAAAAAAATAAACAAAAATAAATAAAAAAAAAAGACAAAACAATACAGAGCGAAAAACAAAACAAAAATTAAAAATAACTGCACTCTTTAAAATGTAAATCAAAATTAAATTGCTAAAAGAGTCGATGCAATAATGATAAAATTTAAGCACTTGGTACATTATTGCATGCAGTAATAATTGATAATAAAAATTAATTACAAAATTTAAAGATGGGAAAAATTAAGTATCAAATTAACAGGATGTAAAAAGATGAAATATTTTTAATGAGAATCAAAAAAGAAAAACGTTACAAAATGATATAATCATGAGTGAGAAATAATTGTTATAACTTTCAATCCTAAAGATTCGTGCATGAAAGTATTTGATCATGTTAATTTCATTCTAACGCCAGGGTAAATAAAACGACACGCTGCGTTTACAACTTAACGCAAAAAAAATGTCTTCAATGCCAGAGTCGGAATTTTAAATGACGTCTTCAAGTGCTTATAAATAATACATAAACCTCAAAGTGATTCGTTATGCCACGTTGAAATTTACCGTGAAACATTTCCTACATTTTCGACAGTTCTTCTAATCTTTATTTTTTAATTTAATTTAAATTTAATTATACGTAAATAAAATTTAATTTAATTAAAAGTTTATTAGAGCCTTATAGATTATTATTATTATTATTATTGCTACTATTAGTTATGTTTTTAAAATCATTATAATCTTCATTAATACTATTACTATTATTACTATTACTTATAATTATTATTACTATTACTAATACTTTAACTATTTCTATCACTATTACTATTACTATTTCAATTACTATTTCTATCATTATTACTATTACTATCACTATTGCTATCAATATTATTATAACCATTATTACTATTGTTATTATTATTATTATTTTTTTTATTTTTTATTTTTATTATTATTATTAATATTATTACAATTATTTACTATTTAATAAAAAACTTAATTAATATGTCAAAAGAATAATTTTATACAACTCACATGTGTGTATAAAACGTGACCAAATGAGCGATATAAATCATTTTGCGAAATGTTACAACTTTATATAACTTTCAAATAATTTTCTACTTTGCAATTCCTTGGAAATATATATACGTATGCAAATTCCCATCCGCCAAAATGAAAAAAAATTTCTAATATAAATCTTCAAAACGTCTTCCATTAATTTTGCACACACTTTACAAATTGAGTAAAATTGTCACTCTCGACTAATTAGAAGTAATTAATTTGAGATAATGGAAAAAATGTCGTTAAAAGGTTATCTAAAAATAGATGACACTTATAAAAATAAACCTAATTGAATATAAATGAAAAGCGAATAACTATACAGTTATGTATATAGATAATAACCATTTAAAACTGTTTTATTGATATTAAAAATATTGCTATTGAACTACTATTAACTATTAACTGTCAAATATTAACCATTAACTTTGAACTATTAACTGTCAACTATATATTAAGTATCAACTATTAATTATTAACTGTCAAATATTAACTATTCACTTTTAACATTTAACAAGTATTAATTATTATTAAGTTTTATTTAAACTACTACTGAATTATTCACCGGTTAAAAATACTACCGTTAGTTAAAACTAGTAGGGAATAATGCTACCATTAAGTAAAACTATCAATGAGTTTTGCTACCATGAGATAACACTACCGCTGAATAGAGCTACCATAAATTAAAACTACCAATAAATTAAGTTACCCTAAATTGAAACTACCACTGAGTTATGATACCAAAAATTAAAACTACCAGAGTTAAGCAACCACGAATTTAAACTATCACTGAATTATGCTACCAACAATTAAAACTACCAAATTTAATTATTACTACATAATTAACTATCAAGTAATTATTACTAATTAACTATCAAGTAATTATTTCTAATTAACTATCAAGTAATTATTACTAATTAGCTATCAAGAATGAGAAAATCCCTAATTAAAACTATCACTCATCTAAAAAAATTTTTTGAAATATAAAAATTGATTCCTAATCAACAACTTTCCAATTCCTTATTACAAAAAAGTTTTTCAGAATTTTTAATTATTCAGAAAAAGGATTTCAATTTTTACATTAAATTAATCAAATTTCCAGAAAATTCATTAATAATCGTTTCCGTAATTTTCCAAGAAAGAAGTAACACATAAGTATCAGTAAAATGGGCTCGTAAAACACATAAAAAAGAAATTTATGAAGACATGTTGTCACCTGCCTTGTGGTAAGTGTCAAGGCTTGGTTAGACCTTTCGTATATATGTATACAATATTCTTTTTTTTCTCTTTCCATTTATGAACAACTTGTACTTAACATTACAAAACCATATGTAAGTAACATGGCATACTCAAGTTGACTTTAAGAAACTAATGTGTGTGTATATATAGTGGACAAAACTTACTCAACATTGTTGAATTATTAATTAAATTATGATATTTTTACTATATATTATATGGGAATACCCACATATTATGTAGTACATAATGAGAGAGTGAGGAGTCAAACTATTTGTTTCAATTAGCAAAAAAAATGGCTCTAATGTATTTAACCGTTCGTTACATGAGAAAGGGGTGGGGGGTCAATATTTAAAAAAGCGTTACGTAATATACCGACGTTCCTTATATTAAATTTAATATATAAATTTATTATATATATAATAATAATATATATATACACTAAAAAAAATGATAATGTCAATTTTGACATACAAGTATGGTTAGGATGTATAGCTGAAACAGCAATACTGTATTGCTGTTCTTAAAATACAGTATTGGTGTTCTCCACATATATATTACTGCCTCTCACATACATATGGCTGTTCTACACTGCGTATGGCTAAAACAGCAATACTGTATGGCAGTTCCATATCCACCAATATAATATGTGAGAATTGGCCATATTTATGGCAGTACCATAAATATATTTTTTTCAGTGTATAGTATAAATTAATCAAATCAAAAAATTAAATAAAAATACAATAAATTAAAATATGATATAATTTGAAAATTAGAAAGCAAATTAAAAAATACACATACTGACATATGTACATGATTATAAATGTAGTAAGTTGTCCTATATATACAATATATTCTAAAAGACATGTATTTTTGCCCATGTATATACATATGTACATTATTCGGTATATCCACAATTGCCGAGGCCAATACTTAAGTGCTTCTTCCTTGAAAATATAAAATATTTGAACACTCTAAGCCGAATAGGTGTTTAATGATAATTTAAGATTTCGTTCAAATTTACTAAGAATTTAAAAGAAAAATCTTTAATATTTCCTATAGAAAAAAATTTATTTCAAACAACCAAATTTTACTTTTATGTAACCAAATGCGCACTGCCATGCAAATTAATCTAATGTTTATTTACTTAATTATTTAATTTTTTAAACATGATAAAAACAGATCTAAAATTATTATTAAAAAATTAAATTTTATTTACCAGTAATTTTATTACTATTATTTACCAGAAAATTTATTATTATTTATTAATAACTATTATTAATTAATAATATTATTACTTATCAGTAATCATTCATATATTTAAGGATTTATTTATATTTAGGATTTAAGGGTTCAAAGCCCCAAATTGTCTTTTTCAGATTCTCATGAATATTTTAAACTGTTAATTAAAATTACACTAGTTGTAATATCTAAAAATAAATCTAAAATTCCAATTAGAATAAAAAAAGGTTTAAATAAATAACTTGTAAAGTTGTGTAAATACATTGACAATTATCGTGCGTGAATAATTTAATTGCAAAACACTAGGCAAACTATAAGGGAGGGCAATAATGTACAAAGGGTCGAGGGACCTATAGATTTCTCTCTCTTTTTTTTTAATTAACTTCTGTGTCGCTTGCTTTTGATTATACCAGTCGTCGGTAATTCTCATCGAGTGCATTTATTTTCATAATTAGCGTCTGGCACACACTCCCAAGTTTAGCAAAGATTACCTTTTACGCCTCTCTTAATGTCGCTTAATCTGTTGCAATTCGTTTTTTCATCAAAGGAAATCGTTCCTCGTTAGTCTCAATTTTTTTTACCCGATCAACACGATTTTTCCGGAAAAATATAATTTTCAACGTAATTAGTAACACAAACGAGAACATTTATTTTTTTTACTACATAATGGAAAGATTTTGTAATACAAAAAATTTGATAACAAAAATATTTTAAGAAAACTAAAGCATTTTTCAAAAATTTTTAAATATAACTATTATACCTATTTTAATCACGATTTTAATATAAGGTAGATTTTTTTGTATACATTTTTATAGATTTCAAAAACAGTTATTACTTCTAATAATAAAACCCGTCTATTGTGTCTATAATCTTGCACGAGTTTAATATGATCTTCTCTCAATATATATTGCTGACGTATCATGACACAAGCAATTTTAAACATGATGTAATATCAAACTCCTATTAGCAGAATTCTAAAAAGTATCAATTTGAACTATTCCAATATATCTTTATTGCTTTCTGTAACTATTCAATCGACTGCCTTTTAAATCGTCTTCTTTTTCAGCGCATTTCTTATTATAAATATTATTGTACATAAAAAAAGAAAAATAGAAGTAGAAAAGGTAAAAATTCGAAAAACTAATTCCGTGCTATTAATTACTTTTAATCACTTTCATTATTCGGTCTTTTATATATTATATCAAGGTAAACGCATTGAAAGCAACGATTAACTATATATATACATAATGTTATGAAAAAGTACCTTCTACTTTTATTTATTTATTTTTTAAAAGTCTTCTTTTTGTATTTCTTACGCAGATGTGACCCTGGATCAAGGCAATATAAAGCGATTATGATAATAAGTAATTGCGGAGCTATGAATATGTCGCTAATAAAAAAATCCGATTGCAAACTTATACAAAAGATTGTGACAAAAAAACATGAAAAAAATATATATGTAGAAGGAAACTTGAAAAACATTAAAATTTGCAATTTTCTGAATGACTACACATGTTAATGCTTATTAAAAATTGTTATAAATATTCAGGAGAATTTTTTAAATATCTTATTCAATATTTACAAGTAATGTTCTATTTGATCGAATTATAAACCTGTAGAATATTTATATTGTTATTTGGATTCTACTAGACTGATGTTATTTTTTGTTCTCTTTTCTGCTTCTACTACTGGTGCTCTTTCTCCTACTGCTATAATACTTTTTTTTGTTCTTACTAGCTCCTCCGACGGCCGCAAGCGGCCGTCTACGGTGCTAGTTTTTATATGTCCATTGTCCAAGTCCATTATTTCATTAATAATAATATTCAAATTTTTTCAGTTAATAATTTGCTTATTTATATTTGAAATGTTGACGTTTTTTTTGACAATGCAAAATAAGATTTATTATGAGTACTTTCTCTTAACAAAAATAAAATTTATATATTCGCGCTCTTTTAAAATAACATTCGACTGCAGCGCCACCTTCACATGTACAAACAATTTTAAAAACACCCTTTTATTAAGATTTTACATTCTCATTCCCCATTCTTTACTTCGATACTTTTCGATACATTCGACCTTTCCACTCCATGTCTTTTTTAAGAAAGGATTTCTACTTCTACTACTGATGATTATTTCTCCTGCTACTAATACTATTTTTCTGATACTAATACTGATTTTTCTGCTACTAATATTTTTTTTTTTTGCAACTATTACTTTTTTCTTGTGCATTCAAGACTCGTTTCTCTACTAATAAATTTTTCTGCTATTACAGGGTTGCCACAAAAATTTAACATTGTTTTTCTCTGACTTTTCCCTGATTTCCAGACAGAATATTTTGACTTTTTCCCTGACACTAAAGAATATTCTGATTCACTCTAAAAATAATTAGATTTATTTGCGAGTTTTTTTAATTGTAAAATTCTTCGAAAACAAATTGTTTTATTTATCATAATTATTTAATCATTATTATTTTTTTATTGAAATTAAGATTTCAAATTCAAATCTTTTAAAATTTAATAACTTATAACCCTTTTAAAATTCAATTATTTCTAAAAATCCATGCTATAATGCTTTTAATATTTAATTATTATCTAAAATTTTAACCGAAATTCATTTTTAAATCATAATTATTAAAAAATTCTACGAGAATTCAATTATATAAATACAAAAATAAATAATTTATTCAATAATTTAATGTTTATTAAAATTTAATTTTTACGAAGAATTTTAGTAACAACTTTTGAAAATAATTAATTTCTTTTAGAAATTTAATTAAAATTTATTATATTAAAGAATTTTATAACAATTTTTGAAAATAATTGAAAACTTTTTGAAGAATTTTATTAAAATTTTAAAAAATACTTGAATTCCTGAGAAGAATTTAAATAGGTAATAATTTATGAAAATAATTGAATTCATGCAAAGAATTTTTTTAATTTTGTTTAAATAATTGAAATTTTGACAAGAAGTTGAACATTTTTGACAATAATTCAATTCTTGAGAAGAATTTCGCTACCTATTTATAAAGATAATTGAATTATTGACGAGATATTCGTTAAGTAAAAATATATAATTGAATTTTTTCGAAGAATTTTATTAATTTTGAAAATGTCATTGAATTCTTGTTATGAAACTTTATACTTATGAAGATAATTGCATTTTGTAAAAGAATTTTATTAAAATTATTATTGTCTACGAGCTGTAACACAATTGATCATTTATTTGAGAAGATTGATTATTTTTTTCTTTAATTTTCTTTTTTTACTTTTAATTGCTTATGTCGAACTTTTGAGGATTTACTTCAATTGAAATATTTCACTCTAATTTCTGTTCGGTTTTTAAATTATATGTACCACTTAAAACTTCACACAACTATAAAAACAAGTTCTATTGATAAACTATCTACTTTGCGACAGTATTGATTTAATTTTATGATCGTTTTTTTATTAAGGGCTTAGCCCGTATGAGAATCTTAAATAAATAAAAATTTCTTAAAATAATTGACTTTAAGGGGAGAATTTTGTTGTTTATCAAAATAATTGAATTCTTTTGCAGAATTACTTACAAATTTTTGAAACTAATTGATTTCCTGCGACGAATTAAAAGTTATTTATAAAAATAATTGAGTCATTGCAACGAATTACATTATTTTATTGAATAATTGAATGTTTTCTTAAATTTGAATTCTTTCGTCAAGTTTTAATAAAATTATTAAGAATAATTGCATTTTTCGACGAATTTATTTAAAATTGTATTAAAAATATTTAAAATTCTGCCGTGAAAATAATTGAATTCCTAAATGAAATTTTACTATTTATGAAAATAATTAAAAGTTTTCGTAGAATTGTATCAAACATTTTTTTTAATAATTAAATTTTTTGATATATTTTATGAAAATAGTAAATATTGAAAATCATTGAATTACGAAAAACTTTTTAAAATAATTGAAACTTTGCAAAGAATTTTATTTAAATTTTTGCGAAAATAATTGAATTTTTGGACAAAAATTTTGCTATTTATAAAGATAATTGAATTCTTGACGAGATATTCGTCAAAATTTGTAAAAATAATTGAATTTTTTCGAAGAATTTTATTACTTTTGAAAATAATTGACTTCTTGTCGAGTCTTGTGATGAATATTGTTATTTATAAAAATAATTAAATTTTGCAAAGAATTTTTTAAAATTCCTAAAAATAATTTAATCTTTGTGAAGACTTTTGTTATTTTTGAAAATAATTGTATTTAAACTTTTGAAATAATTAAATAATATTAAAAAATTCATTCTGGTCAGAAATAGAAAAAAATTTTGAAGGTTTTGTATTGGAATTCCTAGTAGTTTGATAGTTTATGAGGCAAACAACACGGAGAGAAATCTGCTGCTAATATTACTCGAAAGGGCACATTACTTAAATTGCTTAACGTTTCTCATATATTTTTAACATGGATTCATATACTTATTGTAAAAATACTTCCAATGCAATAAGCATAAGAGACAGTAGCTAATTTTGCACGAAATCTTTATTATAAATATAAAGAGAACGTGCTATAAAAGTATTAGATTCTTCTTATAAGAATCGCTCGAACTCCGACTGATTTTCAGGCGGACTTTATACAACACAATCTTACCTGTGTATACGCACATGTAACTCACACACACACATATATTTCTCTCTCTCTCTATATTTGATATTTCTCTGTCCTGTAAAACATTATATATTATATGTAGTATTTAATACTTGTTGCTCTTATAAAAAGATAATATTTATTTAATAGTAAGGATATTAGTTAAAAATTATTGCATTTTTTATTCGTGTTTGAATGTATAAGCAACATGTGAAAATTGTTAGGTTATGTTATTGCAAACGTCACCGACTTGTACGCGTTCCGTTCCTCGAAACCATCCAGTGAAATATATGTGTGTGTGAGTTATATGTGCGTACACGCAAGTAAGATTGTGTTGTATAAAGTCCGCCTGAAAATCAGTCGGAGTTCGAGCGATTCTTATAAGAAGAATCTAATACTTTTATAGCACGTTCTCTTTATATTTATAATAAAGATTTCGTGCAAAATTAGCAGCTGCTTTTTGTTTTTATTGCATCGAACTCTCCATTACATTAAATAGATGATTTCGTATATAAATTATTATAACCTCAAGCTAAAATTCTATTCAGCAGTGACTAATAAAATTTGTAAAGATTCTGCAAGCAATAATAGCAACAGATTTCTCTCCGTGAAAAAAGACACTAATAAATAATTCAGAATTTTCTTATGAATTCTAAAAATTTTATTTTTTACAGTACTTTTATTAAAAATCTCTGACTTCCCTGACGAATTCTACTTTCTATGACTTTTCCCTGAATTCCATGATTTCCCTGTCCTGTGGCAACCCTGTACTAATACTATTTTTCTGTTAATAATACTGTTCTTTCTGCTACTAATATTTTTTTCCTAATGCGAATACTTCATTTTTTGATACTATTATTGCTCTTTTTTTGCTTTTTTCTATAATTAAAATTCATCTTTCTTTTCTACCAATAAGATTTTAACTAATACTGTTTTATCTTTTACTTCAACTGCTAATAGTAGTTTCTTTTTTGCTTCTACTTCTACTACCTTATTTACTAATAAAATACTAATTCTTTTTTCTTTCTAATTTTTGCTTTTTCTTTAATCTATTAATTATGCAAGTTGTTGTATACAATCATTTATTGTAATAATAGTTTTACTTTCTACTTCTACTGCTAATACTATTTTTTATTTTTCTTTTTTTGCCTCTACTTATAATAGAGGCAATTATATAGTATTTAAGGGTTCAAAGCCCCAAATTGTCTTTTTCAGATTCTCAAGATAACTTTAAACTGCTAGTCTTTCAGTAGGCTCCCCTTGGAATGGTTCTGTAAAAATTAAAGTCATATAATTTACAAGATAATTAAAATTTTTTATAAACATTAAGAAAATTATAACAGATGTAATATACAGTATAAAAGGTAAAAATTCTAATGTTTACCTTTTTCGTTAGTAAAAAACCGAACTCACACGTTTCCTAGTGCATTTGAAAATGAAATTTTCAAACCTGACATTTATAGACTTTGACTTATATTGCGGTAGGTTATGGCTAAAGTTCTCTCTTTCTCTCTCTCTCTCTCATTTTCTCTCGTCTATAACATACATATAGCGTAATGCCGCGCGCGATATACATTGTCATGAACATAATTCGTTGTGCTATGTAATATCATTGTCGGCGAGCAAAGTCCGAAAGTGAAACGTCACTGACACTGTCTGGCCAAGACATCAGCCGGCGGAAAAGATAGTCTTTCCTTTTTTTTAACGGCAAGGTCATTCCCCAGATTCATATATGTATATGACAAAACTCTATTTACCAACTGCCAATGTAAACATAGGTGTTAAGGCCACATGCGGCTACCGCGATGAGATTCAAATCTCAATAACCTTCCTAACACATCATTTACACATATATATATATAATATATATATATATATATATATATATATATATATATATAACTATGTAATTTCTAATTTAACAATTTCTCTACAAACACTCAAATTATGAACTAAAAATCATGGACCAATATTAAATCAATATTGACTCAATATTACGAGAAGGTGGAAACCACATTCTCATTTATGAAAACAATATTGTCCCTAGATTCCAGTTTAACGAGAGAAGCAAATTTCACCTAAATTTTCTATTGGTAATAACTATTCAAAGAATTAGTAGAATAATAATGACAATTTTAAATTGTGTTAATTTTGTTATTAAGGAGCTTTCACAAATTATGTCACGCGCTTCTTTTTTAATTTCCGGACCCCTCTCCCCCCCGTTCAAGCAATTGTGAACGTTCTTTTATGTTAATATTATTTACAAAAATATAATTAATAATAATAAAACCGCTGCCAAGTTGTACATTTATATAATTTTGGTGTTCATTTCATGAACACTTTGCTTCCTCATAGAAATAATAATAATTGAAATATAAGAATTAGTTTTTATAAAAGGGTTAAAAATTATTAAATCTTGGTCTAAAAAATGTGTTTTTATATATTCTATAAGATGATTATAATAGTTTAATAATTACACATAAGTTAATAAACAAGAATGTTGAAAGAATGATATTTTCCACAATTTTTGATTTTTCAAATACCAATAATTTGATAATTGAGTGCTTGGATACAACAAGGGGACGTACGCTCGGCGAGCCGCTTTAAAGTCAGTCAAAGGTACCGTAAAGTGTAAAAAATGAAAATTCAAAATTTTGAATTTTAAAAGCTGTCATCTCATAGGAAATAGAAATGCGCATCTTTTTTTCCTTTGAAATTTCTTTGAATAATTAATATTTTTATATGATAATGGAAAAAATGTGATTAATTTTCATTGTCAAATTTCATTGAATTTTAAAATATAAATCGTCGTATCTCCGACAAAAATGAATGAATTCTTTTGATTTTTGGTATACAAATGCATTTGGACCTATAGAAGACGACAATATCACGAAAATGTTAAAAGCAATTAATTGTTTATTGATTTTTAATTGTTAATACTGACCGGTCAAAAATAATTTTTTCTTATCTTTGGCTGCAAAAAGTATGCGGGGAACTTTAAAATTCAAACAACTTCCAGTGAGATATTTGTTTATTACGATGTAAAGAAGTTTTCTGTAAAATTGCAGAAAGATTAGTTTTATATTTACAGAAATGCAATAGTTTTAAGAAAAATGCTCGCGCCGCCAACGATCCCTACCGCACAGATTTTAAGGTTAGTTGCACAGTAAAGTTTTATTTATATATAAATATATGTGTGTAATATTTGCATTGAATTATTTATTAACTATTACATACTATGTATACAACATAGGTATACATTTTTTTAATAATTTTGTAAAACATTATGTGTACGAATATAAATATTACAAATAATTCTAGCAGTATTTAATTAAGTTAAGATTGTTTCTGATATTTATTATTTTTGTTAGTATATCGTTTATTTACAACTCAATTTTTATCGACTCTATAATGTATTAAAACTATTATTTAATATGCTGTAACAACACTTAATGTCCTTTTTAATTACATATTACGTTGAATCTAGTATAATCTAATAATATCTATTAAAATATAATAGTTCAACTTCAAAATATCACAATTGTCAAAAATTGTTTAAAATAAAAATTTTTTCCAGTTTTTAAACAATAACATTGACATCTAAAAACATTTTAAAAATTTTATAATGTTTAAAATAAGAACATTTCTTTTAACACAGATATTAATCTTAATTTAATTAAATACTGCTAGAATTATTTGTAATATTTATATTCGTACACATAATGTTTTACAAAATTATTAAAAAAGTGTATACCTATGTTGTATACATAGTATGTAATAGTTAATAAATAATTCAATGCAAATATTACACACATATATTTATATATAAATAAAACTTTACTGTGCAACTAACCTTAAAATCTGTGCGGTAGGGATCGTTGGCGGCGCGAGCATTTTTCTTAAAACTATTGCATTTCTGTAAATATAAAACTAATCTTTCTGCAATTTTACAGAAAACTTCTTTACATCGTAATAAACAAATATCTCACTGGAAGTTGTTTGAATTTTAAAGTTCCCCGCATACTTTTTGCAACCAAAGATAAGAAAAAATTATTTTTGACCGGTCAGTATTAACAATTAAAAATCAATAAACAATTAATTGCTTTTAACATTTTCGTGATATTGTCGTCTTCTATAGGTCCAAATGCATTTGTATACCAAAAATCAAAAGAATTCATTCATTTTTGTCGGAGATACGACGATTTATATTTTAAAATTCAATGAAATTTGACAATGAAAATTAATCACATTTTTTCCATTATCATATAAAAATATTAATTATTCAAAGAAATTTCAAAGGAAAAAAAGATGCGCATTTCTATTTCCTATGAGATAGCAGCTTTTAAAATTCAAAATTTTGAATTTTCATTTTTTACACTTTACGGTACCTTTGACTGACTTTAAAGCGGCTCGCCGAGCGTACGTCCCCTTGTTGTATCCAAGCACTCAATTTCTGACCGAATCAGGTTCAAAAATATGTCAATCGAAGCGTTTTTAATGCTCTACAAGTTGGTAATGATACTTCTAAAGTTAGTTTTACATTTTTCAACAAAATTTTCAAAAAAGTATTATTTTTGAAAAATTTAGATTTTTAAAACTTTAATATCTCTGGCTAATATGGATGAAAAATATTCGATAAAGACTCAAAAGATGAGCCTAAAAAAACTCTACAAAAGTATGGAAAAACATTTATAGGTGCCCTAACATTTTTTTTAAGTTATGGCCAAAAAACGTTTTTTTACAAAATGAAAAATGCAAAAAAATATAGTTAAACTTTATGAATCGGGCTGAAAATACTTTCATTTTATGTCCCCCGGGGAGATCTACAATTTAGGAAAAATTGAAGTCTTTAGCTCTTTCTCGTTTTGAGATATTGAGGCAAATGTAGTGTTAGTACACACACACACACATCGGGACAATTTTTTAAAATCCGTTTTGATGTGTCAACCATTTTAAATCATATGATCTTTAAATATGAAATCGAAGTTATGATAATTTATTAATAACCTCCCAAGTGCGAAATTAAAAACGGCCCAAAACTGGCCCAGTGACGGCATAGTCAGTGCCTACTCTTGGCAGACAATAGTGGCCCGACTGTCGGGAGGTTAACCGCGGTAGGCCGTCGGCAGCCAATTATCGGCCGATTCTCGGTAAACATTAATGGCCCATTATTGGCTGCCATTACTCTCCAGTGTTGATAAAATAAAAAAAATATTTTTTATTTAATTAACTAATTAATTTATAATATTTATACAGCTTATTTCCCACTTTGCTACTCTGACGTGAAGTCGAGGAAGCAAAAGGGTTCTTATAAGCTACACTACACTGGCCGATACTGTGCCATTATTGGGCCGAGCTACGTCCCAATATTGGCAATTATAATTTGCCATCACAGATACAAAATGATAGACATTAATGTGCCATTCCTGGGCCAAGCTACGTCCTAATTCTGGCAATTATAATTTGCCATCAAAGACACAAAATTTTTGCCATTAAAGTGCCACTAATGTGCCATTAATAGGCCGATCTTCGTCACATCACTGGCAATTGAATTTTTCCATTAAATATTTATCAACTTTGACAATATTATGCCATTATTGAGCCAAGCTACGCCCCAATTCTGGCAATTACAATTTGTCATCAAAAACACAAAATTTTTGCCATTAAAGTGCCACTAATGTGCCATTAATGGGCCGATCTTCGTCACATCACTGGCAATTGAATTTTTCCATTAAATATTTATCAACTTTGCCAATAATGTGCCGTTATTGGGCCAAGCTACGCCCCAATTCTGTCAATTATAATTTGCCATCAAAGACACAAAATTTTTGCCATTAAAGTGCCACTAATGGGCCGATGGTCGGCACATCACTGGCAATTGCTTTTTGCCATTAAAGATTGATCAACTTTGCCATGAATGTGCCATTATTGGGCCGAGAGCTGGCCCAGTCTTAAAAATTTGAAAATCTGACCATCGGCGCCATCATTGGACCATCAATGGGACTTTTTGAACACCAGTAATGGCCCAGTAACTACTGCCAATTCTCGGCAGACATTACTAGACCAATGATGGGCCATTTTTGCAGTCTTGGCATTTCGCACTTAAGCTTATTTAAAAACATGTATTAAAAATCATTGAATTCTTGGAAAGAATTTTGTCAAAAAATTTGAGAATAATTGAATTCCTTCGCAGAATATTATTATTTATGAAAATAATCGAATTCTCGCGAAAAATTTAATTAAAATTTATAAAAATCATAATTAAATTCTTTTGAAGAGTATCTTTAAACTTTTCTTAAATAAATGGAGATTCTTCAATAGTTATAATTGAAAATTTTGAAAGTCAATAAATAATTATTAACAATCCTTTGTTCATATTTGTTAATAAATGAATGTCATAAACAATCATTAAATTTACTGAAAATTTTTTTTTTTTTTGCTGAATTATAATGGCGCGAAATTCAAATTAAATTAAGCAAGACAGTAAAAAATTGACGCGGAATTCAAAATAAACGAAGCGAGAGAGTAAAAATTGATGCGGAGTTTAGGGGCCGTTCATAAACTACGTTATCAATTTTTCAGAGTTTTTAGACCCCCTCCTCCCTAAATTGGTAACGTAGTTTATGGATGGTCCCTTAAATTAAATTAAGCAAGACAGTAAAAAATTGCCTCGAAATTTAAATTATTTATTTATTTTATTTATTTTATACACTCGTCTTTTGCCTTAATCTAGCGTTACAAGTGTCCCCGTGGAATTTTTCTTACAAACTATACTTATATACTAAATTTTGCGTCTTCTTCTTCTTAAATGACTTGTGGCCTTGCCGAGTGTCAGAACTAATAACTTAGAAGAATAAGAATTAAGAATCCATGAAATTGGTTAATGTGGACAAAAAATGGCGTCAAACGCGATTTGATAAACTATATAAAACTATGGCGGTTGATGAGCACGTGTCGGGAGGTAAAGATGTGATTTAAATTTTTATTCTATTGCAAATATGAGTCAAAGTTCAAAAAAAAGGTCTGTTTAGAGTCATTTCCTCCGAATACTTGAAGTTAAACACTTTAAAAACAGAAATACATCAAAATTAGAGAACTATAGACCACCCGTCTAATGGGTTTTCTCGCCAGTGGAGAGGGAAACTGTAGAAAACCTCTCCTGAGTACAACCGGTTTATCGACAGTCGAGTTCTAATGGTGCGTACCGGACAATAATCGACGGTGCACATCATTATACCTCGACGTCAAACCTCCCGCTCAGATTGTCTCACGTGCCGGAAAAATCCCAGGCTAATGGGCGCGAACCAAGTACCCTTGGTCCTAAGCGTCCGCCGAGCCAGGCATTTATCCGACCGAGCTAATCTGTCGGTTGAAATTTAAATTAAAGGAAACAAAACATTGATGTTACCTTTTTGGGGTAAGGGGGGGGGTGGTCTCTACTAAACGTAACACAATGTATTATTCACATTACATGTTAAATTGCATGAAATTGCCTGACAAGGGGAGGGGGGTTGAAAATCTCAAAAAATTGCGTGACATTATTTGTAAACGCTCCTTTAGCACAAAATTTTAATTAAATTAATCAAAACAGTAAAAAATTGGCGCGAAATTCAAATTAAATGAAGCAGGACAGTAACAAGTTGGCGCCAAATTTGAAATAAACGAAGCGAGACAGTAAAATGTTGGCGCGAAATTCAAATTAAATGAAGCAAGACAGCAAAAAAATTGACGTAAAGTTTAAATTAATTTACTCACGAGAGTAAGAATTGAGTGTAAAGTTTAATTGCAATTAAAAACAAATAATTTAATTAACCTTTAAAGTGCTATGCCGGTCTGACAGACCGCTATTAAAATTTTCTTTGCTTGTAACTTTTTTTCAAAGTATAATAAGAACTTGAACTTTTTAGTAGCTTCATATTTTATGAAAATCTGTTAGGAGACAACTTTTTCAAAAAATTTTATTCGTTAAATTTTGTAATATAAATAAATATTTGAAGTATAGCGGTCTGTGAGACCGGGGTTAGCTTTAAGTGAAAGTATATTCCAGTATATTCCCATGAGTGACGTCTGCGCAACTTGACGCGCAGCTAGTTCTACTGACAGTTCTCATAGACTGCATTTATAAAATAAATAAAATAAATAAATGCATAATACAGAAATGACTTTTTTGTTAAAAAGTAAAAAATATTTATAATAGTTGTCTTTTAAAAATTATAAATGACTAAAAAAACTGTCAAAAGGGAATAGCGGTCTGACAGACCGGGGTTAGCACTGAGCGTGATTTTTCAACACTTAGCACTTTAAAGGTTAAAATAAAAAATATTTAAAAAAAACATTTTTCTTAAAACTTATAAACTTAAACTTAACTAGCCTTTACAAAAAAACAAAAATGAGTCTCAAGTTGTAAGGTTATTTACGATAAAATTTCTAGAAGACAGCGAAATCTTTTTAAAAGTGATTACAATTATAAAATAAAGGAAATCACAGAAAAAACAAAATTTCAATTAAGAACTTTTTTTTAACTATATAATCTCAAATTATACACATATGCGTAATTATTGCATATGAGTGTGTGCTCGATGAATGCAAACAATTAAACCGATTTCATCATACAGAATTAAAATGACTTGTTTTCCTTAACTTAAACATTTGTTTTTGTTTCGATTTGCAATTTTAATGTTAATTATTTACTTTGCTTTAAAATTTAAAAGTCGAGTGAAATTTTCAAGCTCCTCAATTATTAATTCAAAACATTGTCAAATCCAAGACAATTAAAATAAATTCTTTTTTCTTCAATACTTTTATTTTTTTAAAATTGTCACACGAAATAATATTTTTGTACCTTTTAGTATTTTTTAATTTTTAATTATATTTATTATTAATTTTAATTTTCACCTTTGAGAATTTTAATTACCAAACAGATGAAAACAAATGTATATAAAAATAGCAAAATAATGTTTTCTTTTACTTGTTGGTATTTTTTTTCACGTTCAGTAAAAAAAAGAAAAATGTTCGTAAAATTAGAAAAACATTTGATAAATACTTAAATTAACAATGTTTGTGTATTTCGCGATATATAGTGGCAACAAGCATTAACACCTTCGACACTCCATGTTTCTTTTTTTTAATAGAAAAAAAAATTGTTATTAAGAGTTAGCAATGGTTATACAAGTCATTTCATAACAGACGTGTTTCACTATTTCTCTAGGTATATTACACACACGTGTTAGAAAATGTGTGTAAAGAGATGCAATAAAAAAAATCGAGAAAGTCATCTAAAAGTGATCAATGACGTTTTTCAATATTCGAAAGTGACCCCCACAGAAAATAGAAAAAAAATACATAATAATTTTTCTATTTTTTTCATAACACAATTTTAGTATAATAATAATTTTAAATTACGAAAAATATTTTTCAACAATAAATTTCTTTAAGCAAAAAAAGTAAAGTTGACTAAAATTTTATTTTTTTATAAGAAAATAAATAATTTATTGATTTGATGAAAAACAAGTTGTAAATCCAGATGTTTATTACATAAACATTTTGCTTACTCTTTATGATCAGCAAAAAAAATTTGCTTCCTCGTAGAGGAAGCATTAACGACAAGTATATTTAATTTTTAAATCATTTTTAATACAATTTAACATTTCTAAAATAAAGTTCATTCGTCTTAATAGAAAGAATAAAATTTTCTTATACAGTAATATAAATCTAATTAAACAAAAAAATTTTTAGTAAAAAAGTGAATTTTCCAACTTTAATTGTAATTAATTCTATAATTTTCAATAGAATATATACTTCATAAACATCAATCGATTCGTCTTGATACAAAGAATAAGATTTTAGATTTATTTTTCAATAAATAATAACATTTTATTGCACAGCAACATAATTTTTAAGAAAAAATGAATTTTTATTAAAAGTGCAAATTTTTTGTCTGTAATTGGTTTTAATTCTATAAATTTAAATACAATATATACTTTATATATACCAATCGATCCGTCTTGATGCAAAGAATAGGATTTTATTATATAGGGTAAACCAGACAGTAGTCGGCAACTTTTCAATTTTGAATAGCTATAAAACCGTATGAGATAAAAATATTTTCAAAGTTGCTAATCATTTATAAGATGATTATAAACAAATCTAAACTTTTGCAATAGAAAAGAAAAATTTTTTGGACGGTTTTTGAAAGCTTTTTTAAGTGGCCGATTACTGTCGGATTCTTACTTGTTTATTTACTCATTTTTTTAACGAATACAATTTTTTTCATACACATGATTGGTTTAATAGTTTTGTGTGATCGTAAGGAACAACATCACATAAAAGAATTTGAAAAAAAATATAAATTGCACTTTAAAAACAGTGTTAATTAAAAAGATTGCTTCAGGTGGCCAACCACTGTCGGATTCTTACTTTTTTTTGTAAATTTGTTTAACGAATAAAAATTTTTTTTTGTAAACATGATTGGTATACTAGTTTTGTAGGAACATTAGGAACAATTACACATGGAAGAAATTTTAAAGAAATTTTAATTGTAATTTTTAAACAGTATTCATTAAAAAGATTTTCTTAAGTGGCCGACTACTGTCTGGTTTACCCTATTTACTTCAATAACCAACTTAAAAAAATTTTTTTTAAAAAGAAATTTTTTTAGAAAAAAGTCAAAAAATATTTTTTTTGAGGATTTTTTAAAGTCCATTAATCCATTTCGAGATATTTTTATGATAAATATACCTGGCAAATTTTAGCCAAATTCGATAAACCTCTTCGAGTTATCGTGTTCACAAAAAACGGAATCCACACACACACAAACAGACTTATATTTATACTTCCGGACAATTGTTCAGGGTCTTATATAACATAGTCCTATATAGAAGAAAATTTGTTTAAAAGATTTTTAAAAATTTTGTAAATTAAACGACTACAAAGCTTCCTCCACGAGGAAGCAAAATGAATTCGATTATATAAAATTATTTATTTTTTCGAATATTCGAAAAAATACCAGTGAATATAAACACCTGTATTTAAATCTATTACTTTTATATTTATAATTTAGTTAATGCCTAACAGCGAACTATAATCCACAAATTATTGTGACATTCTCTTTTTCGGTAAATTTTATATGATTAGTGTTTTTTTTTTAAATATTTTTTAAATTTGTAATATTTTTTTAATTATTAAACTTTCAGTTTCTGAAGAGGACAGCGGTGCTGTCTAAACGTTAAATGAAATTTTTATTTTATTTTTTTGCCTGACTTGGATTGATTGATAATTATTAATCATATATTATATAAAATTATTTGTTTAGTAGAAAAAACAATAGAATTATTTACAATAATAGATAAATAACATTAACAATAAATTTATAAATTAAGTTAAAAATATTTGGTTGCAAGTTTTTTTTCTAATGAAAGTTAACAACAAATTTATTATAAATTTTATAAAACAAAAATTAACTGTAAATTTATTTATTTATTAAATTTATTGCGAATTTATTTATTTAATAAATCAGTTAACATAAAATTTACTAATTAAATAACTTTCTTACTTTTTTATAATATAATAAACTTAATTGCAAAATTTATTTATTAAATAAATTAAGTTAACAACAAAGTTATTAACATCCCTACAGTTTGTCCCGAGTTAACTCGGGGTAAATTGACTGTACCAAATCGGTTAACCCCAAGTATACTCGGGGTAACTAAATATTTTATAACTCGTCAACAATACATCAGAATTACATGTTCCAAAGTGGAAATTAAAGCTAATGCTATCAGCTTTTCAAAAATATTTGTTAGCAATGATAAAAAAAATTTTTATCAAAGTTACGTAACTTTAAATGTTATATTAGTTAAATAAGCAAGTTTTTTAATAATTGGATAATGTGCATTTAATCAAAAAGTTTATGAAATTAGCTTATGAAAATCATAACTCGGGGGGTTTTTGGGGTCGCTTATTACGAATCTAGCATCAGATTTTCAAAATTTAAAATGGCGGATCCAATATGGCGGATATTAAATAAAAAATTTTTTCATTAAAAATAAAAACATTTTGAAAAAGGTCCGTCATATTGGATCCGCCATTTTAAATTTTTAAAAATGGACACTGGATTCGTAATCAGCGACCATGTTGAGATATAAAATTTTCTATGCAGGATAAATTGAACCATTTTGGTACAGATTTCTGCAATTTAAATAAACCATAGGAGTTTATTTATTTAATAAATTCAGTTAACAACAAATTTACTAATTGAATTTCTTTCTTTCTTTAACAATAAACTTAATTGCAAATTTATTTACTAAATAAATTAAGTTAACAACAAATTTATTAATTTTATAAAAAAATTCATTACAAATTGATTTATTTAATAAATTCAGTTAATAAAAAATTTATTAATAAATTTATTTATTTAATAGAAATAGAATAATAATAACAATAGAATAAAAACAAATAGAATAATTTTAAAATAGATAAATTTGTTATCAAATTTATTTATTATAAAATAATAAATATTAAAATAATACAATATAATATTATTTAAAAAAAATTTGTTTTATTAGTTTTACTGAACAAAATAAACAAAATTTATTATTTATTAAAAATAAAAAAGTAATATAAACAGATAATCCAGATAAATAATTTTCCTTACAGAAAAATCCCGCGCCCCACTTTTTTTAAACGAGAGGGGGGAAATAAAGAAACGCAAATTTATTACGATTTGACACTTTACTTGTGTCACCCAAATGAAAATAACGCCCCGTCTGATTGATCCTAATTGATTGAGTGACCCTTGCATTCCGCAAATCAATGAGCGATTTTTTTTCAATTTTTTCCTTTATTATTAAAAGATTGCAATAAAAATTTTTTTTTCAACTTTACCGGGAAATTAATATAAATTATATAATTAATATAATTATATTAATATAATTAATATAATATATTCTATAATTAATATAAATTATAGAATATCTATTATATTTATGTCTTGATATATTAGTTAAATAGGTAAATTAATAAATATATAAATTATATATTAAAAAGTAAAGAAATAAGTAAATAAATGAATAAATATAAAATAAAATTAAAAATTAAAGAAGCATCAAATGTCGATACGGATATACGAGTATTAAGCGACCTATTTACGAAATGTAATCAAGAATTATGCAAATAATTCCTTAACTTTATTACAACGATTATAACCTCTCGATTAGTTTCCTAACGCAAATAAAAAACCCACACAATCCGAATTTTGGAGAACAAAAAACAAATACTATTAATAGTTATGATACCATTTTTTTTAAGAAAGAGGCAAACATGAGTTCGCTCTGGAAAACTCTTTAGTTCTGCAGGTATTACGAATAAATAAATAAAATAAAAAAATAAAAATAATTAATTAATCTATTTAATTAGCTACTGTATTCTAGGTTAAAATAAAAAATTTCGACTTTTCCTACAAAAAAAGAAGCATGTGTGTTGTTATACATACATATCGAGCATCAATGTATGTCGTAAGTCATTCTTGTTGTGTAACTACAAAATCTGGCTGCACTCTTGGAAAAATCCAAAGCCGCGCGCGCTATCTTCGTCGTCCATTCTAGCACAATACACTCTCAACACACAAACATGTAGATGCAGACTCCCAATCATCTACATATACAGTCTAAGTCTCGAGATATGCTTATCACCGACCCTCTGACACCTACTTCGAGAACAAGAATATATACTTTTTTCTGCTTTAATAACAAAAAAAATACCCAATAATGTTACACATCTCAATTTAAACGTACAATCTTTCCCTGAAGATAAATTTAATAAAGAAGAGAAAAAAAATAATAGAAATACTGGAATTTTCGGTTATGTGAATATATGAATAATATTCAAATTTTCACGCATCTTAACGGAAAGTTGTATGTAGAGTGTGTTTTATAAATGTGATAATTAAAGTTTTGTATAAGAAAACAACAAGATTACACCGAGAGGTGGTCATAATGATGACATTATGGAATTCCTTTGTTGATTATAGAGTGGGGAAAAGGGAATTTTTTCCTCAACTTTGAAGAATTCAAATTTTTTACTACTATATTACCTGTACCTATTAGGGGAGACTGGGGTAAACCCGCTCACTAGCGATTTGACGCTATGAACTCAACTTAAGATGGACATATTGGTACTGTGAATAGTACTTAACATTCAACTTATATTAACGAACTTTCGTTTAGTTTCATGAATTCAACATAGAATCAGAGGCGATCAAATGTTTTTAGAGGTGTCAGAAAAAAAACGTTTTTCGATCATTATTTTTGAGTCTTAATTTATTTGGCAAATTTTTATTGTTGCTATTGGATGTTCTTCTTCGAAGTACATATTAATTATATAGTTTTGTCTTATTTAAAAAAGATTTAATTAAATTTATTCTGAAATGTGAGTAATACACTCGGAGTAAAGTCGCTCACGTGAAGTCGGGGTAAGGCTGCTCACTTAGTTTTAAATTTAAAATTTAGAATAAAATAATTTCACGTATTATATTTTAACAATAACAAAATTTATGACTTGTTAAAACCAAAATTGTAACTACATTTCACTTTCTCTTAATAAAATATAACATTATTTAAATTCATAGTTGTAATTCATGAAACCTATATTCATTATTTATTAAACCAATTTGTTGTTTGTAGAATTGTTTATAGAACTCATAGTTTATCAATAATAAATTATACTTAAGACGGAAATAAGACGAATTTTAATATTTAAAAAATAAAACTGTTCCGTCTTAAGAAGATAAAGTGAGCGGATTTACCCTGGAAAATTGTGATTTCGAAATTTGGTATATGTGTATTAAAAAGTTTCTCTAAGTAAAACTAAAAAAGATAAATCAAAAACTCTTTTTTATTTTTTTTATTAGAAATCATAAGCTTTCAAATGATATAAATTAACTTGGATTTAGAGAATAATTTCCTAGATTTTTACCGATCTGAAAAAAGTGAGCGGGTTTACTCCAGTCTCCCCTACTGCTAATAGATAACTATCACTACAATTATTTTTTCCAATAACTTTATTAAAATTTTCTAAAATAATTTTTTTATTTCAACTGTTAACAAATTCAAAGTACTTAGTGTAAATTCTTAAACATGGAAAAAAGTAGCTTTTAGTGTAACAAATAAAAAAAAGTATCCAAATACAGTCGAACCTGGATAAGAGAGAACTGGATAAGCGAGAGTTATTAGCTGGTCCCGTCATTTTTCTCGTCCGGACCTCTACACGGAGAAAAATTATTTTTAATGATTAAAATAGTCTACATTACTGCGCGGATATGTGACCACTTTTTGGAATGATTACGAAGACTATGTAATGTGTTAAGAATTTAGTAGGAACGATTACTATAGCTGTTGTAAGGGATACCTTCACGTTTGTACTCCTTACAACAGCTATAGTAATCATAACAAAAAGTGGTCACATATCCGAGCAGTAATATAGACTATTGTAATCAGTACGAATAATTTTTTCTCCGTGTATAAGTGAGAAAAACCACCCTAGGACTGCCTAGGACCTCTATAAGTGAGAGTTTCTGTTCCCACTTGAACCTCTATAAGCGAGAAAATCTGCTCTCGGACCTCTATAAGCGAGAGTCTTGACGGTATATTTCAAAATTTTATTAAACTATTGTGGCTAAGTCTAAAATCTTAAAATAAAAATGACAGACTTTTTTTAAAATAAAATAAATAAAATATTTCAGTTTAACTCATACATTGTAGCACTTATTCGTTGTATATTCATTAATTAAATTAATTTGAAAACACAATATTAATTCATAAACCTCTATAAGCGAGAGAAATCGCTCTTAGACTTCTGTAAGTCTCGCTTATCCAGGTTCGACTGTAGTAGCAAATCGTAAAAAAGTAGTAAATAGTAGTATAAAACCTTCTGAAATTAAATTATTTTTCAAAATTGCAACTATTTTTAACTAAAATTTTTTTATGTTAAGAGGCATTTCACGTCAGAAATATCACGATTTGCAAAGGGTATGCCGATTTTCGCAAAACTTCGTGGGATTATAGTTCTATATAAGAGACTTCTTTCCCCCAAATTTTTTCAAAAAAAATTCAAAATTGTTGAAGATACGCTATTTTGAATTTTAATATTAATTTTATAAAATTTTAAATATCTCGAAATATTGTTTATGGATTTTTATGAAATTTACACATTTTTCAGGTAAAAGTATGTACTTTAACCCTCCGTCACACACATGAGAAAAAATTACGACTTTACACACGTTTAGAGGGAATCCCTCACCACATTGTAAAATAAGCAACATTACAACATAAACAAAGGAATCAACAAAAATTTAGTTTTAACACAAACTTACAAATATGCAGTAAATTATTCTAAATCATAAAATTAATAAAATTAATTTTCGGTCTCAAAATTAATAATTAATTACACGAATGCACATCTTCGAAGAAATTCCACTTGACATGTAAAAGTAATGTAACATTAACAAATAAGCAAAAAAATCATTAAAAAATTCATTTTAATTATATTTATAATATAATTTTGTCATTAACCAACAGTGGAACAAAAAATGTTTTGAAAACTTGATTTTTTTATTTAACATAACCTCACTTTTTCGAGTCTTTTCTGGCTTTGAAGCTTCATAATTAAATATTAATTATGTTTAAACTAAATGTTTTTTTTAGAAATGTGTTGAGGAGTAAATTGTCGAAAGGTATAGAAACTGATTTTATTTTGCAACGAGAAAAACAAAAGTTATTGAAAAAATACTGAAACCGTAGAGGGAATCCCTCCCTAGGTGTGTGACGGAGGGTTAAAATGCAAATAAAGTTAATAAAAAAAATTAATTTTTAAATAAAAAAATTAAAAAAAAATTTTTTAAACAATTTTATGTTTATTTACTCCTCTCTGAAAAAAATGCTATTAACATAGTTGGATTCCTTATGAATTCACCTTTAATTTCATAAAAAATATTGATGGAGACTCAACTGGTTCCGGAGATATTGAATTTTTTGTAAAAAAAGCGTCGCCGCGCCATAGCACCATACTGCACAAGTCGCGTAGTACGTTACCGCAGTCGTGCATTGCTGCTGTAACTATGACTATTTTTTTACAAAAAATTCAATATCTCCGGAACCAGTTGAGTCTCCATCAATTTTTTATGAAATTAAAGGTGAATTCACAAAGAATCCAAATACAGTGAGTTCTCGCAAGTCGTTCAAACTCGCCAGTCGTTCAACAGCTGATCAGTGTCCGATTCACGAGTCGTTCAATTTCTAGTATGCGCGCGCCTGTGCTCAGTGCTGTGTAATTTAAACGGACCAAAGCCATCGAATATTGTGTCTTTCGGGGCGATAAATATGTTTCACACATCCCTGAAATCGCCTTGGAGGCGTGGCTTATGCGTTGAACGACTTGTGAGTTTTATGATCTTGAAAATTTTCGAGAATTGAACGACTCGCGAGAACTCACTGTATGTTAATAACATTTTTCTCACAGAGGAGGAAATAAACAAAAAATTGTTTAAAAAATTTTTTTTAAATTTTTTTATTTAAAAATTAATTTTTTTTATTAACTTTATTTGCATTTTAAAGTACATACTTTTACCTGAAAAATGTGTAAATTTCATAAAAATCCATAAACAATATTCCGAGATATTCAAAATTTTATAAAATTAATATTAAAATTCAAAATGGCGTATCTTCAACAATTTTGAATTTTTTTTTTTTAAATTTGGGGGAAAGAAAACTCTTATATAGAACTACAATCCCACGAAGTTTTGCGAAAATCGGCATACCCTTTGCAAATCGAGATATTTCTGACGTGAAAAGCCTCTTAATTATAATTATTAGTAACTTTAGAAAAGTTATTGTTGAATTTAATTATTTAAGAGGAGGGTTAGATTAAATTTTTAACTATATCAAGAAAATAATTTATATCTTCTATAAAATTATTTTTTCAGTAACTTTTTGAGAGAAATTCAATGGTCAGAATATATTTTGACCCTTTTTAAATTTTTATTTTTCTTAAAAGCTTTGTATCCACACATTTTGTACCCACAAAAAATCCCAAATGAAAAGATTGATTTTTACTATTATTAAAATAAATATTTCAAGATTTAAAATAAATAAATAAAAAAAAATATTTTTGAGAAAAAAAAACATTGTTTTTAGGTTGTAAATACTAAAAAATACCATTTGTTAATAGAAGTAGAAACAGAAGTTAACTAGAAAGAAAATTATTTCTCTACGAAGAAGCACTATACACTGAAAAAAATGATATTGTCGATTTTGTCATACTCGTATGGATAGGACGTATAGCTGAAACAGCAATACTGTACTTCTGTTCTTCAAATACAGTATTGGTGTTCTTTACATACATATTACTGTCTCTCACATACATATGGCTGTTCTACACTGTGTATGGCTGAAACAGCAATACTGTATGGCAGTTCCATATCCACCAATATAATATGTGAGAATTGGCCATATTTATGGCAGTACCATAAATATATTTTTTTCAGTGTAATAGCAGCAGAAAAAAAACAAAATTCTCACTAGAAATAAAAAAATAAAAAGAATCAGAATACAGTCAAAGTTTGTTCATCGAAACTAATATTTAGACCGGTTTTAATTCGATGAATAATAGATATCCCGAATATTTACACATGTATCGTAGCAGTTCTGTAATTAATGCGTTCGTTTCTTAATTCGATTGGGCATTTTCTTATCTTAACCAACTTTTTTATGTCAATATATTATAAAGAGTCATTCCATTATATTTCGACTAAAGTCGTTGCCGACTAATTTTAAAAAATTGTAATATTTTGCAGGAATGATTTTAAAGATATTAGGATCACCGAACAAACGAATTTTTTAAATATTTTTTATATTTATTGTAAAATAAGCTTCTAAAGTATATGAAGTCGTAAAAACTGTCACATTTTCATCTATTAGAAAATATTAAAGAAAACACATAATTTACTATAAAAACGTAAAAAAATGATCAGAATTTATTAAGAACGAATTATTTTATTATTATAAATTGGTAGAAACAATTATTAATAAGAAATATTAAATAAAAAATGATTTTAAAGTTCACCTGGCAAATAACCTATTTTTGCAAATTTCATTCACTAAATGTGAGAAAGAGAAATGATTAAATTGAGTAAAACCTTATGAAACATAAAGTACCTGTGATTAACTTTTAGTTTTTCTTATCACTTTCTTCCTTTTTTCTTCATAAATGTTAAAAAATAAGCAATTAAAACTGGCACTTTGCTTATTTTCACGATTTTAAAATGTAAATAACTTCTGCCCAGAAAAATGAAAAATTACGAAAATTAAACAATAATTAATTGATCACTAGATACAAACAATGGAAAAAGATTTTTTTTGGTCCCGAAGATATTTTCCGAATTAATTAATTTTAAACTTTTCACTATTTCTATCAGGTTAATACATGTGATTTTTTTAAAACTGAAGTTGGTTCAAAACGATTAAACAAGAAGAGCTAACTTCGTCCTTTAAAAAACACATGTATTAACCTGATAAAAATAGTAAAAAGTTTAAAGTTAATTAATTCGGAAAATATCTTCGGGACCAAAGAAAATCTTTTTACAGTGTTTGTATCTAGTGATCAATTAATTAGTTGCCCAATTTTCGTAATTTTTCATTTTTCTGGGCAGAAGTTATTTACATTTTAAAATCGTGAAAATAAGCAAAGTGCCAGTTTTAATTGCTTATTTTTTAACATTTATGAAGAAAAAAGGAAGAAAGTGATAAGAAAAACTAAAAGTTAATCACAGGTACTTTATGTTTCATAAGGTTTTACTCAATTTAATCATTTCTCTTTCTCACATTTAGTGAATGAAATTTGCAAAAATAGGTTATTTGCCAGGTGAACTTTGAAATCATTTTTTATTTAATATTTCTTATTAATAATTGATTCTACTAATTTATAATAATAAAATAATTCGTTCTTAATAAATTCTAATCATTTTTTTACGTTTTTATAGTAAATTATGTGTTTTCTTTAATATTTTCTAATAGATGAAAATGTGACAGTTTTTACGACTTCATATACTTTAGAAGCTTATTTTACAATAAATGAGGCTCCGGATCCTAAAAGGGCACTTTTACCATTTAAAATCAATGCTGAAAGTGCCCTTTTAAGATCCGGAGCCTCAAATATAAAAAATATTTAAAAAATTCGTTTTGTTCGGTGATCCTAATATCTTTAAAATCATTCCTGCAAAATATTACATTTTTTTAAAATTAGTCAGCAACGACTTTAGTCGAAATATAATGGAATGACTCTAAAGTAACTAAAAACATTCTTCAAATAAAAATTATTATTATTATTTACTTATTTGCTTACTAAATAATCACTACTTAAAAATTTGATTTCTCCAAATTCCGTTGTATTATCAGTCAAATTCACAACAACCTGTAAATAAGATTCCCATACACACTACACGTGCTCAAAGATAGACAACTTACGAAATTCAATAATTAATATATGTACATAAAAACTGAAAGTCTAAAAAATTCAAATGAAAATAATTTACTTTCGTTTTTCCTGACAAACATCATTGAAAATTAACATAAGAATTCAAAATTGTTTCTCTCGTTATACAGAAAATAAATCACTAACCAACTAATAAACCATTAATGTAAAATCTATACACAAATTAGTATCATCAGTACCACAGAATAAATTATTTACACTCATTAGTTACGACTCCTTCTTCTTCTTTTTTTTGCTTTAAGTTCAAGGAGATATAGAGAAAGAGACAGACGAATATGAATGAAAATCTATTCTTTACAATTGTAAATGTAAAATTTTGAAAGCTACTTATGAGAATACGAGAAGAATAAAGAAGACCAACTTATTAAATTAACAAGTATGAAAAAGTATTAAGAACACATCTTTTTAATTTCTGACGAAATCAAATTAAAAATTAAGAATCAAATTGCTCTTTCAACATCAGCTATGGAAGAAACATTCTTCAGACACAAAAGAGAATTCAACCAGGCGATAAAAAAGATTCTCTTAGAAATTAGATTTGGATCTTATTTGGAGAATAAGATTTGATTTTTAATATTTTAATTGAAGTTGCCATAAGTCTGAAAATATCATCATTTTCGCGCAGTTTAAAATTGTTTCCATTTTTTTTTTATAAAGTAATCACTGATCGTATAAATTACTTTTTTCTAATCTCTTCTATTTTCTTGATGACCTAAATGTATTTCCATATTCTTGACATTATTCAAACGTTCTCTGATAAAAAGCAAAAAAGAAAAAAAAACAAGAAAGAAAAAAACTTGTACTTACAAGATATGAAAAAATACAACTATATGGTCAGCTCGTTCAAATAGAACTCGAATATTATCAAAACTGATAGATAAAACAAAAATGAACGGCCAAATTGAAAACTTATGCGGATAATATCCAACTTTTATTGATCTCTTACGGTAATTTTTTAAGATTTTATATCAAATATTTCGAATTTATTTTCATCCTTGTTTGCTGCAGTGAGAGAATTTTGTTGCTGATGCACTTTGCAAATCATAGATTTTCTTTTTGTACATCTTTGGTTCGGTTTCCAAAAAAAGAGCAAAATAAATTTTATAATTTTTGTACAAAAGCCTAAAATTTTTGGACAATTTCTGCGAAATTTTGAGTTCAGCTTTTACTACAAGGAGTAAATTTTATAACGCAGAAAGTAAATTTTAGCTAAAAATTAGTAATTTTACCTTGAACGTAGTAAATTATATCAAACAAATTTATTAAAATTTACTTTGAACGTAGTGAATTTTAGAAAAAATTAGTAAAATTTACTTGTTAGGCATATAATGATGATTAGT
Source organism: Leptopilina syphax (assembly GCA_032872505.1). Classification (NCBI taxonomy): domain Eukaryota; kingdom Metazoa; phylum Arthropoda; class Insecta; order Hymenoptera; family Figitidae; genus Leptopilina; species Leptopilina syphax. Next base: position 32,090,155 of record CM065472.1, read on the forward strand.
AAAAAAATTAGTAAAGTCTGCTTTGAACGTAATAAATGTTAACAAAAAGAAAATTATGAAAATTCACATTTGACGTAGTAAATTTTAGCAAAAAATTAGTAAAATTTACTCATTAGACCTAGTAGAGTTTAGCAAAAAAATTAGTAAAATCAACTTTGAACATAGTAAATGTTATCAAAAAAATAAAAATATACATTAGACGTAGTAAATTTTACTCCGTAAATAGTAAACGTTGACATTAATTGAGCCCGCGCGTGCAATAACAGCAAGTGCGCTCGGTCTGACTTTCCCAACCGCAATATCTACTTTGAGAGGAGTAAAAGAGGAAAAAATCTAGTCTCCTTATTGGATTCTTAATCACGATTCTTTTGTAAATACCAATGTCAGAAAATTAACAAATATACCATTCGAAAGATTATTAAATTCTAAGATTAATGATACATGAATAAAAATTTTAATAGTTTATACAAAGATTGCAACAATCGACAAATTTGACAAAAAAATTTTAAAAATAAAATTTTTTTGGAAATTTTTACAACCCCTGCACAATTTTTAAAAAATTTGAAACTTACATAGGTGTGATCATTCAAATCTCATCTTTAATTCAAGACCAAAAGAGTTAAAAAAATCTTATTCGGTTCGTGAGATATCATTATAAAACGTCCGAGCGTTTTCACCCCAAAACCGTTCAAAATCGACTAATTCAATGCATTTGTCAAAAAACAGGGTCGGAAGTTTATAATGATACTAGACGAAAATTGCGCGCGCTGAAGCGCGTGCCAACGGTATTTTGTATTTGGTAATGAAAAATTAATTTTTAAAACATAATTGAAAATAATTAAAGGAAATGAATTTAACATTCGGCAATTAAATATTAAAGGTGAAAGAAGTTAACTTTCCGAATCAATTTCACAAATAAATAAATCTCTTGATAAGCTCATGGGTTTTATGTGTATCGACAGCACAGGTGTCCTAATACAGAAACCTGCTTAATCTGAAAAATATTTTCGAAATTAATTAATAATTTCAAAATTATCAAAGAACTCAGAAAAAACGGTAGCATAGTGGGATACGAGCCCAAGAGCTTATCAAGAGATTTATTTAAGGAAGTACCAAGAAGACTAGAGACAGGAGGACTAACTGCAGTAGTGGGGGTAGGACAAATATAGGGGGATTATGAAGGCGTGGTTAGATTGCGCCAAGTATCGTGTTTTGATTCTGCACTTCCACTCACACACGCGTGTCACGTATTCAAATATATAATGTAAGAGTGTTGAGATGTGCAGAACCGAAAACAAGATATTTGGCGCAATCTAACTACGCCTTCAGAACCCCCCTAATACTGACTCACTGCTGTGAGTGAGAAAACAGCCGAGTTAGCCCTCCTGTCTCTAGTCTTCTTGGGAAGTACCCTCGGAAATAGAATTAACAGCGAGTTTTTGATGAAACTTGGAATAATGGTAGATGTTAGTTTAAAAAATATGTAGTTAAATTTTTGGAGGTCTGCACTATGTATAAGAAAAGTTATAAACAATTTTATGTTTTCACATTTTACATTGTGTCTTATGGGAAAATGCACTTTCATGATCTTTAAAATTCAATTGTGAGAAAAATGACAGCGAGATATTGATGTAACTTTTTACAGTTAAAGCTAAAGAACTGATGTTTAAATATTGTCCAAAAAAATGATCAGTCACAACCTGTGAGACTCAAAATTAATTATTTTGTATAAAAAAACACTTTTTTTATCAATCAGAAGTTACTAAGCACGACACTTGGCAACGTTGCTTCTTAGAGGCACTTATATAGGTTATGGTAAAAAAGCGGGAGAGGCGAAACATTTAAAATTTAAAATAGATAGATTTTTTACAATATTAACAATATTATTATTAAATATTATTAATATTAATTTAATTTTTTGATTATAGAAAGTTTAGAAAAATTAAAAGTAACACCGAATTAATAATTTAATCTAAATAAAAAGAAATAAATTTTAAAAATTACAAATAGTTTTTAAAAAATTTCATTTGAATTATTATATACTATTTGAATAATAAATTTGTTAATGAAATTTTTTGTAAGAATTCAATATTGAAAATCCAAAATAATACACGACGTCAGGAAGTAAAATGAGAAAATTAGATGTGCCCATCAGGTGCTGCCCTCTGGCGGTAATTTTATGTACCGCACATTTGTTTGACTTTTTTCTATTTTACTTTCTGTCGTTGTAAATGGAAATAAATCTTTTACTTTTTGTGCGCAAATGAAACATAAAATATTCAGGATATCTAGTATTTTTCCGATTTTGCAAAAACTGTTTGCATTGGAAGAAAAATCATTTTCAATTTTCAAATCAAGATTTCTCGATAAAGTGCGACTAACCACTAACAGTCATCACCCAACAAATACGGCACTGACCGGTTTAAATGACGTGAAATTGGTAAATATTCATTTTCTAACAAATTTTTCTCTGTTCACAGGCACTTTTTACAAAATATGACAACCTACAATCGTCACAAATGTTTTTAATTATCTGAATTAAAAAGATTTTGTTAATCCATGCAGAAACACGGTTTCAGCATTGGAATTACCGTAGCAATGTAATGCGAATCATTTTGACAGCTGAGCCTTTTCGCTCCCTGCATGCTTCTGCCCTCCACTGGCAAAATGGCTGTAACACACTTCTTGCCGCCTGTCATTACATTACTTTTGTATTTCCAATCCTGCAACCGCGTTTCTGCATGGATTGACAAAATCTTTTGAATTCAGACAATTAAAAACATTTGTGTCAATTGTATGTTGTCAGATTTTGTAAAAAGTGCCTGTGTGCAGAAAAAAAATCGTTCGAAAGCAATTGTTTACTAATTTCACGTCATTTCAACGATGCAATGCCGTTTCTCTTGGGCGATAACTGTAAGTCGCACATAACCTACAGATTGCAGAGACCATCGAACGCTCAGAACATTTAAATTAAAATTCCAAAAGTATTTTTTTAAAGACTATCAGAATTTTCTGAAATATTATCTAACATGGTTAATAGCAATGACAGACGACGCGAAATGAGACCGGAGGAAGCATTACAATGTTGCCAAGCGTTGCATTAGTACTACGTGAGTAAATTGGAAACTTAAATGGTAATTGCATTGACTCACAATGCAGAGAGGGTTCTTCCTTAAGATATTTATTTGTTTGTGAAATTGATTCGGAAAATTGTTAACTTCTTTTACCTTTAATAATTAAAAATAATTAATAAAAAATAGAAATATTTATATAAAATAAATGATCAGTTTTGTTTAGTGTAAAAAACATTCATTAATTATTTTTATACATGAAGTAATACGAACAAAATCATTAAAATAAATTAGGCCTAATTTTAATCAAATAAATTTTTTAAAAATGAAGAAAAAATAAAATAAATTTTTTGTATATAATAAGTAAAATATTATACAAACATTAAGGAAAAAATTATTATAAAATAAATAAATGTATTTATAAATCTGAATCAATGAAATTCAACTTAAGGGAAATATGACTGAAATTTCAATCAATTTTAACTGATCTTCAGGAGAATTTCACTGATTCATGTCGACTCGAAACTAAAGTTAACAAACTGAATTTAGTTTCGAGTCGACAGGAAACTAAAATCAGTTTGTTAATTTAGTTTTGAGTCGACTTGAAATTAAACTCAGTTTGTTAATTTAGTTTTGTGTCAACTCAGAAACTAAAACGAAACTAAACTTTCGAAACGGTTCCTATTATTTATTAAAATATAAATTTTATTTAGTTATAAAATATATATTTATTTTATAATTAATATAGGGTGAGTCCGGGGGAGATGGCCATAGTTTTTTTATAGTACTGTAAAAATTATAAAAAGGCGATTTATGTCTAAACTTTTATTGATAATTAAATATTAAACACTTAACTTTGAAGTAACGAAAAATAAAATAATATATTTTCATAAAAACAATCTCAAAATTTACATTTTGTAAAAAGTGCATTTGGCCATCTCTCCCGGAATGTCCAATGCTTATAATGTTTTACTTTTAGCTTAAACTTAATTTTTAATCGTTCAAATTACTTTTCTCTTATTCTGGTCACATTTCGAATATTTATCATGGGATTCAGTGCAGTTTTCATGTAGCCAAAAATTTCAAATCCAATCTAGGGTGTCAAAAAAATGTTCACAATACTTTTTAAATAAAAAACATTAGAAACAATAATTGTTTTTTTTCAATTTCGAGAAAAATTCGTTTTCGGCGCTTAGCGTCGACGCTAACTTAACAAATCAACGCTATTTTTAGATATTGAAATAAAACATTTGAAAGTTTAGTATAAAAAATTGTTTCTAAATTAATACCAAACTTAACAAAAACTTGTTTTAGTTTAACAATTTTTTTCAGTGTCGAAAAAGATGTCTCTGAAGTTAGCGTCGAAACTAACTTCAAAAACCTCCAAAAAGACATTTTTTATTAAGCGTATCAAATCTAAAAAATGGTCTATGAAGTTGGTGTTGACAAATATTTTTTTCACAAAACCGTAAAGAATAAAACAAAGATTTTCAGTTAGAAATGTACTCTGGAAAATTTTTTAACTCCCTAGGGAAATAAAAGAGGTGAAATTAAGTGACAATTGCAACTCTGAAAACCTCAAATAAAAATTTTTGACATTCGGCGTCGACGCTAACTTCAGAAATATAAAATACTATACGAAAAAGCACAGCATTAAATTCCATGTTTCACTTTTCCAAGAATTTCTTTGTTTTTATCAACAAATCATAATAATCATCATCGTCGAGCAATGCAGAAAAACAATTAAAAAACTGGTTTTTTTATTGTCTAATTTTAGATGCGGATTTGAGTATGGGAACAGGAGGGGCCGGTGGATCAGTCTTGGGAATTCCAGGATCCGGAATCGCGGGTGTTTTATCACAACATTGTGCAATTTGCGGTGATAGGGCCACCGGAAAACATTATGGCGCCGCATCATGTGATGGATGTAAAGGCTTTTTCCGGCGTTCAGTGAGAAAAAATCATCTCTATACTTGCAGGTACGAAATATAAACTCTATACACACGGAGAAAAATGGAAAAATGATTTATGCAAACAGTGAAGTACTCATTTATAGAATAATATGTGACAAGTACACACTATAGTATTAGAAGTTTCATAGCTGAACACTTTGGGACTCAACACAAGTTATCCCATTCATCAGCTTAAACAAAACTGGATAAATAGTCTAAGAGGGAATAAGAGTATAAAACATTTTGGAGTTTCAATTATTTTTAGAGTAAACTTAAATATTTTTAGGGTTTGGGAAATAGTCAAAGTTTCATCTAAAAATCAGGGAATTCTTTCAATCTTTCATGGAATAATTTATTTTCAGAGTTATTCTTTATGACCGGGAAAAATAATTTATGGCCGGGAATGGACCAGGAAATGACCATGAATTTTTTTTATGAAAAAAGTGTCCACCCTGAAGATGCTGGGATCTTACTTTAATTTATCGAGAAATTCAATTTATTAAGAGTTTAATTATCGGGAGTCAACTGCATTATGCATTATAACTAATTACTATTCACTTCTATAAATATAGATCACGACTGAATAATTTAATTGAGGGAGACAAGAAACATAGAGAAACCTTGCAGTAATACACACATTTAAACTTTACAAAAAAAGAAATCACCTCTATTCGAAAAGACAAAAAAAATAAAGAAATGTGAAAAAATATAGTAGACTATAAAAAAAGACATAAACTATTTCCATCGATTGACAAATAAATTCTTTAACAATAAAAAAACATGATAAAACCTGTTCGAAACAGGATTAACATATAGGGGGAAAAATCTATTTCCTGTCATCGAAATATTTCATAACAGATGAATGTATAAAGAGCTGTTGCATTTTTATTTGTTGTTTATTAATTCAGAGTTGCCACAAATATTTAATTTTAAATAATTGAATTCCTGTGAAATTTTTATTATTTATGAAAATAATTAAATGTTTGCGTAGAACTCTATTACAAATTTTTTTAAATAATTAATTATAAAATTCTTCTGTGAAACTTTGTTAAAATAAATATTGAAAATCATTGAATTGAGAAAAAATTTTGAAAATAATTGAATTTTAACGAAGAATTTTGTCATTTATAAAAAATAATCGAAATATTGAAGATAATTTTTTAAAAAATTTGAAAAGAATTCAATAAAATTAAAATCAAAATTTTTTAAAAAATTCAGTTCTGCAGAACTATTAATAATTGAAAGAAAAAAAAATTGCTACTATTTGTAACTTTTCCAAAATTCAATTTTTTTTAGTGTTTTTAACAAAAATTCTTCTATAAATTCATTATATTTTGTAATTAATTAAATATATGTAGGTATATTAAAAAATGTAACTATATAAAATAATAAAAATAATAAATAATTAAATAAAAATTGTTACCAAACAAATTGCGAGACGAAATATTTCTTTTGGTTTAACTCTATTTAATTACATGTTATAATTATTTATTTACTTTAAAAAAAAAGTTTGAGCACTATTGATGTCCCGATTGTCATTTTTTGGCCGGAATTTTCAAAAATCGTATAAAGTTTTCACCAAAAAAATTGCTATTTACAAACTAATTGTGAGCAAAAATTTTTATGATTGTTTTTTTCAGTTTCTATGATCACTTTTTAGTATAAACCTGATTTTGACTCAATTTGTATCCCGGAACTTTATTATTTGACTCAAATTTTCAAATATCCTCAAATTAAAGAAAAATTGCTTTAACTATGAGACCAATGGATGTTTTTTTTCTCTGCGATTACTTTGGAGTGGAAATTATTTTTTATTTAATTTCTGCCCCGGAAGTTTGTCATTATTTGCCCCGAATTTACATATTAAAACCTAAACTGCTTAAAATTAATGTGAACGTTTACTATATTTACGAAGTAAAATTATATGTCCGATGTAAATTTTTCTTTTCTTTTGGTAACATTTACTATGTAATGTTCAAAGCAGACTTTATTAATTTTTTTGCTAAACTATTTTTTCACAATTAGACATTAAATAACAAAAATATAATTAATAATTAATAAATAATAATAATTGACAATGTCGAAACGCACATCAATTAAATTTTATATAGAAAGTAACAATTCATCATTTTTTTCAGTCGTTTATTCAAACGCCATTCTTGTAAATAGTAATTAATTAAACGACAAAACATCTGTGATTTCCCCGCGAGGTCGTGGTTTTATTTTTAAGCACTACCATTGTCTGAGAATCTGCGAATATAAATATATAATAATTCCGGTTTTTTTTCTCTATGGTTTAAATTGAAAAAAAAATAAAATTAATTTCATTCCCAGATTCAGCAGGAACTGTGTGGTAGACAAGGACAAACGAAATCAGTGCCGTTATTGCAGATTAAGGAAGTGTTTTAAAGCTGGAATGAAGAAAGAAGGTAAAATAATTTCTTTCTTTTTGTTTTTCTTCCCTTTGTACGTAAGTAAATACATACAGAAAATTATTTCTTTTTACATGATACAAAGAATTTTTGAGAATGAAAAATTGTCCACTTTTTTTTAAGGGGAATTTTGTCAAGGTTGACAAAAGAAAAAATTTATATGATTTGAAACTTTAAGGGTGTCTGTCTATATATTTTATAAACAAAAAATTACTCGTTTATAAAAGTTCATTTATCTTTTAAATATAGAATAATTTAATTTAATTAATTTATCTTTGGAAAATGAATAATTTTAAATCATAAGACAACAATTTATTTGTTACAATGGAAGAAAGACGACAGATTTTGGAAAAATGTACAATTTTTCATTTTTTGTGTAGAAATTTTTTTTATAAATAAGAAAAATGTAGAATTTATAATAAAAGAATAATTTTTTTAGAATTAAAATTTGAAAATAATAACTAAAAATTTACAGAAATTGAATATATCTCATTAATTTTTTGTAAAATAATTAACTGATAATTTACTATAGCAATTTTTATGGAATTTTTCACTTTTAAATCAAATTATTTAATTTTTTATCAAATTATACAATTTTTAATTAAATTGTTCTATTTTTAATCAAATTATTCCATTTTTCAAAAAAATATTTAACCCTTATTGGAACTATTCAATTTTCAATAGATTTATTAAATTACAAAATAACCATTTCTTTAGAATTTGAATTTCAAAATTTGGTAAAAATTTACAGGAAATGAAAATAACTATTTTTTATAAAATAATTATTAATTAATATAATTTAAAATAACAGGTTCAATTAAATTTATCAATTTCTAAACTAATTATTCAATTTTTAGTAAAATTGTTCAATTTTGAATGAAATTATTCAATTTTTTAATTAAATAATTTGATTTTTACTGAAATTTATTGAATTTATATTAAATCGATTACTTTAAACTGAAATTAAAATTGTATTAAATATTCGTTTGTTGAAAAACATGGTCATTGACTTAAAAAAATATTTTATCAATTTCGATTCATTGTTTAATTTGTGGCTAAATAATTTTTTTCTTTTCATAAAAAATATTGACAATTTTCGAATAAATAAAAATGTAAATAAAAATCATTTGAATATTCGAAAAAAATATTTGCTCTTCAATAATAAACAGCTATCATTAAAATTTTTTCTAATTTGTGGCACTTACCTTGTAGCCAAACAGATTAAAAAAATATGAAAAATATTACTAACTTTTTACGTCGTGAAGATGCGCCAATTAATCGCCGTTGATTTTTCCAATTATCAAAATTAATTTTGCCGGTCGAATTTATTTATTTTTACATTTCTTCTACTTTTGTTCCACTGCTCCATGTAGGAAGAAAAAATATTTCAATAATGAAATTATTCAAAGAGAAAAAACATTAAATTCAAAAAAAAATTTTTTAATTAAATTTTGACAAATTTAATTTTTTATGAATTCAGAAATCAATAAATAGTATTCCTAACCTCAAATATTACTATTCACACTTTTGATAAATTATTTTCGAAAAATATTTTTGTCATAGTTTCAATTTACATGGAAAATTAAAAAATTCACGTTTTAAATTTCCAAGAGACAGTCATCCTAACCTCAAATATTCTTACCTGTCATTTATCACTTTTTTCGACTTATTTTCTCCTTTTTTTGTTAATATTTCACACAAATTTACTATCTATTTAATAACTGTAAAATATATTTCAGCCGTAAATCACTATTCTCTGGACAAAATAAATGCAAAAATGAAACAAATTGACGCCACTGACGCCAAGAAACTATGACAATTTTTTCCACCAAAAAAAATCCTTATTTTTTCCACCAAAAAAATCCTTGTCCAACGATATTAAAAGCAAAAATCGACAAATATTACGAATTTTAGTTATTCATCCAATAAATTTACACAAATCTTTAATAAATTACTTAGAAAATTTCATTAGGTTGGTTGGATTCGTTGGATTTCAATTAACCAAAAAATTCACGACCATTTTGTTGAGAGCGTCGCACTGTGTGTGTGAGATTGCTCGACAAGGAACAAGGACTGAAGGTTGGTTGCTCACTTCTAATTGGTTGGCGCATTTTGTCCAGCCAATCAGAAACATTGTAGCAACCTGATATCATACTTCCTTGTCATGTTCACTTTCACGCCTTTCACGTGCAATTAAATACCATTTAATTAAACTTTTACAGCAAAATAATGAATACTAGAGTTTTAATTAATAAAGGCGCTTGCACACTTCCAAAATTTTGGGCGAGCAGCGAATTTTCATGGCCTTGAAACTCATATTACTAAATATGATTGGCTCTACAAAAAGCTGCGTGAAAATGTACTTTTCATAACGCGGTGCAAAAAAGGGCACTTTTTTGCACCTTGTTATGAAAAATATCGTTCGTAACTAGTGCTAGCAGTTGCCAATTTTTAAACGAGCACTTTTTTTGGAACAAACTGTAGGCGAAGCTTCGCTTCGCATACAGTTCGTTCCAAAAAAAGTGCTCATTCAAAAATTGACAACTGCTCGCACTCGTTACGAAATATACTATTGTCAGAGCCTATCATATTTAGTAATGTGCATTTCAAGGCCGTGAAAATTCGCTGCTCGCCCAAAATTTTGGAAGTGTGCAAGCGCCTTAAGCATTGATAATATCAATTCGCCCAAATAAGAAAACGTGAAAAAATCCCAAAAGTAGTAAAATATTGGAATGTTTCATGGAGCGTTTACACCTTCTGTAAAAATTGTCCAGAAAGGAAAATTTGCATTGGAGTAAGAGAGTCAGATACACAGTCTGTCTCTCTTACTCCAATGAAAAATTTTCCGTTCGGGAAATTTTTACCGAAGGTGTAAATGCTCCCTCATGGAGCGTTTACACCTTCTGTAAAAATTGTCCAGAAAGGAAAATTTGCATTGGAGTAAGAGAGTCAGATACACAGTCTGTCTCTCTTACTCCAATAAAAAATTTTCCGTTCTGAAAATTTTTACCGAAGGTGCAAATGCTCCCTTAAAAAGGCCAACGCAGAATAGATTTGTAACCGGAACCGCAATCGTAAGCGTAACCGTAATAATGAGTTAAAGAAGGATAGGTATATTGTTTATCCTTCTCTAACTCATTCTTACGCTTACGGTTACGATTGCGGTTCCGGTTACAGATCTATTCTGCGTTGGCCTTAATCGCCAAGTCGTCGAATGATCAAATAGTCGAATGCCAAGTAATCGAATGGACAAAACGTCGAATGCTAAAAACATCGAATGGACAAAACGTCGAATGCTAAAAATATCGAATTGTCAATACGTCGAATGCTAAAAACATCGAATTGTCAATACGTCGAATGATAAAAACGTCGAATGCTAAAAACATCGAATCCTCATTAAGTCGAATGCTAAAAACATCGAATAGTCCATTCGTCGAATGCTTAAATAGTCGAAACGCCATCTGTTCGAATCATCAAGTAGTAGAATGGTAAAGTTGTCGAATGTTCAAAACGTCGAATCGTCATCTGTTCGAATTGCCAAGTAGTAGAATGGCAAAGTAGTCGAATGGACAAAAAGTCGAAACGCCATCTGTTCGAATTATCAAGTAGTAGAATGGTAAAGTTGTCGAATGTTCGAAAAATAGAATCGTCATTTAGTCGAATGCTAAAAACATCGAATGCTTAAATCATCGAATTTTCCATTCGTCGAATGTTCAAAACGTCGAATGATCAGAACCGATCATTCGACGTTTTGAACATTCGACGAATGGAAAATTCGATGATTTAAGCATTCGATGTTTTTAGCATTCGACTAAATGACGATTCTATTTTTCGAACATTCGACAACTTTACCATTCTACTACTTGATAATTCGAACAGATGGCGTTTCGACTTTTTGTCCATTCGACTACTTTGCCATTCTACTACTTGGCAATTCGAACAGATGACATAGAATAGTCAGTTCGTCGAATGCTCAAATAGTCGAAACGCCATCTGTTCGAAATGTCAAGTAGTAGAATGGTAAAGTAGTCGAATGCTAAAGTAGTCGAAACGCCATCTGTTCGAATTGCCAAGTAGTAGAATGGTAAAGTAGTCGAATGTTCAAAACGTCGAATGATAAAAACGTCGAATGCTAAAAACATCGAATCGTCAAAAGTTCGAAAAAGTTCTTTGTCTTCAGTAGACATTAACTTAAAACAAAGAACTTTTTCGAACTTTTGACGATTCGATGTTTTTAGCATTCGACGTTTTTATCATTCGACGTTTTGAGCATTCGACGAATTAACAGTTCGATGTTCTGAGCATTCGACGTTTTGAACATTCGACGAATTGAGAATTCGATGTTTTTAGCAGTCGATTAAATGAAGATTCGATGTTTTTGAATTCGACTAAATGACGATTCGATGTTTTGAACATTCGACAACTTTACCATTCTACTACTTGATAATTCGAACACATGGCGTTTCGACTATTTGAGCATTCGACGAATGGACTATTCGATGGTTTTACCATTCGACTAAATGACGATACGACGTTTTGAGCATTCGACGTTTTGAACATTCGACGTTTTTAGCATTCGACGTTTTGAACATTCAAAGTTTTGAACATTTGACGAATTGATAATTTGATGTTTTTAGCATTCGACGTTTTGTCCACTCGATGTTTTTAGCATTCGACGTTTTATCCATTCGATTACTTGGCATTCGACTATTTGTCGATTAGGGGATATGCATGCGTCTCTTTTTCCCTTGTCACAGTAGACTTCCCCTTTAAAGGCCAACGCAGAATAGATCTGTAACCGGAACCGGAACCGCAATCGTAACCGTAAGCGTAAGAATGAGTTAGAGAAGGATAAACAATATACCTATCCTTCTTTAACTCATTCTTACGGTTACGCTTACGATTGCGGTTCCGGTTACAGATCTATTCTGCGTTGGCCTTTAAACCTAAACATTTTTTCCTGTTTGATGTAGAAAAAATAGTACCTCCTAGAAGTTATTCAAATGTCTAAAAACCATTAAAATTGTTATAAAATTTGATCTTTAATCGACTGTAACTCTCTCAATTTTTGTTGAATTTTATTCTGAGACCTATGGATCGAAAGGTAATTTAATAACCTTTCCAATGATACCTCATAAAAAGATACCGTTTCAAAAAGAAAAGTGAAAAACATGCCATTTCACGAAACCTGTGGAAACTATGCCTCGCCGCGAAAGCGCTGATAAACATACCTTCTCCAAACGAACGGTAAAGAACATGCCTTTTCAACCGTTAATATTATATTAAATAGGCTGAAAAGGCATGTTCTTCACCGTTCGTTTGGAGAAGGTATGTTTCTTAGCGCTTTCGCGGCGAGGCATAGTTTCCACAGGATTCGTGAAATGGCATGTTTTTACTTTGCTTTTTGAAACGGCATCTTTTTCACCGTTTAGCTGAGTCGGCATGTTGCTGCCCCCAAGCGACGAAAATTTATTATTTTTGATAAGCTAATTTTCCTACAGGTAAGTTTAAGTGACGTCGCACCTCGAAAATGCAAAATTTGAAGCTACAGAAAAATTGCACGAGGGAAAAAAATTAAAATTATGATTTTCTTACTCAAAAAACACCTACTGTTATGATTACAAATGTTTTGTTCGATTGACAATTTCACCGTAAACCAGTGTTATATTAAAGAGACCTTTACACGAATTATTCTACAGTAAAACAAACTAATTTTTCAAAAAAGGACAAATATCATTTTTAGATTAATTCAGTTGAGAAAAATTCACGTAGCTGTCGCTAGTGTCAATTTCAAACGTTAAGGTCAATGCACAATAACTTCTTAACTAGAATAAGGCCTACGCAGAATAAACTTCTGAATAAATTTTAGTTTTTACATGAGAGAAAGAAGGAAAAAATATAATTTGCCTTTTTCTGGAGAAGGACGGAAGATAATTATATTTTTTTCCCACTCATGTAAAAAGTAATCTATAAAATTAATCGGTTTCATTCTGCGTAGGCCTTTTGTCAAAAAAGAACAAAAATCATTTATTTCGAGATTAAGTTGGTTGAGATGAATTCACGTAGTGGTCGCTAGCATATTTTAAGGCCAATACACAATAATTGCAGAAAATTCGTTCTTAATAAGGCCAATGCACAATAAGAGGCGCATACTTATTCCCAAAATCTTTTTTTACCAAATAGTTATTTGATATAAAACTACTTAACTTAAGGGGCCATCCATAAACCAAGTAGCTTCTTGAGGGGGAGGGGGGGTCAAGCAATTGACTACGACAAGAGAAAAAAATGGCGCTAATACATGTAATAGCGTACTACATGGGGGGAGGGGGGGTCAAAATTCCCCAAAAATGGGGCTACGTGGTTTATGGACGGTCCCTAAAATTCACATAATATGAACATTGTTTGTCATAAATTTCATTGCACACAAAAACCATTTAACATAAATATCATTTGTCATAGAATTCATTTAACAGAAATATTATGTTACATAAAACTCAGATAACTTAATTCCCATTTGACATACAAATTATGTAATATAAATTCCTTTTGACATAAAAATCATTTAACATACATTTCTTTTGACATAAAATTCATTTAACCCCTTCCCTGTTTAACAAAATATTCATATAAGTGGCCCAAAATGGCCAGCAAAATCTGGTCGATGAATTTTTATGAAACTTAGTATACAAGGGTTTTTGAGGTCGCTGAATTCAAATACGTCATAAAAAAATTCAGAATTGCCGATCCAATATGGCGGACAAAATTTTCCAATTTAAAATAGAATTTCTAAAAATGAATATGAAATTTGAATTCACCCTGTGAAAAAAAGTATTGGGAGGTACGGGATTTCGCATTGCGAGTGCTAACCTGCCAATGCGATTACTCTAACTTACCGACATTAGATATTTCTCGGACGCGGTAGGCACGATTTTGTATTGGCGGTAGAATAAATAAGTTTTTTTTATTACTAACTAATAATATATTATTATTTATTTATTAAATAAATGTTCATATAAAATAATTAAATTTAATACAAAATCGTGCTTACCGCATCCGAGAAATATCTAATGTCGGTAAGTTAGAGTAACAAGGAATTATCAAATTCTAACCTTTTTTCAGTGTGAATAAATTCTTTGAATAAAATTATCCTTTTTTTCTTAAAACTTCATTTCCCTTATAAATTTATCTTTGATTAACTTTGAAAATTTTATTTCTATTATCTACATTTACTTTAAAATAGTGTTATATTAAGAAAAATGCTTTAAAAGTCACCTCGTATACAAGCATCTATACACTTCTCATTACGGAAAAGGCTCGTATGAGAGATTTCTCATATTTCTCATACGAGAAACATAAAATTCAGTTGCCATAGATTTCATTTTACATAAAGATCATTTGACATGAAAATATATGCGCCAAATTCAAAATTGTCGAATCACAATGTTGTTGATAATATCTAATTGGTTACTTTTAAAATTCGCGCTGATATTTTAATGTAAAATGTAATTTGTGTAAAATGATTTTTATATCAAATGAGAATTTTGTTAAATGACATTTATGTCAAATCTAATTTATGTCAAATGACTTTTATGACAAATGAGAATTATGTTAACTGTCTTTTATAAATTATCAAATAAAATATATGTTGAATTAATTCTATATGTCAAATGACATATATGTTATATAAATTGTATGTCTAATGAAATATATATCAAATGGATATCATATTAAATGCTATTTATGCAATATAAATTGTATGTTTAATGAAATGTATGTCAAATAAATTTCAAATCAAATGTTTTTTATACCAAATAGATTTTTTGTCAAATGAAATTTATGGTAAATGGTTTTATGTCAAATGACTATTATGTCATATAAGATTTCAGGAATAGTCATTCTTCTCGCACAATAATTGCAGAAAATTCGTTCATGAGCCATTATAATCAAATAAAAAAATAACAGTAAGAGGAGAAGAATAAAAGTAAGAAGGGAAGATTAACAGTAAGAAAAATAGAATAATAATAAGAAAAAATAATAATAATAGTAAAAAAACTACGATTTTTAAGTTCTAAATGAACCGTTTTTTATTTTCAGCGGTGCAAAATGAGCGCGACAGAATAAGTTGTAGACGACCAAGCTACGAGGAGCAGGGAAATAATGGTGGTGGACTATCCGTGGTGTCTCTATTGCATGCTGAAATGCTCAGCAGACAAGTTGGTGCTGCTTTAGAGGTCAGTTTCACTTAACCCCAAAAGACGCTGAATATTTATAATCTGAAATCTCTGTCTTTTTAAAATGCACGCGCCATATACAAAACGTTTCTTCATGTACAATCGATTATATTCTACGCGTTCTCATTTATTTCCATAAACTCTAAATTACCAGGGTTAGGTAGTTAACCCAATGAAAGAATGGAATTTTTTCTCACTTAAAAACAATTTTCTGATCTCATTAGCTGGTAATATTACCGGAAATATTATCCGCCAATCAGAGAGTGCTAAAGGCGTAATGGAAGGAAACGCAATGAAATAGATAAGGACAGGCGATATTTCTCTCCTTTTCTATCACATGCTTGCTTTCTTGTTCTATTCTGCATTTGGCTTAAATTTTGAATTTAAACTCCCAAATAGGTAATGTTTTACTTTAAATTTTAATTAAAATCAACTAATTAGATTAATTGAAAGTGAATAAACTTTTAATAGTCTAATTTAGCAAAATTTAAAAAAGTTTTACCATATTTACAATATAATTTTAATTTTCTATTTAATTTGACAGCCAAGTAGTCCTAGCAACGATATTGACCTCAGTACGAAGCAAATTGCAAATATAAACGACGTTTGCGCGAGTATGAGACAACAACTTTTGAATTTGGTGGACTGGGCCAAATACATTCCGGCATTCCTCGAGTTAACGTTGGACGATCAAGTGGCTTTATTAAGGGCGCACGCCGGAGAACATCTTCTACTTGGAGTGGCCAGGCGCAGTATGCACCTTAAAGATGTACTTCTACTCGGAAATAATTGTATAATCACGAAAAATTGTCCTGGTAGGTAGACTTCAATTGGTGACACGTCCTTTTTGTCTGATTGGTTAAAGGGAATTTGTTTTGTTCGTACCTCCACCTCCTTTAAAGGGTTTTACTCTCTAATTACTTTTGTTCTCGAATAACAGATATTATTGCTTTTTTTGGTTACTAACACTTTCCTTTATTGCTTGCTGTTTTTTTTGTAAACTCTCCAAATTCCTTTTTATTCTTTCTCGGTTTTGTTCTGTTACTATGACAAGTTTTTCCTTGGTAACAGTTATTATGGTATTTGTTTTCATGGTAACAGTTACTATGGCAATTGTTTCTATGGTTACAGTTACTATGACGTCAGTTTCCCTGGTAAAAGTTACTATGGCAACCAGTGTAAAGCTGTGTTCACATGCTTGTCTTTACGAATACTTCTAACCTTCTTAAGTAGCGTTACAAAAGCAAGCGTGTGGACACACCCTTATGACGAACACAACTACCAATTTATTTTTTATCATAAAGCAGTATTGTTGCTATGACAACGATCGCCATGAAAACCGATGGATTCATAACCAATTTTACAGCATCCGTTGGAACAAATTTGTTTAATTATCAACAAGCCTATGCCAGTAAAGATGAAACAGGGTTGGATCAGAATCTGTCGAATGTCTACGATTGGCTGGTAATATTTCTGGAAATATTGCGAACCAATGGGACGAATTCGACCTCTACTATCCCACGTGGTAAATTTCCTTTCTCCTAAATCTTAATTTTACGAAACAAATAAGAAATTTCCTAAAAGTTTTTCTTTCGCAATCTTTATTTTTCTTTTTGCCTGCTTTATTTTAATAATTCAATACAATTAACAAATTGTGAATTTGTATCTATTTCAAGGTCCCATGTTTCAAAATGACAAAAATCGAATGTTCTTGAATATGAAAAATTTTGAAGAGAATATTGAAGTGGCTCTCGAGTGCAATAAGGGACGTTTCTTTTGAAAAAGGATTGACTAATAACAAGAGACGTTTGTAATATTTAAAGTCGTGTATGAAAGTCAAATATTATCGAAGATGTGACTATCACTCGAGAGACCCAAGGTTCCTGGTACCTCCGAGGCATTATTCTCTTTCTCTCTCTTTCTCTATCTTTTTTCTCCAGCTCTCTTTCTCCATCTCTTTTTCTCTTTCTATCTTTCTCATATCTCTGGCTACTATTAAAGACTCGAACGATTCTCTCATACACGAAACAAATTAAAGAGCCATAAACGTGTACTCCAACGATTCATGTTTAGATAAAACACAACCTTGACCTTTCAATTA
Organism: Leptopilina syphax; assembly: GCA_032872505.1. Taxonomy (NCBI): domain Eukaryota; kingdom Metazoa; phylum Arthropoda; class Insecta; order Hymenoptera; family Figitidae; genus Leptopilina; species Leptopilina syphax. Next base: position 32,107,942 of record CM065472.1, read on the forward strand.
CGTAATCGTTCACTTCGGGATATTACACCTAATGCCTTGTTCTCGATTCTTCCTCTATTTTATTTCCTTCCTCTCTCAATATTACATGTATTGGGTCTCTGTCTTTGGTATTTTTTTAACAAAAAAAAAATAGTATTTCACTCTGTGCGATTCAAAATTGAAATAAAAATTGTAAAAACAATTATTATTTACTCAAATTTAAATTAACAACCCAGGTAAAAATGATTCGTACAAAAATTTCGTTCAGAAATCCGACCAAATTCGTACAGAAATCCTATCGAATTCGTATGAAATTACTAGGAAAATTCGTGTGGCGTTTTGAAATGTTTTTTCGCATGAATATTCGTGCGAATAGAACCCGAATTTTTAATATGGATTATCAAGAAAATTTTTTCGCTCGGAAACTCGTATGGAAATTTACACGGAAAATATTTTGACAATTTGTTTAAAAAATTTTCGACCAATTTTCCGAACGAATTCCGTACGACATTCCAGCGAATTATTAACGAATTATTTATGAAAAATCTATAAAAAATACTGCTCGGAAATTCGTATAGAATTCCGCATGAAATGTCAACTAAAAATTTCTTTCAAAAAGTGTTCTGCAAAATTTCCATACGAAATTCGTACGACTTTCGAGCGAATTACTAACGGATTGATTTTGGAAAATTTTTAGAAAATTCTGAACTGAAATTAGTATGGAATTCCGCACAAAATGACGGCTAAAACTTTTTTGAATAATTTTTGGCTTGTGGACTAACTAAAAAATCCCATTAGTAAGAAAAAGACGAAGATGTATCTATCCTTCTCTTACTGATAAACTTTTTTTAGTTACTCCGCATTCCACCAGGACCCCTACTGGATCTAGAAAAATTATCTTACATAATACAATTATAATAAATAATAATACAGTAATATTGAAAAGAAGAATCGTATCGAAGTGAAATACTAATTAAACCATTTTTTTAGGTGGTTGAAATGTTCTACGGATTCGGCTGCAGTACGAAAAGCTTAAAACTCGTAGCAATCGCTGATTTTCATTAGAAAAATATTTAAACAATATCCTTTTAATATCAATTCCTTTTAACAACACTTTTGATTGTAAAATGAATTAAGAATTTTTTTCTTTCTGTTTAAATGTCTAATTAAGAATTTTTATTTGGTCGAATCGAATAATTCAGAAGGTCTATTTTATCGCTATTAATTTACACACCGAGTTTCCTATCTATTATCACATTAGTCATGGATGGATCAGTAAAACAGAGCATGAGATAGAAAAGGATAAACATATAGTCGTTTCCTTTTCTATCTCATGCTTTTCTTTTGTGATTGAACCCCTAAGGTTGAGTCCACAATAGGCACTTTTCTTAAAGCGATGCATACCATCTACATCGATTTCTATTGTTCGAACAATGGAAATCGATGTAGAGGGTATGCATCGCTTTAAGAAAAGTGCCTATTGTGGACTCAACCTGAAAGTAAGCTGTCTTAATTCAATTTTAGAAAGTCATGACACAGGCAACTAACCTAATAAAGAAAACTACTAAGCTAATAAACGATAAAGGCCTACACAGAATAGAATCTTTAACCGGAACCGCAATCGTAAGCGTAAGCGTAATCGTAAGAATGAGTTAAAGAAGGATAGGTATATTGTTTATCCTTCTCTAACTCATTCTTACTCTTACGGTTCCGGTTAAAGATTCTATTCTGCGTAGGCCTTAATTGAAGAAAAATATAATACGCTTATTTCTGGGGAATTTTTCTCTTTCTACGTCAACAAACAGCGATTGCTATACGATAATTTTTTGCACGATGTCGGGGTGTAGATAGTTGACTGAGTCCGGCGTTAATGTTCTGTGTCAATAAAACTGCATGCTTTTGATGGGTCTGGTGTTGAGGTACGAAGAAATAAAATACACAAAAAAAAGAAAATAAAACAAATTGCCAATTCCTCGTACCGGGCTCAGTCGATTCATAGAATCCGAACGGTATAACCGTGTTGTCTCAGTAATATCGTTTTCCGCAGAGGGAAGAAATCAAGACCTCGACATAAGTAAAGTTGGAATAAGAGTTATGGAGGAGTTGGTTAAGCCATTCAATGAGGTGCAAATTGACGACACGGAATTCGCTTGTCTCAAAGCCATCGTGTTCTTCGATCCGAGTAAGAATTCTTTTATCTCTTTTCCAAATCTAGAACTCTTTTTTTAAGAAAAAGTATTCATGAAGAAAATTTTTATGTATCAGTTCCTAACAGTTTTACCCCAATAACTTAGGACAGAGAACGTACCGATTTTGAAACTCATTTTTATTTTTCAGATGCAAAAGGTTTGAGCGATTCCAGTCGGATAAAACATCTACGTTATCAGGTGCAAATTAATTTGGAGGATTACATCAGTGATCGTCAGTACGACAGTCGGGGTAGATTTGGAGAGATTTTACTGACGCTGCCGGCTCTGCAGTCGATCTCATGGCAAATGATTGAGCAAATACAATTTGTGAGGCTCTTTGGAGTGGCTCAGATTGATGTTTTGCTTCAGGAGATGTTATTGGGAGGTGCGACCACAGAGATCAACGGCTCGACGACGCCGATACCTATTCCAAATGCGCCGGGAAGTTACGTAAGCAGTAATGAGAGTCCTAGCAGTCCTCTCACTCCCGCTAATACTGCTCCACTCAGTCCTCAGGATCATATGCTAGCTGCCGGAAGTCCGGCGATGATTCTCAGGTATTTTTTTTACATTCGTCTTGGGTCCAATCGAATTGAGAATCGACAATCGAGTTCTAACGGTGTGTCCAGTGCTGAAGTTCCGCCTCTTGTTTAGTAACCGTTGGAGTGGGGTTATGAGAGTGAGAAAGAAGTCTATGGCTTTCTCACTCGCTCTCATTGCCCCACTCCAACGGTTGACGAACAAGAATCATAGACCTTACTTTCAACGCATCATATATCCCTAGATATATCTTTACTTGGTCCGTTAGAATTTTTGTTACACCCACACGGAGAGAAAAAACAAGGCTTTTCCCCGTGACTTCAATTCATGCCTTTTTCAGGTAGCAGTTTCACCGGATTTCCCGATGAATTTCTTGCGTTTAGCGGTTGGGCCATGCCTTAGCCCTTATTGGCCTTAGCTCGTTGCAAGAATCTCACCGGGAAAACCCGTGAGCGTCCTACATTTTTACTGTGATAATTTTCACGCGTTAAATGCATATTTTTTCATGGGGAAAAGCCTTGATTTTTCTCTCCGTGCAGTATTCCAATTCCAAAAAGATGCGATAACTGCCAACATTTTGGCCATGTATCTCTGCAGTGCAGAGCAACTTCCTCAAACTGTGAACATTGTGCCGAGAAACACCATACAAACAACTGCAATAATCAGCTTCCCAGTAAAAAAGGATTTTTTAACATAGCATTTTAAACGATTGAGCAAGCCGTCTGCTCAATTGTCCAAACGGCATTTGGACAATTGGACTGGTTGCTCAATTATCCAATGCATTAGGTCCAATCATCCCAAATGTTTTTCGTGGCTAAAAAACTGCTGAATTAAGAAAAAAATACTGAAATGTTACAGAAACTTTAGAGAATTCTTAATTCCAAATAAATACATAAAAATTAGGTATAAAAATACCTCGAGTGAGGAAAAAGAACAAGATTTCTAAAATATCACTTTTTAACTGACAGTGCAATACTGTACTTGGAATTTATTTGGTAAAGAAGTGAGGATTCTGATAAAGAGAAACACTTCATTATCCACTCTCAATACTCCTCATGTGGTAATATAATTGTAGATTTTCAATAATAGTGTATTAACAATTATATTTTATTTTGATGAATTATCTCTTTTTTAAAATGGAAACCGAAATCTACAATCATACATTACCACATGAGGAGTTAGGTTTATGCGCGTCGATCCCGGGTTCGATTCCCAGTCCCCCCAAATTTGTTTTCAAAATTTTCTGCTTCATGTCAGGTTTCCAAAATAGAGAAGAGTAACAAACTTAACTTTTTAATTTAATATTTATTTATTAATTATATTATTAATTATTTTGTCAATATATTTTCCATAACTGGTAAACTTATCACAACAATTACCATAGCCTTATCATATATACTTACCACACCCTAACATGTAACCTTACCTCTATGGCGGAAGTTTTTAGTTCACCTTCCCAATGGGAAAATAACTGGCGTAGTACTGCGCCAGCACTGGCAGCACTGGCGGCAAGGCTGAGAGCCAGTACTGGGATGATAACGCCGTCTAGTGCTGCCGAAGTACTTTCTGTCAGTGCTGCCAGACAGCGCTGGCGCAGCACTGGACCAGTGCTGGCTGAGAATATTGCCGCAATAAATGCCGTATTGTTATTAATTAGTCGTAAATTCATAATTATAAATAATTTAACAACAAAATGGTGAATAATATTAATAAATAGTTATTATTCATAAAATATTTCTCTTCTTAAAGAAATTGTATTAAAGATGGAGACTAACAATAGATATAGTAAATGAAGTAGAAAAAAATTGTTTATAACTTAAGTGTGCATTAGATTTTCATATTTTAGTACCCAACGATTGGAATCTAGAAATATCGCAAACCTATGAAAATAAACAAAATTGCTCACGAAGGGAATCGAACCTACGACCTACGGACTAACAGACTAACGCTCTAACCACTATGCTAACGACACATGTGTACAGTAAAGTATTAATATCTCAGTATCATTCAGACATACAATTATTGAGTCAAAGATGAGAAAAAAATAGGGATACGTTAGAAATAATAAATTGAAATAAAATAAATTAAATTAAATTTTTAATAATTAAAATTAACATTTTACGTAATTCTTAAATTACGTGGTAATTTTTTAATAATTTTTTATTCATAGTAAGAAGTATAATAGTATTTTAATAGGAACCAAATTATTATTGAGATTACACTGAGAAAACTGGAGTATTGGACTAAACATCTGGAGGGACAAATCGTTGATATTTGAGAGTTAGCTATTGGATAACAATCTAAATGTTCAAATACACCATTGACAGATATTCGTGCCATTTCTCTTGGAGGAAAAATGAGTTTATAACAGAGGGACAAATTAACCATCTTGAGAAATCCCTTCCTTATCCGGCGCGAAATGAATAAATATGGCAACCTAACCCCTAAATTAAATACATAAAATGTCAGAAAAATAATTTCGCGCGCATCAGATCGTACACATTTTCTGCGCAACTTTTAACCCTCAGATACACGGAAAAAAGAATAGCACAAGAGATGTGCCAAACAGTAGGACAAGTCGTGTGCGTTAATTCAGCGCGTCTGGTGTGCCTTGTTGGAACAGAAGACATACTTAGTTTGGCGCAGGCGCTGTGCTTTACAGCTTGTACATTTTATAAGCACAACGTCTGCACCGACAAAGTTTGTCTGCTGTTCCAAAAAGGCACACCAGACGCGCTGAATTAACGCACACGACTTGTCCTACTGTTTGGCACATCTCTTGTGCTATTCTTTTTTCCGTGTATAATGGGAGAGAATATACAAGTAGATTCCCATTATCAATTCAAAATTTATTTTAGAAGGACTATTTAACTCTCTTCATAAGCAAAGGAAACATACACTTTTTGAACCTCTGAATTTGACTCTCCAGTTTTCTCAGTGTAAAGTTTAAATTTTGTTTATAATTTTAATTTGTTTAAATAATTTATTATTTACAAAATTAGACAATTGTGTTAAATTGTTATTATTAAATTTAATAAAAATAAAAAATGAACAACTGAAAAGTAAAATATTAATTTTTTTTAATAAATTTATATTTATAAACATTCATAAACTTTTTTTATAATTTTTTTCAAGTTTATGTCAAAAAAGCAATGTTGGCAAAGAGCGTCGTGAACAATTTTTCTATACTCAGCCAGCACTTCCCGCCGTGGCTTGTCCAAGCTTTGGCGAAACAAAAATTCTGTACTGCGCCAGCACTAATTGTCGAGGCTCGGCTAGACTACGCCGAACAATCGTCTGAGTACTAAGCCAGTGGTGAACAATGGTACTACACTGGCATTTCCCATTGGGTTAGGTCTACCACAGCAATATCGTGTAACCTTATGAGCCTTACGATTAGTATTCAACATAACCTTACCTCATACTATTGTGCTATGTGGGTATTAATTAATAATTGATAATAAATTAATTAAATATTTGATGTTATTGTTGGTGAATAATGTTTTTAAAAATCTTGAAAATTTATGCATGCTGAAATATTGTATTATTAAGGACAATATTGTATTATTAAGAAGAAACACAAATCAATAATTATTTCTTTAAAGAATTTTATTAATATTTGAAAATAATTGAACTCCTGCGAAGAATTTTATTAATTTTAGAAAATAATTGCATTTTTGTGAGGAATTTTATTAATTGTTGAAAATAATAGCATTCTTTCCAGGAAATTTATTATATTTGTGAAAATTTAATTGAATTCTTGAATAAAAAAAATTAGTAAAATCTTCACAGAAATTCAATTAATTTCAAAAATAAAAAATTATTCCAATTTTTCGAAAGACTTCAATTATTTTTTAAAATTAGTAAAATTATTCGTAGGAATTCAAATTTTTGCTTAAATCATAAAAATTCTTCACAGAAATTCAATTATTTTTCTAAAATCTGTAAAATTCTTCTCAGGAATTCAATTATTTATAAAAATTAGTTAATGTTTTCACAGGAATTGAATTATTTAAAAAAAATAGAAAATAATTCTTAAAAAAATTTAATTAGGGTTTTGAAATATTTTTTAATAATTCTTAGCAAGAATTTAATTATTTTCATAAATAATAAAATTCTTTGAAGGAATTCAATTATTCTAAAATTTTTTGCAAGAATTCAATGATTTTCAATACATTAATTTTAAAATTAAAAATATTGAAAAAGAAAAATTAATTATTTTGCGTTTTAATAAAATTTTTCGAAATAATCAAATTTTTTTCTCAAATTTTAATAAATTTTAATCATTTCTATAAATAATAAAATTGTTTGCAAAAGTTCGCAATACTTTTTAATGAAATTTCTTGAAAGAATTCAAGTTTTTTAAAAACTTTTATAATATTTTTCGAAAAAAATAGAATTTGTTTTTAAAATTTCAATAAATCCTTTGAAACAATTCAACTTTTTAAAATTTTTAATAAAATTCATTGACAATTTTAAAAAGCTGAAAAGAATTTTTTGTTTAATTCAATTATTTGAAAATTTTAATTTTAAATTATTTTAGAAAAATTACATTTTTTTATAAAAGAATATATAGAAATACTTCAAAAAAATTTAATTAATAGAAAAATTCTAATAAAATTTTATAAAAGAATTTAATTTTCAATGAATAATTTTTAATAAAAGTTTAGTAGTAAAATTATTTATGAAAATTATTAAGAAAATCGATTATATTCAATAAATTAAAGAGATTTTTTGGGGCGGTATCAATTGCCCTCAATTCAACTGTATACAGGAAAACTGCCCACAATAAACTGCATACTGGAAAACTGCATACAAGCAAATTCTAATAATAAAATTATTAAATTTAATTTGAAAACTGTATAAATCTAAACTGCATACCGTTAAACTGCACATAGGTAAACTGCACACAAGTCTAATTTTCTATTAAATTTATAAATAATTAATATTAAAAACCTGTATATAGTTAAAGTGTACATTGGTAAACTGCATACAAACTAAATTTAAAAAATTAAATTAAAAATTTATTTATTGTTTAATTGCACACTGTTAAACTGAACATTGCTCAACTGCATACAAAATAAATGAATAAATTAAAAAAATTTAATGTATCGTCAAATTGCACATCGGTAAACTGCATACATATCAACTGTATACAGCTAAGTTCTCTTCTATGAATATATTCGCAACTGTCAACTTCATAGAAGAGAACTTAGCTGTATACAGTTGATATGTATGCAGTTTACCGATGTGCAATTTGACGATACATTAAATTTTTTTAATTTATTTATTTATTTTGTATGCAGTTGAGCAATGTTCAGTTTAACGGTGTGCAATTAAACAATAAATAAATTTTTAATTTAATTTTTTAAATTTAGTTTGTATGCAGTTTACCAATGTACACTTTAACTGTATACAGGTTTTTAATATTAATTATTTATAAATTTAATAGAAAATTAGACTTGTGTGCAGTTTACCTATGTGCAGTTTAACGGTATGCAGTTTAGATTTATACAGTTTTCAAATTAAATTTAATAATTTTATTATTAAAATTTGCTTGTATGCAGTTTTCCAGTATGCAGTTTATTGTGGGCAGTTTTCCTGTATACAGTTGAATTGAGGGCAATTGATACCGCCCCGATTTTTTGAAGGAATTCAATTATTCTCAAATTTTTTGTAAGAATTCAATGATTTTCAATATATTAATTTTAATAAAAATTAAAAATATTGAAAAAGAAAATTATGAAAAATGTTAGGAAACAACAACTAACTTCACACTGCGAACAGAACGAATGAAAAATCACAGAGATTAATATAGTTAATAATAATTAATTAATTAATTACTTATAATTAATAAAATAATAATTAAAATTAATAAAAATATATTTTATCGGTTTACAAATAACAGGCACGTTCGTACCGGACCATTTCTGGCACGACTATGCCAGACTGACGGGCTGGCAATATCGTTAGCTATGGCGCGCACATTCAGCTGCTTATGTGCCGGCATTTCGGTCCGATTAATCGGCCCGAGGTCCGGCAAATACGCACCCTATTAGCGGACATTTTGTTATCTGGGGTCCTACTCATTTTTTTTAAAATACATTTTTATCCCACATGCACAAAAATGGCGCTTTTAGATAGCTAACGACAGGGAGTAAAGTCACTCATTTGTTCGACCATATGAAAATGGCGTCCATTTTCTCCCAAGAGGCAAACATAACAGCTGATCCCATGCGTTATTTTTGCCCATGGGAGAAAACGGCCGCCATTTTCATATAAGTCGAACAAGTGAATGTCTTTTACTCCCTGTCGTCTGCTATCTAAAATCGCCACTTTTGTGCATTAGGAATAAAAAATATCGTAAGTAACACGGGAACAAATGGCTGCCTTTATACCCTTGTTGCTTAATATACTACTTTTAGACTCAAAAATCCAAACAAGAATAGTAATGCTCCACCCTACCCTAATTGATTTCTTTCGAACAATTTTATTAAAATATTTGAAAATAATTCATTTTTTCGAAATATAATATAGGGGATTATAGTCAAGGTCGGACCACCTTTTGGCTTTTGTTTATAATTTTTTTTTTTAAATGAATTTGGTCAATTATATATAAGTATATTGTTGGAAAGTCCTGTTAAATAGCCCAGTAAAAAAGACAGAATTGGCAGTGAGCGAATAGAATTTGCGGTGAGTTTCTGCCAATACGTTTTCGAGTGAAAACCGTATTGGGGGCATTCTGCCAATCCTGTCCTCTGGAACCTTTCGATACGTCATTCTACTCCCAACCACCCCAACACAATAATTACTAAATATATAAATTATATTCCTAAATTTACAATTTTTTTCCAGGGACCTAACACCAATCTCATCACAAGACGACGCAAGTTCTGTCGTGAATTTTCGACTCTTCAAAGAGGAACCAACTCTAAAAACCGAATCGACATTTTGACTAGACGGTGAGTCACTAATAGTCTTCGAGGATGGTCGATCTGTCGATTCCGCCGAGTTCGAAAGAAGATTTAGACTAAATTTAATCGATGGTTCAATATAGACAAAAAATAATTTTATGACTAAATATACAGTAAAACAAAAAAAAACTAATAATGTGATCTCCGATTATTACCAACGAAACGAATTTTGTCACATAATGGACCAAATTCGCTAATATAATCTAAGGACCATTGTTGCTAATCTCAGTGCCATAGTTTAAAACCTCGACGACGACCAATTTTTGTCAATCAATGAAAGAAAAAAAACTCGAAGATGCATCAGAATAATTTTTAAAAAGGGCCGATATTTTCCTTATTTTCAATTTTAGAATTTTATAAACAAAGAAACAAAAAATGTCTTCCTCGAACGGTTGGTGCTAGTTCTTCATTTTTTAGTCATTAAGAAAAACTCGAATCAAAGTGTTTCGTGAATCGAGACACATCTTTATTGTCGATATTAAGGAAGAATGTGTGTCAATTTATAATTAATATATAATTGCGAGAAATCAAAAGGCACGATGATACATTTGATTCTTATGCTGCGTTCACAATGGGGATTTCTGCAATTCGCCCAAAAAAAAATTATAATTATAAATAGAGTATCGCAATTTTTGCATGAGAGACAGGATATGATAGAAGTACACTGAGAGAAGTCTGGAAACTAATACGTCCCATGCGAGTCTTGAGTGGTACTTTTGAATGTTCTTATGTGAACCCTCGATCGGGACGTCTCAAGCCCCGATGCGAAACGTGGAACGTCTCGAAGCGAGATTACGCAGAACTTTCAGTTTTTGCCACCAGTTATTCTCTCACATGCGAGAACAATGTTTGACTGGATTCGGGGCGTATCAGCACCAGATTCAAAACAACTCAAACGCGACAAGCAGAGTAGCGCATAGCGACGTCTAGCGGCAACTATTACGCCTCGGACTTCTCTCAGTGTATCTATTGTCCTTTTCTAAAAAAAGGCAAACGATACGTATACCCTTTTTTCTCTCTCATGTAACTTAAAGGTCAACGCACAAATTGATCTTTAACATAAATGTCTCCATTGTGGACTCAACCTTACAGCTCACTAGGGTCGTGAACTTAAAACCCTATCCACGATAGATTCGTGATGCATGAGTTGGAAAAGAACACAAATATATATTTATCCTTTTCTTTCTCATGCATTTGGTTCGCGAACGCTTAGAACTTAACCTAAAAATTAAAACACGACCTAAAATGTATCGACGTCATTTTTCATGCAAAATAAAATTCTTTTTTGCACACGATAAACATAAATACGTATATATAAACATTCCAATGCGATATATATGTACATATAAATATAAAAAAGTATACTAAAAAAATATATATATATATATATCTGTGGCATTCCAGGAGAAATTTACTACTTTTCGGAGCACCCTCACCGATTTCTTTCAAACTTGGTAGTATTACATTTGTTGGTCTAAAGTTTCAGAAAATCAATTTTTTAAGTAAAATCAATTGTTTATTTAAAAGTTACAACAATTGCTCAAAATTGTTTAAATGTCCATATCTTTTAAACGGTACAAGATAATTGAGTTTTCTTTTTTGCTAAACATTCATAAAGACGAGACGCTTCAAAAATGTTATTAACATTTTTTCTTATTTTGTTAATTAAAAAAGTTATTTAAATAAATAAAATTAACTTTTGAGCAAGAATTCAAAATTAAATGACTAACGAACCAAAAAATTCCTTGTTTTTCACACTTTTATATTACGAAGAGAAAAAGTTGATCGAGTTTTTCAATCACTTATAATTTAAACAATGATTCGCTTGTTTACAATTATTTTGCAACTAAATGATCATCTGTTCTCACCTGCGCGCGACACTGCTACGTCACGTCCGTCTGTCGGCATATAATATATTTGACAAGCGTGGAAAAATTCAGGTTATGTTTAATTAAAACAACGCATTTTAATCTTTTTAAAGTTTTTAGCAGTCATGGAAAAAAAGTTAAATCAGGATATTGATATTCTGATATCCTAAGACTTTAAAAAGATTGAAATGCGTTGTTTTGATTAAACATAACCTCAATTTTTCCACGCTTGTCAAATATATTATATGCCGACAGACGGACGTGACGTAGCAGTGTCGCGCGCAGGTGAGAACAGATGATCATTTAGTTGCAAAATAATTGTAAACAAGCGAATCATTGTTTAAATTATAAGTGATTGAAAAACTCGATCAACTTTTTCTCTTCGGAATATAAAAGTGTGAAAAACAAGGAATTTTTTGGTTCGTAAGTCATTTAGTTTTAAATTCTTGCTCAAAAGTTAATTTTATTTATTTAAATAACTTTTTTAATTAACAAAATAAGAAAAAATGTTAATAACATTTTTGAAGCGTCTCGTCTTTATGAATGTTTAGCCAAAAAGAAAACTCAATTATCTTGTACCGTTTAAAAGATATGGACATTTAAACAATTTTGAGCAATTGTTGTAACTTTTAAATAAACAATTGATTTTACTTAAAAAAATGGTTTTCTGAAACTTTAGACCAACAAATGTAATACTACCAAGTTTGAAAGAAATCGGTGAGGGTGCTCCGAAAAGTAGTAAATTTCTCCTGGAATGCCACATCTATCTTTTGTAAATATAATGCGCCCAGTAAATATGCCAATAATGGAGCGTTCAGGCTTCTGCAGGCTGCCTGCCTGCGCAGGCAGGAGCAATAAGAGTAAGAGAGTCAGTGAATTCAAATTTAATGCACTTTCTCTCTTACTCTTATTGCTCCTGCATAGAGTTATTAGAATAGAGTGCGCAAGCGATCAAAATGTTTCTTAGGCGCATAGACGGAGACAGCCATACGAAAAGTAGACCCCTTTTCTTTCTTTCTCTAATAACGCATGTGCGATAGTGAAACAGCTGATGCATCGAAACAACTGTTGCTTGCTTGCTGGCAATTATATTTTTCTTTTATTTACGTGACAAATAAATAATTTAAAAATATTTTTAGCAGGAAAAATAGTATTTTATGTTAAGTTTACCTGCTTTAAATTTATACTCATCGAAATAAGCAGCTCAAAATTAAAAATTCCAATTACTATAATATTATCGATACGACATCCAAACTAGAATCAAAAGTTGCGACTTACCTTCAAATAACAGCCAAATAGCTTTTTTTCAACAAGACTTTTTAATCCCACTCTACCCTATTTATTGTAAAATATTTATTTTACATTTAATTTTATTATATTTAAAACGATTTTTCGTGCAATCTTTGTAGACAAAAACCTAACCAAATACTTTTATTCTTGCACATGCGACATTAAACAAGGTAAGATAAGGGGTCTACTTTCTTGCTTTTGTCTCTTTATATGCGCCTAAGAATGCCTCTCACGGTAAAAGGTATAACTCGCGCACTCTATTCTAATAACTCTATATGTGCTCCTGCCTGCGCAGGCAGGCAGTCTGCAGAGGTCTGAATGCTCCTTAAGGGAGCGTTCAGACCTTCTCATGCAAAACTTAAGCATGCAGGTTGCCATAGTAGCGTTCAAGAGTGAGAGAGATAGAATAATTTCCTATCTCTCTCACTCTTGAACGCTACCATGGCAACCTGCATGCATAAGTTTTGCATGAGATCGTGTAACTGTACCCTAAGTGGCTGAGATAAGTTTTCTTCTTTTAAAAAAATGGTTACGCCATTGCAATGCACTTAATTAAGTTCTCGAATCGTCTCTTGACGACCGATGGCCGGATGAAAAGCAATAGTTAAATTATTAAGCTTATTTTATCTAACAGTGACTCTTCAATTTTTAAAAATTTTTTTTAAAGAAATTTACAAGACAAAAAAAATTGTTACATTTTTAAAATTTAACTTTTTTTCGGCTGATAAAATAGAATTTTACAGGGAAAAGAAAAATAAATTTTTCGAGCAAAAAAAAATTTTTAGAAAAAAGATAATATTTTTTTGGACAAAAAATAAAATAGAAATTATTTATATATTAGAATATTTTCATTTAAAGATTAAAAAATAAAATCAGTTAACTGGAAATTGAATAGACAGTCGAGTTAAAAAGTTAATAAAACTGATTTAAAAACGAAACAGAATTTATCATTATAATTGATGATATCAATTAATTATTAAATTAATAAAACCTAAATTATCTAGTAATTAATATAATTAATAAATTTATATTGATAATTATTAAATAATTACTAAATTATTAATAATGATTAGTTATTCCATAATTTTTAAATTAATAATATTAATAATTGAATAATTAAATAAATAAAAAAAATTAAATTAATATTATTTTGAGTAAGTATTGAATTAATAACAATAATTATGTCACAATTATTGAATAATTACTAAATTAATAATAATAATAATTACTGAATTAATAATAATTATTCAATAGTTGCTGAATTGATAATTTTAATTATTAAATAATTATTAATTTCATTATAATTAGAACAAGTGTGCAATTTTATTTTTTGAACAATTAAAAGTTTTAATTAATTTTTATTGACTGTCTATCCACTTTTTGGTTAAGGGGACACCTAAGTGGAAAAATGACAAAAAAAATCGATTTTTTTAAATTTGATTTTCTAAAAGTAGACTCAATTAGGAATAGAACAAGACTTTTTAAAACCTTTTCTGAAGAGTAGAAAAAATCTAATTACATGATTCTGAATACCATGAGTTTTTAGTATTTTTTCTTTTTTCGTGTCTCCTGTAAAAATTGTTTTTTTCCAATTTTTAAACTTTCGGTACACTTTTCTCCAAATCTACTAAACCGATTTGTAATTTTTTTCTTTTAGTTTGTTCAGTAAGGTTCCAAGAATACGAATAAGAAGTTTAACATCATTTTGAGTTGTACAAACGGAGATATGAGTCAATGAATCAGAGAAAATGGGATTTTTATTTTGCTTTGGGTATAAATATTCATAAAAAAGTTTCTATTGAAGATAACGTCGTATTACTTCTTGTTGATATACTTGATTATATTTGTAATCGAATAAAAAAAGGGCGAACGCAATTGGAATAATAGTTTTCGAGAAAAGTGTACCGAAAGTTGACTCTTTTTATGCATTGTTTTTAGGTGACTTAGGTGTCCCCTTAAGAAAAAAAATTATGAATATGTAATATATTTAAATAGAAGAGTTGGAAAATAATTTCTAAAAAAAAATTTTTCTTTCTAATTTAGAAGAAAACTATCGTTTAAAAGATATTACGTAATAATTGTTAATATTATTATTTTTTTGTAATAATAATATTATAATAATGAAAATAATAATTAAAGTTCAGCGAAAATTTTGCTCAATGCAAAGATGCGAATAGAAAATATTCGTTCGGTGCCTTTTATATATATTATATAATATATTATAAATTTACTGTTATAAATATAAATTTTTATATGTATTATAATAATTATAAATATAATAATAGTTATATTGTAATAATTTTAATCATAAGAATTATAAAAAAAATTTGAAATAATTATAATTATGATTTATAATTATTTATATATACATATTTATATACAAAAAAATTGCAAATAATACAAAGGAAAATAAACAATCTCTGATGGATAATCCCGTGACAAAGAATCGTTAAGCTTTTTAATGTGATATCGACACAATATAATATTATATTTTAGAAAAAAAACTGCTCAAATCTTTGTCGAGGGGATTTTTTTTAATATTAATTTTCAGAGATATTAATTTATATATATGCTCAAAGTGCCAATGTCAAATGAATTTACAATCGTTTGAATCAAAGAAACAATTTTCAATAATTTTGTCATAAAAAAAGTGGGAAAGTTTATTTACTTTCTACTAAGAAAATTCTTTCTTTAATTTTTTTTTTAATTTTTGATTTTTAATTTCTTAATAATAATTTCTTAATTACTATTATTAATTAATAGAATTATTATTAATTAATAATTTATTTCTAATATTTTCAACTTTAAAAAGGAAATTTATTTTTTTCCATTTTCTGTAATATTCTCCATTTTCCACTTTTCATCTGTTTCTAATTTTTAATAACAAAATTACTTTCTTTCTCCAAAATTTCCCCTCACTTTCCTAAAGAAACTATTTTTTTTATTTCCGCACATTTTAGTAAAAAATTCTGAACTTTTTTCCCCTATTTTCCTAGTACCTAATTTTTTTCATTTTCGTCTATAACACTGGTTTACAGTGAAATTGTCAATCGAACGAAACATTTTTTTTTCGAATAGTAGGTATTTTTCAAGTAAGAAAATCATAGTTTCAATTTTTTTCCCTCGTGCAGTTTTTCTGTAGCTTCAAATTTTGCATTTTCGAGGTGCGACGCCACTTAAACTTACCTGTAGAAAAATTAGCTTGTCAAAATATAATAAATGAGGTATCATTGGAAAGGTTATTAAATCACCTTTCGATCCATAGGTCACAGAATAAAATTCAACAAAAATTGAGAGAGTTACAGTCGATTAAAGATGAAATTTCATGACAATTTTGTTGATTTTTAGACATTTGAGTAACTTCTACTATTTTTTTCTACATCAAACAGGAAAGAATGTTTAGGTTTTAATTTTTTTATTGATAGACTATATCATTACACAAATTTTGAGCCCTTGTGGGCCTCGATTGGATTAAAAATGACAATTCTATACACTAAATTTAGTTAACCCTCCGTCACACACATGGGAAAAAATTACGACTTTACACACGTTTAGAGGGAATCCCTCACCACATTGTAAAATAAGCAACATTACAACATAAACAAAGGAATCAACAAAAATTTAGTTTTAACACAAACTTACAAATATGTAGTAAATTATTCTAAATTATAAAATTAATAAAATTAATTTTCGGTCTCAAAAATAAAAATTAATTACACGAATGCACATCTTCGAAGGAATTCCGCTTGACATGTAAAAATAATGTAACATTAACAAATAAGCAAAAAAATCATTAAAAAATTCATTTTAATTATATTTATAATATAATTTTGTCATTAACCAACAGTGGAACAAAAAATGTTTTGAAAACTTGATTTTTTTATTTAACCTAACCTCACTTTTTCGAGTTTTTTCTGGCTTTGAAGCTTCATAATTAAATATTAATTATGTTTAAACTAAATGTTTTTTTAGAAATGTGTTGAGGAGTAAATTTTCGAAAGGTATAGAAACTGATTATATTTTGCAATGAGGAAAACAAAAGTTATTTAAAAAATACTGAAACCGTAGAGGGAATCCCTCACTAGGTGTGTGACGGAGGGTTAAGCGCTAAAGTTACTAAAATCACTAATCAAGAGTTTCTGAAGTCGTAGATTTCGAATGCAATGTTAGTTTTGCAAATTTCAAAATGGCGGATGCAATATGGCGGACAAGTTTTTAAAAATTGATAATATTCGTCTTAAATTCGTTACTCGGGGGTTTTCGGGGTCGCTGATTACGAATCTGATGTCAGATTTCGAAAATTAAAAATGATGAATTCATAATGGTGAACGAGTTTTTTAAAATTCATCGAATTCGCACCTATTGGATCCGCCATTTTGAATTTTTGAAATCTGATATAGGATTCGTAATCAGCGATCCCGAAAACCCCCGAGTAACGAATTTAAGACAAATATTATCAATTTTTAAAAACTTGTCCGCCATATTGCATCCGCCATTTTGATATTTGCAAAACTAACATTGTATTCGAAATCTACGACTTCAGAAACTCTTGATAAGTGATTTTAGTAACTTTAGCGCTTAACTAAATTTAATTACTTGAATTTTTGCTGGAAATGTTTAAGGGATACTAAAAATGAAGAATGTAGTTTCGTTCACTAAATTTAGTGTAGAATTGTTATTTTTAATCCAATCGAGGCCCACAAGGGCTCAAAATTTGTGTAATGATATAATCTATCAATAAAAAAATTAAAACCTAAACATTCTTTCCTGTTTGATGTAGAAAAAAATAGTAGAAGTTACTCAAATGTCTAAAAATCAACAAAATTGTCATGAAATTTCATCTTTAATCGACTGTAACTCTCTCAATTTTTGTTGAATTTTATTCTGTGCCCTATGGATCGAAAGGTGATTTAATAACCTTTCCAATGATACCTCATTTATTATATTTTGACAAGCTAATTTTCCTACAGGTAAGTTTAAGTGGCGTCGCACCTCGAAAATGCAAAATTTGAAGCTACAGAAAAACTGCACGAGGGAAAAAAATTAAAACTATTTAAATATATATATATATATATATATATATATATATATATTTATTTATTTTAACTATTTAAACTTCTTACTTAAAAAATACCTACTATTCGAAAAAAAAATGTTTCGTTCGATTGGCAAAAAAAAGTTTTTAATTTGTAAACCTGTGTAAAATATTCTTTCCACCTTTAAAACATTTTACCTTTCATTTATTTTCGAATTTTTTCACTAAAAATTTCATTTCTTCTTTGAAATTAAATAATTTTCTACACTCAAACTATATTTTTCTATTGTAAAGCAAAAACTTTACTTTTTAACTGTTATTATTTATTTCAATCCTAGTTTATCAAAAAAAAAAAAATATTTACTTATTTTAATTTCTTTTCTCTAAATAGTTTTTCTACTCTATTTTCGAAAGCTTATTTTTACTCTCCTGCTTCTATTCCAATTTTCTTCTTTCAAAATTTTTCTCTCTATGAAAACATTCGATCTTTTTTAATATTTGACACCCTTTCGATTATTTTATTAAATTGTTTTACTCCAAAATTTTTATTATTTCAATATTTAATTTAAAATTTTTTTTTATTTCATATTTTTATTATTTTAATTTTTTTGGTAGTTAAAAATGTTCATTCCTGCAATATTTTTATTATTTCCATTCTTTTTAATTCAATACTTTTATTATTTCAATTTTGTATTCCTTCAATATTTTTATTATTTCAAAATGTTTATTATTTCAATATTTTTATGATTCTAATTTTTCCATTATTTTAGTACTTTTATTACTTTAATAAATTTCATTTTCTTCGTTTTTTCAAATTTAATAATTTCTATTCATTAATTTTATTCAAAATTTGTTCTAACAAAATTGTTATTATTACCCGTGTGGAAAAGTGGTGTCGGCCCACGCCGGGGGCCCGCATGGATCGCCCACATCCATGAGGGGCCCACGTGGGTGATCCAGGCGAGGCCCCTCATGGAAACGACATGCTGATCGATGAGGGCGTCCGCATGGGCGATCCACGCGGGCGCCCTCGTCGGCCCCCGGCGTGGCCCTCGCGTTTGCCCTCATCTTTGCCCTCGACTTACCCTCGACTTTATTTTCCAAAATTAAGTTAATAAATTAATTATTTATTAATAACAAGCAAGTTCAATTATTAATAAATAACATTGTTATTTAACGATTTTTACTTTTTTTAATTAAATCGTGACCAAAAAAAAAAAATCTGACGCATTCGGGAATAGAACCTACGACCTACGGACTATCAGACAAACACTTTACCACTGTGCTAAGGGACCTACTTGAAATTTATTTCTTTATAGTAGGTCACTAGCTGACTTGCTTTTGATGATTCAATAAAACATTGTTGACACTAATACACCATAACAAAAAAACGTGTTTTTCATTGTTTAAAATCATTATAAACATTGATTTTTGTTATGTAAAAAAATATTTTTTGTTTGGACTTGGAAATTTTTGCAAGTCAATGATGAGGGCGATCCATGTGGGCCCCTCGCGTGGGCCCTCAAGGATTTGCCCTCATGTAAGTTCAATATTTTTAAAAAAGTGTAAATAATTTTTTGTTATAAATGAGTTTTTCATTGTTTAAAATGATTGTAAACATTAATTTTTTGTTGTAAAAAATATTTTTTGTTTGGACTTAGAAATTTTTGCTAGTGAATGATGTGGGCGATCCATGCGGGCCCCTCGTGTGGGCCCTCAAGGATTTGACCCCATGTGAGTTCAATATTTTCAAAAAAATGTAAATAATTTTATGTGAAATTTGTGTTTTTCATTGTTTATAATCATTCTAAACATTAATTTTAAAGTAATAAAAAATTATTTGAGGTTTGGACTTAGAAATTTTTGCAAGTCAATGATGTGGGCAATCCATGCGGGCCCTCGGCGTGGCCCTCATGGATTTGCCCACATGGATCAGCCCTCGTCGGCCCCCGCCGGGGGCCCTCACGTCGTGTGGGCTTCATGGGGGCTTTTTCCACACGGGTACTTTTACATTTAAAACTATTTTCTAAAATTTCTTTTTGTAAAAATAAAATTTATTATACAATGATTCCTTAAAAATTTTTAATTGTATTAAAAAAACTTTCGTTTTTTATTAAAATAATTTTTTTCAATTTTTCCAAAATTATTATTCACATAATAATATTGTGAATATTATTATATTCACAAAAAAACAATTTGAACATAATCAATTATTAAAAAAAAGATTTCCTTCAATTTTTATTATTAAAAAAACGAAGTTCTGCATTTTTTATTATTAAAAAAACAATTGTCTTCCAATTTTCATTATTAAATTCTTAATTATTAAATATTCATTTTTCATTATAAAAAAGGTCAAAAATTTGTTATTATTAAAAAATCTATTTCTTTTTTTTAACTTCATTTCCTATTTTTATTGTTCTTAAAGAAATTATTTTCTTCTTTGTTTTGTAGTTTAAAAAAATCTTTTGCCTACTTTTTTTGATATTAAAAAAAAATTCTATTTTTTCTCTTATTAAAAAAATGTCTTTCCTTTTTTTTCTCCTATTAAAACAATCTATTCAGGGGAGACTGGGACGAAAGGTTAAATTTAATTTAAATTTAATTCGAAAGGTTAAATTTTTTTTAGACAATATAATTCGCTTAGATGCAAATATTTATATATCAATATTGTAGAGCAACTTGTCCTCTACAACTTTCAATAAATAATTTTCTGATATTTTCGCGTAATATGCATCTTTTGTTCTTTTTTCAAAATTTTGTTTTTTTAACTTTTCGCCCGCTGGGGCTAAATGTTAAATTCTATTTCTAGCCTACTAAAACTATTTTCTGATAGGTGTTAAGTGGTAGACTTGTTAAAGTATACGTAAGCAAGTAATTTAATTAATAAAAGATCTGTGTTTATTCAACAAAAGCTTTAGAACAGTTATAAAGTTAATAAATTAAAATTTCAAAAAAAAAAATTTTTTTTGGTTTATTTTACGTGAACGGTCTTGTTTTTTGACAGAGTACTTGCCTAATGTCAAATAAATAATTTTTAAACAAATAAACCCAAAAAAACGAAAAATGTAAAAAACATTTTTAACAACATGTAAAAATACATATGATATTTTCTTTTACGAAAAAATTTTTAAAAGTAGGGTGAAAACAAACTTTAAATATGGACACCACAAAAATTAACAGAATGTCACATAACTCCGGACATTTATTTAGAGTGATAACTAATATAATTAAAATTGCAATGCTCTAACTATTTCCGTTTGAAAGATAATGAATTTTAACTGTTTTCACAGTTTAACCTTTCGCCCCAGTCTCCCCTACTTTTTTGCTATTAAAAATCTCTTTCCTACTTTTTTTGCTACAAAAAAATCTATTTCCTATTTTCTTCATTATTGAAATTCTATTTCCCATTTTTACATTAAAACAAAAAAGTTATTTCCTACTTTTTAAAAACTAAATAAATTGAAAAAAATAATTTTAACTAAAAAAACCTAACAAAATAAATAAATAAACAGAAGACAGGGTAAAAATTTTGCCAGTTGATTTTCCGAACTAAATAGTATTTGATACCGTCGACCATTTTATATCTATAGACAAAAATCCTCCTCAAAAAAACTTAGGCTTATAAATAAATTTTATTATAATATATATAATTATAGAAATATGCGACACACCATCGTTAATTATATTTACGAAAAAAACATTTTTTTTTGTATTTTTTAATGAAATATTTTTATACGCACACGTTACTTCATTATATTTGTATTATATCGAGAGAAAGAAAACGCAAAGCGAGAAAATTTTACTGTTTTTCTTCAGCGTTTTTTTTTTAATAAATCAGGGGAAAAAAATTTTTATATATATATATATATATATAAATGTAAACTAGTTTTTTCCGTTTATTAGGTAAAAAATAAATAAATAATATCTAGGTCTCTGCTGAGGTATTTTCTAACATTATTTAGCCGAGGGTTGTGAAAAAGATGTTACCGTTCATTGTTGTTTGAATGTTTTTAAAAAACGAGAAAATTTTTTTTTTCTTTTCGAAACAATTGTTAGCAGTTGAAAAAGCGCGACTGACATTTTATTGTATGTACAATGAGAGTGTAAATATAAAGAAAAAAGAAATGAAAATTGTTTGTTATTTAATGAAAAATATATCGACAACATTTGTGTAAGAAAATAAAGGGTTATAATTTGCAGAACATTTTCTAATTATTTTTTACAATAATTTATTTTTAGATTTTCATAATTCACTATAAAGTCTATATTATGTATATTCATCATAACAAATGTGTATTTTGATAAGGTTTTCATTATCATTCGGTTTTTTGTTGCGGAAAAAACACGAAGAAGAATAATAATTATTCTTGTAATCGCGAAACGTCGAGGAATTTCAAAATCGTTTGGCGCCATGGAAGTGAATTGAAAAAGTTATATTAGTCCATTTACTAACAATTATTTTTTAATTATTTTCATTATTTTATCCATTATTTTTGTCTACTTTTATTTTTCCTACTAAAATAGTTGCTTTTCTTCTCGATAAAATTATTTCCTACTATTTATTTTTCCTTTTGTAAATTTGACGAAATAACAGAGAAAAATTTGCACTTCCCTTGTGTTTTGCCCTAAAAAAAAACTTTTCCTACAAACGAAGAGAAAGATTATAAGAATAAAATAATAGAGAATATTATAAGAATACTAACTCCTCCGACGGCCGCAAGCGGCCGTCTACGGTGCTAGTTTTTATGTGTCCATTGTTCAAGTCCATTATTTCATTAATAATAATATTCAAATTTTTTCAGTTAATAATTTGCTTATTTATATTTGAAATGTTGACGTTTTTTTGACAATGCACAATAAGATTTATTATGAGTACTTTCTCTTAACAAAAATAAAATTTATATATTCGCGCTCTTTTTAAATAACATACGACTGCAGCGCCACCTTCACATGTACAAACAATTTTAAAAACACCCTTCTATTAAGATTTTACATTCTCATTGCCCATTCTTTACTTCGATATTTTTCGATACATTCGACCTTTCCACTCCATGTCGAGACGCATGATTTTCCCCTAAACGACAAATGGTCGAATGTTCAAATGGTCGAATACCAAGTAGTCGAATCGTTAACTGGTCGAATGCTAAAAACATCGAATGCTAAAAACGTCGAATGTTCAAAATATCGAATCGTCAATTTGTCGAATGATCAAAACGTCGAATTCTCAAATGGTCGAATGCTAAAAACATCGAATCGTCAAATGGTCGAATGCTCAAAAGGTCGAATCGTCAAATGGTCGAATGCTAAAAACATCGAATTCTCAAATGGTCGAATGTTCAAAACGTCGAATCGTCATTTAGTCGAATGCTAAAAACGTCGAATCGTCAAATAGTCGAATGTTCAAAAGGTCGAATCGTCAAATGGT
Source organism: Leptopilina syphax (assembly GCA_032872505.1). Classification (NCBI taxonomy): domain Eukaryota; kingdom Metazoa; phylum Arthropoda; class Insecta; order Hymenoptera; family Figitidae; genus Leptopilina; species Leptopilina syphax. The sequence goes on from CM065472.1 coordinate 32,131,242, forward strand.
CGAATACTCAAAAGGTCGAATCGTCAAATAGTCGAATGCTAAAAGCGTCGAATTCTCAAATGGTCGAATGTTCAAAACGTCGAATTCTCAAATGGTCGAATGCTCAAAACGTCGAATCCTCAAATGGTCGAATGCTCAAAACGTCGAATTCTCAAATGGTCGAATGCTCAAAACGTCGAATCATCAAAAATTCGAAAAATTTGCTTGGTTTAAGTCAACATTAACTTAAACCAAGCAAATTTTTCGAATTTTTGACGATTCGACGTTTTGAGCATTCGACCATTTGACGATTCGACGTTTTTAGCATTCGACCATTTGAGCATTCGACCTTTTGAGCATTCGACCATTTGACGATTCGATGTTTTGAACATTCGACTATTTGAAGATTCGACGTTTTTAGCATTCGACCAAATGACGATTCGACGTTTTGAACATTCGACCATTTGAGAATTCGATGTTTTTAGCATTCGACCATTTGACGATTCGACGTTTTTAGCATTCGACCATTTGAGCATTCGACCTTTTGAGCATTCGACCATTTGACGATTCGATGTTTTGAACATTCGACTATTTGAAGATTCGACGTTTTTAGCATTCGACCAAATGACGATTCGACGTTTTGAACATTCGACCATTTGAGAATTCGATGTTTTTAGCATTCGACCATTTGACGATTCGACGTTTTTAGCATTCGACCATTTGAGCATTCGACCTTTTGAGCATTCGACCATTTGACGATTCGATGTTTTGAACATTCGACTATTTGAAGATTCGACGTTTTTAGCATTCGACCAAATGACGATTCGACGTTTTGAACATTCGACCATTTGAGAATTCGATGTTTTTAGCATTCGACCATTTGACGATTCGACGTTTTGAACATTCGACTATTTGAGAATTCGATGTTTTTAGCATTCGACCATTTGAGCATTCGACCTTTTGAGCATTCGACCATTTGAGCATTCGACGTATTGAGCATTCGACCATTTGACGATTCGACGTTTTTAGCATTCGACCAAATGACGATTCGACGTTTTGAACATTCGATCAATTGATGAGTCGATGTTTTGAACATTCGACGTTTTGACTATTCGATGTTTCTAGCATTCGACCAGTTAACGATTCGACTACTTGGTATTCGACCATTTGAACATTCGACCACTTGGCGTTTAGGGGAAAATCATGCGTCTCTCCATGTCTTTTTTAAGAAAGGAAATAGAATATAGAAGTCCGTTTCTGGACTTTGTGGTAAAAACGGTCGTGTTTGTATACCTCTCTGATCGATGATTCATAAAATGTGAATAGTGTATTAGAAGTAATAATTACACTTATCTATATAGTGAGAAATTGTGTTTCAAATAATTTAAAAAGGAATAATTGAAAAAAGGTGTATTAGTTCTTTATCTCAAAATGACCTCAAACGAAGACCTAAAGGCTCTTTTATTATCTTCTACAAGAGGATGTTAAGGATACTAAAACGGGAGTCAACCAGATGGCAGAGGATATTACAACTCTAAAACAGTCTGATGAAAAATTGCTGAAGGAGGTGCAAAACTATAAAGAAAAAACAGAAGATTCTCGAAGAAAAAAATCAAGAAATAGAGGTGAAAATGAAAACTCTGGAGGTTAAAATCAAAAATATATATTAATAAGAGAAAGAAAAAATAAAATATTTCTCTATAACATTGAGGACTTACCAGCGATAAACCAGAACCTATTAATCTCAGTCTTAAAAATCCTCAATAATTGTAAAATTGAGATTAAAGAGGAACAAATGAGGCATTTCACGTCAGAAATATCACGATTTGCAAAGGGTATGCCGATTTTCGCAAAACTTCGTGGGATTATAGTTCTATATAAGAGACTTCTTTCCCCCAAATTTAAAAAAAAAGCAAAATTGTTGAAGATACGCCATTTTGAATTTTAATATTAATTTTATAAAATTTTGAATATCTCGGAATATTGTTTATGGATTTTTACGAAATTTACACATCGTTCAGGTAAAAGTATGTACTTTAAAATGCAAATAAAGTTAATAAAAAAAATTAATTTTTAAATAAAAAAATTGAAAAAAGTTTTTTAAAACAATTTTTTGTTTATTTACTCCTCTCTGAGAAAAATGTTATTAACATATTTGGATTCCTTATGAATTCACCTTTTATTTCATAAATAAAATTGATGGAGACTCAACTAGTTCCGGAGATATTAAAGTTTTTGAAAAAAAAGCGTCGCCGCGCCATAGCACCATACTGCACAAGTCGCGTAGTACGTTACCGTAGTCGTGCATTGCTGCTGCAACTATGACTATTTTTTACAAAAACTTTAATATCTCCGGAACTAGTTGAGTCTCCATCAATTTTTTTTTATGAAATTAAAGGTGAATTCATAAGGAATCCAAATATGTTAATAACATTTTTCTCAGAGAGGAGTAAATAAACAAAAAATTGTTTAAAAAAACTTTTTTCAATTTTTTCATTTAAAAATTAATTTTTTTTATTAACTTTATTTGCATTTTAAAGTACATACTTTTACCTGAAAGATGTGTAAATTTCGTAAAAATCCATAAACAATATTCCGAGATATTCAAAATTTTATAAAATTAACTATAATAATCGTCGTATTCTGTCCATTATGTCCTGGTCTGTCCCAGTCTGTCCACACTTGAAGTTAGACTATTGTGCATGCTTTTGTTATTTTGATATATTCTGATAGATAATATTATACGTCATTATTTTTTCACTAATTTTTAAATTTAATAATATTATTTTTATTTCTCAAATAATTCAAAAATATTTTTATTAATTTAAAAAAATTATTAATGTTATTATATTATACATTATTTCCTTTGTTTCTAAAAAATAAATCCTGCAAAATATTTTCTTTTTTTTATATGAAAAACTTAATTACTTGACAAAATTTTGACTTCTTCCCTGACCCTGAAGAAAATTCTGATACACTCTAAAAATGATTAGACACTCAAAAAATGTTCTATTACATTTATTTACCAATTTCTGAAATTATTTAAAAACATCAATAACTTCTTTTCTAAATAAATTTTAATCATTATTATTTTCTCACAGGAATAAATTATTTTTAATAATTTTTGAAAAAAGTTCTTTGAGAATTTTAAAATCCATTTGTTTACAAATCAATTTTACGAAATTTAAATTATACAGAAATTCTTCAATTAAATACGAATTAAAAATTAAACACTTCAAATAATTTCAGGATAAAATTCAATTAAACTTTTTTAATATAATTAATTCTATAGAATTGTTAGTTATAAGTATGAAAAATACAAATTTTTAAAGAATTTGATTTGAAACCATTTTAAAATTTAATTATTTCTTAAAATTCATGCTATAATGCTTTTAATAATCAATTATTATGTAAAACTTTAACTGAAATTCATTTTGAAATAAATTTTCATTAGATAATTCAATTATTTAAATACAAAAATAAATAATTTATTTAATATTTAAAATTTTTTTAAATTGAAGTCTCATAAAGAATTTTATGAAAACATTTTTAAATCATTGATTTCTTTTAACGATTTTTCATAAAATTTTGAAGAACAATTACATTTTTCGATGAATTTGATTAAAATTGTAATAAAAATAATTTAAACTCTGCCATGAGTTTTATTTATAAAAATAATTGAATTCCTAAAAGAAATTTTATTATTTATAAAAATAATTAAATTATTGCGAAGAAATTTATAAAAATATTGTAAATAATAGATTTCTTATTAAATTTTTTAAAAACAATTGACATTTTGACGAGAATATTAAAAAATTCTTGAACATAATTGAATTTCTGCGAAAATTTTATTACTTTTGAAAATAATTGCATATATGCAATCAGTTATAAATTTTCAAAAATTCAATTTATTATTGGGAGGCTTAAAAATGAATTTTGTGCAAAGTTAGCAAAGCATTCAAAATTTTTGCTCACCAATTTTTTTTAGTTTTTTTTGTTATTTGTAACAGGAATTTGTCGTAAATTACTGAAGTAACATTTCAAAAGACTTTAACTAATTCTTTTTTTCACCCCGAGTCAACAACTTGAATCGGGGTGATCGATAATTTCAACTCTATTATTTATTTCATTCATTTTTTGAAGGCGCAAGTAAGGCACTTATATAATTTTATGCAAAGTTAGCAAAGCAGTGATAAATTTTGTAAATTTTAATTTTTAATGAAATTTATTTTTCATAATTTTCGCACAAAATTTTGTTTTTTTTAAATATTTAATTCATTTTTGTGATTACACATGTGTAATCCCGTTTTTATTGTTTATAGGCATTTATAGAAACAAAATAACAAATAAGTAATTAAATGTAATTTATTTTTGATAATTAATAAGTCAAAAATACTTTAGTAAACATATCTTCCACTATCGTCTCATTGACAATCACGCTTTTCTTAAAATATAACATGCTTAACGGAATAAAAATTTAAGTCTTATTCTCATGTGACATGTAATGTGAAAATTACATTATTGTTATATATATGTTTAAAGAGAAATAAGAAACTTCACGCGCGCGTTATTTGTGCTAGTTATTATTATTATTATTATTATTATATATAATAATCGTCGTGATTCCAGATTTCCGGATCTCTGTCCACACTTGAAGTTAGACATTTGTGGAGGATTTTGTTTTTTTGTGTACTAATTTGACATGTTTATCTTTTTGTATCAATTCCGAGGTTATTGATTATTGATCGCATTTTTTTCTCTGCGTAATTGTGAATTGTGTAATTGTGAATTATCAAAAATTAATTTTCAAGAATTAATTAATAAGAATTGAATAAGAAGGCGGAAGCTGGAATAAATTGTATTGCAGAAAAAATGGTTCAGCAAAGATTGGTAAGTTTTATGAATGTAATAATTATTTATTATTATTATTTTTCATGTAATATATAATAATATTTTTTTTATTTGCTGTGAAAAATTATCATGTTTATTTTCAAAAGTATGTTTATTTATTTTTTATTTATTTACAATAAAAAAATAAAAAAAATCAAATATAAAATTTTGTTTAAAGAAACGTAAGTAATATTTTATGAAAGTATTTATTTTTTTCATTTCTTTTTATTTAGTGTAAAGAATCAACAATTATTTATTGTTGTGAAAAATTCATCAAATTTATTATAAAAAAATTTATTTAAATACTATTTTTATTACTGTGAATAATAATAAATTTTTTAAAAAATTAATTAATTTTATTTTGTTTATTGTAGCCGATTAATTAGCTTTTAATTGTAAAATATTGTGAAATTTTATCAAATTTATTTATTATAAAAAATTTTTATTTTTAAATACTATTTTTATTACTATGAATTAACAATTTAAAAAAAGTTTAAATCCAAAAAATTTATTATTCATCCAATAATTTTTTTTAATGCAATTTTCGAATTTTTCAATTTTTTCAAATAATGATTTCTCACTTAAATGTAACATTTAATTGAAAAATTAATTAATAATAATAAAAATTTAATAAATTAAATTATTTAACCGAATTAAAAAAATTAAAACTAAATAAATTAAATAAATTATTATTTAAAAAAATGTTATTAAAAAAATATTTGATTTAAATTATTATATACTTTGAAATTGAAATAATAAAACAAAAAAATAATTTTGTTTAAAGAAACGTAAGTAATATTTTATCAAAGTATTTATTTTTTTCATTTTTATTTACTGTACGCATTTTTAAATAATTTTTTTATTTACTGTAAAGAATCAATAATTATTTATTGTGAAATTAATTAATAATAATAAAAATTTATTAGATTAAATTAAACAAATTATAAAAATTAAAATTAAATAAATTAGGTAAGTAAATTATTATTTAAAAAAATATTTGATTTAAATAATTTTTGCTTTGTATTTTTGATGAAGTTTTCGATTTTTTGAGCGATTTCCTACTCGAATATATAACACTAAATTGAAAATATAATTAATTAATTATAATAATAATTTCCAATATATTTTATATATATATATTAAAATTTTTGTAATTAAATTATAAATTTTTACTAAGCAATTATTGTTGCAATAATTGTTATTATATATTATTATGATTTTAAAATTCACAAGTAAATGTAATAAAATATATGAAAATTTTTCTATTTCATTTTCGATTATTTTTTACTTAAATATTTTTTATTTAATAAAAATTTATTTAATATTTATTATATGAAAAATTTTTTAAATTAAATTAGAAATTTTTACTAAGCAATTATTGTTGCAATAATAATTGTTATATAATATTTTATATAATTATAATTTTAAATAAATTAATTGAAGCGTTTTGTGCAAAAACAGCATAAGTCCATAATTCAAAATTGTTTAGAAATCAATAAAAACTGTTTTTCTCGTAAATGTTAAAATTTTTTTTAATTCGGCTTTTTGCATTATATTCATTTAAATATAAATTTTCAATAAAAAAGTGATTTCCGAAAAAATGGGCTTATGCGGTTTCTGCACAAAACGCTTCAATTAAATTTCAATTAATATTTATTGTATACAAAAATTTTTTAATTAAATTATAAATTTTTATTAAGCAATTGTTGCAATAATTTTTATTATAATATATAATTATTATAATTATAATAATTATAATAATTTTGTTATTTTTTTAGGAGACGAGAAATTGATATATATCTATCAATTGACAACACGAGCAGCATAAAATTAATTGATGACAAAAAAATGAAATATCCTGAAATTTTGAAATGCAACAAACTTACACGGAGAGAAATTTCCAATAAAAATTACTGTGCTTGTCACCTGAAAGTATGTGCAAAATGTTTTTACTGAACTATTTGTATCGGAAGAATAGAAATATTGACTTGCGCACAATTTTATTTCATATGGAAAACAGTTTTATTTCCAAAATGGCCTCGGAATATTTCTTTGAAAGCACTGTAAAAATTGCTGAACCAGGACTTTCTAATTTGGTCCTAAGCAAAATATATTAACCGTACCATGAAATAGTCATGCGCAGGTTAATAAAATAGACTGTGCTTCCCACAAATTTTTACTGTGCTGCCTGCATGAAGTCAAGTTGAAGAAGGCCGATGATACCCGAAGTATCACGAACATCCATTTAATATTGCTACAATTGCTACTGTCGTACTTTCCTCACCTGTTGGCAAGGTAAATTTTTGCCTTTTGCGACGTTTTCGATTTTATGTTTCAATTAGTGATATAAAGAAATATTTCATGAAATAATTTTTACTGTCCATGATTTCACTTAACCTAGAAATTTTGAAATCAAACTTGTGTGCCTTGTATGCAATGCGTTTACTATGGAATTTCAACTTAACCTCAAATATTGATTTGATAATATCATGATATACATGGAATATAATAATCGCGTCACATGTAAAACAAATAAATATTAACAGTAATTAATTAACAAATATTATTTAATTTATGTTAATTCATTATATGAATTGTAAGAAAAGAATGTCACATACACAAATAGCTTATGTCAAATTATTTTTCTGTGTATTTTCTTTGCTGAGGTAGCACAGTAATTTTTGTAGTTAAAGAGACAGCAAATATTTTCGTTTTTTTAGGTATAAACTGTGTTGGTTAATGGTACATTCTACTTTGCCAACAAAACGAACCTATTTTATATGGAAGCACAGTAATTTTTTCCATAATTTCCTTACAAAAATTAACAGAAATTTCTCTCCGTGTATTGTTAAATTAATTTAATATTCAATTTTATTTAATGTTTATTAAATAAATATTGTATTACTTTTCAAGAATTGTTTCTGAATCCAATAAAAGTTAAAAATTATTTTCAATTGTTATTTATTTATTCTATGTACTATTTAATCATAACTATAAAATTTTTTTCTATCTTAAATTCTTTAAAATACAAAATTTTATTTTTATTATTTAAATAATAAATCATAACTATATACAGGGTGTCTAACAAGGATTGAGAAAAAAATTCCCTGACTTTTTCCCTGACCTTTTACTAATTTTATTTTTGCTTTCTTGAGACAAAAATATGGTAACTGACATATTTAACAATAAATTAATATCTAATGATAGAAAAAAAACGGTAATAAAAATCTTCTAAGTTTTGTTAGATTAAAAAAATTTTTAAATCACAAAAGATTTTAATTTTTGTATAAATTTTTAGAAATGTCCCTGACTTTTAATGAAATTCTCTGCCATTCCCTGACCAAAGAAATTCCCTGACTTTCCTGACCGTTAGACATCCTGATGTAACAATTTCTGTATTAAATTCTTTTAAAAAACAAAACTTTATTTTTATTAAAATTTTAAAATTGAAATTATTCATTTATTAATAATAATTCTAAATTTTAGAAATAAATATATTTCATAATATTAATTACTTTTAAAAGGAGGCTATAGGGATTGACTGAACTAGTCAAAAGAAAAACCATTATTTTAAGATTTGACTTGCTCAGTACTTTGAAACGTCTGGCAACACCGCACTTCGTCAGTCGTGTTGCAAATGGTTGCTATGAATTGTGATGCATTGTTTACATGCAGTTTTAAGCATTAATTGTTGCCATGGGAAAAGTAACTGGAGAGTTAAATGGGAAATTCTTTTTTAAGGGAAAAAGAGTTAGTGAAAGAATTTATAAAAAAAGATTCAAGCAACAAGAGCTTGGCAAAAATGTTAGGAACAATTTTCTTTCAAAGACGGTTTCTAACCTGAAAAATGTAATGAAGAAATCTCCTAAAATTGAAGGTCGACGAATAATTCACGTTGAAACACTTGCAAAGCAATTGTTTTGTCGAAATTGCCAATCAGTTCTTTCTCTTACGAATATTAGAAATGAAACCCGAATCGGATTGGCTTCGAAATTCTATGTCGAGTGTCTTTCGTGTCAAATAATTAATGAAGTTTGTACTGACAAACAACATGATGTGACTAATCAAAGGAAACATTTCGATACAAACACAAAAGCTGTAATGGGTAAGTATATGTACCTGTTATAATATTCAGTAAAAAAGTTACTTAATTTTAAATAACAATACTGTAAATTAAAATGTCGATTTGTTGACTCAATTACAAATTTTAAGGTTAACATTAAAGAGTAAAAGAATGATATAGTTTTCTCGATAATTGATTTCTTTATCAAACATTTTTTAAAATAAAAAGTTGATATATTGATACAAATATTACATTCAAGTGATATTTCTTGACAATAATGTGTCAAAATGTCTAATAATTTCAATTTATTTTTATCAACTTATTTTTACCTGCATTTTTATTTGTTTTTCAAAGGAGAATATTAATAATTATATTCTTATAGGTGCTATCAACGGTGGCTTGGGTAATACCCAAGTAAATCATGTTCTAACTGCATTAAACATCCCATTTTTCAATTCGAATACGTTTCAAACTCACGAGAAGGAAATTGGAAGAGGCATGGAAGAAATGGCTGTAGAAAGCTGTAAAGCATCAGCACTTGAAGAGCGAAGGCTAACAATTGAAAATGTCGAAGAAGTAACAAAGTTGTTGTGAGTAAATAAAAAAATACTCATACTTTAGACTTTATATTAAAAAAATTGTACATTTTTTACAACGAATCCTATAATCAATTTTTAAATTAAATAATCAATTAATTTTATACTGATCAAATTGAATTTTTAAATAATTTATTATTATTGTGCTTTGAATTATTCAATTTCAGCAAATTTATATTTTAATTTTTGACATCTTCTATTATGAGTATAAACAATTGATTCTAATTAAAACTGATTTTTATGAATTAATGCTAATCATATCATTTACACTTTATTTTCAAAAATTAATTAAATGGAAGATTTAATTCAATGAAGTATTATTTTTATAAATATTATTATTATTACTTTGCTTAGAATCATGCAATGTTAATAAATTTTAATTTACAATTTTGATATCTTCTACTGTGACTAACGATTGATTTGAATTAAAACTGATTTTTATGAATTTATGATTAGCATAATTATAAAATAATATATAATATGAATGAAATTAATAAATGAAAAATAAAATTCAATTCTCTTGTACATTTTTTTGCAGACCTATATCCATTTGACTAATAATTTCATTTTTCCGGATTTGTGTAACGGTTTACCAAATATCAGTGTTTCGATAAATGAACGCGTGCGTATAGCTGCGTCTTTTGATACGGGATGGTTCACCAGAGGTACGGGCCGGACTTATGATAGTCTATCTGGAACTGCTGCTCTTATAGGATTTTTTTCAAAAAAAGTCATATCATATGTCACTTTAAATCGAAAATGCAAAATGTGCGACCGCGGACATTTACCTAATGATCATGACTGCAGACTAAATTTTGAAGGAAGCGCTAAGGCTATGGAGCCTAGAGCCGCCGTTATGCTTACTAAGAGCAATCCTATTTTGTCAGACGCTAACCTTCAAGTCGGTGTTGTCATTGCGGATAATGTCAGCAGTTCAATTTCTGCTATTCGAAATGCGAGTGAACATGAAGTAGTAAAGCAAGCGGACAAAAACCACACAAGCAAAGGTGTAGTTAATGAATTATATAAAATTCAGAAAAACCACAAAGAACTCACGGCTGTTACAATTAAATACCTTCAAAGATGTTTCAATTACTGTGTATCGCAAAATAAAGGAGACAGTCTAAATATGGCAGCGGCTATTGAAAACATCCCGTTTCATTGTTTTAACGATCATGTTAATTGCGGCTCTTGGTGCGAATTTTCCAAAAATCCTGAGACTTATAAACATTCAAACATAGGCGATGGTTTCAAAGAAAGAGCATTATTTGTGTCTTTAAAGAAATTATTCTCAGATTTAGCAAAAAACACAGATAAATTTTTTTCAGGAGTCTCGAGTAATGTAAACGAAAGTTTGAATACTATGATAGTAAGTAAGGCACTGAAATCGCGAATGTACGGAATGTCTGCGTCTGGTGATTTTCGAGTAGCGGCAGCAATTAATCAAAAAAATTCTGGTGAAAAATACGTACCTGATTTAGCGCAAAAATTGCATATGTCTCCCGGAACCCACACCATTAGGAACACTAACAAAGCTTACGAGAACAGCAGAAAACGATATTTAAAATCATTGAAGCCTTCTTTCAAAAGTCGACGTTTATTTCTAAAAAAGAATAAGACTGAACTTCGAAATAAAAAAGAAGGTAGAGAAGGAACGACATACGCAACAGATTGTGGACTTTTTGAAAAGCTTCCTGTTTCACTTCCTATTGCGGTTATTGATGAAAAACTACAACAGATTGTAGTTTTCTTTGATTTGGAGACAGGAGGTTTCTCGAAAACAGATGATATTTTGCAGATAGCTGCAAAATGTAAAACTTTCGAATTTTCTGTTTATGTCAAACCAACACAACGCATGAAAGAAGAAGCAAGTGCTGTAAATGGTCTACGTTGTATTGATGGAAATTTGTATCTTCATGATCAAATTGTTTTGTCAATTTCCTTGACGGATGCAATGGTAGCATTTTATCAGTTTCTTTGTAATCTGCGGCGAAAATGTGTGTTAACTGCACACAATTGTAAGTTTGATTATCCGCGACTGATAAGAGCAATCAACAATGTTGGAATGAATGACCATTTCAAGTCAATCATCGAAGGTTTTTCGGATACGCTTCCTATCATAGTTAAAACTACTGGTAGAAAAGGAAAAGGGAAAAATAGGTTAGAAGTGCTGGCTGATGATTTTCAACTTAAAACTGAAGGAGCGCATAATGCCATAGTTGACGTCATTCTTCTGGAGCAAGTTTTGGAAAAACTCAAAATTTCAAATGAAAAAATTATTGAGTTCACTATTCGGTGGGATGAAATTGAAAAAAAAGAATCAATTGCAAGTAAAGTAACCATCGCTATGAAGGAATTGAGTCCCTTGAGTCAGTGTGTGTCATATGCCATGAGGAAAAAAATTGCCACTGCCGATGTATCATATGATATGATTACAACAGCTTTTCGAAAAAGTGGAGTGAAAGGTTTATCAGATATTTTGGGGAAAGATGAGAATGGTAATGTTCGAATCACGAAATGCCGTATTGTTATAAAAAAAATTTATGACTTTTTAAAATCAACAGAAGGTTAAGTGTAATGCAAATACTGAATTTTTGATTATTTGCTTATCAGAGTTAATTATAATTAAGATTTTAATTTTATTATCATTCTTTAAAATTTTATATTTAAATAACTACATATATTTTATTTTATTGCACATACCAAAGGTACAATGTGTTGAGAAATATAGTATAATACATTACTTTGTTGACAAAAATATTGAAATTTCTTTTAATGACTGTTTTAACACTTGTTAGCGTGGATTTTTTTATATATGTGACATGTATATAAAAAATTAAAAAGAAAAATGTAATTTTTTATTTACGTCGTATTTTAATGAAAATTTAATAAGTATGGTAATAAACATTAATGGGGCGCATGATTATTCCCCAAATGTCATTTTTCCGAAATGTCATTTTACCGAACTGCACTTTTGCGAATTGTCATATTTGCGAAAAGCCATTTTTGCGAAATGTCATTTTTACGAATAGTCATTTTTGCGAAAAGCCATTTTTGCGAATAGTAATTTTTGCGAAAAGTCATTTTTACGAATTTTCATTTTTGCGAATTGTCATTTTTGCGAATCGCCATTTTTACGAATTGTCACTTTTGCGAATCGACATTTTTACGAATCGCCATTTTTACGAATTGTCACTTTTGCGAATCGACATTTTTACGAAATGTCATTTTTGCGAATAGCCATTTTTGCGAAAAGTAATTTTTACGAATTGTCGTTTTTGCGAATTGTCATTTTTGCGAAAAGCTATTTTTGCGAATTGTCATTTTTGCGAAATTTCATTTTTGAGAAATGTCATTTATGCGAATTGTCACTTTTGCGAATCGCCATTTTTACGAATTGTCACTTTTCCGAAAAGTCATTTTTGCGAATTGACATTTTTGCGAAAAATACAATAGTGAATCTATATATACTACAACTTTACTATTGTATTTTTCGCAAAAATGACAATTCGCAAAAATGACTTTTCGGAAAAGTGACAATTCGTAAAAATGGCGATTTGCAAAAGTGACAATTCGCATAAATGACATTTCTCAAAAATGAAATTTCGCAAAAATGACAATTCGCAAAAATAGCTTTTCGCAAAAATGACAATTCGCAAAAACGACAATTCGTAAAAATTACTTTTCGCAAAAATGGCTATTCTCAAAAATGACATTTCGTAAAAATGTCGATTCGCAAAAGTGACAATTCGTAAAAATGGCGATTCGTAAAAATGTCGATTCGCAAAAGTGACAATTCGTAAAAATGGCGATTCGCAAAAATGACAATTCGCAAAAATGAAAATTCGTAAAAATGACTTTTCGCAAAAAATACTATTCGCAAAAATGGCTTTTCGCAAAAATGACTATTCGTGAAAATGACATTTCGCAAAAATGGCTTTTCGCAAAAATGACTATTCGCAAAAGTGCAGTTCGGTAAAATGACATTTCGGAAAAATGACATTTGGGGAATAATCATGCGTCCCACATTAATATGTAATTAATGTTGTTTTTAAATTTTTCACAAAGAATTAAAAAAAAAATTTTAATTTGTTTTTTCAATTGATTATTAATATTCAATTTAATATTTAATTATTCTTATTTACATTGTCTTTGATTATAATTTCCCTTCATCATTTTTTAAAGAAACAAAAATTTATTATCATTGCAATTTTCTATATCCATCCTGTATTAATATTATTATCATTTTCTAAGAAAATAAAAATTTTACCATTACAAGATAAATATAAAAAAATTTAATTGTATCCTGTCATTTTATATTTACGTTTATTTCAATAAAATTATTATCCCTTTATTTTAATAATTTAATTTTAAAATAGATGTAATCAAACAATTTTACTGATTAACTTTATTTTCTTTTTAAATATGACATATTTTTATGTGCTATCATATTCAATATTTTAAAATATAGCGCGCAAAAATTAACGTATAACGCGCATGATCAAGGCTAGAAAGTAGGATGACGTGTGCAACGTTGCCAGACGTTCTGACAGCTGTTCAATTTACTGACTAAAACGTGAAATATTGTTACAAATTAATTTATTGCAACTCTCACAAGAACCTATGGACACTTTTTTCAACAGATATTTAATCATTATATATCTGTTTTATATTAAAAAAAGTTTCATCAATTTCTTATCATCAGTTACTTTGTGGTAAATGAATATGTATGAAAAAGTACTAAATTCCCATAAGACTCAATGTTAAATGGTGGTAAAATGTTACAAAACAAGTAAAGAATTTTTATTAAATTTTAAAAGGAAAGTTTTTTAAATTAACAATGGACATGAAAATTCCACGCGCGCTTGCGCGCGTTTAGTTAAGCTAGTTAATATTAAAATTCAAAATGGGGTATCTTCAACAATTTTGAATTTTTTTTTAAATTTGGGGAAAAAAGTCTCTTATATAGAACTATAATCCCACGAAGTTTTGCGAAAATCGGCATACCCTTTGCAAATCGTGATATTTCTGACGTGAAATGCCTCAAATAGATAAAATATCAAGAGTTGGAAAACAAGAAGGTAAAAGACCGGTGTTAATTACCTTCGAAAACTCATTAGGGTAGAGCGGGGCTAGTTGAGCATAGGGGTAAGTTGAGAAACCGAAATATCTCAGGCTCTATAAATTGTCCGCTAAATTTTTTTAATGCCAGAAAGAAGCAGGCACTTGCGCAGTTATGTTCCCTCCTGAGCCTGCTTCTTCCTGGCATTGAAAAAATTTAGCGGACAATTTATAGAGCCTAAGATATTTCGGTTGCTCAACTTACCCCTATGCTCAACTAGCCCCGCTCTACCCTACCTAAATCTATTATTTTCCAGAATGCTCAAAACTTACAAGAAAATATTTATTTCTCTAACGACTACACTCCTGATCAACAACAAACCAGGAAAGAACTTATTAAAGTCAAACACTTTCTTAAAGAGAATGGGAAAAGTGCCGTTATTAAAGGAACGAAACTCATCTTAGACGGAATTATATATGATCTTAATGAAATTCAAAAATTAAGTCATGAGGATCGTCAGAAAGAAGTTGATGATTCAGATGGAGAAACCTCCTCATCAACGTCGGTTATTTCATCTGCAAGCACTAAAAGGAAGAGTGGACAACCTAAAAAAGATAAAAATAAAAAAGAAGTTTCAAGAAACAACAAAATTAAACACAAGGAAAGTAATTCAAGAGAGGGAGAGCGAGAGGGGCCTATACTCATCTTTGCAAATGCCTATAAGTATACCATAACAAATATGTATAGATGAAACTTTTATTTGTGTACAGCTTGAAAGTCGATTTCTTAAGGTAATTGTGTGCTCAGTCTATCTAAGCCCTTTTTCGAATTTTGATAAATTTAAAAATAAACTTAAAGAAATGTTATATGATATCTCTTTAAAATATCCGGATAATGCAGTAATGTTAGGCGGAGATTTTAATTGTAAAATAGGATCCCAAAACCAATTAGGTGGAGATATCTTTTCAAATAAATTCAAATTTCAAATAAATTTTTGAAATGAGATCTAATTTGGATTTGAGAATAAATAAAAGAGAAGTGGAGGTGGTGGATCTTTTTGAGCGAATGGGTTAGGGTCAAGTCCAATGGCACCGTTTTGCGTTGCGTTTTGTAACTAGGCAATGAGTGCAAGTATAGCGAACATATATCTCCATCTCTCTCACACTCATGGCCTAGTTACGAAACGCAACGCAAAACGGTGCCATGGGACTTGACCCTTACTGTGTTTTAAATGGTAGAACTAGGGGAGACTGTCCGGCCCAGATCACCTATTCGGAGAAAGGTAATTCCTCAATAATAGATTTGGTGTGGATTAATCTCTCCACGGCGCAGCTGATTAGTGATTTCAAGGTCGCCCAAATACCTACACTGAAAAAAATGATATTGTCGATTTTGTCATACGAGTATGGTTAGAACTTATAGCTGAAACAATAATACTGTAATTCTGTTCTTAAAATACAGTATTGGTGTTCTTCACATACATATTATTACATCCAAATGCAATAGGAAAACGGAAAAATAATTTTTTAAAAAATTGGTATGACTCAGAATGTAGAAAAAAAAATATTATTAAAAAAATTACTTAGGATTTGCAGGAAAAAGAATTTCCATCCCTCCCCTGTCATCTCTGTTTGAATATATGATAAGAATAAAAAAGAATACAAACAACTTTTAAAAAGGAAAAAACTCGAATATAAAAACAATATTTTGGATAAACTTTCATGTACTAAAGATCCAAATAAATTTTGGAAATTAAATAACCGGTTTTACTTTAAAGCTCATAATAAAGAATACATTAAAATAGAGGAGTGGGAGAAATTCTTTGAACCCAGCTTAACGACTCGACCCATTACCATTTGCTTGCAGAATTCTTTATTTTTAAATAACCCATTCTTAGAAAAAGAGATAACAATAGAAGAAACTATCCTGACTCTGAAAAATTCAAAAAATAACAAATCTCCAGGACCTTAAATCATACCATATTGTGGAAAAAGTTATATACTGTCAAAAAACGATCTCAAACTCAATGTAAATAAAACTAAAATTATTATTTTCAATAAAAGAGGATATCTCCGGCCTTTAAAGCAGAAACTTAATTTTAATTATGGTAGCAAAGTTATAGAGATTGTCAAAAACTATACTTATCTTTATACGATTTTGTCTAATTCTGCGACTTTTAAAGATAATTTAGATTGTCTACTAACTAAATCTGCTCTAGCAAAAGATTCGACTCTATCTGTGATATATAAAGCCCAGTTGGACTCTTGGAGCCATATCGGTCAATTATTTAATTCTATGGTAACATCTGTTGGGCTATTCTCTGTACAGGTGTAAGGACTGAGATATTTGAACGAATTAGAAAAAATACAGAATAACTTTTATAAACAATTGTTGTGTCTCTCTAAATGTACCCCAGCATACGCAATGAGAATTGAAACTGCGAATTCACACCTTTCCGTTCGTATCTTCAAACTAATTTTAAATTGTACAGAAAAATTCTTAAAATGGAAGATAATAGGCTACCAAAAATAACATATAATAGAATGAGAGCCTTGAACTGTGGAGTAGAAAAAAAATTCAAATTCAACTGGGGATGCCAGCTGGGCAATATTTTTGAGGAGTTTGGTGAGAAGAGGGCTTGAAATCTCTAAGTCTTGAGACTATACAAAAGTCTAAATCAAATTGGATAAATTTGTATGAAAAGCATCTTAAACAAAGAGATTTTTCAAGGGCTCAATCCACCTCCTCATTACTTCTATATCCTTATTTATAGAGATAAAAGACAAAACGCATTTTTTAATAAACAAAAGAATCCCTGTAGATGTTTACAGATTATTTGTCCAACTTAAACTTTTTAATAAATATCAGCCGAAATTTGTATGGAAAAAAATTCTGTTTTAAAAAAAAAAATAATTACTGTAACTTTTGTGTGGAAATGTTTAATGGAAAAAATTATATTTTACATTTTTTAATAGAAAGTAGAGCACTAAAAGATGAGCGAAAGGAAATTATAAAAAATACTGATGATTTGAGTGAAGTACGGATGAAAATGTTAAACTATCCGGATTTTAACTCGATTAAAAAATAGCAAAATTCTTATTAAAAATTATAAAATAAAGGATAGTTTATGAAATTGTATGTTTTAATTTTTATTTTGTATTATTGTAAGTTTATATTATTTATATTAATGTACATCGATCTCCTTTGTATGGATTGTTATCAATCTTTAGACAAATGAATATATTATAAGAATAAATAATGAAGAAAATTTCTTTAAATTAATTTAAAGAAAATTTTTAAAACATGCGCAAAATTCAAATAAATAAAATATAGGATCTGGATATTTTGAGGATAACTTTGAGAAGGAAAAATTGAAATTTCGTTTACTGCGAAAATCTATTGTCGGTGAGAGAAAAGTACAAAAGAAAAAAGTAAGTAAAAAATTTTAAAGAAGTAGAAGAAGTAAAAGATAAAGAAGAAAAAAAGAAATAATTCTCCCTATTTATTGTTTGTACTTTTTAGTTTAATTTTCCTTACTAATTTGTTTCTACTCTTTTTCGTTGACTATTTTTCATTAAATTTTCAACTTATTTTTAACCTTTTCAACATATTTTCAACTTTTTTTCAATTAATTTTTAACTAACTTTTAAATAATCTTATAAATAATTATCTTTTCAAGTTTTCATTTTATCGTCTAAAATTCTAATGCATAAAACTGCTTTTTCATTGCTTTCTTTCTTTCTTTCTCCTTTTGACGTTTCAAACTAATTGTTCTCGAATTGGGAGCGTTTTCGTTTTTTCATATTAGACACAACCTCTGATGTTTCGATTTTGCCAACTCCCTTCTCCATCCAATTTTTTAATTGTAAACTTGCTTTCTTACCGGATCTGTACAATTCGCGTTCCATTGTCGGTAGTTGTGACTCAATTGCTGATTCAGATGAATTTGAATTCTCAACTAAATCCGCGATTAATCTAAATCGCTCAACGAAGGTCTACAAAGAAAGACAAAAATAAAATAATTATTTCTCTCCATATAGTATTTAAGGAAGTACCCTCGGAAATAGAATTAACAGCGAGTTTTTGATGAAACTTGGAATAATGGTAGATGTTGGTTTAAAAAATATGTAGTTAAATTTTTGGAGGTCTGCACAGTGTATAAGAAAAGTTATAAACAATTTTATGTTTTCACATTTTACATTGTGTCTTATGGAAAAATGCACTTTCATGATATTTAAAATTCAATTGTGAGAAAAATGACAGAGAGATATTGATGTAACTGTTTACAGTTAAAGCTAAAGAACTGATGTTTAAATATTGTCCAAAAAAATGATCAGTCACAACCTGTGAGACTCAAAATTAATTATTTTGTATAAAAAACACCTTTTTTATCAATCAGAAGTTACTAAGCACGACACTTGGCAACGTTGCTTCTTAGAGGCACTTATATAGGTTATGGTAAAAAAGCGAGAGAGGCGAAACATTTAAAATTTAAAATTTTTTTTACACCATCTATGATAAATACTATTGTATTTATCATAGATTTGAAAACATTTTTTACAATATTAACAATATTATTATTAAATATTATTAATATTAATTTAATTTCTTGAATATAGAAAGTTTAGAAAAATTAAAAGTAATACCGAATTATTAATTTAATCTAAATAAAAAGAAATAAATTTTAAAAATTAAAAATAGTTTTAAAAAAATTTTATTTGAATTATTATATTGGGAACGGTGGTCGTGACGTCACAAACCAATATGGCCGGCGAGATCGGTCTGTTTTAATGACAGATGTAAAGTCAACACGTGTAATTTTGATTGAAAATAAAAAAATGCAGCTTTTTTGAACAGAAATATTGGTTTTCACCAATTCGACACATTTAAGTCGAATTTTATAGAGGGTGAAAGGTTATAAAAAATGCCGGACATGTTACCTTTTGTAGAAAACTGCAAATGGAAAAATCAAAATCAACCAAAAGTTCATTGCATTCTGTTTGCAAACATCGAATATGCGTGATAATCCAATAATGTTTGAATCTTCATTATTCCCAAAATATTCAATAAAAACTGCTTTCGATTTTACAGGAACAAAAAGAAACTTTTAATGCTTTTAATCAAGATACAACTGTCGTCAACATAATCTATAAAATTCTTGAGAGCGCATCACAAATAGTAATTCTGTAACAATTTAAAGCCTTAATTATATTTAAGCAGATTTAATACAATTTTTAATAATTTCCCTGCTTCAGTAAAAAAGAATAATCATCTTTTGTGAAATGCGACTCTTTTATGCCCAATTTATTTTCGAAATTGACCATTAATTCTCCAGCTCTTGGAAATCTTTGACCAAGTTGAACTTTAAAACATTGACCAACGAAAAAAAATATTCGCTAAATAATTTAATTATAGATAAAGCAACAATATTGCCACAAAATATTTAGAAAAAAATTTATGTTTATGTTTTGATGATATTACTTTACAATTTTACGAATACAGCACTTTCTACTGCTGCACCCAAAAACTGAGCAAAAATTATTGGTTTTCGATGTTTTGAAAAAAAAAAAAAAAAAAAAAAACTCCGACGAAATTCGATTTAATTTCTTCAATTTATTATTTACTTTTTATGAAGTTCTTTCTATTTTAAACCTAAAATATAAAACGATTGAATATGTGATTTACATCTGTCACGTGTATTTTCCCTTAAACCAGACCGATCTCTCTAGTTCCAATTTTCACCACCAGATGGCGTATCGCAGTTTAGCCGTTGCCAATACTATTTGAATAATAAATTATTAATGAAATTTTTTGTAAGAATTCAATTTAACGATGTTGCGCAATTTCATATAGTGGTCGACTTTTAAAAATAACTGCTTGAACGCGAAACGTAATTTTAAAAGGATTTTTCTCCCTATTTGGACAGTTATTGAAAAATGAGAAAAAATACCAGATATTAAATGAATTTTTGTTCTGTCATTTTACGCGCAAGAAATTGAAAATCCAAAATAATACACGACGTCAGGAAGTAAAATGAGAAAATTTGATGTGCCCATCAGGTGCTGCCCTCTGACGGTAATTTTATGTACCGCACATTTGTTTAACTTTTTTCTATTTTACTTTCTGTCGTTGTAAATGGAAATAAATCTTTTACTTTTTGTGTGCGCAAATGAAACATAAAATATTCAGAATATCTAGTATTTTTTCCGATTTTGCAAAAACTGTCTGCATTGGAAGAAAAATCATTTTCAATTTTCAAATCAAGATTTCTCGATAAAGTGCGACTAACAGTCAACACCCAACAAATACGGCACTGACCGATTTAAATGACGTGAAATTGGTAAACATTCATTTTCTAACAAATTTTTCTCTGTTCACAGGCACTTTTTACAAAATATGACAACCTACAATCGTCACAAATGTTTTTAATTGTCTGAATTAAAAAGATTTTGTTAATCCATGCAGAAACACGGTTTCAGCATTGGAATTACCGTAGCAATGAAATGCGAATCATTTTGACAGCTGAGCCTTTTCGCTCCCTGCATGCTTCTGCCCTCCACTGGCAAAATGGCTGTAACACACTTCTTGCCGCCTGTCACTACATTACTTTTGTATTTCCAATCCTGCAACCGCGTTTCTGCATGGACTAAACAAATCTTTTAAATTCAGACAATACAATTAAAAACATTTGTGTCAATTGTATGTTGTCATATTTTGTAAAAAGTGCCTGTGAACATAGAAAAATTTGTTAGAAAATGAATGTTTACTAATTTCACGTCATTTAAACGATGCAATGCCGTTTCTCTTGGGCGATAACGGCGATAACTGTAAGTCGCACATAACCTACAGATTGCAGAGACCATCGAACGCTTAGAATATTTGAATTAAAATTCCAAAAGTATTTTTTTAAAGACTATCAGAATTTTCTGAAATATTATCTTACATGGTTAATAAAAATGGCAGACGACGCGAAATGAGACCGGAGGAAGCATTACAATGTTGCCAAGCGTTGCATTAGTACTACGTGAGTAAATTGAAAACTTAAATGGTAATTGCATTGACTCACAATGCAGAGAGGGTTCTTCCTTAAAAAATTTATTACTATTATTAAACTAGTGATTTATTTTATTATTATATTTTAGCAATAATATTCAATAGTTTTTAGTTTCCATTTATTAAAAAGTAAGTATTATTCTTGAGTTTTAATCCAATTATTGAAAAAATTAAAGATATTCAAATTAATAACCATAGCAACAAAGACAAACAAATTTCAAATTTAAGTAATGCAAGTAGGCTTCACATTTATATTTATTAAAATACCTCAAAAATAAACATTCTATTAAATATGTTAAAACGAACATAAGTTCTTTTTCAGAAGCAATAAGAAGTTAAAATAGTTATTTTCCTAACAAGGGCGCAAAATAGGTGATTGCGACGATGGCGAAATCACCTTTGCGCCCATGATGCGAACATAATTTTTTGTCCTAACTGCATGGAAAGTATGGCATTGAGGGCACGCACGATTAAACGCTCATATTAGTTAAAAATTAAACTCTATATAAACATTATATCGAATGAAGTCTATAATGATAGAAGTTTTAAAATAGAAATAAAAAACAATGTATTCTGGAAACATAGTATTTATTTAGAACGTACACGGAGAGAAATCTGCTGCTAATATTACTCGAAAGAGCACATTACTTAAATTGCTTAACGTTTCTCTTATATTTTTAGCATGGATTCATATACTTATTGTAAAAATACTTTCAATGCAATAAGCATAAGAGACAGTAGCTAATTTTGCACGAAATCTTTATTATAAATACAAAGAGAACGTGCTATAAAAGTATTAGATTCTTCTTATAAGAATCGCTCGAACTCCGACTGATTTTCAGGCGGACTTTATACAACACAATCTTACCTGTGTATACGCACATGTAACTCACACACACACATATATTTCTCTCTCTCTATTTTTGATATTTCTCTGTCCTGTAAAACATTATATATTATATGTAGTATTTAATACTTGTTGCTGTTATAAAAAGATAAAATTTATTTAATAGTAAGGATATTAGTTAAAAATTATTGCATTTTTATTCGTGTTTGAATGTATAAGCAACATGTGAAAATTGTTAGGTTATGTTATTGTAAACGTCACCGAGTTGTACGCGTTCCGTTCCTCGAAACCATCCAGAGAAATATATGTGTGTGTGAGTTATATGTGCGTACACGCAAGTAAGATTGTGTTGTATAAAGTCCGCCTGAAAATCAGTCGGAGTTCGAGCGATTCTTATAAGAAGAATCTAATACTTTTATAGCACGTTCTCTTTATATTTATAATAAAGATTTCGTGCAAAATTAGCAGCTGCTTTTTGTTTTTATTGCATCGAACTCTCCGTTACATTAAATAGATGATTTCGTATATAAACTATTATAACCTCAAGCTAAAATTCTATTCAGCAGTGACTAATAAAATTTGTAAAGATTCTGCAAGCAATAATAGCAACAGATTTCTCTCCGTGTAGTAATTAATAATTGAACAAGACTGAAACAAGAACTTTTAAAATTGACAATTTTGATAAACGAAATGGGAACAAAACCAAATGTCTCATTATTTTTTTTAGAGAAAATAAAAAAAAATGCAAATTTTTATAAACAAAATAAAACAAGTTGAAAATGTTTGCAGTTCTATAGACAACATAAAAAGAAAGTCGAAAATGTCTCATTTTAATGAAGAAAATCGAATAATTAACAAGCGGGCGCAAAATACTTTTCCGCCCGCTTCCCCCACTCCCGGGCGTAATGTGTTACTTTGCGCCCGCCTTAAGTGCCTGAAATGACATACTTTCCGTGCAGGTAGGACAAAAAAAATATTTTAATACCAATACTTTAAGTTTCTTTCTAAAAGTGAAGTAAGGTGTTTCTGCACAATGAAGTTTACTGGCATTTACTTTTTAAGTTTCATTTTTTGGAAAGAAATATTAACCCTTAAAGTACACTGCCGTCCAGTTTAAAAAAGGCACTATCTACATATTTTATGAAAAATGAGTTCTTTATACCGTTGGATTCGTAATGAAAAGACGAATCTAATAGTCGTATTCGTAATTGAAAATTTTAATTAGATTAGAAGATAATTAGTGGTCAATTAAACTATCTACAGAGATTTTCGAGAAATATTTTTTAAAGTGTCACTATCTGCAGAAGGAGACGACCTATCTACAAAATTTTCAGGATTTTCAACACACTTGACCCCTGAAATCCTGATTCACGAGCACTATGTACATAGGTTAGTCAGTAAACTGGTCTCAAAAGTCACAAAAGTAGAGAACTATGTACATAGTGACGTTTTTCGTACATATTTTTCTCGAACTTTGGTTAACTTTCCGCGAGAGAGAGCACTATCTACAAGTTTAATTATGCAAATAAAATAAAAATAATACAAAAATTTGCAAATAAAGCTTTTATTTTGTATTAACACATATATTTAATGCAAATTAAAAGCAATTTTAATTATTCTTTTTGTAAAGTTAACATTTAATTTAATAAAAATTTCATGCAGAACATAATAATCAAATAAAATAAAGTTATAACTTATAATGGTAAATAAAATTTATGTATTGAGGGGCTGATAGTAAAAATGGTTTAAAATAATAACGGGGGCAAAAGTAGAATAAGTGACTTAGAAGCAAAAACAGATTAAAATGATTGTGTAATTTCTTGATAAATTAATTATAATAATTACAAAATATTAATTCAAATAAAATAAGTTTTTTTATTATTGACAATATTTTTTAAGCATTAATATAATTAATTTATCAAGAAATTACATAATCATTTTCACCCGTTTTTGCTCTCAAGTCACTTATTCTACTTTTGCTTCCATTATTATTATTATTATTATTATTATTATTATTATTATTATTATTATTATTATTATTATTATTATTATTATTATTATTATTATTATAAACCATTTTTACTATCAGTCCCTCTATTGTTCGTCATTTTTCGTTCGGTATTTTCAAAATTAAAAAATATAATAATTATAAATAAAATAAAATATAAAATAATGATAAAAATATAACAAAAATAAAAAATTGTGTTAGAAAATAATGTAGATAGTGACGCTTTAAACAGGAAAGTGGACCGACAAAGCAATTTTAAACGTACTATCTACCACATAGTGCACTTTTCATGTATTCTCCATAATTTTTGGATAAAAAATGTGCACTATCTACAGTTTTATTAATAAATAATTAATATTAATAATTTTTTTTGCACCAATGAAAAGAGCGTGTCCGAATTAGTCAAGAACATAAGTTTGTTTACAACATTTTTAATTTTATTAAGAGATCCAGATGCAAACGCGTTTCCTTCAATATCTCCGATTGAGCTAAAATGTAGATAGTGTCTTTTTTAAAAAGGACGGCAGTACACACTTCAAAAACTTACGTTCGATACACACATGGGCGATTTGTACCCTGCAATACTTTGAAACCTTATACCTTTGTCTCAAAATGATGAAATTCAGTCGATTTATTATTAGTCGATAGGAAACGTTCTGAGGAATATGAAAAATGTAGTTTTGTTGATATAAAATTAATTTTTTTAAAAATATTTAACAATAAACAATGACATGTTTTTAAGAATGGAAAGCATTTGATCAAAAGTCCTGGGCGATCTGTACTCGATGTGTACTTTAAGGGTTAACATTGTCTTCAACAAATAATTACTTTGATGGATTAATAAAGTATCTGAACGAAGAATTTAAATTGCCTCAGGTAGTGACATCAACGAAACTTTGCACAAATTTTGGCGACGTGAGTATTTGGACGTAACTTTATTGTCATACAACAAACAACAATTACAAACAAGAATGGAACCAACCCATTTCTCAATAGATTCACCTCTAAAGTGGTATCATCAAAATTTCAATGGTTTCCAAATAAGCTTCTTGATATGGATGGTTACAAATGAAACTTTTCCTGTCAACCAGCCAATGACTTGCAACGAAATTTTTAAACATTTTAGCACATGATATGAATTTTGAACCTAGTCTAATAACGTTGTTATATCCTCTGGATAAAACAAATTTTGACAACAATAATAGTGAACTAGAAAAATTCTTTTCAAAATACACATATGACTTTCAACAAATAAATCCAGAGATTTGTCTACAATATTATTCTATAATCAATTGTGAACATTGCAATGAGGTTCTCAAAATTATAATTCTAAAACTACTTAGTCTACAAGCTGTTATTCCCAAGGAAGCAAAACCTTCTAATGATATTGTAGTTTCAACAGAACTTTGGTACATGATCTTGGAAACAATTCGTATGATTGGCATCATACAACTGATGGCATACTTATTAAAATTTAGAAGAAGTACATGGCAAACGTTAAATATCAGTCAAACTGTAATAGGAATGTTCAGTCTCAAAGTACCTGAT
The DNA here is from genome assembly GCA_032872505.1 of Leptopilina syphax. Lineage (NCBI taxonomy): Eukaryota > Metazoa > Arthropoda > Insecta > Hymenoptera > Figitidae > Leptopilina > Leptopilina syphax. Next base: position 32,157,288 of record CM065472.1, read on the forward strand.
AATTTAGGAGAAAGAATAATTTTTGGCTCACTACTGATTTCATGCATTGTATATTTAAGTTGTTTCTATTCAGTAATTCTCAACATTAGTTTTGAAGCACCTGAAGAAATTTCATCTCCTACACTGAAAAAAAATATTCTTGTTTTAAGAGGATTCCTATTATTTCAATGCATATTTTCCTCTTGTATATGGCTCAAAGAAAGGTCCTCCAATGAAGAGTAATATTCCTAATTCAAGAATTAAATATAAGATGATTTTAGAAGAGGAATTGTCCTCTCAAAACAAGAATATTTTTTTCGGTGTACGGAACTTATCTAATCACTATTCTGCCGTCCAGTTTAAAAAAGGCACTATCTACATATTTTATGAAAAATGAGTTCTTTATACCGTTGGATTCGTAATGAAAAGACGAATCTAATAGTCGTATTCGTAATTGAAAATTTTAATTAGATTAGAAGATAATTAGTGGTCAATTAAACTATCTACAGAGATTTTCGAGAAATATTTTTTAAAGTGTCACTATCTGCAGAAGGAGACGACCTATCTACAAAATTTTCAGGATTTTCAACACACTTGACCCCTGAAATCCTGATTCACGAGCACTATGTACATAGGTTAGTCAGTAAACTGGTCTCAAAAGTCACAAAAGTAGAGAACTATGTACATAGTGACGTTTTTCGTACATATTTTTCTCGAACTTTGGTTAACTTTCCGCGAGAGAGAGCACTATCTACAAGTTTAATTATGCAAATAAAATAAAAATAATACAAAAATTTGCAAATAAAGCTTTTATTTTGTATTAACACATATATTTAATGCAAATTAAAAGCAATTTTAATTATTCTTTTTGTAAAGTTAACATTTAATTTAATAAAAATTTCATGCAGAACATAATAATCAAATAAAATAAAGTTATAACTTATAATGGTAAATAAAATTTATGTATTGAGGGGCTGATAGTAAAAATGGTTTAAAATAATAACGGGGGCAAAAGTAGAATAAGTGACTTAGAAGCAAAAACAGATTAAAATGATTGTGTAATTTCTTGATAAATTAATTATAATAATTACAAAATATTAATTCAAATAAAATAAGTTTTTTTATTATTGACAATATTTTTTAAGCATTAATATAATTAATTTATCAAGAAATTACATAATCATTTTCACCCGTTTTTGCTCTCAAGTCACTTATTCTACTTTTGCTTCCATTATTATTATTATTATTATTATTATTATTATTATTATTATTATTATTATTATTATTATTATAAACCATTTTTACTATCAGTCCCTCTATTGTTCGTCATTTTTCGTTCGGTATTTTCAAAATTAAAAAATATAATAATTATAAATAAAATAAAATATAAAATAATGATAAAAATATAACAAAAATAAAAAATTGTGTTAGAAAATAATGTAGATAGTGACGCTTTAAACAGGAAAGTGGACCGACAAAGCAATTTTAAACGTACTATCTACCACATAGTGCACTTTTCATGTATTCTCCATAATTTTTGGATAAAAAATGTGCACTATCTACAGTTTTATTAATAAATAATTAATATTAATAATTTTTTTTGCACCAATGAAAAGAGCGTGTCCGAATTAGTCAAGAACATAAGTTTGTTTACAACATTTTTAATTTTATTAAGAGATCCAGATGCAAACGCGTTTCCTTCAATATCTCCGATTGAGCTAAAATGTAGATAGTGTCTTTTTTAAAAAGGACGGCAGTATTAACACCAATGATTGCAAAGATGCCGCAAGTTTCATTACAGAACAGTGAAAAGTCTGATGTTTGATAATGGATAGGAAGATCAACTGAGCATCCAATTGGACAAGATTATTGTTTGGAAATTTTGTCTGAAAATCGGAAAGTTATTTGTGTTATTTTTAATGCTGCTTATAATACCAATAAATATCAATCTAATTACGGTAATATAAATATGAAAATTCTGCCAGAAAATATTGAAATTGCCTATTCTACATTCATGGCTAGACCTTTATCACCATATCTTGATCGCTACATTGCAATAATTTTAACCCTTAGAGCGCACACTTACAAATCCATCCTGAAACCGCACACTGGGTGTGCGACACCCGGGGACTTTAAAGTGTGTTCTCCAAGCTGGTATAGGATATTATCTTTTAGAAAAATTATCTTATATAGCTCAATACATCTATTTTGAAAAAAATAGGTTTCATAATGATTTATTTAATCTTAATAATTAAAAAAGAGTTTTTTAAAACTACTGAAATTACCTAAAACTGAAAACTGGGTGTCATCTACGCAGAAATTTTTCGCCGTCAACTTCAAAAGTTATCAAATACACAAAGACACTTGGGACACTAATGTCACTCACGCAACATAAAGTCAAGTACAAAATGTTCCGTCCAATAGCGACAAATGTTCAACTTTAACAAATTTAAACGAGATATTAGAATAAAAAGCTAGAATATGGGTGTCGCACATCTACAGTGTGGTTTAAGGGCACACCCCTCCTCAAGCGCCGTAAAGTTATACAAAAATGGATCCAACTTCAGTCAACGGAAACTTGTAGCATTAGGCTTATATTTTCCAAATTTTTAAACTGTGAAATTGCCCCAGCTCCTATATTCAAATAAAACGAATTTCCGTAACTATCCCAAAACATAATCTTGAAAAAACCAATTTTTTAGGTTTGCACAATTATGGAAACAATTATGGAGAAAAAATATTTTGTGCTGTTTTATAAATTTTGAGTGAAAAATTAGTATTAGCATGAAAATAGAAAACAGTATAAAAAACTTTATTTACAAAAGGAAAAATTAATTGAATCGTAAATTTCGAAAAGGGCTCAACTCGGATTTTTTCAAATTTCACTTTTTTGCATTATTAGGGGATAATGGGGTAACCCCGAACACTAAAGCTTTTTGGTTTTCAAGTTTTTTAAAAATAGGAAATAAAAAAACTGAGTCAATATTTTAAAAATAAAAGTTAAGAGAGTGGTCCTAAGTTGTCCGTGGGCCTAAGTTGGACACCCTGCGTTCCTCAGGCAGAGATGGTATACTGGACGAATTTATAATTTTGTGGTGTGATATATCGATAAACCATGATATAATTTATGGACTTAATTATAATCTAAGATTCTTCTACGCATTATGAGGACAATAATATTGTTTACAAAAAAAATTTAATTTTGCTTCCTCATAAAGGAAGCTTTGTATTAGCAAAATTTTGGATTGTCATTTTTTGACATATTTATAAATTTTTTTTTTTATTATGCCTAATACTTTAGTACTTTATATATGCACAGGAACTCCCCGTATAAATGTTCTAAATAAATAAAAAAAAATTTCGACGTATTTTGAACTCCGAAGTCCAAAAAACGGATTTTAAAAATTTGTTCCGATGTGCGTGTGTGTGTGTGTGTGTACTAACATTACATTTGCCTCAATATCTCAGAACGAGAAAGAGCTAAAGACCTCAATTTTTTTTTAAATTGTAGGTCTCCCTGGGGGACATAAAATGAGAGTATTTTCAGCCCGATTCATGAAGTTTAACTATTTTTTTTTTGCATTTTTCATTTTGTAAAAAAACGTTTTTTGGACATAACTTAAAAAAATGTTAGGACACTTATAAATCTTTTTCTTTAGTTTTGTAAAGTTTTTTCACACGCATCTTTTGAGCCCTAATTGAACATTTTTCGTTCATATTAACCGGAAATATTAAACTTTTAAAAATCTAAAATTTTGAAAAATAAGACTTTTATAAAAAATTGTTTAAATTATGTAAAAGTATAACTTTAAAAAATTATTACCAACTTGAAGAGCATTAAAAAACGCTTCGATTGACCTACTTTTTAACCTGATTCGGGCAGAAATTATTAAATTATTGGTATTTGAAAAATTAAAAATTGTGGAAAATATCATTTTTTCAACATTCTTGTTTATTAACTTATGTGTAATTATTAAACTATTATTACCATCTTATAGAATATATAAAAACACATTTTTTGGTCCAAGATTTAATGATTTTTAACCCTCTTATAAAAAGTAATTCTTACATATATTTAAATTATTATTATTTCTATGAGGAAGCAAAGTGTTCATAAAATGAACACCAAAATTATAAAAATGTACAACTTGGCAGCGGTTTTTCTTATTTTTTTGAGATCAGCTACAAGAGATAAATAATTAAAAATTTATAAATCAGTGTGTGCTTTAGTTTCTTTTATTTAATGTTGTAATAAGAGAGTTCTGTTGATTTTTTAATTTAATTTTTTTTATTACCGTAATAATTTGAAAGTTGTAAAAATCTACAGAGGTCCAAAGTTGGCCACCTATTATTCTTGTTTGTTTTTATTTATGTTTTGTTTCTTTTTAGTGTTTTTCATCACGAGAAAGACCTTGAAAGTGTAACGTAGGAATTAAACAAAGACAAAAAACAATAGAAAAGACATACTACAAAAACGCCAGTCTCTGCAGCCATCCATCAGTGCAAGTAAATAAAATAATGCTTCATTTTCTAAACAAAAATAGTTAAATAATGCTTATTTATTCTCCTAAATGTATCAAATTTGTCAAATTTCTGCGTAACTGAAAAGAATATGCATTTTTTCCTTACGTTCAAGCGAAAAAATGTGGTGGCCAACTTAGGACCGCTATTTCTGAAATGTCAAAAATGCAACTTTTCACTATTTATTGTATTAAGACTACAAAAGCCATTCTATAACGTTTTAAATACCACAAAATTATAAGAAAACGATCGCTGAACACAATTATATACTTGTTGACTTGATTAAATTCCATTTTGTTACTATTTTCGAACTGTAAAATTAAAAAAAAACGAGTTGAGCCCTTTTCGAAATTCACGATTCAATTATTTAAAAAAGTTTTTTTTGAGAAATTGGATATTGGTTCACAAACATTTGATCTTACAGATTCAACATAAGTACATTTATTCATACATAAATACATATTTACAAATTTTGTAATGGTTCATCCATGTCTCATAGTTAAATAACCAGGACAATTCTACAACTGACTTATGAAGTTGTATCGCGTATCATTCATCTCCAATGAACTTATGTTGAATCTGTAAGGTTAAATGTTTGGAAAAAGATAGGAGAGAGTAGGCTACATTAAACCAGCATCAACAGTGAACCACTTCAATTTTCTGAGAAATGACTGAGTGAAATTTGTTCTTATTTAATATATAAGTTAGTTTTACTGAAACAAACTATGTCCAAAAATTTCGGGCACGTAGGTTTGTTATTTATAAAGAAAAACTAAAAAAACTGTTTTTCACGTACAAAACAAAAAATTTTGTGGAAATATAATCAAGTTTTTTTTTTAAATAGGAAGTTTTAAAAATTAATAAGCTTGTGATTTATTTCGCTTAGGGTGTCAACTTCAATATTCGGATGTAATAAAGAATTTTAACTCTTACATAAATGTATTATAAACAATTTTTGTTGTGAATGTCATGTGAATACAGTGAGTGCGGCATCATTGAACCACCCGAAAAAGCAAAGAATTTTCAATTTTAAAAGTTGTAAAGTTGTCTGCTCTACTATTTAGTAAAAAAATACTGGAAGACATGCTTTTATCACAATTGTCAACGTGATAAACTTAAACTGTCACTTTTGCTACCTAACCTGACATTGAAATATATTAATCTCCTATATTAACAAATAATAACTATTTAACAATAATTTTCTATTTTATTGAGTAAAAAATAAGATTTTTTACAATGTGTAAGTGGAAATATTATTTTTGAAGTAAATTGTAGTATTTTATTAGAGGTGGTTCAATGTAGACACAGATCCTTCTAAATTAGAAAAGTGTAACTTGGTAGAAAAAAATTAAATTTCATTATTTAATCATAATAATTTGTGTTTGTAACGTGTGTATTAACTAAAGGAGTACTTCAGCTTAATTTTGATACAAAAACCTGATCGAAATTTGTAAAATTTAATTAGTTCTTGGACTTTATAAAATACCCGGTTCAATGTAACCTACCCTCCCCTATCTAATTAAAAAAAACTTTTTTAAATAATTGATTTTTCATTTTATAGATAAAGTTTTCTATCCTGTTTTCTATTTTCATGCTAATACTAATTTTACACTTAAAATTTATAAAACAGTAAAAAATATTGTTTCTCCCTAATTGTTTTTCCTCTTTTACAACTAGCAGGTAAGTAGAACCTTCATCTACATTTATAAACTTGAAATATTCATAAACAATAGATATTTGCTTACATATTTTGCGTTCAAACCTGAAAAATTGGTTTTTTTAAGATTATGTTTTTGGATGGTTACGGAAATTCGTTTTATTTGAATATAGGAGCTGGGGCAATTTCACAATTTGAAAATTTGGAAAATATAAGCCTAATTCTACAAGTTTTCGTTGACCGAAGTTGGATCCATTTTTGTATAACTTTACGGCGCTTGAGAAGGGGTGTGATATTATGTAAATTTACTTCGACGTAGTGTCCTTTAATAATCTTCGAGTGTGGGCTTGTTAATTATGGAAAAAAATGGTATCATCAAAATCTCAATGGTTTCCAAATTAACTTCTTGATATGAATAGATACAAATTGAATTTTTACAGCCAAACTGCTAATATTTCAACTGAATACGATTTTAAAGAAGTTGTGAAATTTTTAGATATTTTAGCACATAATACAAATTTTGATCCAAATCTGATCACCACTAAGAAGCATAAAAATACTTTAATACCAATAGTTACACTTAATTTCCAGACGTAAAGTGAGGTATTTTTTTAATAAAAATGATATTTGAATATTTTTTTAATATTGAATAATATTTTCTGGAAGTTGGAAGAAATAAAAAAGTATAATATACAATTAATAAATAATATTTAAACTCACTTTGTTCAAAACTCCTGTTATTCGTTCGCAATCTCTATGATCTAATACTCTCAAATGCATTCCAAATTCATAGAAATATTGACTCCAATTTGACAATTGAAAAGCAGTCGCGCCTGCTTCTAAGATATCCCTGAAAAAAAATTTCAAATCAATAGATCAAGATTTTAGCAAAAATAAATTCCATAAATTTGAAAATACAATTAAATACAAAAAGAAACAAATTAATCAGGGTTGCCTAACAAATTTCATTTTGTTTTTCTCTGATTTTTCCCTGACTTCCAGACAAAATTTTAATTTTTTTTCTGAACCTAAAGTCATTGCGAAGAAATTTATAAAAAAATTTGTAAATAATTGAATTCCTGTGAAATTTTTATTATTTATGAAAATAATTTAATGCTTGAGTGGAATTTTATCAAAATTTTTTTTAAATAATTGAATTCTTTTGGAAAATTTTATTAAAACAATTGAAATTTTGTCAAGAATTTTATTAAAACTTTTGAAAATAATTTAAATTTAATTTCAGGGAAGAATTTTATTATTTATAAAGATAATTGAAATTTTGACGAGTATTTAAAAAAATTTTGAATTCTTGTTATTTAAAAGGAAATTATTGCCATAAATAGAAAAATTTGAATGTTTTTTATAAGAATTGGTGGTAATTTCATAGTTTATAAGGCAAACAAAAAAGACACCAAAATATTAAAGACACATTTAAACATTAAATTTTTTCCAGTACTTTTAATAAGAATCCCTGACTTTTCCCTGAATTCCCTGACCTGTGGTAATCCTGTAAAAAATATAAATTGAAAAACTTTAATACTAAAATATTATTCAAACACAAAAAAGAAAAACAGAATGAAAAATAAGAATTAAAGAAAGAAAAATTTACATTTGGAAATTATAACTGAAAATACAAACCTGTAGGCTTCTTTATAAATTTTTGGAATGTCCTCAACTACCACCACTTTTGGATTTCTAGAGTTTCTCAAAATATTTTTATTTAAAGGCCTCACAAGCCAAAATGGTAATTCTAATTTTGATCCAGCTTTCAAGTCCTGTGTTTCACTTGAAGGATCCAAAAATCCTGAAAAGAAAAATTAAAGTGCCAAAAAAATTTTAAATTCCTGAAATGAATAAATATTTAATAAATAATTAATAAATATTTGCCTTTTTATTACAAAATAAATTTATTACTTTTCAGTTATATTAAAATCTAATCATATTTAGAAATTTTTTATAACAAAATAATTTTAAATTCTATTTAAATAAATTTCATTTTAGTTACTAACTATAAAAAAAATATATTAACACGCTTAAGAACATAAACATAACATGACATGAATGCGAAATAAAAACAAATGCGGTGAGTGAAATTTCTTCTATTTTGAAAGTAAAATGTTAAAAAAAATTCAAAGTGCTCTATAAATAAGATAAAGATTTGAATAAAGATTAAAACTATTATTTTAAATAATATAAAATGTAAATAAGAATAATAAAAATTATCAAAAGTAGAAAGCAATTTATAGGTTAGGTACGCACCGAGTCCAGGCAAATCTATTTGTAGCGTACATTTTAATCGTTCCTCTGTAGCTAAAATATCAGTTATTGAAAAATAATTTGGCATATAACTCCGAACAGCCATTGTTTTATTTATTAAACACTAAAAACTATAAAATAATTATGAAATAGTTTCAACTTGACACAAACATCAAATTGTATTCAGCGAAGAACGCCGACAATCGACATGTAAACAAAACATGCAATGCTACTACCACGGATGTGACACTGGTGCAGTTTCCCATTAAGTCCAACGCACAATAGGTTCGCGAAAGTCGTTCGCGAACGAGACGCATGAGATAGACAAGGACACAAATATATCTCTGTCCTTTTTTAACTCATGCTTTGCGTTCGCGAACGACTTTCGCGAATCTATTGTGCTTAGGCCTTTAGAATAAACTAACCTGAGAGTTGACCGTCGCCACTGGTGGCGCTGGCTGGTTAGTTGGCCGATAATGAGTGAAAATGCATTAGAAAAAAAGAAAAATTTATTTTACAATCAATAATATTAATTTAATGGTATTTATTTGTATATAATATTAATCCAGTATCTTTTTAGCATTTTTTATAATATTAAAAACTAAGAAAAAGCGTTTAATATTTTATTTATAAAGAAAATTGTGCAACAATTCATGGCGGGAAATTTAAATTAAATACTACATAATATTATAATAAATAAATTATCAAACAAATTTTTATTTATACTGTAAAATATTATTAAATAATAGTCAGTAGCAATAATTAAAATAATAAAAAATAATTATAATTTTATTAATTTAAATTTCCCGCCATGAATTGTTGTACAATTTTCATTATAAATAAAATATTAAACGCTTTTTCTAAGTTTTTAATATTATAAAAAATGCTAAAAAGATACTGGATTAATATTATGTACAAATAAATACCATTAAATTAATATTATTGATTGTAAAATAAATTTTTCTTTTTTTTCTAATGCATTTTTACTCAATATCGGCCAACTAACCAGCCAGCGCCACGGTGGTCACCAGTCAACAGTATGGTTAGTTTCAACTCGAGAGTGTCACCCCCGTGGCTACTACGTAAGGAAAACTAAAAAGCAAGGTTGGGCAGTTCGCGCAATTTTGTTTTCTCGGGGTGCGACCGTCTGTACCAAAAACATAAGTCCCGAATGCTCATTATGCCGAATACATAATTTAGAAATGACTAAATACGCGAATCCTCAATAAACTAAATTATATATTGAATGAAATTCAAAAGTCGAGAATAATCATTTGATACATTCTGCATAATGAAGAATATTATGCAACGAATATCAATTTGTAAGAAACACTTTTTTGTAGAATTTTAATTTATCAGAATTGTAATTTTATAGAATATTAATATTGCCAAATCTAATTTTCGTAGATATCTTCTTTATCACAATGATCAAATGTTCGAATTCTCAAAACCCCAATTTCATTTTTTCTAAAAATGGCTGCAACGTAAATATTTGGCGCAATTTTTAAAATTCTGATTTCTGATTGGTCAATTTTAAAAATTGCGCCAAATATTTACGTTGCAGCCATTTTTAGAAAAAATGAAATTGGGGTTTTGAGAATTCGAACATTTGATCATTGTGATAAAGAAGATATCTACGAAAATTAGATTTGGCAATATTAATATTCTATAAAATTACAATTCTGATAAATTAAAATTCTACAAAAAAGTGTTTCTTACAAATTGATATTCGTTCAAATTAAATTTCTTGCAAATATAAAATCGATCGAATTGACATTCTGCCAAATTATAATTCGGACAATTAAATATTCTACTAAATGAGAATTCAAATTAAATAAAATGTAGGTAAAGTGGAAATTCTAAACATAAAAATTAGAATAATTTCAAATTTTTGAGAAAAGGAATTAGTGTAAACTAATATTCTTCATTATGCAGAATGTATCAAATGATTATTCTCGACTTTTGAATTTCATTCAATATATAATTTAGTTTATTGAGGATTCGCGTATCTAGTCATTTCTAAATTATGTATTCGGCATAATGAGCATTCGGGACTTATGTTTTTGGTACAGACGGTCGCACCCCGTTTTCTCTCGGCCTCGGGGGTGCGACGGTCTGTACCAAAAACATAAGTCCCGAATACGGAAGCGCCTACGCGCCACGAGGCAAAGAGAGGAAACCTGTTTCTCAAATGCTTAAGGGGATGTCAAAGTCGATTGGATTTTTGCATTGAGCTTCAATGGGAAAATCGCATCGACTTTGACATCCCCTTAAGATGATCCAAGAAGACTAGAGACAGGAGGGCTAACTCGGCTGTTTTCTCACTCACAGCAGTGAGTCAGTATTAGTGGGGTTCTGAAGGCGTAGTTAGATTGCGCCAAATATCTTATTAGTTAAAATAAGATATTTTTTATCACTCATATTAGTTAAAAATTAAACTCTATATAAACATTATATCGAATGAAGTCTATAATGATAGAAGTTTTAAAATAGAAATAAAAAACAATGAATTCTGGAAACATAGTATTTATTTAGAACGTAGTAATTAATAATTGAACAAGACTGAAACAAGAACTTTTAAAATTGACAATTTTAATAAACGAAATGGGAACAAAACCAAATATCTCATTATTTTTTTAGAGAAAATAAAAAAAAATTGCAAATTTTTATAGACAAAATAAAACAAGTTGAAAATGTTTGCATTTCTATAGTCAACATAAAAAGAAAGTCGAAAATGTCGCATTTTAATGAAGAAAATCGAATAATTAACAAGCGGGCGCAATAGTATATTGTGTGGCAAGGGCGGATAGTTGTCAATTCCTGACCGAGTTCGAAATTTGCCGCACGAGCGAAGCGAGGGCGGCAATCGTACGAGGTCAGAATTGACATTTCCGCCCGAGTTTAAATGTGTATGAAACATTTTTATTAAGCCTAAGGCGAGTCCGAATATTTTTGATAAATTTTACTTAAAAATTGACTCCGTTTTGATTTGAAGTAATAGAAAGTGATAATATAATAATTAGTAGTATTTATTTAATACTGCTAAAGCAGCGGGCGGAAAAGTCGTTTTTCCGCCTGCTAAGGCCATGGAGGCGGGCGGAAAAGTGATTTTTCCGCCCGCTGCTGGTAAGCGGGCGGAAAAGTAGTTTTTCCGCCCGCTGTTGGTAGTCGGGCGGCAAAAGCTTACTTTCCGCCCGCTATGCATGCACGGAAAGTCGAGTTTATCGCGCATGTAGGACAAAAAATACTTTTCCGCCCGCTTCCTCCACTCCCGGGCGTAATGTGTTACTTTGCGCCCGCCTTAAGTGCCCAAAATGACATACTTTTCGTGCAGGTAGGACAAAAAATTATATTTAGATTCTAAATTTTTCTATATTAAAAGGTAGAAGAAATTATTTCAACTATTATTATATTGTTTCTAAAAAAATTATTCTGAGTCAGAATCAGTGAAATTTTACAAAAAATAAGGAGTATTTTTATAATCGAAATGAAAAAAAACATTTTTATTTGTCCATTGTCTCTCTTAAACGCCAACAAACGACAGACAAAATTTTGTTTAAAAAAAGTTATTGTAAAATGAATTTTTTGCAACTTTTTGAACAAAATCTTTTTTTTCTAAACCAATGAACCAAGAGTGCATACAAAAGGGGTGAAACAATTAACTTTCGTTTGGAACTACAAAATTTTTAAAAATATTTTTTTAATAATTATTTAATATTAACAGTTTTATTTCCTCATATAGGGTGTCGATTTTCTAAGAATCAATTATTTTTACAAATTTTCAAGTAGAGTGTATATAAATATTTCAACATGGGGAACAGATTCTCCAGATGTATGTGTGTGGATGCATTTATTTGGTAGACACATTCTTAAGGCCAAATCGAAATGTTTTTTCAACATTTCGATGAAAAAAAATACTTTTTATTTCTCGTGAAAATTTTATAAATTTTAAACCTTTTTTTTAAATTATTAAATTTCAATTATTATTAAATTGTTTTTAATCAAAAATCTTTTTATTTTTATTATAAATATTTATAAAAAGACAATAAGTAATTGCTTAAGTCCACGGGGGTGACACTGGTGCAGTTTCCCATTAGAATAAACTAACCTGAGAGTTGACCGTCGCCACTGGTGGCGCTGGTTAGTTAGTTGGCTGATAATGAGTGAAAATGCATTAGAAAAAAAAGAAAAATTTATTTTAGAATCAATAATATTAATTTAATGGTATTTATTTGTATATAATATTAATCCAGTATCTTTTTAGCATTTTTTATAATACTAAAAACTTAGAAAAAGCGTTTAACATTTTATTTATAAAGAAAATTGTGCAACAATTCATGGCGGGAAATTTAAATTAAATACTAAATAATATTATAATAAATAAATTATCAAACAAATTTTTATTTATACTGTAAAATATTATTAAATAATAGTCAGTAACAATAATTAAAATAATAAAAAATAATTATAATTTTATTAATTTAAATTTACCGCCATGAATTGTTGCACAATTTTCATTATAAATAAAATATTAAACGCTTTTTCTAAGTTTTTAATATTATAAAAAATGCTAAAAAGATACTGGATTGATATTATATACAAATAAATACCATTAAATTAATATTATTGATTGTAAAATAAATTTTTCTTTTTTTCTAATGCATTTTTACTCAATATCGGCCAACTAACCAGCCAGCGCCACGGTGGTCACCAGTCAACAGTATGGTTAGTTTCAACTCGAGAGTGTCACCCCCGTGCTTAAGTCATGTAAAACTTTGACTTAAAATCATAACCTCAATTCGTTCAAATAAGTTCACAGGCAATGTCAAATACCATGGAGTAGTATAAGGAGACCGAACGACATGTATTGAAAGTGGACCTGATTTCGGTTCCCTCTTAACATCGTGAAAACACCGAATGCAACACTAGCGCTACTCGCGGGAAAATGAAGAAATAAACTGCATTTTTTTTAATAATCACATGCCAGTTTACTATTTACACTTGGCGAATAATAAATATTTATCACTATATTTGACTACGCTATAACCATACTACGCTGCACGTTGCTGCACATACATAATTGTAGGTTATATTATGAATTTCCATGATAGTTATCACTTTTCTCACAAGTAGCGCTAGTGTTGCATTCGGTGTTTTCACGATGCTAAGCGGGTACCAAAAAGTGGTACACTTTCAATACAGATTTCGCACGGTCGTTCGGTCTCCTTATACTACTCCATGTCAAATACACGAGTCAAATAAGTTCATCTTATTTGACTATGAATACTTGGCGTTCTTAAGATGGGACTATGCATCTCAAAATCGAACAATTTACTTTTCCAAGCAAATGCTTAAGTTGCGGCTTAAGGCAATGCTCATTGCACGACTATGAATCTAGGTGGCAGCTTAAGTCGCTGCTTAAGAAATAAGTATCGACTATGAATACCGCCCATACTGTTGACTGGTGACCACCGTGGCGCTGGCTGGTTAGTTGGCCGATATTGAGTAAAAATGCATTAGAAAAAAAGAAAAATTTATTTTACAATCAATAATATTAATTTAATGGTATTTATTTGTATATAATATTAATCCAGTATCTTTTTAGCATTTTTTATAATATTAAAAACTTAGAAAAAGCGTTTAATATTTTATTTATAATGAAAATTGTGCAACAATTCATGGCGGTAAATTTAAATTAATAAAATTATAATTATTTTTTATTATTTTAATTATTGTTACTGACTATTATTTAATAATATTTTACAGTATAAATAAAAATTTGTTTGATAATTTATTTATTATAATATTATTTAGTATTTAATTTAAATTTCCCGCCATGAATTGTTGCACAATTTTCTTTATAAATAAAATGTTAAACGCTTTTTCTAAGTTTTTAATATTATAAAAAATACTAAAAAGATACTGGATTAATATTATATACAAATAAATACCATTAAATTAATAATATTGATTCTAAAATTAATTTTTCTTTTTTTCTAATGCATTTTCACTCATTATCGGCCAACTAACCAGCCAGCGCCACCAGTGGCGACGGTCAACTCTCAGGTTAGTTTATTCTAAAGGAGAGTCCAGAATAGAGTCGAAGTCGGTATGAACGCGCTGATACAACGCGCTCGTCCTATGTATTCCACACGGAGTAATAATAAGGAGACTGCTCTCTACACGGAAAGAAGGTTTCACCTATAAACACTGTGCAAGCACCTTATTTCTACGTTTGTGACACATAGAAGTAGGGTGCTAAGTTAGCAGTATCTTTTTTCGTGCCTTTTACCGCTCTCTGACGGTGCACGCATGAGATATTACTATGAATGCAACGAAATTTTCAGTGACGCTCACCCCAAAATCCCGTGCCTTCACTGGAATTCACCGTGCTTGTCAGACTGTTCTAACCTATCAAACGAGGCACTGTCTTTATAAGTGAAACCTTCTTTCCGTGTAGCGTATCCCCTAGTCAGACTGGTGCCAGAATTCTGCCTTGGTTCACTGAGTAGTAATGACTTTTCAAAAATAACGCGCATGTGCAGTTTGCAACTATCTTCGTCACTCTTGAAAGAACGATGAGAGAGATCATTATTTTGACGTGCGAGTTGGAAAGTGTGGTTATGTTTTACTGTTGACAATATATATTATACTATTAAATGATATTAATAAATTGTAATATAGGAAATGTGTGAGTAGATATTAATTATATTAGCATTATAGCGATTATAGCATTATATTATATTGTATTCATTCACTTTATCATACAAAGAAAAGAATTACTCCGGTTCGACAAAAATAATCTTTTTATTAATATCTACTCACACCTATATTACAATTTATTAATATTATAATATATTGTACTTACTCTTCTCTTTGCAGTTTGTTAATTAATGTTTTTTCTTATTTAAATCTTGATTTTCCCGTATAGTTGCTGTTGTCAACAATAAAACATAACCACACTTTCTAACTCGCACGTCAAAATAATGATCTCTCTCATCGTTCTTTCAAGAGTGACGAAGATAGATGCAAATTGCGCATGCGCTTTATTTTTGAGAAGTCTTTACTACTCAGTGAACCAAGGCAGACATTTGGCACGGTATCTCACTGGTAGTACAGTCTCCTTATTATTACTCCGTGGTATTCCATATGGACGAGCGCGTTAACCCGTCAGCAGTCGCGCCTTTTTTAGTGTCTCACTTGCACTCTAAGAGCGCCCTATAGGTCGAGTTGTAACGAGCGACTATTATCTCGCTCGAATCGTGATTCGATATTAATCGAAATGCGATTAAAAGTCGCGGGAAAATATAATATTAATTTTATATTTAAAATAATATCCTGTCCATAGATTGAGAAGAACTTTCTGCGTTCAATTTAGTAAATATGTTCCTAAAATATTGTATTCTTCAAATATCTCTCTATCAATAGCCGAAATATAACAAAAGATAAAATACATATGTTTCGCAGACACAGTATGTCTTTGAAAATATCGCTACAAAAAATAGTAAGGTCTTAAACACATTTCCAGCAATATGAGTTTGTGTATTGTCACTCTGAAGACAATATACCCTTAAAACTCAAACACAATTGTCAACCATAAACTAAGGGAGATAACCCCAAAGATGTCATAAAAAACTGTCTTTCAATTCTCAAGTAGACCCTCTTTGGAGGTAAAACCATAAAACACATCGGTTGACCAACGTACATTTTATCCTTTTTCTCAGGATAAAATCACGTATTGGGAAATTCCAGATTTCGTATTTTTTATATACTACAACGACAAATATGCATTTTGTATAAAATAAAATATTAACTAAGTCATTAATTATATGCATTTGTATATAATTAATTACTTCACACTCCGTAATAATTAATAGAACTAATTATTCATAATTGTATTTTAATGATATTTTAATCTATATGTTTAATTCAATATCCTCATTGTTGAATGAGATTGTTGTAAATAATTATCAACTAAAAGAATATTCTACGCTCTACGTTCTAGTATAATAATTAGTAAATACTAAGGTTATTCGTGTATGTAACATCGCTAATATTAATTAATATTGTTATAATTAATATAATTACTATCCACTAAATGTAATATAAAATAATCCTCGCAAATGTATAACCGAGATATGTTATGTTTGTGTAGAATAGCATGGAGTGTAAATACATAGTATGTGTGTGTGTGTTGGTCCTGTGAAGCTGAGCATGCGCATCTCCCTCACCAAGGATCACACCATAGAGCATGAGTCTCAGACTACCTCGAGACGTTGAGACGCATGATTTTCCCCTAAACGACAAATGGTCGAATGTTCAAATGGTCGAATACCAAGTAGTCGAATCGTTAACTGGTCGAATGCTAAAAACATCGAATGCTAAAAACGTCGAATGTTCAAAATATCGAATCGTCAATTTGTCGAATGATCAAAACGTCGAATTCTCAAATGGTCGAATGCTAAAAACATCGAATCGTCAAATGGTCGAATGCTCAAAAGGTCGAATCGTCAAATGGTCGAATGCTAAAAACATCGAATTCTCAAATGGTCGAATGTTCAAAACGTCGAATCGTCATTTAGTCGAATGCTAAAAACGTCGAATCGTCAAATAGTCGAATGTTCAAAAGGTCGAATCGTCAAATGGTCGAATACTCAAAAGGTCGAATCGTCAAATAGTCGAATGCTAAAAGCGTCGAAT
The DNA here is from genome assembly GCA_032872505.1 of Leptopilina syphax. NCBI lineage: Eukaryota > Metazoa > Arthropoda > Insecta > Hymenoptera > Figitidae > Leptopilina > Leptopilina syphax. The sequence continues at coordinate 32,174,401 of CM065472.1, forward strand.
TCTCAAATGGTCGAATGTTCAAAACGTCGAATTCTCAAATGGTCGAATGCTCAAAACGTCGAATCCTCAAATGGTCGAATGCTCAAAACGTCGAATTCTCAAATGGTCGAATGCTCAAAACGTCGAATCATCAAAAATTCGACGTTTTGAGCATTCGACCATTTGACGATTCGACGTTTTTAGCATTCGACCATTTGAGCATTCGACCTTTTGAGCATTCGACCATTTGACGATTCGATGTTTTGAACATTCGACTATTTGAAGATTCGACGTTTTTAGCATTCGACCAAATGACGATTCGACGTTTTGAACATTCGACCATTTGAGAATTCGATGTTTTTAGCATTCGACCATTTGACGATTCGACGTTTTGAACATTCGACTATTTGAGAATTCGATGTTTTTAGCATTCGACCATTTGAGCATTCGACCTTTTGAGCATTCGACCATTTGAGCATTCGACGTATTGAGCATTCGACCATTTGACGATTCGACGTTTTTAGCATTCGACCAAATGACGATTCGACGTTTTGAACATTCGATCAATTGATGAGTCGATGTTTTGAACATTCGACGTTTTGACTATTCGATGTTTCTAGCATTCGACCAGTTAACGATTCGACTACTTGGTATTCGACCATTTGAACATTCGACCACTTGGCGTTTAGGGGAAAATCATGCGTCTCGAGACGTTGTATATAGCCAGATTTAAGTTGACATTTGACTAGAAAGGTTGCTTCTAAGTTTCCTTAGTCAATAGTCATTTTTGTATTCCTGAACTTATATTAAATAAATTATTTGGGTTTACTCTCAAGAAGACTGATTTCCTTCAATAATTAATGTTATTAATTATTGAATGATTTATTCTACTTGTGAGCTTTTTCCCTCCGTTTTAACGGAATATTCACGTTTATTATTTGAAATTTCCCGGTTCCTATCAAGGATTTAACCAAATTCTGAACTCAACGAATCACCGAGCAGTAATCGCGTTTGCGCGAGTAATTTACATTTGTGCTCGTAACAGAGTAGTGTTGCGTGAGACTTTTTCTCACGGCGCGACCGCTGACGGGTTAATATCAACGCGTTCATACCGACTTCGACTCTATTCTGGACTCTCCTTGATGGGAAACTGCACCAGTGTCACCCCCGTGGGATTCGAATATTGATCATTGTGATAAAGAAGATTTCTACCAAAATTAGATTTGGCAATATTAATATTCTATGAAATTACAATTCTAATAAATTAAAATTCTACAAAAAAGTGTTTCTTACAAATTGATATTCGGTCAAATTAAATTTTTGTTGCAAACATAAAATCGATCGAATTGACATTCTGCTAAATTATAATTTGGACAATTAAATATTCTACTAGAATTCAAATTAATAAAATGTAGGTAAAGTGGAAATTCCAAACTTAAAAATTAGAATAATTTCAACTTTTTGAGAAATAGAATTAGTGTAAACTAATATTCTTCTCTCTAAATCTGAATAAGTGAAATTTTCACTTTTTCCATGTGTGAACTTTTTTCTCACTTATTAATAAGTAGGATCTACTTATAAATAAGTGAAAATTCACTTTTTTATGTGTGAACTTGGTTTCACTTATCAATAAGTGAAATCCGCACTTCCCTATATTAAAGAACCAGTTGAGACCAGTAGAAATTGAACATGGATTTACTGGTGTCAACTTGCTTTCCAAATTGAAAAACTTTTCCGTGTAGCAATTCTACTGGTTTTAACTTGGAAATCCTATTTATGTAACTGAAACGGATATCCAAGATAAAATTGAAATGGTTCTATCTTGGATTGTCCTCTTCAATTTTTGTTTCGACTTGTTTTAACATGGATTTCCAATGTTATCATTTCTACTTGTATTTCCAAGTTCGCACGTACTACAAGTATCAGCTTGCATTTCCAAATATCTCTTATTATATTAAGTTGAAGAACGACCGACCGACCGACCGACCGACCGACCCTAGCCGTATATATATGTATATCTTTTAAAAATAATATTAACACAAATGTATACATATTCACAATGTCACGCATGCGCAGTAGTGTTCTGTCAATGTCACGAATGCGCAGTAGTGTTCTGTCAATGTCACGAATGCGCAGTAGTGTTCTGTCAATGTCAAGCATGCGCAGTAGTGTTCTGTCAATGTCAAGCATGCGCAGTAGTGTTCTGTCAATGTCACGAATGCGCAGTAGTGTTCTGTCAATGTTACGCATGCGCAGTAGTGTTCTGTCAATGTCAAGCATGCGCAGTAGTGTTCTGTCAATGTCACGAATGCGCAGTAGTGTTCTGTCAATGTCACGAATGCGCAGTAGTGTTCTGTCAATGTCAAGCATGCGCAGTAGTGTTCTGTCAATGTCAAGCATGCGCAGTAGTGTTCTGTCAATGTTACGCATGCGCAGTAGTGTTCTGTCAATGTTACGCATGCGCAGTAGTGTTCTGTCAATGTTACACATGCGCAGTAGTGTTCTGTCAATGTTACACATGCGCAGTAGTGTTCTATCAATGTTACACATGCGCAGTAGTGTTCTGTCAATGTTACACATGCGCAGTAGTGTTCTATCAATATTACACATGCGCAGTAGTGTTCCGTCAATATTAGGCATGCGCAGTAGTGTTCTGTTAATATTACGCATGCGCAGTAGTGTTCTGTCAATATTACGCATGCGCAGTAGTGTTCTTTAAATATCAGGCATGCGCAGTAGTGTTCTTTAAATATCAGGCATGCGCAGTAGTGTTCTATCAATGTGAGGAATGCGCAGTAGTGTTCTGTCAATATTACGCATGCGCAGTAGTGTTTTTTAAATATCAGGCATGCGCAGTAGTGTTCTATCAATGTGAGGAATGCGCAGTAGTGTTCTATGAATATCAAGCATGCTCGCATAACACCCACACATGTATACTCACACATATACACTAATCACATGTACATGTATACTCACACATGTACATAAATTACATACACATGTATACTGCTCATATGCAGATATAAACTCCTACATATACACAAATCACATATATGTATAGATTTAATAAACGATTGATAATATAAATTGTTGAATTTTTTAAGGTTCGTTGATGCACGTAGTGTCTGTTGAAATTTTTTTAAATATACGTAAATACCTCACTCGCTAATGCTGCGCTGTCTGTGTTGTAATAGAACTTATTTATTTACTTGTGTATTTACTTATTTATTTCAGGGTTGCCACAAGACATCGATTTTAAAATTCCATGACTTTTCCAGGTTTTCCAGACCATTTCTTAAAAAATTCCAAACCAGAAATAAAATTGTTTTGGTATGTTTTTAGCTAATTACGACAAAAAGTATAAAATCCTTTAAGTAAATTGTTAACAAAATAAGTTATTAATTTTTAATTTCATTAATAACAAAAAATTAAGTTAAAATTTGTAAGGTTATTTGAGATACGCTCCGAAGAAAGATGAGGAGCAAATCTTTTTAAATTTAAAAATTTAGTTAAGTTTAGAATTTTTCACAATTATTAAACCAGTATTTTAAAAAGCATTTTAATAACATTTTATGAAACTGAAGTTACCTACGTTTATTCAATGACAATTTTTTCTTTGCTAATTATTTATTTTAATGTTAGAAGCCTTTTAAAAAATTTTAAAAGATCGAAATCGGGGAAATTATTAATTTTGATTTTTTACACAGATTTTCGAAAAATCCATATATTATTTAAACAAAATTATTATTTTCTCACCTCATAAGCAATTTTTTCTTTTACAAATTATTTATTTTAATGTGACAAGTCATTTAAAAAAATTGTAAGAGGATCTAAGGAAGGCAAGGAAATTAGTGATTTTTAATTATTTTTTGTAGATTTTCCAAATATCCCGAAATTTTAACTAAATTATTATTTCCTTGCTTCAGAAGCAATTTTTTCGATTGCAATATTTTAAAGGGCTTCTTACATTAAAAAACAATTAGCAAAAGAAAAAATTTTCATTGCATAAAAGTTGGTAGCTTCAGTTTCATAACATTTTGGGGTTTCTAAAATGTATTAATTTAAAAATTATTTAAAGGAAGATAGAGACCAAAAGAAACTAAAATTTAGAAATGCCATATTGATTTCAATTATTGTAAGCACTAAATTTAAAATCAAAAAGTTGTATGTCAACTTGAAAACTTGAAATTTTTACGACTGAAATACAAAAAATTGAGCTTTTAGTATCAGGCTTTATAAAATTCCCTGACAATTCCAGATTTTTCAGGTTTTCCATGACTGAAAAAAAATTCCATGACAATTCCGGGTTTACCAGGTTTTCCAGGTCCGTGGCAACCCTGTATTTGTTTGGCAGACATCAACAATAATTTTTTAAATGGATAATCAGTGAAAAATGACTTATATTTTTGTAAGTTAGTGTTTCACTTCGATCCGAGAATTTCATTTTTTCGAGCGATTATTTGGTTATCGTCTTTGGTTTTCAAACGATCATCTTGTTTATTCTTTTGTTAATTGTCAAATCGTATCGTCTAATTTTCTAATTGTCATCGACCGAACTTCTCGACTGCTTCTCGACTTTCCCATAACTGACAACTAAAAATAATACAATAATAACCTATTTTTTGAAAAAAATCGATATCCAAAAACATTTAAATTCTTTTTTATTAATTCTATTAAAAACTAAAATTAAATTCATTTTAGTGAATTAAAATTATTATATCAAGTTAAAAATTAATTCAAGGTGTCTAGTGAATTATTATTTTTAAATTCCCGGACCAAAAATAAATATTCCCGGATTGATTTTTTAAAACAGCAATAACTATAAAATTTAAATATTAATACTTTTAATAAAGAAATTTTTAAGTAAATCAATTTTAAAAAGTCAATAGACATCTTTATTTAGAGAAATATATATAATATTACTTGTTATATATTACTTAATAAATCTATAACATTGTAATAGTTGGATCTAAATTTAAAATTAACCTACTTTTTTATTTTTCTATTAGTTGGGCTTTTTTGCGGAGTATTATTATTATTTTTAATTGTGTATTTAAATAATAAAAATTAAAAATAATTATTTTTAATTTTTATTATTAAAAAAAAAAGTTGTCTGTTCATTGAACAAGACCTACAGGTCTTATATTATTTTGGCCCCCTGAATACGAATATGAAGTCAGAATTGCTCCATCACCCTCTGTTTTCTTTTAAATCGAAAAAACTACCCTTAAGTCTAAAATTCAAGAATTAAAGTAAAAAAAATAAAAACACGGTTTTCTTCGGAGTAGAAGAATATATTTATGCGTTTTCTTCTTTTAAAAACTCAGAAATAATGTCAAAATTGCTCCACCACCCCTGTTTTTTTTAAATCGAAGAAACTACCCTTAAATCTAAAATTCAAGAACTAAAGTAAAAAAAAATGAAATAACCGGTTTTCTTCGGAGTAGAAGAATATATTTATGCGTTTTCTTCTTTCAACAACAAATAATGATAAATTGACTCTGATTCTGCTTTTTAGTTATGAGAACAAAAATAAAGGAATGTATGCTTTTGTCTAAAACTAATTGTTTTTATTGTTGTTAGTATACTCTGGGTTCATACTTAAAGGGGTAGTTTTTTCAATATAAATCAATAAGAGGGTGATGAAGCAATGCTGATGCTTTTTAAAAAGTACATAAATATATTCTTCTACTTTGGAAAAAACCTGTTATATCATTTTTTACTATAATTCTTAAATTTTAGATTTAAGGGCAGGGGGTGATGGAGCAATTTCGTCATTATTTCTAAATTGTTGAAAGAAAAAAACGCATAAATATATTTTTCGACTTCGCAAAAAAACTGGTTATTTCATTCTTTGACTTTAGTTCTTGAATTTTAGATTTAAGGGTAGTTTCTCCCATTTAAAAGAAACAGGGGTGGTGGAGCAATTTTGACATTATTTCTGAGAGGTTAAAGGAAGAAAACGCATAAATATATTCTTCTACTCCTAAGAAAACCGGTTATTTCATATTTTTTTACTTTAGTTCTTGAATTTTAGATTTAAGGGTAGTTTCTCCCATTTAAAAAAACAGGGGTGGTGGAGCAATTTTGACATTATTTGAGTTGTTGAAAGAAGAAAACGCATAAATATATTCTTCTACTCCGAAGAAAGCCGTGTTTTTATTTTTTTTTACTTTAATTCTTGAATTTTAGACTTACGGGTAGTTTTTTCGATTTAAAAAAAACAGAGGGTGCTGGAGCAATTCTGACTTCATATTCGTATTCAGGGGGCCAAAATACTATAAGACATGTAGGTCTTGTTCAATGAACAGACAACTTTTTTTTGTGTGCCTGTGATTGTAATCATGCCTAAATTAAAAAAATTTAACATTTTTAGGTATAAAATAATTTTTAATAAACATTAATAAAAATTTAGTTTTCTAAACATTATTCAAAAGTAGACGAAAGAACAAAGTTTTGTCCTCTTGATGTAATTTTTCTAAATTCAATAGATTAAGTTATAGATAATTAAAAATAAGTATACTTAGATTTCTTTGAATAATTTTTTAACATAATTTAATTTTTTAAATATGTCTACAATAGAAACCTTTTTGAATAGTTGAAATTGTGCAAAATTTAATTGAAAATAATTAATTTATTTCAAGTATTTTGTTACAATTTTTTGAAGAATTTTAATTGCAAATTTTGAAAATAATTGAATTACCAAAAATTTAAAAAAAATTTTCTAAGGTAAATTAGGATATAAGAATTATTTTAAGAAATTCAATTATTTTCGAAAAATAACATTATAATATTTTTAAAAACTAATATTATTAGAATTTTTTTATAGTAATTTTTTAAGATTTAATTATATTCGAATAATGTAAATAAACATTTATGAAAATTTACTTCAATAAGACGAGCGAACATGACAGCTTGGTTATCAAAACAAAAAGAAAATCGTTTTTTGTTCGTTTCTCGGATCGTGTTGCTCGAATGAAACACTACTGTAAGTGTAATTTTCAACTGACTTTTAGTAAAATTATTTGTTTGACAGAAATTTAAAATATTAATAAATAAATCACAATAAAATAATAATCAGTGAAGAATGACTGATATTTTAGTACTTTTCAACTGATTTTCAGTAAAATTCCACTGATTATGAATCCAAAGTCACTTTTTAAAAATACAAAATGGCGAATCCAGGATAGCGGACGAAAATGAAAGATTTAGTAAGAGAATACGTAAAAATAACATTTCGTATAATGTACAATGACATTTTTTTTAAATGTCACTTCATAATTTTTGTCTTATTACACAATGATTTTAAATAAAATAATTTATATTTTTATAAATATTAATAATTTTTTACATTTTCTAACCACTATAAGGTTTTAATTTTGTAAATGTTCAAATTCTGGTTTAGAAAGAAAAATTTATATTATTATACAACTATATTGTCTAGACTTGCAAAAACCCAAAGTCTAGACTTTGTTGTAACAATATTGTTACAATATATATTGTAACAATATTGGTGACGGTGACATGCGTAAGAATAGTGCAGTAAAAATTTCAAAAAAACACCCTGATCATTACCTACAGAAAATCCTATTAGTAAGAAAAGAATGGACGTATCTTCGCCCTTTTCTTACTAATTATTCAGAGAATCAGGCTAACATTTAAAATCTAACCTTCTAAGTTTAGTTATTTCAAAAAAATTATTTTATTGATGCAAATAAATATTTATTTTAATTAAAAACTATGCATTATTTAATCAAGTAATTTTTATAATTGATTTAAAGCAATATTTATTAAATTAAATTATTCTATTTAATTGACTTAAGTAATTTGTATTTGGTTCAAATAACTATTTAATAGATACCATAAATTAAAATATTAATGTCCAGTAAATATTTACTTAGTTCAAATAAAAAAAAAATAAGTAAAAACTAATAAGTTTAAATACAACCGAACGAGCGTTAGCGAGTGAGGTATATGTTGCTAGTAAAAATTAAGTTCAAGTATCTACTTGGTTCCATTTGGATTCTCGAATACTACATTTCACTTGTCCTGTCAAATTAAAAATCAACAACCTAGTAAAAAAAGAAGTATTGAGTGAAGCGTTTAGGAATTGAGTGAAGCTCTGAGCCAATACGGATTCGAGTAAAAACCGTATTGGGACGTTTGACTCAATCTTTTTTTCATCCGCCGAATACGGTCTTATTTTAGCATTAAAATTAAAATCACATGAGCAGAGTACACATTATAAATTGAAAGCACAATTGTCCTGGAATGTAAAAATGCCGATTTAGATAAGAAACTGTGAATATTTTTTATTTTTTGTTAAAAATTGGTAAAAGCAAAGTTTGACAAGCGCAACTGAATTTACCATGTGAATAAATGAAGTGGTAAGTTTAAATGGACGAAATGGACTAAAAGAAATCTACTTTTACCAACAGAAAGTTCCTAGAGAATTGTGGTAAATTCAACAAAACAATGAAATTTCATTGTTTTCTAGGAACTTTCTGTCGGTAACAGAAGATTTCTTTTAGTCCATTTAAACTTGCCACTTCATTTATTCACATGGTAAAATCAGTCGCGCTTGTCAAACTTTGCTTTTACCAATTTTTAACAAAAAATAAAAAATATTCACAGTTTCTTATCGAAATCGGCATTTTTACATTCCAGGACAATTGTGCTTTCAATTTATAATGTGTACTCTGGTCATGTGATTTTAATTTTAATGCTAAAATAAGACCGTATTCGGCGGATGAAAAAAAGATTGAGTCAAACGTCCCAATACGGTTTTTACTCGAATCCGTATTGGCTCAGAGCTTCACTCAATTCCTAAACGCTCCATTCAATACTTCTTTTTTTACTGGGAAGCTTGAGTTTGGAATTTCCAACTCCAAATTTATATAGCACAGTGAAGGATTAATGTCATCTTGGTTTAATTTGAATCGGGGATGCATTCTATTTGGAATTTCAAGTTCAAATTTAAAGAGTTTGATTAATCGCGAATTGGAATTCATTAAATTGTCATTTACGCCAATTGTTATTTTTGCAAAGAATTATTATTGCAAATTTACATTTTTACAAATATTTATTTTAGTTTACTGTTATTTTGCAAATTTGTTATTTTTGCAAACTTGCATTCTTCGCAATTGAAAGTTTTACAAATTGTTAGATATACTTTTGCTAATTGTTATTTTTTGCGAAACTGCTTTGTTGTGTATCATTATTTCTGCTAATTGTTGTTGTTCTGCTAATTGTTGTAATTTTGTGAATTTTGTAATTTTATAAAAGTTTGTAGTTCACAACAAAACAATAAAACACTTTTAACCGTTTTTTTGAAATTTTAAATTTTTGTTATATTTTTTGCATTAACAAAATATTACAAAATTTAAAAAAAATTAATAACTTAAAAGCCTCAAAAGCCGTTTACAATAAATTAATGAAACTTACACTATTTACACAACATTGTTTACACTCTTTTAATAGAAAATATTTGCATGATTCTAAATTTAAAAATTCCGTATTTTTAATAACAATTTTATAAACAATTTTAATTATTTATGTGTTCGACCGCTCCTGTTGCAATGAAACTCATAGGAAGTATACTCAGTAGTCTCTTCTTGCAACCCCCCAAAAAAAATTTTGGTATTCATACAAGTTTTAACATTTTAGAAAATCAATGAAATTTTTTCAACACAGTTGAGCTGGTCTGGCATAGTCATTTTGGGAATTTTAATTTTTACGAATTTTCAGTTTTTTATTTCGCTTAATGTTATTTTTTGCAAAAAATTACAAAGCCGTCAAGTGACATTTGAGCAAAAATGTATTAAATATTTAATTAAAATTTTTTACATAATAGCATATATTTGCAAATCTCTAAAAATATTTTAATTTCTGCTTGTATTTTTATAGGTACTTACAAAAATTATAATATTTTACATAAACTTACGTTTTTCAAAGTTGCAGTTTATATAGACAGGTCGAAAAATATTTCTCACGTCGATTCAGTAGCCGCGGTCGTTAAGCGTTTAGATAGATAGGTCATACGTATGGGGTTCGATTCCCATAGGGTTCAAGTTTTAATTTAATTCTTCCAGTTTAATTAAAATGTTTGTATGTTTGGAGCGTGCTAAGAATATAAAGTTATCAACCCAAGTGCGAAAACCAACGCGGCCCAACACTGGCCCAGTATTGGCAAAGCTGGCATCGAGACTTGGCAGACAATATTGGCCCGACTTTGCGCCGACTCTTGTAGTGTTAACAGCGGTTGGACGTCGGCAGCCAGATCTCGGCAGACATTAATGGCCCAATATTGGCAGCCAGATCTCGGCAGACATTAATGGCCCATTATTGGCAGCCAGATCTCAACAGACATTAATGGCCCAATATTGGCTGCCATTACTCCCCCAGAGTTGACAAAATTAGAAAAAAATTCAAATAAATTTTTTTTTATTTAATTAACTAATTAATTTATAACATTTATACGGCTTATTTCCCTAAATTAAACGCAAACTTACAAATATTTGAAAAATTCTTACCTCTCACGGGGATCGATACCTGAACCTGACGCACCACAGCCTAACACTCTGACCACTCTGCTACTCTGACTTGAAGTCGAGGAAGCAAAAGGGTTCTTATAAGCTACACTACACTGGCCGATACTGTGCCATTATTGGGCCGAGCTACGTCCCAATATTGGCAATTATAATTTGCCATCATAGATACAAAATTTTTGCCATTAAAGTGACACTAATGAGCCATTAATGGACCGATCTTCGTCACATCACTGGCAATTGAATTTTGCCATTAAAGATTGATCAACTTTATTAATATTGTGCCGTTATTGAGCCAAGCTACATCCCAATACAGGCAATTATAATAATCCATGAAAGATACAAATTTTTTGCCATTAAAGTGCCAATAATGAGCCATTAATGAGCCGATCTTCGTGACATCACTGACAATTGTCTTTTACCATTAAAGATTGATCAACTTTGCCGTGAATGTGCCATTATTGGGCCAAGCAACGCCCCAATTTTGGCAATTATATTTTGCCATTAAAGATACAACATTTTTGCAATTAAAGTGCCATTAATGTGCCTTTAATGGGCCAATCTTCGTCACATCATTGGCAATTGAATTTAAAAAAATTTTAATATCAAAATTCATGCTATGTTTTTAATATTTAATTATTATCTAAAAACTTGACTAAAATCCATTTTGAAATCAATTTTTAATACAAAATTTTACTCAAAAAAAGGTTTCTGTTACATTTATTTACCAATTTCTTTATTCGTAAAATTATTTGAAAACATTAATAACTTCTTTTTTAAATTAACACTTAATTAAACTTTTTCAAAAAAAATAATTCTTTAAAATTGACAGTAAAAAATATAGAAAATTCAAAGTTTCGAATATTTTAATTTGAATCCTTTTCAAGCTTATTCAATTATTTAAATACAAAATAAATTATTTATTGAATAACTGAATGTTTCTTAAAATTAAATTCTTATAAAAAAATTTACCAAATTAAAATGCCATTAATGTACCTTTAATGGGCCGATCTTCGTCACATCACTGGCAATTGTCTTTTACCATTAAAGATTGATGAACTTTGCCGTGAATGTGCCATTATTGAGCCAAGTTGTACACCTCCTCCGTTCTAAGTATATCAGAAACATCCAACGTTTTGATTGGCTATGCTCATAGAGAATTTCCAAAAAGTTTAATGTTTTGGAAATTCTCTATGAGCATAGCCAATCAAAACGCTGGACGTTTCTGAATATACTCAGAACGGAGGAGGTATACAAGCCCCTTAATACTGGCAATTATAATTTGCCTTCAAAGATACAAAATGTTTGCCATGAAAGTGCCATTAATGGGCCGATCTTCGTGATATCACTGGCAATTGAATTTTGCCATTAAAGATTGATTAACTTTGCCAATATTGTGCCGTTATTGAGCCAAGCTACTCCCCAATTTCTAGTAATTGTAATTTGCCATGAACGATACAAATTTTTTGCCATTAAAGTGCCAATAATGAGCCAATACTGGGCCGATGGTCGGCACATCACTGGCAATTGTCTTTTGCCATTATACATTGATAAACTTTGCCATGAATGTGCCATTATTGGGCCGAGAGCTGGCCCAGTCTTAAAAAATTTGAAATTCTGACTGTTATATTTTATATTTTTCGGGAAAACACAAAAAGAAGAGGTTCACGATTTAATAAAGAAAATGTTTATTTCAACAATATTAATGAATAAAAGAATTAGTAAAATCTCAACAATTAAGAGTCACACAGACTATTTCACGCACTCAGCGCTTCCTCTAACAATTCAAGACACACAGTCTTCTCGAATTCTTCTCGCCCGACGATCTCGACTCTCTCGCTTTCACCAGCGAACTGCTCTCAGCCCTCTCTTATCCCCACTCATGCCACACACGTACCAACTCAACGTAGGGCCACATTTTTAAAAGAAGATAATAAAATTTGCTAACACTGACCATCGGCGCCATCATTGGCCCAGTAATGGGACGTTTTGAACACCAATAATGGCCCAGTAACTACTGCCAATTCTCGGCAGACATTACTGCACCAATGATGGGCCGTATTTGTAGTCTTGGCATTTCGCACTTGGGAAGGCATTTTCATAGAATTAGTTTTGAGGATAATAATTATATACACGAATAATAAAGAAATCTATTTTCAAATGTAAATAATAACTGTTGAAACGAATTTGTTTTTCTAGATTTATAATCTGACATAATTTCTATTTGCACAAAAACATAATTAACAGAATTTAGAATGGTCGATTTTTCATTGTGCCGAAAGTTAAAATAGTCGAAATTAAATTAAACCGAATTTTATTTTAAAATTGACCAACCAAAATTTTCTTGATAATTTCTGAAAATTTTGATTGGTCAATTTTAAAATAAAATTCGGTTTAATTTAATTTCGACTATTTCAACTTTCGGCACAATGAAAAATCGACCATTCTAAATTCTGTTAATTATATTTTTGTGCAAATAGAAATTATGTTTTATGTCAGATTATAAATCTAGAAAAACAAATTCGTTCCAACAGTTATTATTTACATTTGAAAATAGATTTCTTTATTATTCGTGTATATAATTATTATCCTCAAAACTAATTCTATGAAAATGCCTTTACTCTATATTACATTTCGGTTCCATCTTCCTTACAAACTTTAAGAATTCTAACATTTAAAATTAGGTTTAATCGACAGCACATGTCGATTCGATCATAAATTATTCTCTCAGGCCGCAGTCCCATGGCAGCGTTTTGCGTTGCGTTGTAATGAGAGAGAATGCAGCAAACGTATATTTGAGTCTTTTTCTCTCCCATTACGACGCAACGCAAAACGCTACCATGGGACTCCAGCCTGAGGTTGGAGTCCCATGATAGCGTTTTGCGTTGCGTTTTGTAACTAGGCCATGAGTGTGAGAGAGATGCATATATATGTTTGCGGGTTGCATACATTTGTGTCAGAATGAAAAGAGCATAATGACTATTATGTCGAATTCACAAACGTAGAATCTGTAACTTTACGAATTTATTTTTATGGAATACAAAATTTAAGAAAATTATTTTCACGAATTAACATTGACATAATTTTTATTTTTACTAAACAATAATTGATAGAATTTTAAAATAGTCGATTTCTTACTTAGTCGAAAGTTTAAAATTCCGAAATTTAATTAAACCTAATTTTATTTTGTCGAATGGTGGTTCAATATAATGTGAATATTAACGAAATTTATTATAGCCGAATTTATAACTACACGCAGAAAAATCCGATTTAAAATTGTGGAGTTCAGCGCTAGTAACTTAGATTTCATTCCCAAACTTGTCTACCTTTGCGGCTCCAGGATAGAAAACAGGGAAATGAATCGTAAAAGGGCTAAAGCACGTCAGTAGGCTTAAAATGTTTTCGTTCTTATGCACACTTATACGCGGAACAAAGCAGACTAAACACATTGATAGGCGCTTCTGGGCGGAGTCCAAGGCAAGTCTAGTGCCGAGTCCCATACTGAATATAATGTGAGCAGATCTTCTAGTGACATACATTATTACTTTTATTTGTCAAAATATTTACTTTTATTGGAATATTCAATTTGAAACTAAATATAAAATCGAAAAATGAAACAACTGAAAATATTAGAATACTTTGAATTTTATAAAACTTCTCACTGGGATTTTTATTATTCTTTAGATATTTAAACGTAGAATCTCTTTAAAAATTAAATACAAGTCCTTTGCCATTTTTACTAAAATGATTTGTTTTAAAACGTTTAAAGAAAGAGATTTTATTTAAATATCTACAGATTAAATAAAAATTCCCATGCGAAGATTTTTAAAATTCAAAGTATTCTCTATTTTTTAAAATATTATTTCATTTTAGACTTTACATTTAGTTGCCTAAATTGAACATTACAATAAAATATAATAACAATTAGGCATTGCATAACCGGCTAAAAACAAAATAAACACACACCTAATCTGAAAATGAGATCAAACATTTCACATAGATATTCTTCTACATTCATTTGTAACACTAAAACTTTATTACAAAACTGCACTCACTATTATATTTAAAACTAAAATTTTTATTAATTGAAACAATTAATGGAGCACTCACAGCTCTGCCTGCCTGCGCAGGCAGTAATTAGAGTAAGAGAGAAAGTCAATTAGAGTGAAAGAGACAGTAAATTCAAATTTGTATTGCTGCCTACTAGCTGTGAGTGCGCCTTAATACACTACGAACTACACCGAGACTTCCGTGCACGGAGAGAAGGTTGAACCTAAAATCACGGTGTGATCAGAGTCTTAGACGATGAATGGAAACTCATCATAATTTTCTACAAGATGTAGCGCTCTCTGACGGTGACTGTCACTGCCACCTGCGATTCGTGAATGGAAAAACTCGATGAGATCACTCAGATTTACCGTGATCTTTCCCCCTCTTTTAACCTTCTGAATTGGACACTGTGTTTTATGGTTCAAATTTCTCTCCGTGTGTATATCAAAAACGAAGAAACTGAACAAACGCGGGCGCAGGCGCGCCACAGAGTTTCGCATTCCTAAAAACTGTTTGGGAATGAATCTAAGGACTCTCGCACAGAACAGTCCCCGTTTAAGTGAACGTTGATACAAAGTTTGTAACAATTGAGTAGCTGAATTAAAATAAATGCAAATAATAATAATTGTACCTAATTCTTTTCACCTTTGAATTAATTACGGAATCTGATTGCACTTGTTGAAAGAAGACTATTGGCGTTTATTAAGATATTTAGCATTGATCTTCATTGAAAATTGTTACTAAACTTTTTAGGATAGAGAACCAAAATTTAATATTTCTTCCTATGATAATACAAATCGTTCAAATTGTTTTATATTCAGTCCGAAATCTGAATTTTCATTTTTGTCCGTGTAACCTAAATGTAACTGAACCGAAAAGTAATATTACATATTCCCCTACTAAAAATCCCTGTATAAGATCTTGTACAAGAAAATGCACACGTTCAGCAGCTGAACTTGTACAAGTTCTGGTAAGAACATGTACAATTTCTTGTACCAGGATTTGGAACAAGTTCTTGTATTAGAACTTGTACAAGAAAATGTACGAGTACTTGTACAAAAAAATAAACTTGCACATGAACCCGTACAAGATTTTGTACAAGATCTTGTACAAGATCTTGTACGGGTTCATGTGCAAGTACTTGTACATTTTCTTTAAACATTATTTTTAAGTTGTAAAAATTAAAAACATTAAAGGCTGCGCAGTAGTTTTTATAAACTTTTAGAGCTGCGCAATAGTTTTTGGCTTGCCTAAAGTGGAGAGTCTTAATGCTTATAAGTTATTAAAATGCCAATTTAAAAAAAAAATTTATTTATTAATTTACTTAATCCAATTTTCTAAAAAAAATTATTTATAAATATACTTGTGCAAGAACATGAACGTGTTCATGTACAAATACTTGTACTTGAACTTGTACAAGATCTTGTACATTTTCTTGTACAAGTTTATTTTATTATACAAGTACTCGTACATTTTCTTGTACAAGTTCTAATACAAGAACTTGTTCCAAATCCTGGTACAAGAAATTGTACATGTTCTTACCAGAACTTGTACAAGTTCAGCTGCTGAACGTGTGCATTTTCTTGTACAAGATCTTATACAGGGATTTTTAGTAGGGTCCTTATTCTATAGAAATTAAAAGTGTTCGAATTATCATTTAATCGAATATTTATTATATAGAATTAATTTTAATCGATATTTCGAAATCTCGAAATGCAAATTAATCTAAACTAATTTTCTGCGCACCAAGATTCCTTGACGAGTTCCCGAAAATTTCAGAAACAGTTGCGGCCAGTGCCATGAACTTTATATGAGAAAGCAATGAAAAAAAGACTATTGGACTATTTACAGCTTTTTCTAATACAGTTCCCGAATTTCTTTCAAACATTCATTGATTACCATTGAATGTTCGTCGCTAGTTCAGAGCTGTTACCACGTATCCAAGAGTAAGGCTGGAGTCCCATGGCAGCGTTTTGCGTTGCGTTTTGTAACTAGGCAATGAGTGTGAGATAGATGGAGATATACGTTCGCTATATTTGCACTCATGGCCTAGTTACAAAACGCAACGCAAAACGGTGCCATGGGACTCCACCCTTAGGAAAAAATTCCTGAAATATCTGGGAACTTTTTTTTTCCGTGTAAAGTGGCGGAAAAGCTATTTGTAAGAATGGTTAAATAGTCGAAACGCCATCTATTCGAATTGTCCAGTAGACGATTCGTAATTTAGCCGAATGGAAAAAACGTCGAATTTTAAAAAAATCGAATTGTCAATTCATCGAATTCTCAAAACATTGAATTGTCAATACGTCGAATGTTTAAAACGTCGAATGATAAAAACGTCCAATATGCTAAAAACATCGAATCGTCAAAAGTTCGACAAAATTTGTTTGATCTAAATGCGCTTGTACACCTCACCGATTCCGAGTATGTCCCCGTCGTGCAAGCAGTTTTCCAAGATGGAATGAGTTTTCTAACCAAGAAAACCAAGTTAGAAAATTGTTTGCATGGCGGGATAATTTAAACATATAAACAATGATCAGTGATTAGTGAAATATGTGTAATAGTAAAATGTGAATAAAATGGATTTTTTGAATAAAACTTAAGTAAAATACATTTGTTATAAATTATTTTAATAAAGCAGTGAAAATGTAATGAGAAATATCTTTAAAAAAGTAAAAGTTGTGATTAAGGGCATTTGAACCTTGATGACGTCACACATGCTTTGCACAATCTGTAACGTCATCAAGGTTCAAATGCCCTTAAGTCGATGTTTGCAGAAAAGCTAATATATTTGGGTCAGACCATTATATATCAAATAAAGTCGTTGCGGCCTAATTTTAGAATAAATTGATTCTTTCAGAAATGATTCTTTATGATATCTAGGGAACGAATTAAAAAGAATTATGTTAAAATATCTATTACTTTTCTTTAAATATGTGTGTAAAGTGGAGAAGGTGCGGAAAAATGTCACTTTTTTAGCTGTTAGAAAATGTATAAAAAAACATAGAAAAATGCTACAAAATGTAAAAAAAGTCATTGATTCTTATTTAAAATTACTTGATTAATTAATCTGTATTCAATAAATTAGTAAAAAAATTGAAATAATAGATAAAACATGCTTTTAAAGTTGGTCTGCCAAATAACCTATTTTTTGCAACTTTTATCAATTAATTACAAGAAACTGAAATTGTTTAATTAAAAAAAACTCACCGAATATAGAGTATTTTCAATGAAGTTTCAGATTTTCTTATCAGTTTTTCTGTTTTTATTTTAAATATACAAGAAATATTAGGTTGAAAGTACGCGATTTCCGAATTTTTGCAAACTTTGCAACTTAATATCTCTGTTAAAGAAAAATAAAAAAATTTGGCACTTTCACAGCTGTTAAATCACACCAAAATCTACACGCACCAAAAGTTTCGGTTTGGTCCCGAATCTAAATTAAAACATATATAAACGTTTAAAAATTGCACTTTATTTCAGGTTAAAACTGTATATTGTCTTCTAACTGAAGTTGGTTTTTTCTTCTTCGCTATGTTCCGATCACAGTGTTCAAACAGAGTTATAATTTAACCTGTAATTAAATTTAAGATTATTTTCAATGTATTCAAAATGCAGTGTTCGATAGGAATATTTTTGCAAGAAATTTGTGAAGACATAACAAAATCTAGGGTGCATTCGATAAATGAAAAGTTTAACGAAGACGAAATATTAATATTGAAATTAAGAACTCATGACGAAATCACAACAATTTGTTAGAAACATGAATTGAAGTATTTGATTAATTATTCTCATTATTTTGGAAAGAAATGTTGCGATCCTTTTAATTCTCACACTAGTGTAGTTTCGAAAAATTTGCGAGATATAACATTGTCTTTAGCTACTGATGTGAAATGGATGAAATTGATACCCGGTAAAGAATATAAATTATATTAGGTTAAAATAATTAAACAATAAATATTATCCAATTAATTAATATTAATTAATATATAAGTAAATTAAATATAATTAAAATAAAATAATTAACATAATTAATGTAAATTAATAAAGCAATTAAATAATTATAATATTAAATTAAAAAATTAACTATGCAATTGTGTATAGGTAAACGGCTTTGTGCAAGATGCAGAAATAAGATTTATCAGAAAAGAAAAGAAATAGATTGTAATGATAATTCAGGTGATCATGATCCAACATATGAGCCTCAAGACGAAATGGATATGACTGAAACACTATTGTCATTAGGATTAAATCCTCTGAAAATAAGAAAATTGAATAATGATCAAAAAGAAAATGTAGTTCAAAACGCGATTCATCAGTCATCAACGTCAATCCTAAAAGACTTGAATAAGTCATTTGGTACTCAAGCAGTAAATTCAACTCCAGAAGATTCCTTATGGGCTAGAGAATACAAATTATTGATCGAAGAGCTGAAAAGTAAAATTAAAATTTGCGAAAATAGAGCAGAAAGGATAAAGATTTTAAGTTTAGTTCCAAAATTCTACACAATAGAGCAGACTTGCAAAGAATTTTGCGCTACAACATACGAAGTAAATCAAACCAGAAAGTTATTAAAGGAGCAAGGTGTTTTACCGAATTTAGAATATAAAAATCGAGTTGGTTTGGATGATGCGTTAAAACAAAAGGTTAAGGATTTCTACGAGAACGATGAAAATTCCCGGATGTGTCCAGGAGCAAAAGATTGCATTACTGTAAGGAATGAATCAGGCCAAAAAGAAAAACAACAAAAAAGATTATTGCTACAAAATATAAAAGAATTATATATACGCTTTAATGAACCTAATCCGACATTGAAAATAGGAATTTCTAAATTTACAGAACTGCGACCTAAATGGTGTATTTTTGCTGGACCTGCAAACACACATTCGGTTTGTGTGTGTCTAATTCATGAGAACGTTAAATTATCTACAAAGATCTTGAAACCAAATTATTCTTTAACTGATCTGTTAAAATTAGGTGTTTGCGACATTGAAAGTGAAAACTGTATGCTTGGAAATTGCAAAAATTGCCCTGGATTTCAAAGAATAAATAGCATTGTAGAATCCTGTATAGATGAAGAGCAATTACTAAAATATAGGCAGTGGAATACGGTGGACAGACCAAACCTAATTGAAATTAATCAATCTCGAGATGATTACTTTGAAACCTTGATAGGCCAACTGGAAACTTTAAAACAACATCATTTTATTTCAAAAAAGCAAGCTTCATATTTGAATTCGCTAAAAGAAAGTCTTCCCGAAAATGAAGTAATTATTCTTCTAGATTTCGCACAGAATTATGCTTTTATCGTTCAGGATGAGATACAAAGTCATCACTGGAACAACGACCAGGCCACTCTTCACCCTTTTGTCATTTACTATCGCGAAAATGATAATCTGAAATCGAAAAGTTACTGCATTATTTCAGACTGCAAAGATCATTCAACTTCAGCTGTATACACATTTCAAACAAAGGTGATAGACAAACTCAAAAGTCTATTTCCAAATTTGAAATGTTTGCATTACTTCTCAGACGGAGCAGCAAGCCAGTATAAAAATCGAAAAAATTTCATCAATTTAGTATACCATTTTCAAGACTTCGGAATTTTGGCGACTTGGAACTTTTTTGGAACTTCTCATGGGAAAAGTCCATGTGATGGTGTAGGAGGCACAGTAAAGCGTCTAGTTAGGAAAGCTAGTCTTCAAGGGATTAACGACAATCCGACTATTTTAAATGTAAATCAGATGTACAATTATTGTGAAAAAAACATCGAAGGAATAGATTTCATACATGTTGATGGAAAACTAGTGCAGAAAATGGATCGTCATCTAAATGGAAGATTTAAATTAGCAAGAACTATTCCAGGCACTCGAAGTAACCATTGTTTCATACCGCTTCAAAATTTCCAATTGCACATGAAAATTATTTCTGATTCTCAGAATTTCAAAGAGGTGCATATAATTGAAGACTAATTGACTGCAAAGAGCATTGAAAATGTTATATTGCTCGTTATTATTTGAAAGTTTATTTAAAATTTAAACTATTAAAATTAACATTAATTTATAATTAAATTTACTGAAACTTGTTTAATTGAGTCTGTCAAACGGACGAATTATAAATTTCCACGTTTCACCGATGATCGAAAAACGAAACATTCCACGAGTTATATATTTTTATAATAATAATTATTAAAATGTTTATTAATTTTTTAATAAAGACATACTAAGAAAATCTTTGTAAATAAGGAAACTTACGTATTTTTAATTTAGAAATATAATATTACTTTATTTAAGAACTAAAAAGTTGACAGCATTGTTATTTAAATTAAAATTTAAGATTAAAAATTTGTAAATAATAAAAGTTCACATCAGAATAAAAGATAATAAATGCAAAAAATTACTTTTCAAAATTAAAATCTACAAAATAGTGTGTATAAAAAGAAAAAATTGTTTCTAATTAAAAAAATGTGCATTATTATTATTAATATTATTTTTAAGTATTGCAAATATTTATAAAAAAGTTTGGAAATTATTACTTAAAAATAAACATTTAAAAAGGTTTGAATTTGAACACCGTGATCGGAACATAGCGAAGAAGAAAAAACCAACTTCAGTTAGAAGACAATATACAGTTTTAACCTGAAATAAAGTGCAATTTTTAAACGTTTATATATGTTTGAATTTAGATTCGGGACCAAAGCGAAACTTTTGGTGCGTGTAGATTTTGGTGTGATTTAACAGCTGTGAAAGTGCCAAATTTTTTTATTTTTCTTTAACGGAGATATTAAGTTGCAAAGTTTGCAAAAATTCGGAAATCGCGTACTTTCAACCTAATATTTCTTGTATATTTAAAATAAAAACAGAAAAACTGATAAGAAAATCTGAAACTTCATTGAAAATACTCTATATTCGGTGAGTTTTTTTTAATTAAAGAATTTCATTTTGTTGTAATTAATTGATAAAAGTTGCAAAAAATAGGTTATTTGGCAGACCAACTTTAAAAGCATGTTTTATCTATTATTTCAATTTTTTTACTAATTTATTGAATACAGATTAATTAATCAAGTAATTTTAAATAAGAATCAATGACTTTTTTTACATTTTGTAGCATTTTTCTATGTTTTTTTATACATTTTCTAACAGCTAAAAAAGTGACATTTTTCCGCACCTTCTCCACTTTACACACATATTTGAAGAAAAGTAATAGATATTTTAACATAATTCTTTTTAATTCGTTCCCTAGATATCATAAAGAATCATTTCTGAAAGAATCAATTTATTCTAAAATTAGGCCGCAACGACTTTATTTGATATATAATGGTCTGACCCATTTTTATTTTTTTTATAAAAAATATATGTTAAATCGTTGGTTTTCGATATTTATATATGTTTTAAATGAAGAATGGAAAACTGCAAAAATTTTTAACTCCAAGTATTACCTTTTCTGCAAACATCGACTTAATCACAACTTTTACTTTTTTTAAAGATATTTCTCATTACATTTTCACTGCTTAATTAAAATAATTTATAACAAATGTATTTTACTTAAGTTTTATTCAAAAAATCCATTTTATTCACATTTTACTATTACACATATTTCACTAATCACTGATCATTATTTATATTTTTAAATTATCCCGCCATGCAAACAATTTTCTAACTTGGTTTTCTTGGTTAGAAAACTCATTTCATCTTGGAAAACTGCTTGCACGACGGGGACATACTCGGAATCGGTGAGGTGTACAAGCGCCTTAAGTAAAGATTTCTTTGTTTTAAGTTAATCTTTACTTAGATCAAACAAATTTTGTCGAACTTTTGACGATTCGATGTTTTTAGCATTTGACGTTTTTATCATTCGACGTTTTAAACATTCGACGTATTGACAATTCAATGTTTTGAGAATTCGATGTTTTCAAAATTCGACGTTTTGTCCATTCGACGTTTTTTCCATTCGGCTAAATTATGAATCGTCTACTGGACAATTCGAATAGATGGCGTTTCGACTATTTAACCATTCTTACAAATAGCTTTTCCGCCACTTTAAGATTATAATAGATGACGTTTCGGCTACTTGCTTTTTGGCTCAAATTAAATTCACCCACAAAAACTTTCTACCAAATTAGTTTTCGGATAATTAGAAATTCGCTTAGTTGTTTTTTCCTTAAAAATTAGTTTAGATTAATTTGCATTTCGAGATTTCGAAATATCGATTAAAATTAATTCTATATAATAAATATTCGATTAAATGATAATTCGAACACTTTTAATTTCTATAGAATAAGGAATATGTAATATTACTTTTCGGTTCAGTTACATTTAGGTTAGTTATAAATTCGGCTATAATAAATTTCGTTAATATTCACATTATATTGAACCACCATTCGACAAAATAAAATTAGGTTTAATTAAATTTCGGAATTTTAAACTTTCGACTAAGTAAGAAATCGACTATTTTAAAATTCTATCAATTATTGTTTAGTAAAAATAAAAATTATGTCAATGTTAATTCGTGAAAATAATTTTCTTAAATTTTGTATTCCATAAAAATAAATTCGTAAAGTTACAGATTCTACGTTTGTGAATTCGACATAATAGTCATTATGCTCTTTTTATTCTGACACAAATGTATGCAACCCATGTTTGCTTTATTTGCACTCATGGCCTAGTTACAAAACGCAACGCAAAACACTATCATGGGACTCCAACCTCAGGCTGGAGTCCCATGGTAGCGTTTTGCGTTGCGTTTTGTAACTAGGCCATGAGTGTGAGAGAGATACAGATATATGTTTGCTCTATTTGCACTCATTGCCTAGTTACAAAACGCAACGCAAAACGGTACCATGGGACTCCAGCCTCATATTCATTTTCGGTAAAATGTTAATTCCAGAAAATAAAATTTCCTTACATTTAAAACTCGATAAAAATAAATTCCTAAAGACGCTCTCACAGCTCTGCATGCATGCCAATGCATGCATAGTTGTCATGGTAACACATGAGAGTACCCAGTAAAAAAAGAAGTATTAAGTGGAGCGTTTAGGAATTGAGTGAAGCTCTGAGCCAATACGTATTCGAGTAAAAACCGTATTGGGACGTTTGACTCAATCTTTTTTTCATCCGCCGAATACGGTCTTATTTTAGCATTAAAATTAAAATCACATGACCAGAGTACACATTATAATTTGAAAGCACAATTGTCCTGGAATGTAAAAATGCCGATTTCGATAAGAAGCAATGAATATTTGTTAAAAATTGGTAAAAGCAAAGTTTTATAAGCGCGACTGAATTTACCATGTGAATAAATGAAGTGGTAAGTTTAAATGGACGAAATGGACTAAAAGAAATCTACTGTTACCGACAGAAAGTTCCTAGAGAATTGTGGTAAATTCAACAAAACAATGAAATTTTATTGTTTTACAATTCTTTAGGAACTTTCTGTCGGTAACAGTAGATTTCTTTTCGTCCATTTAAACTTACTAATTCATTTATTCACATGGTAAATTCAGTCGCGCTTGTCAAACTTTGCTTTTACCAATTTTTAACAAATATTCACTGTTCCCTGCTAAAAATAAAATCAGAAGTAAAGAGAGAACGTCAGAAATTTTGATGTTTTGTGACTACTTTGACGATTCCTGAAGCTTTTGGTTAATTCTGACTAAAGGGTTTTTTATGCTCCTGTTGAATCCTGATGTTTATGGATTGTGATTATTGAGCATTGAAATCTTTTTTTATATTTACAGCCCCTCACCGAAATATAGCCGGTAAATGTAAAGTACCGTTAAAACTTGAAATTTGTGCGTAGCCCTTTTTTCACAATAGAATTGTGGGTCTATTGTTACGAGGTTCGGGTCTCTAACCTAATTTTTATTGCTCAAAAGTTTTGCAATTTTAAAATTTCAAGTAAAATAAATATAAATTTAAAATCTAGAAATCTCCACAATTAAAAATATCTAAAATTTATTATAAAAAACATTTTTTTAAGAAAACTGTAACGTATCTCGAAAACCGTAATTGTTAAATAAAAAGGATATCATTTTTGAATTTAAGTTCTAAAGGATATACTGCATGCATAATAACCCAGTGAGAAATTCCCAATAGACTTTAATCGGTCCAATATCGGTATAATATTGGTTGCCGTGCTGGGCGCCGATTGACTCCCAATATTGGACCAATATGGGCTGATGCTTGGGATGTAACGGCATCGCCAATCATCGGTTGTCAATATTGGACCAATATTGGCCGAATATTGACAACCAAGAGAAAAAAATTTTTTTAAATAAATTTTTTTTAATTAAATAATAATAATAAAAAATTAATGTTTATAATTTTTGTTTAATATATTTATTTGTTTAATTATTTATTTTTAATAATTCATGTAAATAATAAATAATTTATTATTTATAAATTATAATTATTTAAAAATGCAGCAGCTATTAGGAAATAGCATTCTGCAAAAAAATTCTATCATTGAAAAATCAATGATAGGCGAGAGAAATCCGCGTCTTTAAATAGATTCGCAGATGATAGACAAGAGATATCCGCGTCATTAAACGGATTCTTAGATATACTCTGGTCTTGCGACGAATCTCTCGATACTTATATACACTGGAGTCGCCGTGTCAGTTGCGAGAACGGTTACAGCGTCCCTCTTGCGGCAGAGATAAGAATTGTCACGTAAACTGCTAAATCGCTTTACCGACCGCCTTATTATACCCGCAGTTTACGTGACAATTCTTATCTCTGCCGCAAGAGGGACGCTGTAACCGTTCTCGCAACTGACACGGCGACTCTAGTGTATATAAGTATCAAGAGATTCGTCGCGAGACCAGAGTATATCTGCGAATCCGTTTAATGACGCGGATATCTCTTGTCTATCATCTGCGAATCTATTTAAAGACGCGGATTTCTCTCGCCTATCATTGATTTTTCAATGATAGAATTTTTTTGCAGAATGCTATTTTCTAATAGCTGCTGCATTTTTAAATAATTATAATTTATAAATAATAAATTATTTATTATTTACATGAATTATTAAAAATAAATAATTAAACAAATAAATATATTAAACAAAAATTATAAACATTAATTTTTTATTATTATTATTTAATTAAAAAAATTTATTTAAAAAATTTTTTTTCTCTTGGTTGCCAATATTTGGCCAATATTGGACCAATATTGACAACCGATGATTAGCGATGCCGTTACATCCCAAGCATCAGCCCATATTGGTCCAATATTGGGAGCCTTTATTGGACCGATGATCGGTCTCTTGGCTCCCAATATTGGACCGATATTGGACCGGTGAGAAATTTCTCACTGGGAAGAGCATATTGTTAGATGAATTCTAAGTCGATGAAAAACAAGTATAATGTTTAAATAAATATGAATATAAACAAATAAAAAGATTTCCCTTCAATTTTATGACGGTCAGTTGACCTTTTTCCAGGTAAAAAAGGGTGACGACTTTGTATAAATAACCTGACTTCTTTTGAAGCTTTCTGATTAAACATGACTCAAGCCTGACGTTCTGTGGCTGCAATCGTAACAAATGCAGCCTAAAAACGTCAGAGATTCTGACTAAATTTCTGTCGTTTTGTGATTTTATTTTTAGTAGGGTTTCTTATCGAAATCGGCATTTTTACATTCCAGGACAATTGTGCTTTCAATTTATAATGTGTACTCTGGTCATGTGATTTTAATTTTAATGCTAAAATAAGACCGTATTCGGCGGATGAAAAAAAGATTGAGTCAAACGTCCCAATACGGTTATTTTTACTCGAATTCGTATTGGCTCAGAGCTTCACTCAATTCCTAAACGCTCCACTCAATACTTCTTTTTTTACTGGGTAAGTAAGTCAGAAAATTCAAATTTCATGTTTTTTCTCTCTTACTCTCATGCTGGCAGTAGAGCTGTGCGAGCGCCTTAACAATACAGATTCTGAGGTTGTGGATTCGACGTAATAGTCATTCGTGTAATTCAATTTGGTATATGTGGATCAATGTGGATATTCATCTCTTTCTCTCTCCACTATGTAAAATACGTTAAATAGTAATAGTACGTTATTCTACAATAAATACTTTATTTTACGCTCCTTGTTACGTATTCTTGTCGATATTTACTATTTTCTACAGTAAGATAAAAACGTAATTTACAAAAAAAAATACATTAAAAAAAGAATAAACACAGTAATAAAGAAACCTAGTAAAGATAACGTTAGTTTAAAGAAAACATATAAAAAGCACCTTAATTTACAACAGAAAAACTACGTTTTCCAAACTAAAAAAAATCTACCCCTACTAACTTTTAAAAAAACAGGCGCGAAATTCAAATCATAAAATAAATAATTATCATGATAATTTAAAATAACGTTTATTGTTTTTACTGCATTATGTCAATTGAATTTTTTTATCTCTGCGACACTTTAGAAAAAATAATTTCTAAACTTTATTATGACCTTAAGTATATATTGCACACAAAAGAAAAATAGTTTTGAGGAAAAGAAAAAAATTGGTTTATCAATAAAATTTAAATGTTTAAACGATAGAATAATTACACGTGTAAATCGTATATTTTAAAGGAGGAAAAACATTTTCTTTTTTCTATCGTGTCCTGTAGTGTATAAAAGAGAGGAATTTCTTGAAGAAAACATTATTTTGTGAAATACGATAATTTAGAGAAGTGAAGCGAGAGAGAAAAAAAAATCATTTTTCAAAAATTCTCAAATTTTATTTTAAATCATGAGGTCTTATGGGGTTTTATTTGTCGTGGCTGCCGTAACAGTTTCCACTTGTCTTGCCGCTGACGCAACCGATAATGATACAATTTTGAAGAAAATTGGTAAAAAATAATTAATTCTAAATTTTTATAAATATAATTGGAGTAAGAAGAAAATTAATTTTTAAGTTTAAAATTAATTTTAAATAATTTTTTCAATATTTTTTTTATTATTTGCAAATATTCAAAAAATTATTTAAAAAATCTATTTTTAAATTGTATAATGTTTTTTTCATTTTATAATATTTTTTTAATTTTTAAACATGGGAATTAATTTTTTTTAATTCGTTAAATATTATAATTAATTTTTTTCGCTTTTATTTAAATTTAAAGTAAAATTTACGTTCTTTATTAACAAAAAATTGTGTTTTAAAATTCCATTACTGCACTGTAAAAAATTTAGGGAGTTAACGGACTCGGGAGTTAAATTTTTCGAGTTAAAAATCAACTCCAAAAGAGAGTTAATTTCTAACTCTCTTCATTCAACACCCGCGCAAATTATTTTTTCCATGGGGAGTTAGCATTTGGGTGTTAAATTTTAACTCTCTTTATTTAACTTCCCTGGCATTAACTCCCCAATGGGTGCGACTTTTATAGAATCCCCTGGGGAGTTAAAATTTAACTCCCTTTTTTTACAGTGTGGTAAAATTTATTTAAAATATTTAATAATTATAATTATTAAATAATAAATATTATTACCTAAATAACTTTTATTAATATTATTATTAATTATCATTAAATAATAAAAATTATTTAAATTTTCCCGGAATAATTGTTATTACCCAATAAGGTAGTTCAAGTTGGGTGGGGGAAATCCAATATGGCTGACATCAGCTGATTTACCGGAGGACAAACAATGCATTGAATTCAATGAGACAAATCAGTTTTTTAACCATAACTTTTTAAATATTTATTTTTAAACCATACACTGAGAAAACTGGAGTGTCAAATTCGGAGGTTCAAAAAGTGTATGTTTCCTTTGCTTATGAAGAGAGTTAAATAGTCCTTCTAAAATAAATTTTGAATTGATAATAGAAATCTACTTGTATATTCTCTCCCATTATATCTGAGGGTTAAAAGTTGCACAGAAAATGTGTACGATCTGATGCGCGCGAAATTATTTTTCTGACATTTTATGTATTTAATTTAGGGGTTAGGTTGCCATATTTATTCATTTCGCGCCGGATAAGGAAGGGATTTCTCAAGATGGTTAATTTGTCCCTCTGTTATAAACTCATTTTCCCTCCAAGAGAAATGGCACGAATATCTGTCAATGGTGTATTTGAACATTTAGATTGTTATCCAATAGCTAACTCTCAAATATCAACGATTTGTCCCTCTAGATGTTTAGTCCAATACTCCAGTTTTCTCAGTGTAGTGTAATGGAAAATTATTCTTTATTTATCAAAATCTATTTTTTAAAACAATAAAATTTAATTTTTTGGTTTTATTGTTTTAATTAAAAAATAGATTTCGATAAATAAAGAATAATTTTCTATTACACTATGGTTCAAAAATAAATATTTAAAAAGTTATGGTTAAAAAACTGATTTGTCCCATTGAATTCAATGCATTGTTTGTCCTCCGGTAAATCAGCTGATGTCAGCCATATTGGATTTCCCCCACCCAACTTGAACTACCTTATAGGAAGTAAACGATTGGTTCAATAATGGGCCATGCTTGTCGAACTCCGTTCCATTATTGGAACATTAATGGCAACCATCATTGGACCACCAATGGTTTAAACTTGGGATGATCACGCTACTGCCAATGATCGGTAGCCAAGCATCGGGCCAATATTAGTTGCCAAGGAATTGCCAAGGAAACAAAATCGATTTTCAAAAGCTTGATTTTTTATTAGCAGCCAACAAAAAACCAACGTTTTGAAAATTGATTTTTTTTAATTATTAATTAAAATTTATTTTTAAAAAATATATTTTTTAAAAATTTATTTTAAGAAAATATATTTTTCAAAAATATATATTTTTTTAAATTAACAGAACGTATTAATTTAATTTTTCACCTCTGGTAAAACAAAGGTGAAAGACTGATAAAAATTCTCTCACCGTATCTCACAGTGGAGGGATAACTGTGAATGTCTTTGCGAGAGAGGAGCAGGTACTTATAGAGCCAGTGTAACAGGTCACAAGCGAGAAGAAATCACTAGCATGTACTCTGGCGGCGCTTGTCGGAAGTGGCGCTACGTTAGTTGCCAAGCGCTGTGCCGATAATGTCAGGATATGCATGCGCGCCAGAAAACAGTTCCGACAAGCGCAGCCAGAGTGCATGCTAGCGATTTCTTCTCGCTTGCGACTTGTTTCACTGGCTCTATAAGTACCTGCTCCTCTCCCGCAAAGACATTCACAGTCATCTTTCCGCTGTGAGATACGGTGAGGGAATTTTTATCAGTCTTTCACCTTTGTTTTACCAGAAGTGAAAAATTAAATTAATACGTTCTATTAATTTAAAAAAATATATATTTTTTAAAAATAAATTTTAATTAACAATTTAAAAAAATCAATTTTCAAAACCTTGGTTTTTTGTTGGCTGCTAATAAAAAATCAAGCTTTTGAAAATCGATTTTGTTTCCTTGGCAATTCCTTGGCAACTAATATTGGCCCGATGCTTGGCTACCGATCATTGGCAGTAGCGTGATCATCCCAAGTTTAAACCATTGGTGGTCCAATGATGGTTGCCAATTGTTTTGCCAAGAAAAAACCATTGGGCACCAAGCATGGCCCATTATTGAACCAATCGTTACCATTGGCAACTTCCCGTTGGGTATTATTATTATTGCTTCCTCATAGAGGAAGGATTGTATTATGTAGTATAATTTTCGATTGTGATTTTTTGACATATTTATAAACTAATTTTCATTATAGCTAATTTTTGAGTACGCTTTAACATTTTTCGTTCATGTTAGCCAGAGATTTATTAAAGTTTTAAAAATCTAAATTTTTCGAAAATAGTACTTTTTTGAAAATGTTGTTGAAAAATGTAAAAGTATCATTACTAACTTGTAGAGCATTAAAAAACGCTTCGATTGGCATATTTTTGAACCTGATTCGGTCAGAAATTATCAAATTATTGGTATTTGAAAAATTAAAAATTGTGGAAAATATCATTCTTTCAACATTATTAAACTATTATAACCATCTTATAGAATATATAAAATCATATTTCTTGGGCCAAGATTTAATGATTTTTAACTCTTTTATAAAAATTAATTCTTATATTTTAATTATTATTATTTCTATGAGGAAGCAAAGTGTTCATGAAATGAACACCAAAATTATATAAATGTACAACTTGGCAGCGGTTTTATTATTATTATTATTAATACTAATAAACATGAAGGAGTATAAGGAGACATATCTCCGCAATGGGAAAATTTCCTGATATTGACTGTGCTATTCTCTGCCCAGTAAAAAAGGATTTTTTGATATAGCATTTTGGACAATTGAGCAAGCCGTCTGCTCAATTGTCCAAACGGCATTTGGACAATTGGACTGGTTGCTCTATTATCCGATGCATTGGGTCCAATCATCCCAAATGTTTTTCGTAGCTAAAAAACTGCTGAATTAAGAAAAAAAGTACTGAAATGTTACAGAAACTTTAGAGAATTCTTAATTCCAGACAAATACAGAAAAATCAGTCATAAAAATACCTTGAGTGAGGAAAAAGAACAAGATTTCTAAACTATCACTTTCTAACTGACAGTGCAATGCTGTACTTGGAATTTAGTTGGCAAGAAGTGAGGATTCTGATAAAGAGAAACACTTCATTATCCACTCTTAATACTCCTCATGTGGTAATATATTGTACATTTCGGTGTCTCATTTTAAAAAAGAGATAATTTAGCAAAATAAAATATTATTGTCAATACACTATTATTAAAAATCTACAATTATACATATATTACCACATGAGGAGTATCGAGAGTGGATAATGAAGTGTTTCTCTTTAACAGAATCCTCACTTCTTGCCAACTAAATTCCAAGTACAGCATTGCACTGTCAGTTAGAAAGTGATATTTTAGAAATCTAGTTCTTTTTCCTCACTCAAGGTATTTTTATGACTGATTTTTCTGTATTTGTCTGAAATTAAGAATTCTCTAAAGTTTCTGTAACATTTCAGTACATTTTTTCTTAATTCAGCAGTTTTTTAGCCACGAAAAACATTTGGGATGATTGGACCCAATGCATCGGATAATAGAGCAACCAGTCCAATTGTCCAAATGCCGTTTGGACAATTGAGCAGACGGCTTGCTAAATTGTCCAAAATGCTATATCAAAAAATCCTTTTTTACTGGGTGCAGTAAAATCGACAGGCACGCGAAAAGTAATAGCTTCATGTTCACTGATAACAGCGCCGCCAAACGGGAGAAATAAGTGCAATTTTACATTTTAAGTATTTTTATCTTTGAAGGCCAACGCAGAATAGATCTGTAACCGGAACCGCAATCGTAAGCGTAACCGTAAGAATCAGTTAAAGAAGGATAGGTATATTGTTTATCCTTCTCTAACTCATTCTTACGCTTACGGTTACGATTGCGGTTCCGGTTACAGATCTATTCTGCGTTAGCCTTTAAGTATTTTTATCTTTGACAGCTGATTGATATTTGAGGTTAGAAGATCCTCTGAGTGTTGTATTGTAAAATAGATGAACAGAATTAAATTGTTTTATACGTTATATAAATAGAAAGGACTCCAAATAAACAACCGAAAATTCTTTGCATTAAATTCATAAATATCTGTTGGTAAAAGTATAAAAACTTTTACCCTTACAAAATAGTATATTAAATAAACTTATCATTCTCGGTGCTTTGAAAAAACACTTTTTTCAGAAGCATTTTTATTTGCTTTATAACTAGACATGCAATTTTTTATAAAACAATTCATATTACTATTATTTTATTGTTATTATCAACTTAGTACATAACCAAAAAACTACGTAAACAACTTATCATGGACAGCATGGAGGGTATATATTTTCTCCTGTAGGGGCGCTAATATCAGTGAACAAATTTCCAATTATTACCAATTTTCGCAAATTGGTATGCCAATTTGCGTGCATGGCGATTTTACGCAGTCAAGTAAAGTCAAAAGGGATACATATACATACTTCTCCTTATACTCCTTCATGCTATTAAATTAAAAATTCGTACATCCAGTGATATATTTGATAATAAATAATAATATTATTATTTATGAGTGAGTTCATAGTTTTATCTTATTTTTTTTCATTCTTATAAAAATTATTGTCATGTAATTTGTTCAATAAACTGAAAATTTAGTAAATGCTAATAAAGAACAATTTTTTTTCAGGTGACATCATTATTGCTATAGGAAAGAGATTTTTACTAGGATCTGAAAATAAATAAAATTTATAATTTTTCCTAATGAAATGTTAAATAAAATTGAAAAGTAAAAACAAACTTATAAAAACAGAATTTTTTTTCCAGTCTCGAT
The DNA here is from genome assembly GCA_032872505.1 of Leptopilina syphax. Taxonomy (NCBI): domain Eukaryota; kingdom Metazoa; phylum Arthropoda; class Insecta; order Hymenoptera; family Figitidae; genus Leptopilina; species Leptopilina syphax. Next base: position 32,207,219 of record CM065472.1, read on the forward strand.
TATTATTACAATTATATTATGTATATTTAAATAATTATATATTAACAATAAATATGTAAAATTTCTTTTAATTAATAAATTTATTTACTAATTTATCTATATATATAAAGTAGTGCAATTTATTTAATAATATATAAAATAAATAAAATGTAGAAAAAACTGTTTACGAATAAATTATAATATAAATATTATTTATTGAAAATCTGTAATTTGCAAATATGTAATTGAATATAAAAAATTAAATTTATAATTAAGTTTATTTCTTCTCTACACTTTATTTATTTATTAAAAATAATTGTTCGCTTCAAAAAATTTAATTTCTTTATTTTTTCGACAATTTAGTAATGTCATTTTTTTGTTTAAAAATATTTTTATATAATTCATATATTTTCTTTTGCTTGTTTACAGTTTATGAAATAATTATAATTATCATTGTTAAAAAACACGATTATAAGCACTATTTTTTATCAAGGTTTTGCTGATATATAATTCTATGATATGCTTGTAAGTACAGTTGATGAGTCACCTGATAATGAAAATTGTTTTAAAAAAAATACAAAATGTAAATTAAATTGAATTGTTAAACAAAGTTTACTTGATACTGTCTTTACTGCTTTTCTTTAATATATTGTTCTTTTACCAGTGTTTAGCAATTTAGCCCAAAAATAGCAAATTATTTAAAAATTGCATATTAAAGTTTTTTCTTATTAATTATTACTCATTTTTATTATTTTAATTATATAATAAAATTACAAGTAAAATTATAATTTTCAAATTTAAAAATAAAAATTGAATAATATAATAAATAAACAAAATTTTAATAATAACAAATTAAATTAGATTAATAACACGGAAAAAATCTTTATCTGGAATAGCTACAAATTTCTGTGAATTAGCGAAATTTTTAGTTGTTTCAGTAAATACTATATATGGGTGATTCTCCTGAAAGTGGGCAATTTCATGTCTTTGACTTATATCTTCTAAACAACTTAACATTTAAATATTAACATTGGACAAACATATTATTTAAACATCACTTATTATACCCTTTATAAAAAACGATAATTTTTTAACACAAATTTAGTGGAAAACAACATTTAACAGCTGGAAAACAGCAATTCAATATGTCTTTACCTCTGAGTACCAAACTTTAAAGTACTATTACTTATAAAAAAGAACTATCTTTAATTATTCAATAAATATTATGAAAGATTAACTCAAAAGCTTCAATTTTTATCGATGAATTTTTTTAATACATCAATATAGTTATTGATAATTATTAAAATATAAGTGTCTTTAAAAATTTCCATGCTGGCACGACAAAGGATAAACGTGTATAAATGAACTATAAGACGTGCATTTTTTATATCAAAATCAATTGGAAATTAAAGAAAAAACATGTCACTTTTCAAATCTCCAAGAGAAATTGGAAAATAAATTATATTTTTCATATTTTTAAGAAAAAACACTAGAAAAACACTGCGTATTTTTATTCATTCCTTTGTCGTGCGCTGTCATAACTTTAATATTTTAATATAAATATCAATAAAAAACGGATGAAAAATTACAGTTTGGTAGGACAAAAGTGTATACCTAGCCATTTTTTTATTTACTTTTGTTTAAAATATGTATTAATGGATTTTGTACAAATTTCCATTGTCGTGGAGTCCTTTGTCGTGTCAAAACATTTGCACGTGGTAGGTGCGAAACAAGTAAAAAGTGTGCCCGTGCCTAAAACTTTTTTTAAAATAGGTAATAAAGTTGAAATTTTTCTAATCTTTTCATATATTTTTAAATATAATTTTAAAAATAATAAAAATAAGTCATTTAATTCAATTAATAATACCTATATAGAAGAAATATGAATTTCAGTGCCCCTCGATGATACGCCTCTGATGAGGTTAGTTTTCATGTTTACTTTTCACATCTCATTTCAATTACGCGAAAAGTGCTAATTATACGAAAACTAATGTTTATTAATAAATGTAATTTAAAATAAATATAGTTGATATGGATTGTCTAACATAAAAGAATAATTAAACAAACAGAAAAAAGCAAATATCGAAAAAGAGCGACGTGAAAAAATTCAAAATGATCCTGGTGAAATTTAAATAATTTTAATATTTTTAAACTTTAAATAGTTTTGAAGCGTACCTACCTAATTATAATCATTTATTACTAATTAAATAATAATTAAAATAAAGTATTGAATATTACTTTCTATAACAATAAATATATAGATTTATTTATAAAATATATTATAGAATAAAGAGAATAATTAATTATTATATTATCAATTTATTAACATTGTTTTACACTACTATTAATACTATTACTATATAAAATAATAATAATATTCATAATAATTAATAATATAGAATATAATATAATTAATAATAATTACTTTATTCAAACGAATTATTAACTTTACCAACTTGCTTCTGCACGGAAAAAAAAGTACGTGAATCCTTCCTTGAAAGTGCTTGACTTTTGGATAGAACACAAAGTACAAGGCTGTATCATATACTTTTTATTAGAAAATATAGAAAAGTCCTAGAGTTATTTTAGTACTAGTATGGGCAACAGTGTTTTTTAAATTTTAACGAAAAGTCATTTGTTCAGTTTTATAAAGTACGTGAAAGATTAGCTGACTGCGCTTGAAAATTCTGTAGAGCATGCGCAGTGTGCGTTGCGCGTTTCTACCCAAGGTAAATGCCAGCTGATCGTCTGTTTCCGTTTGTGTTAATTTCAGATGTGAATATACTATTATTTTATGAAAAACAAATAGTGTTAATATATATTTGTCTTCAAGAATTGACTTTCAAAAAAATATTTTTTGTTTTGTGTTTCTCACAAAACAGAATGTTATGTAAGTCTCAGTTTTCAGTGAAATAGCATGTCTCAGAAGTCGTGAAAAATTTCACCATGTGGTATATAAGAACAATTCGATACGTACTTTTAAGTGTTAAGTGTGTGTTTATATTTAAGTTATACGCGAATATATGTGTGTGTTATAGGTTAGTTCAAAAGTGTTGACGAACGTCGAAAAGTGATACAATAATTGTTCTTTGTTTGTGTGATTAATTATCCAAATATGTGAATGAATGAGTGAATTTCAGAAAAACGGTGCGAACAAGTGGAAATTATTTTTTTATTTTACAGTTTTTTTGAAAGTCAATGAAATTCTCAAGCAAGGTACTAGAAATTTTCATTGACTGCTTTTGAAACTCTCATGCAAAAGTACTAGACTGTTTTTAGTGTTTTGTGTCGTATCCAAAAGTCAAGTACCGAGTCAATGAAAAATTCACGTACTTTTTTTTCCGTGTGCAGTAACAACCCTGGTAAAAATTTCGGACTAATTCCGGATTAAATACGGACAGATTAGTACGGATTAGTACGAAAATTGTACGAATAAGGTCCGATAATGATCCGCGCTAGTCTGATATCAATCCGAACGAAAACCTGATTCCGAAAACACTCCGGAGTAATCCTGAATGTCTACGACTTCAGTCCTTAATTAGTCCGCAATAATCTGAAATTATGGCCCGTGAAGAATTCTTTTAAAATAAGTACGGAATTATCCGAAATCAATATGTAAAGAATACGGAATCAGTCCGCAACAATCCGAGTTTAATCTAGTTAAAAAACTTAATCCGCAAAATGTCCGGAGCAATCCGAACTCTGTAAGCAAGAAATCCGGTATTAGTCCGCAAAAATTTGAAATTAAGTGTGGCAAAATCCTATTCTAAAAGAAGTACGAAACAATCCGAAAGCTGTATGTAACGAATCCAAAAATTGTCTGAAACAATTGGGATTAAATTTAATTGAAAGACAATCCAAAACAAATACGAAATAATCCGAAATCTGTACACAAAGAATCCGACATTAGTCCGCTTTAATTCGGAATTAGTGTGGTAAAATCCTATTTCAAAACAAATACGAAACAATCCGAAATATGTGTGCTAAGAATTCGGTAATAGACGGCCACCCGAATCATATTATATCCCTGGTAAAAATTTCGCATTAATCCGGATTAAATGTTGGTATATTAGTGTGGATTAGTCCGATAATTGTACGAAAATGATCCGCGTTAATCTAACATCAATCCGAGTGAAATTGTAAATCCTAAATTCGTCTGGAGTAATCTTAAATGTCTATGAATTATGTTCCTTACCCGTGTGGAAAAGTGAGGTGGGCCCACGGTGGGTCCCAGGTGGGCTTCCCAGGTTCTAGGTGGGTCCCAGCAGGGATGGCCCAGGTGGGCGATTCCTTGGCTTGTAACGGTGAATCCAGCCACAGCCCACCTAGGAAAAATTCAGCTGGGGCCCATAGATTTAGTTTTCATTCAAATTAATGAATAAATTGTTTATTAATAACAAATAAGTCGAATTATAATTATAATAATAATAACGTTATTTATTTAAATAAATAACATTATTTAACGATTTTTACTTTTTTTAATGAAATTGTGACCAAAAGCAAATTCATAAATAATGTTAGCATATATGTGGGAATTAATATATATCCTTTCATTTATAAATTAAAAATTTATAAAAAAATTAGAAATTTGTTAATTAAATTATTAAACGGTATATATAATCACTAAATTGCATACTTATACGAATACAATGCAGAAAAATCGGAATAATCGCAAACCTAAGAAACAAATAAAATTTAATGCACGCGGGGACTGAACATACGACCTACGGACTACTAGAATAACGCCCTAACCACTATACTACGGAGACTAACTACTGAACACCGACGTTTTATTGTCAGTGACTTGTTGATCTGCTGTAATGATTCAATAAAGCACTTACTGACACGAATACACCGTAACAAATAAATAGTTTAATAATAATAATAACAATATTAATAATGTAATAATAAACGATAAATATTCTTAAAATAATATTTATATTATTATGAAAAAAATATATCAATACATTTTTATTAAAAATGTGTTTTTTATTGTTTACAATCATTATAAACATTAATTTGTTGGTCTAAAAAAAAAAATTTTTTTTAGTTGTTTGGACTTAAAAATTTTTACTAATTAATTATGTGGACATTACATAAAAAAAAATATTGTGAATACATTTTTGTTAAAAACACGTTTTTTCTTAATCTAAGTCATTATAAACATTAATTTTTTGTTGAAAAAAAAATTTTTAGGTTTTGACTTAGAAATTTTTGCTTATATAATTATTGATGTGGGTCCTCAAAAACTGGGAAGCCCAGGTAGGGCCCAGCTCACGCCCACTTATAATATTATTTCGCCTGACCGGAACCCACCGTGAGTGGGTCAATAGACAAACTCTAAAATGCTTCCGTAAAATGTTAACATGTTTGTCAATTGTCAATTCATGTACGAAGATGACCATAATTACATCAAAGTTTTATTATTAAATGTTAAAGAAAAACTAAACTATTTAATAATTTTCACTCCAAACGATTTTTGTTATTATATATAATAAATTTTACTAATGTTATATTGCAGTCGTTATTGTTTAAATAAATAATTGTTGTTAATTAGTAACTCCTGACACTAGCTTCCAGAAAGATGCAGTTTTTTTCTAATTTTGCAATTAACTAATTCGAACCACATGAAATAAAAATAATTTAAGGTTTTAACAATTCTAAAATTGTTTAAACAAATGATTGTTGTTATTTACTAATTTTTGACACAAAGCACCTAAAAAAATGCAGTTTCTTTTTAATTTTACATTTGACTCATCTGAAAAGTATGAAATAACAGTATTTTATGATTTAAACAGTTCAGAAATTGTTTAAACAAATAATTGTTATTGTTTATTAACTTTTGATACAACACTGAGAAAACTGGAGTATTGGACTAAACATCTGGAGGGACAAATCGTTGATATTTGAGAGTTAGCTATTGGATAACAATCTAAATGTTCAAATACACCATTGACAGATATTTGTGCCATTTCTCTTGAAGGGAAAATGAGTTTATAACAGAGGGACAAATTAACCATCTTGAGAAATCCCTTCCTTATCCGGCGCGAAATGAATAAATATGGCAACCTAACCTCTAAATTAAATACATAAAATGTCAGAAAAATAATTTCGCGCGCATCAGATTGTATACATTTTCTGCGCAACTTTTAACCCTCAGATATAATGGGAGAGAATATACAAGTAGATTTCCATTATCAATTCAAAATTTATTTTAGAAGGACTATTTAACTCTCTTCATAAGCAAAGGAAACATACACTTTTTGAACCTCTGAATTTGACTCTCCAGTTTTCTCAGTGAAACAATCCAGAAACTTGCAGTTTCTTTCTAACCCAGTAAAAAAAGAAGTATTGAGTGGAGCGTTTAGGAATTGAGTGAAGCTCTGAGCCAATACGGATTCGAGTAAAAACCGTATTGGGACGTTTGACTCAATCTTTTTTTCATCCGCCGAATACGGTCTTATTTTAGCATTAAAATTAAAATCACATGAGCAGAGTACACATTATAAATTGAAAGCACAATTGTCCTGGAATGTAAAAATGCCGATTTAGATAAGAAACTGTGAATATTTTTTATTTTTTGTTAAAAATTGGTAAAAGCAAATTTTGACAAGCGCGACTGATTTTACCATGTGAATAAATGAAGTGGCAAGTTTAAATGGACTAAAAGAAATCTTCTGTTACCGACAGAAAGTTCCTAGAAAACAATGAAATTTCATTGTTTTGTTGAATTTACCACAATTCTCTAGGAACTTTCTGTCGGTAAAAGTAGATTTCTTTTAGTCCATTTCGTCCATTTAAACTTACCACTTCATTTATTCACATGGTAAATTCAGTTGCGCTTGTCAAAAACTTTGCTTTTACCAATTTTTAACAAAAAATAAAAAATATTCACAGTTTCTTATCTAAATCGGCATTTTTACATTCCAGGACAATTGTGCTTTCAATTTATAATGTGTACTCTGGTCATGTGATTTTAATTTTAATGCTAAAATAAGACCGTATTCGGCGGATGAAAAAAAGATTGAGTCAAACGTCCCAATACGGTTTTTACTCGAATCCGTATTGGCTCAGAGCTTCACTCAATTCCTAAACGCTCCACTCAATACTTCTTTTTTTACTGGGAATTTTACAATTACTACTACTCTGATTAACTAATTGCAAAATAAGAAAAAAACCTAATTTTTCTAGATGCTATGTGTCAAGAGATCGTACACATGCAAGTGCTCAACCAAAGCCGTACTTCTCTTATCCAATTTACAGTCTCTCTTGTGCTCATAAAGTCTGTCCTTGATATACCTATACTGCACGGAAAAAAGTACGTGAATCCTTCCTTGAAAGTGCTTGACTTTTGGATAGGACACAAAATACAAGGCTGTTCCATATACTTTTTATTAGAAAATATAAGAAAGTCCTAGAATTATTCTAGTACTAGTATGGGCAACAGTGTTTTTTAAATTTTAACTAAAAGTCATTTGTTCAGTTTTATAAAGTACGTGAAAGATTAGCTGACTGCTCTTAAAAATTCTGTAGAGCATGCGCAGTGTGCGTTGCGCGTTTCTACCCAAGGTAAATGCCAGCTGATCGTCTGTTTCCGTTTGTGTTAATTTCAGATGTGAATATACTATTATTTTATGAAAAACAAATAGTGTTAATATATATTTGTCTTCAAGAATTGACTTTCAAAAAAATATTTTTTGTTTTGTCTTTCTCACAAAACAGAATGTTATATAAGTTTCAGTTCTCAGTGAAATAGCATGTCTCAGAAGTCGTGAAAAATTTCACCATGTGGTATATAAGAACAATTCGATACGTACTTTCAAGTGTTAAGTGTGTGTTTATATTTAAGTAAGATAGGCAGTGCCGGTTCTATATACAGATTTCTGCACCGACATGTTACCGACACTTTTAGCCCAGACTCAAACCACTTAGCCAAGACTCAAACCCTTGGGTGGGGGGGAAGATCTTGATGATTAGGCGGAAATGACGTCATACACATTCCTGCACCGACATGTTATCGACACTTGTAGCCCAGACTCAAACCATTTGGGGGAGGCTGCGATTCAGACCATGATTCTGAGGCGGATATGACATCACGGAGGAGGGTGTGATTCAGGGGGAGGGTGCGTTTCAGACCATGATGCTGAGATGGATATGACGTCACACTTCCTAGAATTTTTGCTTGTGTAATTTGATATATTCTTATCTAAGGAATTTTCCCCACGTGTAATTTGATACCTATTTATTTCTTGGAATTATTGTCTTTATTTCAGCTATTGCTTTACATGTAATTTGATATCTTGTTTATTAGATTCTTATCTAAGGAATTCTTCCCATGTACTTGTTGTTTATGATATCTTTGATTTATTGCTTCCGGTCTTATTATACAATTTATTTATTTTGTTTTGACTAAGTTATATCTAAGGAATTTTTTTACAAACATTTATCAAAAATTTACAACTTAAATCCATCATTTACAAAACAAGTTGTCGTTGGAGCAGAACTGGTCACAAATGGAAATATAATACCAAAAATTCAACTAAGAAGCAGCCATCCACGAGTATCATTGTCTTTGGAGCTTCAAGAATGGAGCCTTTTGTGTGATGCAGTAAAACATATCATACGATTTTTCAATGGAGATTGTGATGCAACAGTATTGGATTGTGAAACGTTTACAAAACGTTTTAGTGTTACATATCGTTTAATATCAATTGAGCGTTTAGATCAATCTTTTACATTTAGTGAAACGTCATTTGCAATATTTAATGAACTTATTTCTTGTGTCAAACAAAAATATGTAGAACTATTAAAATTCAATTTGCAGTATAGTAAAGATATAATTGTAAAGTCTATTGCAGAATTAATCTTTAAAATTAATGTAAAGTGTACAAAACATACCACGGATTTTATTAAAAAATATTACAGTAGAATACTTCAAAAAGTGATGGGAAGAACTAATGTTTTAAATTTAGAGACATTATTGCTGGAACTTGTCACATTTCACTGTAAACAAATATCAAATGAAGCTATTCATCAAATGTCAAATATTCAATGTATAAATGGTCGTTTATTATAAAAGACAGGATAAATAAATACAAAAATACATACAATTCAATTTATTTTTATTTTAACCTTTCTTAAATACATTATAATTCAGATTCGTTTATCCAACTGTTATGAGAATTATCAAAACCTAACCATTTTACAAATACATTAGATCCTCGCTTTTTTAATACTTTTTCAACTAAATATACATCTGGATATTTAACTTTAGAAAGTTCTTGCTCGTAAAAACATCCACTTATTGGATTTTCCTGATAATCCTTCAAGATATATGTTATTGGATTAGTATTTTTTACATCGCTTATAGTGAATATTTCTGTAGTCCAATTTGGTGTATAACCTTTCTCAAAAACATGTTTAACTTTACTTATACGTACTCTATCTCCAACTTGAAATTTGTTATATTGCCTGTTTACTGCAACTTTTTTAAATACATTAAACAACAAATTATTTTCATTTTCAGCATTTACATCTATTGGTTTCATTTTTATTGTTCGATGTTTACTATTATTATACGCATTTACTAAATCACTTAATAAATCTATCCATTTGTAATTACCGCGTAAACTAAATTGCATCCACATTTTATTCTTCAAAGTACGATTAAATCGTTCACAAATTGACGCTTTCAAATTACTATGAGTAGAATACAAATTAATGTTATAATTTTTAATAAGATTTTCAAAATGTGAATTATAAAATTCTTTTCCTTTATCTACTTGCAAATTTTTCGGTATGCGTTTTTTAATTAAAATAGATTTCATTGCCGCAGTCACATCTTCACCTTTTTTAGACTTTACTGGAACAGCCCAGGCAAACTTTGAAAATGTATCAATGACAGTTAACAGGTACTTGTAACCTTTATTTTCTCTCGCATAAGGTTGCATTTCAACAAGATCAGCTTGCCAAGTCTCGTCAATTCCACGAATGTCAACATTTCTTCGCTTATAATTTTTTCTCGCTGGTTTATGTAACTCTTTCACCAACTGTAGTTTTTGATCCTCCATTGCTAATTACCTTCAAGTGTGCGCAGTCTGCTGTCTAATTGTAAAATAATGTCTTTGTTGGTAGACATCATCTCTATATTTCTTTCAATACTGATTCTTAGATTTTCAAAATATTTTTTTATCAAATCTTCTAAATCTAAAATCTTTACTACATTGTCATTTACATCATTTCTCACGGAACCGATTACATCATAGATGGCTTTTGCTTTAGATTCAATAACTTTGTTTACAGTATTCAAGTTCACTGCATCATTGTTGCTCTCAGCATCAGCTACGTTACAAAGTTTCTTATTTTCAATATTAAAATCTCCTTCAGCAGTCAACTTAAAACCAAGTCCTGGTGGACCTCGATTTGAAGTTTCTGTGCTTTTAAACTGACGTCCGAATATGTCGATACTCATAATAAAAATGATAAAAATTTCTACAACTGCTAATTAATAAACAATTCCAGCTTCTCTCAACTCTTCAATAATTGATATAATCTCATTATTATGACTGGGATTTCCAGCTGCTTGAGATGCCAAGAGCAATCTTAAACGATCAACCAATTCATTAGGATCATCCCAATAAACATAATCAATTTTTGCATCTTCTTGTTGAGTCATATATTCTGGAATTAAACCTTCACCAGAATGTACTGCTATATAGTTTAGATATTTTAAACTCTTTTTATCTCTAACAGCGCCATCTGCTTTGTAATATTTTCTATGAGCATTAGTTGATATTACAATATTTTTATAATTTTCCCGATCAACTACACTTAAAACAGCTTCTTCTGGAACTTTTTTGAATAAAAGCTCAAGTAAACCTTTCGTTGCAGGATATGTTTTATTACCTACACTAATATTATTTTGTTCAAAATTTATTCCTGAATTACCAATCATTAATTGCCCTTTAGATAATTTACGAACTCCATATGAAGGATCTAAATCTTTTCCCTTTTCATCCAACATTTGAAGATATAAAATAGCACCATCTTTCTCTGATTTATCTCCATCTCCATTATCATCTCCATCATCATCATCATAATCATCATTGTTATCGTCATCATCAGCAGCTGTTGCAAATGATAAGTCATCTCTTAAAAATTAATCATTCTCTCTCTTGACTTCTTGATCTTTTACAAACTCTAAAGGAAGATCTCCCTCTCTTTCAATTTTTACTGGTCGAATTTGTTTAACAATTTCAATGTCATCAACTAATTTCTGAATTGGTGTCACTATAGGTTTAAAGGTATTATTTAAAGTCTGTTTAATTTCTTCCTTGCCCAATTTCATCAGTCTATGCTTTCGTCGAATAGCATCACTGGCTTTTGCAATTTGACCAAGAATATCTTTTTGTTTTCGCAAATGTTTCAAGTGTGTAGAAGACATGTTGATTGACCAATGTCTTGAATGAAACTCTTTATAAAGAATATCATTTCTCTAATTTTATAAAACAATCAAAACACTTTCTATATCTGCCTTCATTAATATCACGATCTTTATCAATCACTATAAAATCATGCTTATTTTTCCAACAAGAGTTGCAAAGTTTTTTAAATTCCATAAATGTCATATCAGTATTTACATGATCATCATAAATATGTCTAAGATTAATTTCATCTTGTTTGAATAAAACTAGTAAATTAACATTGTCACGTATTAAATGTTTTGGAATGCGCGCATATGTTTGGCATAAATAAAAGTAATCGACAGCTTTGTGTCTTCCCATAGCAAAAAAAAGCTTTAATATTATCTTGTTTTTCACATGCTACGTCATCAAATATAAATATTGAGTTTTGTAACGCATTGTTTGGTTCTACAACATCCGCATGTTCATTAAATGGAAAGTAGCCAACACCCTCTACTGGTTGCAAAATGTTTTCTAAAAATTTGTATTTTGGTTGATATAACGATTTTGAGTACACATAAACATTTTCAAATCGTAATCCATTGGGATGTATTAAAAGAGCAAGTAATGCATTTGTCTTTCCACAATTTGACGGTCCACAAAATATTGCTCGCACACTATTTGGCAATAAATTTCCATGACAATTTTCTGTTTTTTTATCACAATCTTGAACAAGAGTGTCAAAATTGTAGACTGGCAATTTAATCGATTGTGCTTCAAACTCCATTCTTACGATAACTGAGGTTAAAACTATAAATAAAAGGTTTTTAATAGTTTCAATGTCAGTTCACTGTAGACGCTTGTAACGTTTGCATGCAAGTCCAATAATAAGGTCCATGCTACTTTACAGCATCTGATTGCTAGGTCTAGTTTTTTAGGAGAGGTTTGCGATTTGGTGTCGATCGTCAACTCTTTCATGCTTTGGGCAAGGTCCACGTTTCCTACTGTCGGAGGCAATTGGGATAATTGACTATTACTGTGATAATTGACTATTGCTGTCATAATTTTTTTTGTTAGATCATTAAAGGTCGACTGCTTGTAGTCAAATGACAAAAAACTATAAATACATTGGTTATATAGATTTCCACTTTAGTCTTGAAAAAGTTTTCCTACCGAAAAGAATATAAATATGGGTGTAAATAAAAATCAAATTAGTTTAAAGAAAACTTTGAAAAGAGTAAGACGAGGTAGAGGTGTCTTGAATAAAATTATCAATAAATTACCTTTTGAACTTCATATACCTGGCTATCAATACTGTGGTCCAGGAACAAAATTAGCAAAGAGATTAGCACGAGGTGATCCAGGAGTTAACCCTCTTGACGCTGCTTGTAAAGAGCACGATATTTCTTATTCAAAAAATAGGGAAAGTGTAGAAGCTAGAAACGCAGCTGATAGAGTACTTGCTGACAAAGCTTGGCATCGTGTGTTTGCTCCTGACGCAAATTATAGTGAAAGAGCTGCAGCTTACGCAATAACAAATGCAATGAAGGTCAAATCAAAATTGGGCATGGGAATCAAGTCAAAAGAAAATATAAAGAAAAAGAGGGAAAATAAAAAATCAACGTTGAGGAAAATTGTAACCGCAGCTAAAAAATCTATGAAATTAGATAGAAATGCACAGTCTACTATTAAATCAGCACTTGAAGGTGCACGTTTGGCAGTTAAAATTGCTGGTGGCAGGCAAAAAATTAATAAACTTCGAGTTTTACCGATACCTTCTAAAGTGGGAGGAATTTTACCTTTTCTTATTCCTTTGTTTGCGGGTTTAAGTGCAACAGGGGCTCTAGCAGGGGGAGCAGCTGGCATAGCAAAAGCTGTAAATGATGCAAATTCTGCAAAACGTCAACTAGAAGAAAGCAAGCGACATAATCAAACAATGGAATCTATTGCCTTAGGAAAAGGTCTCTTTCTAAAACCATATAAAGCAGGACTAGGCCTTCATCTAAAACCCTACAAATTAGGACAAGGTTGCAAGTCAAAAAACTTGAAGTAAAGCTACCTCACCGTGCGCTAACAGATTTAGATTTACTAAAATTTGCAAAAAGTTTAAAAATTCCATATTTTCGAGGAGTTTTTATGCGAAATGAACTACCTATGCGTGGTCCTAAAGAAAATGAATTTGCAATTATTAATCTAGATGATAAAAATGGTCCTGGTACACATTGGTGTGCCTATAAAAAGAATAAAGATAAAATCGTATATTTTGATAGCTTCGGTAATCTTCGACCACCTTCGGATCTTGTTAAATATTTTGGTGTTGGTAGCATAAAATATAATCATAAACGATATCAAAACTATAATACATATGCATGCGGACATTTATGTCTTAAATTTTTATGCAAACAATTGAATATTCCTGATTTGTATACTCTGCATATAAATAAATGATATTCTTAGTTTAAATGTCAGTTATTAATTTGACCTCATCATGGACGATTCACTTATTTTAACGTTGTCTGGAAATACTTCCATCTTAGAATCTCAATTTTTTCCACCAATAGAGTTGTCTAATTTTAAAAATTATGCTCTTGGTCTTGTTGAATTTTTAACTTTTAATTCTATTCCTAATATAGATGTTGGAAAGAATAAATTTTACGTAGGAAATGAAGAAATTATTATACCCACAGGAAGTTATAAAGTTAGTGATATTGATCAAGTTTTGCATTTAATTTTAAAAAATAAAGGAATTAATTTTAGAATCAAACCAAACAATAATACATTAAAAAGTACAGTTTATTGTGATGAAGAAATTAATTTTAAACCCAATGATTCTATAGGTAGTTTGTTAGGATTTTCTCCTCGCAAATTAAAAGCTCAAGAATACCATGAGTCTGATCAACCAGTTTCAATCATTAAAATAAATTCCTTTAGAGTAGAATGTAATATAACAACCGGAGAATACATGTGACACGATCTGAAGAAAGGGACCTTAGAAGCAAATCATTTTGAGGTTGGGTTAGAGTTACTTTTTTCTTGTTTGAAAGTTTCTTTTTACTTATTTCGAATTAAAATCAGTGTTTATTAAATATTTTAGTTTTAATGAAGACTTAAACTTCAATGATTTATATTGACAGTTGATCCTTTTTTTGTATTTTCATTTAAAAAATTGCAAACATAACCTATAATTTTTTGCTTCTAAGGTCCCTTTCTTCAGATCGCGTCACACATTAATGGTGAAAAAGTGCATACTATTCATGAATTTTTCCCTATTGTTCCACCAGGATATAAAAAAGTGGAAGTACCAAATCACGTCATTTACTTGCCAGTCGCTGTCAAGACAATAGACTATATTCATTTGCGAATTGTAGACCAAGACGGAAATTTAGTTAATTTTCAAAGGGGAAACTATAAGGCTGGAGTCCCATGACAGCGTTTTGCTTTGCGTCGTAATGGGAGAGAAAAAGACGCAAATATACGTTTGCTGCATTCTCTCTTATTACAACGCAACGCAAAACGCTGCCATGGGACTGCGGCCTAACAATAAGGCTTCATATTAAATCCCTTAAATAATGGGTATTGTTTTTAATAATAAAAAAAGGATTGGTTTTGGTTATAAAATTTAAACACAATGCCAGAATCAAATCAGTCGTCGGCGAATCTTGAAGAGATTAACACCTCAGAACCTGCAACTGCTAAAAAATCTGGGTCTAAAGATTGTAAAAAAAGGAAAAGAGTAAAAAAGAGATTTAAGGTTATTTTTACTTGTATTTGTGCCTTTGTATTTCAACGTATTATTATTTGCTATGGAAGGAGAAATTTTAAATATTGATTCATTAGTAATTTTTGATGAATCTATTGCTCATTATGAAGTTCATGCGCAACAACCATACAAATCATCAACACCCTCTGGGCACGGAAACGTCTTTGTTCTAGAAACGTCCCTAAAACGTTTTTAGAACGTTTCATGTCCTCAACATAACGTCTCAAGAACGTTTTATGTTCTAAAAACGTTTTTAGAACATTGGACGTTCTTAAGCCGTTATGTAGCGGACATGAAACGTTCTAAAAACGTTTTAGGAACGTTTCTAGGACAAAGACGTTTCCGTGCCCAGAGGGCATACAATAGTGACGAAATCCGCATCACGGTACAGAATCAGGACCATTGCTTATTTCCAAGCAAAAGCTCGATTCACATCACTGGAAAACTCGTGAAACCTGATGGAACAGCTCTAGTACGTACGAATTTAATTTCTAATAGCATATGTCATTTATTTGAAGAAGCAAAGTATGAACTTAATGGTGTAGAAATTGATAAAAATAAAAATGTAGGTCTTACAAGTTTAATGAAAAATTATATTTCTCTCGATTCTAGTCAAAATAAATTTCTTGAAAATGTTGGTTGGTTAAAATTTACCAATGAACCAACCTTAACAAATGCGCAAGGTTATTTTGATGTTTGTATTCCTCTCAGTATGATTTTTGATTTTGCTGAAGATTACCAAAAAGTCATTATTAACGCTAAACATGAGCTTATTTTAATTAGGTCAAGAACGGATACTAACGCAGTGTTGCAAGTAGCACCTTTAGAAGAGTTTAAAATAGGCATTGAAAAAATTGAGTGGTTATTACCATACATAAAATTATCAGATGCTCGAAAGTTTAAATTATTAAAATATATTGAAAAAGATCCATCTATTCCAATAAGTTTTAGAACTTTGGAATTAAATTAATATCCTTTATTACCAATTACTCCTAACCACATTTGGAGTTTAAAAACATCAAGTCAATTAGAGAAACCTAGATTTATTGTATTAGGGTTTCAGAGAAACAGAAAAAATAATACAGTTCAAAACTCTAGTTATTTTGATCATTGTGATTTATCTGATGTAAAATTATTTTTAAATTCACAATGTTATCCTTATGACAACATGAATCTGAATATTGGTAGAAATCAGTACTCTACTTTATATGAAATGTTTACAAATTTTCAAGCATCTTATTATAGTAAAGAGTCTCAACCAATTTTATCAAAAAAAGAATTTTTACAATATGCTCCTTTAGTTGTAGTAGATTGTTCAAAACAAAATGAGTCTTTAAAAAGTGGACCAGTTGATATCCGCTTAGAATTTGAATCAAAAGAAAATTTTCCCGCCAATACTTCAGCTTATTGCTTAATTTTGCATGACCGCATCGTTGAATATAAACCAATCAGTGGAATTGTTAAAAAAATTGTTTAACTTTAAGCTTCTATATATTTAACTCTTTACACGTAATGAGATTAGATGATTTAAAAATGCAGTACTTGATAGATGTGCAAGGATTCAAATTGCCAATTAATGAATTTGTTTTAAAAAAATTAGCTATAGTTTCTGTAAATAATGATTCAATACCAATAAATATGGTTTTCCAACCTCCTTGTCCATGGAATTGCGTCACAAACAAATATAAATGTATTAATCGTTGGTTAGAAAATAATTTCCATGGTATTGGTTGGAATTCTGGTGATGTACCGTACGTTTTTTTAAAAGAAATTTTAGACAAAGTATTTAAAGAAGCAAAAACAATTTATGTTAAAGGTTTAGAAAAGAAAAAATGGTTAAAAAGCTTAATCGATGAAAAATATTGTATTGAAATTATCGACATGAATGATTTAAATTGTCCTTCATTAAAAAAGTTAAACATTTAAACATGTATTGGAACTTGTTCAAAACATTTAATCAACAAGAAAACTTTTACTTGTGCTCTTCAGAATGTTATAATCATAAAAACATGGTTCAGCAAAAACTGTTATATTTAAGTATTTTAGTTTAAAATGTGTATTCTATTTTTTTCCTCAAAAAAATTACAAAATATCAATTGGACTGTAATTATTATTCATAGCCTAATTCTATTGTTTTCAGGTATAAGAAACAACAACATTTATTTTGATTACATTTATTTATTTATTATAATAAATTACAATATTTTTTTGTCCTACCTGCCCGGGAATGGGGGAAGCGGGCAGAAAAGTATTTTGCGCCCGCTTGTATGACGTCAGCGGTCGGTAAAGTATTTTTCGCCCGCTTGTTAATTATTCGATTTTCCTTATTAAAATGCGACATTTTCGTCTTTATTTTTATGTTGTCTATAGAACTGCAAACATTTTCAACTTGTTTTATTTTGTTTATAAAAATTTGCAATTTTTTTTTATTTTCTCTAAAAAAAAATAATGAGACATTTGGTTTTGTTCCTACTTCGTTTATCAAAATTGTCAATTTTAAAAGTTCTTGTTTCAGTCTTGTTCAATTATTAATTACTACGTTCTAAATAAATACTATGTTTCCAGAATACATTGTTTTTTATTTCTATTTTAAAACTTCTATCATTATAGACTTCATTCGATATAATGTTTATATGGAGCTTAATTTTTAACTAATATGAGCGTTTAATCGTGCTTGCCCTCAATGCCATACTTTCCATGCAGTTAGGACAAAAAATTATGTTCGCATCATGGGCGCAAAGGTGATTACGACTTTGGCGAAATTTCGGGACCTCGGGACACTTTCGCTTCCTCGGCTTCGCCTCGGGCGCGAAATTGTGTCCCCTTGGTCTTTTTATTTCGCTATCGTCGCAATCACCTATTTTGCGCTCTTGTTACGAAAATAACTATTAAGTGTAATTTATTGTAAAAATTGTATAAAGCGAAGAGTAGAGAACTAATACAAACTAACATTTTATACATCAATTTCATCTATTTCCATTGGCTCTTGGTGTTAGTAACCCCAAGGAAGGGTGTCATTTTTGCCTGGTATCAAAATTCTTTTATCATCCTGACAACTTAAAGCAATTTTATTTTGTTTTACAGTAAATACTTCATGTTTTTTGCTGCGTATAAAAGGCTGAGATCGGATCAGGTTTTCACTTTCATTGAGAGTCTGCTTAAAATCATCCAATCCTATTTTTTTAAAGTTGAATATTTTACCCCTTTTGCTTTCTTTTTAGCTTCCTCATCACCCCATAACTTGAATGCATATAGTTTTGATCTTAAACCTATAAATTCTTTTACAATTTTACCTTTATTCACAGTAAAAAGAAAGTCTTAATTTAAGGCATAAAGAGTACCTTAATTTAAGATGCAACATTTTTAAGGCAGCCTGTGTTTAATTTCAAATCATATTTTTTGGCTGAAATTCAAGAGCAAGCATGCTGGTTTTCAGCACGTTGAATGTGCTGAATTTAAGACAATCATATTGAAAACTCAGCAGTTATATACTTACGATAAAATAGTTTGAAAACCTAGCATTCTTTTCACTTAATATATATTATACTCATAATTGTTTCTTATTATTTCAATATTTGACACTTTCAGGTTATGTATTTTGTTTTTTATCGTCGCAGCGCTCGGAATATATTTGACACTTTCAATCCTTTTAGGTTACATATTTTGATTTTGATTGTCAGCGCTCGGAATATGTGTGGTCAGTTTCGAAATTACTTTCTATTACGATTTTAGTCGATAAAAACGTCATTATAACTTATTTTTATCGGTAACGTTAAAAAATAACCTAAAAGTAAATAGTGATTCAATATTCTTAAATATTTTTTAACAGGAAATGAATGATTTTTATTATTTTTCCATAATCTGTCATATTATGGATAATTATGGATAATCAATATTGTTTATTCAAATAATATAAGTAGTACTATTTACTCAAATAATTTTTTTTTATTTAATGATAAAATTTTTATTTTGCTTGTTATGTACTGTCGGTAAAAAAATTCAATATTTAGACGTTTCTGAAACTGACCACATGAGGACTAGTGTATATTTTAAAAACAATGTAAAAACCTAACCTGAAGCTGTCAATTTGTTTAACGTTTAAAAATGTGATTAATATTGGAAAAATTCAAGAATATTAACTATTATATGCAGTGATCATTCAGAAATTCACTACAGTACTGACAATTGTAAGTTCAGAATGTCTGTTCTTATTTTCACGCAAGCGCAGCTGAAATTAAGACTTCCATTATTTTCACGACTTGTTTAATTTCAGACAGCGCTTAAAGTAAGATTTACTTTTTACTGTGTTTTCGTCTTTCATAAGACCCAGGATTTTCTTATTTGCAAGTGGTATATTATAAATGTTGTTTTTAGGATAATCGGATGTGTCGAATTCATGTAAATCTCTTTTAATATAATCATAAAAATTTGGCACTGTAATATGATAAACAAGACTATCAGTATCTGTGTAGAGTAATTTTGCAGAATCACTGAAAGTCTCTTTAATGTAATTGTAATGAAAGTCATATGTTATTATTTTTTATATGTCTAGAATAGAGAATCCTATGTAAATTGGTTCGTTAAAGTATACCTTTGTTTTATTTATCTCAATAATGACCATATCTTTATCGAATATGGTGCAACTATGAAAGTTTGGTTGAGCAATCAAATTTTTCGCGCAATACCTTCCCTCCCATTTTGTTATTAATCTAACATCTTTGTGTTTTCTAACATTTTCCATTGTCTTGACAAATACGGAATTGTTCATTAGCTTGTAAAAATTCTTCTCAAATTCATTACTCGATTTTTTTCTAAGCTCGGTATTTAAATCAATGTAGGGTTTTAACCACTGCTTTTGCTTAAATTTTAAAACTCTATGTATTTTAGTTAATTTCATTCCCAATGATAAATATAGCTTTAAATTTCTATAGTGAATTGTATAGTTCTTCTTTGGTAATAGATTTGGAATTAATTTAGGAATTGTACATTTTGGGAGAGGAGGTATGAAATGTTCAGGACATATAAGGGTAAGTCTTTATGTGAATCACGAAGTTCAGTTGGATAATCTAAATCTACTTTAACTCTCTGCTGATGCTAACGACCGTTATCGTCAAAAATCGTCATTCTGGACACCTGGTGGGGACTATGGGAGTTACGTTCCTTGGCGATAGAGTGGGGATAAGTTAGCATCAGCAGAGGGTTAAGAATATATCCTTCTGGAGAATCATCTGGAATATTCAAGAAAAAGTCGTAACTATAATTTTCAAACCATTCAAAATCTGTATATGGCAAGCTCTCGTTCATAGAAGCACCATACTGATTATTTATATCGAAATACATGATATAAGATTCTGGTGTTAAGGGATTAAAATCTTTTTCCATAAATCTATTATTAGCTTTCGCGTATCTGTTTGAGCATTGTGAAACTCCACCTCTTATTCCCTTTTCAATAAAAAGCAACATTTCCACATCTGTCAATAAATCAAGTTTTATGTCTGTGTACTTGAGCATAGCATCAAATGCCAGTCCTGGGTCAGTGTAGTAATGTAACGCGTTAAAGTTATAAGTTGTAAAACAAGTTTTTCTAAAATTTTCAAAAATGTCAGCAAGTAGTAGAACGTCAGTCTGTAAATACAATTCAGAGTATTCTCCTATTGTTTTTAAATTAAACGTTTTACATACGTTGCAAGCATGCTCATAGTCTTCGTCTGAAATATGAGAGTCATTTAATTTAGAGAAGAAAGAGTCTTTTACTGGCAATTGACCTTCTTCTAATTTTTCCCAGCTACTAACATATTCGTAAGGAAATATTCCTTTTCTTGTCAATAAATTAAACTCGTTGACATTTTTACAATACTTTTTCGTTATTTTTTTCTCATCATTTTCAAGATAGGAGGATAATTTATCTAAACTGCTTGGCATAAATCTAAATGAATCAAGAAATATTAATACTACTTTTGTGCCTTTGACATATTTTGAAAATGAAATGTACTTTTCCTTGTTTACTGGTAACAGTTTTATTTCACCCTCAAAAGACGTTGCTAAAGCTTTAATAATGAAATGTGCATCATATCCTGACAAGTTGTGAAAAATTATAGGAATAACATGTGAATCTTTATAATTTACATTGCAACTCTGATGTGCCGGACCACGATATTTTCCCGTGAAATGACAATGATCGCGGTGTTTAATGTCATCTATTTCAAAAGGTTTTTCACAAATATGACAAACTGTTGCAGTATTAAATTGAATTTGTTGTAAAATAGTTAAATTTTCCATTTAAATGATATTTGTAAAATAAGTACTTGCTTTTTTAGTCAATTGTTTTAATGGTGTCATGAACCAATCAACACAATCTGGACCCCGATATGATTTAAATTCTGAAAGAGATTCGTCGAAATTGCAATGTACATAGAAAGCAAAACTTGTCGGGATATGTTTTTGATATGTTGATGTGTTTGTGTGTGTACTTGCTATAGGTTCTAAGAGACTTTCAGTGTCAGCATACACGACAAAGGGAACATTTTCTTTATTTCTGTAATTTTAAAATTTTATCCTCTTTCTTAGGCAAAATTACTCGACACTTGTTTATTTTATCACAATCCATTTTATAATTATTAAATGATTTTTCGTGTACAAAATGACATAAACATCTATCACAAAGTAACGTTCTGTGACTGTTTTTTGAGATTTGTGAACTTACCAAACGAGATAAATTATTGATTAATGCAAAATGATAAACTCTGTTATTTTGAAAATTATTATCATCATCGTCTAAATCAATTTCAGTATTTTCAATCATTAACAAATGATAAGTAGGTTCATTTGATTTGTTTTTACTTAAATAAAGTGGAACAATTTCATTCTTTTTATTACTTTTATCAATTCCATATAAACATTAATACTTAGGTTGTTTAATTTTTCAAATTTTGGAATATCGTTCAGAGAAATGGGGAATTCAAAACCATCAAACTTTAAATCAGTATCTTTAAAGTGAGGATATGAACTTGTAAGATTCTGGTTCGTTTCAGCTGGATATCGTTGTGCAATGATAGACCATAAAAAACAGTATTCATCAAAATTTTTAACATTAATCACAGCTCTTTTATCAATTATAAACTTTGGCATTCTTATAAAATATGAGTACCCAGCCGCAAGAGGGACATATTTATTTATATTAACACTTAAATTTATAATTTCATTTAAAGACCAACCTGACTTTTTTTGTTGAAAATGATCAATCTTAACTAGAAGCTTTTCACGAATTTTATGATCAAACCATTCGTTAAAATTTGTTGATTCTAAAATTTTTGAATTTTTTGTATTGAAATACTTAATATCTTCAATTTCCCTACCCTCTTCTAGAGCACTAAAATTTTCCGCAAGAATAACATTAACTTTCATGTTTCCCGTCTTTTTTAAATGCATTTTTTAATCGAGAAATAATCATTTTCTTTGCATCACTTAGAAAACTGTCTATATTCCCACATAACACTATAGTATGAGGTAAGGTTATGTTGAATACTAATAGTAAGGCTCATAAGGTTACACGATATTGCTGTGGTAGACCTAAGGTGAACTAAAAACTTCCGCCATGGAGGTAAGGTTACATGTTAGGGTGTGGTAAGTATATATGATAAGGCTATGGTAACCTTACACGTTAAGGTTGAGATAACCTTACACATTAAGGTTGATGTAACCTTACACGTTAAGGTTGAGGTAACCTTACACGTTAAGTGTCACAATGCGAATAATAAATTGAGAGACCAAAATGTATATTATTATAAATTGACGAATGTATGAGGGCAATTAAAATCTAATTATCGAGGTGTGAATGAAT
Source organism: Leptopilina syphax (assembly GCA_032872505.1). Taxonomy (NCBI): domain Eukaryota; kingdom Metazoa; phylum Arthropoda; class Insecta; order Hymenoptera; family Figitidae; genus Leptopilina; species Leptopilina syphax. The sequence goes on from CM065472.1 coordinate 32,230,200, forward strand.
CATAGACGAAGCCATAAAATAAGAAAGAAAATATTATCAGTACTCGATATAACTTCGCACACGAAACATAACAGACTTTTAAATTAAACTTTTTTAATTAATTATTGTGATTTTAAGGAAAACATGTGAAGTGCTTTTCATTGAAATTTAAACATTAACTGTAAATTGAATAAATATTTGTATTACTTTCGAATTATTAAATTGTGAAATATAGTAAACCTTAATGTGATGTGAATCTTATCATTGCTAATCCTTTCGCCAATCTATCAATAAATAACTATTAAAAAATAAACTTTTTATAAAACTGTGAAAACAAACTAAACAAACAAAAGTGAATTGATAGTGTTGTTCTTGGTCCTTCGAGACGGATAAGTGAAATTTGAAATATGTGAATATCGAGTACTCAAACTATACATAAATATACAAAATTTACAATAATTGACTGTTGAAAAAAAAATCAAAAATTATATTGGACATTCTCATCATTCTACGATAGGATTTCAACGCAAACGTGCAGCGAAATATACACAAAAAAGGTCTCATTTCGTACCAAGGGAGAAGAAACAAAATTACGAGGTCTCAACAGGTACAAAATTGAGAAATTATCACTCTAAAATTTTCGGTGATTCAACAGTCATCAACAATCAAGGTAGTTTCTATTGATAATTTGTATTTTGAAAACAATTAATAAACAAGAAAATCTATTATATACATTTGTAAACGAAAACTTTTATAGAATTTGACGATAATTAAATTTGAAAATTTGTATTTTAAAATAATTTATATTATATTTAATAATCATGGATCAAAATGAAATTGATAGAGCTCGTCAAATAAGAACTAATTGTTAATCGAAATTAACGAAGTTTCATACATTTTTAGAAAAATGTTTAGCTGATAGCATTTATAATATTGAAGAAGTTCAAGTTAGATTAAAAAAAATAGAAGAGATGTGGTCAGATTATGATAAAGCTCAATTAAGATTAGAAGTAGAAGCTCCGGGACCAAACCGCGAAGGTGAAAGAATAGAATTTGAAAATACTTTTTACAAACATACCGCTATTGCTAATCGACTTATAAACGAACATTCTATCACCATAGCTCGTAGTTCGATCACGGAAAATGACGAAGTTCAACGACAACGAGCTCAAATCGCGCAGTTAGAGGCGGATCTTAGAAATCAGAGAGAATTGGAAATTATACGATTGAGAGAAATGTCAACGTCTAGGAACACAAATACTGATAGCGAGCAAAGTAGTATTAGAAGGCATTTTCCATTGCCTAAACTGAACCTTCCAACTTTTTCGGGGGGTTATGAAGAGTGGCTGGGTTTTAAAGACACATTTTCTGCCATTATTCATAACGAACCAAATATTCCAAACGTTCAAAAATTTAGATATTTGAAATCGTATTTAAAAGATAACGCAGCGCGAGTGGTCGAAAATATTGAGATTTCTGAATCGGGATATGTTGCAGCGTGGAAATCGTTAGACGAACGATTTAATAACAAACGAATAATAATTCAAACTCACATGACAGCTCTGTTTGAATTACCGGTTCCAAGCAGAGAGTCACCGTCATGTTTGCGAAATTTTCTTGACTCAATATTGAGACACACTCGCGCTCTAAATGTTCTCGGTCAACCCACTGAAAAATGGGACACTCCTTTGATTTGTTTATTAACTAATAAACTTGATAAAGATTCGCGGAGAGAGTGGGAACGTTCAGTGAAGGGCAGTGAGATGCCTACGTTCGATAGTCTGACTGCATTTTTACAGGAAAAATGTTAAATTTTGTAGACCTTGAATCCTGTCGCCAATAATGTAAACAAAAACAATTTAAAAGGAAATAATAAATCTCAAATTAATCATGATAAAAGGGTCATTAGTAGTAAATCTTTTTTAAATACTCAATATAATGCATATTGTATATTATGTAAAAACAATAGTCACGTTATTCATAAATGTCCAGATTTTTTAAAATTAACAATAAGTGACAGGATTCAACTCGCCAAACAAAGAGGATTATGCTTTAATTGTTTAAGGAATAATCATTTGCTTCAAGATTGTACTTCTAGAAGATGCTCAACATGTAACAAGCGACATCACACAATGTTACATTTAGAATCTAAAAACAATAATTCAATTTCGCAATCTGAAAATCAAAATACAAATGTAACTAAAAATTGTCATATAACTGATGCATCGAGAGTTCTTTTATCCACCGCGTTAGCAAATGTTATCGATAATAATGGACAACGACACGAATGTAGAGTTTTACTAGATAGTGGTTCTCAACCAAATTTAATGACACAAGAATTAGCAAATCGACTAAATCTTCGAAAACGACGTATGAACTCTGCAATCGAAGTAATAAATAGTAACGAGTTAAATTGTGCTGAGTGGGTGGAGACTAATTTCGAATCAAAGTGTGCAAATTATGTAACTAGACTTTCCTTCCTAGTTCTTCCGAAAATTACTAGCCATATTCCAACTTGTCCTATAAACAAAGAAACACTAAAAATTCCTCACTATCTTAAATTAGCTGACCCAGAATTTCACTTACCAAAAACAGTCGACATTTTAATTGGAGCAAAACTTTTTTATGAATTATTATGAAACAGTAAAATTTCTCTCGCAATGCCACATACATCATTACAAAGTTCCAGAGTAGGGTGGATTGTGACTGGGAAAATGAACGAAAATAAGTTTAAACAAAGTATAAAATGTAATCTTGTTAGAGATCCAATTTTGCTCCAGTTAAATAAATTTTGGGAAATCGAAGAGGGTAAATCAATTAAGCATATAACAAAAGAAGAAGCTGAGTGTGAACAACATTTCAACCAAAACACACAACGGGATAATGAGGGAAAATACATCGTTCGACTACCTTTTAATCAGCGGAAAAATGAATTGGGAGATTCTTATGAAATAGCGAGAAAACGATTTTTTATGTTAGAAGGACGACTTCAGAAAAATATTAAATTGAAGGAACAATACGACCAATTCATCAGGGAATATCAGGAGTTAGGACACTTGGAACCAACGTACAGTGGAAGGGATGAAGGTTACTACATACCACATCAGGCGGTGATTAGTGAGGATGATTTTATTAAATTACTTAGAGTGGTGTTTGATGGTTCCTCCAAAACAACCAGTGGAACATCACTCAATGATATTTTGATGGTAGGTGCAACAATTCAGGATGGGCTCGTGACATTGTTGATTCGTTTCAGAAAACATCCAATTGCATTTAGTGCAGATATCCAAAAAATGTACCGGCAATTCTGGATACACGAAGACGATAGGAAATATCAAAAGATATTGTGGCGGTATGATAGTGATTCACCTCTTAGGACATTCCAACTTAAGACAGTTACATATGCTTAAGACAATAAAGGAGTCACTTAAATGTAAAGTGGATCAGGTACGACTTTGGTCAGACTCGACAATTGTGCTAAACTGGATAAATTCCCCTCCGCATAAGTTCAACACATTTGTCGCAAATCGAATAGCCGAGATTCATGGATCAACATCAGCTGATATGTGGGGACACGTATCTTCGGGGAATAATCCAGCTGACTTCATTTCTCGGGGACAAATGCCTGCAGACTTCATCAATAATCAAATGTGGAAAGAAGGTCCAAAATGGTTATCACAATCAGAAGAATTTTGGCCTAATTACACTTTGGAACAATTTGGTCCTCCTGAACAAAGAAAAAACATCGTGCTGACAACAATAACAAAGCAGACAAACTCGGAATTGTGGAACAAATTCTCATCATTGACGAAACTGACTCGAGTAATAGCTTATTGTTTAAGAATTGGAGGAAAAATTAAAGGAAAAAAAAATACTGCGCAGCTGTCTTCTGTGGAATTGCAAGAAGCATTTTATTGAATCATCATACTCATCCAAAAGGAAGAATTCGGTAATGAATTTCGTGATCTGACGAGAGGAAAAATATTCAAGGTCGTTCAAAATTATTAAAGCTGAATCCATTTATTGATAATGGAATACTTCGAGTAGGAGGTAGAATAAAAAACTCAGAAATTCCCTATGATCAGCAACACCCAATCCTAATCCCAAAAAGGCATCCTGTCACTAAATTGATTATCCGAAACACTCACGAAAAATATATGCACGCTGGTGTGAATTCTACATTGTATGCAATAAGAGAAAAATATTGGCCAATCGACGGTAGGTTAGAGGTACGCAAAATTGTCCATTCTTGTATAAAATGTTTTTGTGAAAATCCAAATGAGATAAAATATGTAATGGGTGATTTGCCAAAAGTTCGAGTGACACCTGCTCACCCGTTCGAAAATTGTGGCATTGATTACTGCGGGCCATTCTATGTAAAAGAAAAACGAGTGAGAAATAGTATTAAAATCAAAGTATATGCTGCAGTGTTTGTGTGTTTATGTTCAAAAGCAATTCATATAGAATTGGTGGGAGGGTTAACGACAGAATTGTTCTTGGCATGCTTGCGACGATTTTTTGCTAGAAGGGGAATGTCAAAGAAAATCTACTCAGATAATGGGACGAACTTCGTAGGAGCAAAGAATGAGTTGAGCGAACTTTACAGCCTGCTAAATAATAATAAACATAATCAAAAAATAAAACAAAAATTAGCTAATAAAAATATTAATTGGTATTTTTCTCCCCCTCGAACTCCACACTTTGGTGGAATTTGGGAAGCGGCTGTAAAGTCGCTCAAAACTCATCTTCGCAGAACAGTAGGAGAGACACTTTTCACATATGAAGAACTATACACATACATGTGTGAGGTGGAAGCGCTCTTAAATTCTCGACCATTAACTCCCATGACAAATGATCCAAATGATATTCGGGTATTAACTCCGGGTCATTTTTTGATTGGCGAAGCATTAAAAACTATTCCATCTGTGGACCATTCACAGACTCCGACAGGCAGATTGTCAAGTTAGCAACACATCCAAAAAATTAAAACAGACCTGTGGAAACGATAGAGTCACGAGTACTTAAACGAGATGAACGTGAAATCCAAGTGGCACACAGGTTCCAGTGAATTAATAAAAATTGGCACTTTAGTTGTGATCAGGGATGACAACTTGCCACCTCTGCGTTGGAGTCTGGGAAAGGTAGTCGAGGTGCATCCAGGAGCAGATGGAATAATTAGAGTCATTCAAGTACAAACAAAAAACGGAATTTTTACACGAGGTGTGAAAAGAGTTTCTCCTCTCCCCATAGAAGAATTGTAAAAAATATTATTTGAACATAAAGGTTCAAGGGGGGCAGTATGTCGCAATGCGAATAATAAATTGAGAGACCAAAATGTATATTATTATAAATTGACGAATGTGTGAGAGCAATTAAAATCTAATTATCGAGGTGTGAATGAATCATAGACGAAGCCAGAAAATAAGAAAGAAAATATTATCAGTACTCGATATAACTTCGCACACGAAACAACAGACTTTTAAATTGAACTTTATTTAGGTATTAATTGTTGTGATTTTAAGGAAAACATGTGGAGTGCTTTTCATTGAAATTTAAACATTAACTGTAAATTGAATAAATATTTGTATTACTTTCGAATTATTAAATTGTGAAATATACACTGAAAAAAAAATTTATTTGATTTAAATAACCGATTATTTGGTTATATTCAAATAAATATTTATTTGAATCAAATAATTTTTATTTGAATCAATTAAATAATATTTGCTTCAAATACTGAAATATTTGATTCAAATACAATTTATTTAATTCAAATAAAAATTATTTGATTCAAATAAATATTTATTTGAATATAACCAAATAATCGGTTATTTGAATCAAATAAATTTTTTTTTCAGTGTAGTAAACCTTAATGTGAAGTGAATTTTATCATTGCTAATCCTTTCGCCAACCTATCAATAAATAACTATTAAAAAATAAACTTTTTATAAAACTGTGAAAACAAACAAAAGTGAATTGATAGTGTTGTTCATTAAGGTTGAGGTAACGTTACACGTTAAAGTTGAGGTAACGTTACATGTTAAGGTTGAGGTAAGGTTATATGTCAAGGTTGAGGTAAGGTAATTAATAAGTGGTAAGGTTAAGGTATGGTTGTGATAAGTTTGCCAGTTATGGAAAATATTGACAAAATAATTAATAATATAATTAATAAATAAATATTAAATTAAAAAGTTAAGTTTGTTACTCTTCTCTATTTTGGAAACCTGACATAAAGCAGAAAATTTTGAAAACAAATTTGGGGGGACTGGGATTAGAACCCGGGATCGACGCGCATAAACCAATCATTCTAACTAACTGAGCTAAGTACAGAACTGTCAGAAGGAAAATCAATTTTGCCTTTAAGGTGAACCAAGAATATGATTAACTCCTTAAAGGCAAAATTAATTTTCTTGCTACCAGTTCTCCATTTAGCTCAGTTAGTTAGGATGTTAGGTTTATGCGCGTCGATCCCGGGTTCGAATCCCAGTCCCCCCAAATTTGTTTTCAAAATTTTCTGCTTCATGTCAGGTTTCCAAAATAGAGAAGAGCAACAAACTTAACTTTCTAATTTAATATTTATTTATTATATTATTAATTATTTTGTCAATATTTTCCATAACTGGTAAACTTATCACAACCTTACCTTAACCTTACAACTTATTAATTACCTTACCTCAACCTTGACATATAACCTTAACTCAACCTTAACGTGTAACGTTACCTCAACCTTAACGTGTAACGTTACCTCAACCTTAACGTGTAAGGTTACATCAACCTTAACGTGTAAGGTTATCTCAACCTTAACGTGTAAGGTTACCATAGCCTTATCATATATACTTACCACACCCTAACATGTAACCTTACCTCCATGGCGGAAGTTTTTAGTTCACCTTAGGTCTATCACAGCAATATCGTGTAACCTTATGAGCCTTACGATTAGTATTCAACATAACCTTACCTCATACTATTGTGCTATGTGGGAAGTGTCTATATTTAAGTCATTTTTGCTAATTTAAGACGTTTTCGAAGTAAGACACTTTGAATAAAAGACATTTTGTGTATTCGAGTATCTTCGGTAATATTCGTCTTGCCTCGTCTCGATGAAAGTTTCCCGCGCAATATCAATGCATACATGCATTTTTAGGTTATGTATCGATTCAAGCAATAAACTTCATCTGAATGAAGACACTTTAAACGTCTCCAAAATAGTCACTTTTAACGTCTTCCTAAAAGACATCCCAAAACGTCTTACAAATTAGGACAAAAGTGTCTCAAATATAGACACCTGTTTTTGCAGTGTAAGGATAGTTTTATTTTTAGTTTTATAACTGTCTTAAAAAAAAGATAAATAAATAAAAATAATAAATAAATATAAATAAATAAAATAATAATAATTTGGTGGAATGGTTCATCAGTATTTAAGTTTTCATCGCAAAAGCGTTTTATGTATTCTCAAAATGAAAGTTAAATGTTATCATTAACAGAACATTGTAAATCTTACAGATTGATTCATTCTACTCTAAACATCTACATAAGTTATATATCTTCGAACAAGTAAATGAAATATAATTTATGATTAAACGAACTTACAAGTGAAGTTCGATCATAATTATATGAATAACTTGTTCGAAGATATATACTCCCACTCTTTGTTATTACATATAATAGTTACAATATACATATAAGCTAGAAATATTTGGAAATTTAAAACTAATCCCCCCCCTAAAATAAAAATAGATAAATAAGAACAATTTAATAAAATAATAAAAATAAATCAATAAGCAAAATAAATAAATTATAATTATTATGATTGTATATAATATGTGTCACAATACATAAACTGCATAAAAATATAGATATATCTATATATACATATACATATATGTAATAATAATTAATAATTATTAATTATTATTAGTTAATTAAGCCTTCTCTAAACTAAATGAAAGGTAGAGAATAGGTAGTAAGAGAAAGAGAGAGAGAGAGAGAGAGTTTTCTCTTTATATCTCTGAACAGTGGCGTCATTCGACAACAAGTTGCGGTACTACATAAGTTATATATCTTCGAACAAGTTATTCATATAATTATGATCGAACTTCACTTGTAAGTTCGTTTAATCATAAATTTTCTATAGTTGTTGTCAACATAACACACACACACAAAAACTAGAACCTGAATCCTTGGTCAAATGTTAACTGCGATTTTGACAAAATTTTTATAAAAGTTTTTAAATATTAAGGGTAGAAAATGGCAACTTTCCTCTATCGATATCGGGGTCAAAATTTGTTTGCATTCATCTAGGACGAAATGACTTTAATTTATGTAATAAAATTTATGTATCGGTATTTGTTTATTTTTAGCAAATTTTTTTTTATTTTTTAATACACTGTAAAAAAAGGGAGTTAAATTTTAACTCCCCCGGGGGGTCTATAAAAGTCGCACCCATTGGGGAGTTAATGCCAGGGGAGTTTAATAAAGAGAGTTAAAATTTCACACCCAAATGCTAACTCCCCAAGGAAAAAATAACTCGCGCGGGTGTTGAATGAAGGGAGTTAGAAATTAACTCTTTTTTGGAGTAGATTTTTAACTCGAAAAATTTAACTCCCGAGTCCGTTAACTCCCTAAATTTTTTACAGTGTATTTAATATTTCAGTATATCCCGTAAAAATTCCCGAGACCATAAAAATTTTCCGTATAGAGAAATTTACATTTCATTGGCACCACTGCAATACACTGTAAAAAATTTAGGTAGTTAACGGACTCGGGAGTTAGGAGTGAAATTTTCCGAGTTAAAAATCAACTCCAAAAGAGAGTTAATTTCTAACTCCCTTCATTCAACACCCGCGCGAGTTATTTTTTCCTTGGGGAGTTAGCATTTGGGTGTGAAGTTTTAACTCTCTTTATTTAACTCCTCTGGCATTAACTCCCCAATGGGTGCGACTTTTATAGACCCCCCGGGGGAGTTAAAATTTAACTCCCTTTTTTTACAGTGTATATATTAAATATCGAATCATTATTTTAGCAATTGTTTAAACAAATATTTGTTGTTATTTATAAACTTTTTTCCTATTGCCCCTAAAAAGGTGCAGTTTATTTCTAATTTTTAGATTTTTAGATCACCTTAGGAGTGATCGATCAGCGATGCGATCCCCATTTGTTAGAGTTTAAACTATTCCTTTTTCTCAAAGCTAAGTTAGTTAATTTGGTTAGTTAATTAGCAACTTACTTAGTTAGCTAGCAATTAACTTAGTTAGCTAGCAAGTGAGTTAGTTATTTAGCAAGTAAGTTCGTTAAATTAAGAATTGAAGTTTGTGTTAGTATTTCAGAAAAAGACTAGTTTTAAATCTCTAATACTGTGCTGTTTTTCGCATGAACTGAAAAAGTAAAGTAATTAAAATTCTGATTTAATATTTCCCAAAAAACTAAGTTAGTTGTTTAGCAACTAAGTTAGTTATTTAATCAGCAACTTAGTTAGATAGCTAACTAAGATAACTAATTTATTTAGTTTGTTTGTCCGCAATCTTAATGAATTCCTTTTCTATTGTTAAATTGATAATTTCTATCTAATTCAATTCCTTTTAATTAACATTGAATTCTTTAAAGGGCATTAAAGGGGATTCGAATTCTGGTCACGTGGTTACAGAGAATTGAATTGGATAGAAATTATCAATTTAACAATAGAAAAGGAATTCATTAAGATTGCGGACAAAAACGGAATTGGTTTGGAATTTAAGAGCATAAAAGTGCCAATCCACTTTAATTCACCCCTTATTACTGGGTAGCTAAGTTAGTGAGCTACTATGTTAGTTTGCAACTAAGTAAGTTTACAACTATGTTAGCTTGCGACTAAGTTAGTTATTTAGTCAACAACTAAGTTAATTATTTAGTCAGCAACTAAGTTAGTTAGTTAGTTTGCAACTAACTTAGCAACTCAGTTATTTAGTCAGCAATTAAGTTTGTTAGTTTGCAACTAAGTTACACAGAAAAAACCTGGTCTTATTTTTGATGCATCTCATTTTGAGTACTACTCAATTTGAACAAATTACGAACTTCAAGTTGCTCAAAATGAGTATTACCTGTCGATAAACATTTTCAAAATGTTGGGTTGGTAACATTTGCAGTTTTGTCATTTTGTGATATTTCATATATATTTACTGTGAAAAATATTAATTTTGATTAATTTGAAAATATTTTAATGTCTTTTTATTTAAAAATCAATTTATTAATTAAAAATTAACTTAATTAAAGTAAATTACACATAACAGGATGAATAAATTTTCAAACTTAGCGCCATTTAATTGAAGTAAGTTGTGTGAAATCAGATTGGCACTACTGGTATGCAGGCCTGCTGGTATGTCAACAAACATTTATAACCTAAAAATTTGCTTGCCTTTATTGAAAAATTGTAGGCAAAATATATGTGAAATGAATATAACATAATATTTTTTACGTCATTTACGCACAGTTAATTAATATATTTTATATTTTTATTGGGTTATTCATTATTTGATGAAAATTTCCATGTATCTTTTATACTCATAATGAATATGATTGGTCTCATTATGAGTAATTTTTATGTAAGCTCAAAATGAGACAAGGAGTCTCATTTTTGTTGCAACTCATTTTGAGTAGCGTACGCTACTCATTTTGAGACTAAGTTTTTTCTGTGTAGTTATTTAGTCAGCTATTAAGTCAGTTAGCAAGTAAGTTAGTTATTTAGTCAGCAACTAAAGTTAACTATTTTTTTTAGATATTTTTAGCTATTTTTTGAAGATTGAAAATATTTTAAGCATTTGTTTAAACAATTACTGTTTAACAATTTTATTAACTATTACTTTTTGCTAAATAAAGTATTTTTAATTTAGAAGATTGCATAATCTATTTTCAGGCGAGCGTAAATGAATAGAGCGAACTGGTTCTTACCAGCGCGTTGCTTTATCTCATTGGACACTTTGTTTATTTAATAACTCAAAAGCAACTCAATATTTTCAAAAACGGCAAAGAACTTTTCGCCTTAGTTTTCTACAAAGAATACAATACTCAAATATGTTCGCTCTCGACTGGGACACCCTGTTTAAAGTCCTTTAGATGGACAAGTTTTATTCTGCAAATAAAATCATTTTTGTAGCGCAAGCGCAGTTGCGTTTGGTGAGCAAGGGGCTGGCAATAAAGGAGCATTCAGACCTCTGCAGGCTGTCTGGCTGCGCAGCCAGAAGCAATAAGAGTAAGGGAGAAGGTGTAATAAATTTGAATTTCCTTACTCTCTTACTCTTGTACGTCACCATGGCAACCTGCAGGCAGACAGACAGGCTGCAGAGGTCTGAACGCTCCATAAGGTAGTTCAAGTTGGGTGAGGGAAATCCAATATGGCTGACATCAGCTGATTTACCGGAGGACAAAAATGCATTGAATTCAATGGGACAAATCAGTTTTTTAACCATAACTTTTTAAATATTTATTTTTGAACCATAGTGTAATGGAAAATTATTCTTTATTTATCGAAATCTATTTTTTAAAACAATAAAACCAAAAAATTAAATTTTATTGTTTTAAAAAATAGATTTCGATAAATAAAGAATAATTTTCCATTACACTATGGTTCAAAAATAAATATTTAAAAAGCTATGGTTAAAAAACTAATTTGTCCCATTGAATTCAATGCATTTTTTGTCCTCCGGTAAATCAGCTGATGTCAGCCATACTGGATTTCCCCCACCCAACTTGAACTACCTTATGGTAGGGCTAAGTGAATCGCGCGCTGATTGGTTGGAATTCGTCTCGTGAGCGCGCACCACTGAACGCGCAGCCAGAGATCCTTACCCTCCTTACCAAACGCAAAAATATGCTTGGTTTATTTCGCTGTTTCGAGGTACGTATAGATGGCCATTTTTGTTCATTATCGTTTTGACCACTACAAAATGAGCATCGAAAATCAGAGATGTCAAGGCATCGAAGGTTAGTGTGATTTAATTTTTATTTATTTCGACAATTTTTTAGTGATTAAAAATATTAATTAAAATTAAATTCAGTGAAAGTGTATATGTGACGCCGCACGAGAAAAGAGACCTATTGCCTCAAATGTGAATTTTACAGGGGGAGCGTTTAAAGCGACGCCATGAATTGAAATACATGTATTTAGGCGGACACGTTTAACTTTCGGGTCTTATATTATTAACACTATTTATTTTTTTCAACTTCTGATTTTTACGTGAAATAACAAATGAAAATCTATTGAATAACACCATAATTTAAAAATCGGTTTTTTTGCGATAGGCCCCTTTTCGCGTGCGGCGTCACATCCCTACTAAAAAAAATAATGACAAAACGTCAGAAAAATAATCAGAATTTCTGGTGTTTTTGAGCAGTTTTTATTACAATTGCAGCTCAAAAACATGAAAAAGACATAGAACCCTTCAAAATACTGCCAAGAATCATGAAAACTTTTATGACTGCCACCGAATTTTTTTATAGCATAGCAAAAAATCTTTTTTGGGGATGTATTCTTGTGTTCCTTTATGTTAAAAGGTCGTCACGCCTTTTGTAACTTAAGTATAAAATCGAAAAAACCATTGTACATTTTTTAATGTTTAAAATCATTTTTGTTTATTTTAACATTATATTTAATGTTTATAAACTCAGATTATTTTAAAGACTGTTTTATGTATACCTTATACTCTCTTGGCTTAAAATTCAAAAATGATATCACTTTTTACATATCAGTTATAGTTCACGAGATAGCTTATAATTTCTCCAAAATAAAGGTTTTGAGAATTGATATCAAGGTTTTGATGTCAGTTTTTACATATCAGTTATAGTTCACGAGATAGCTTAAAATTTCTCCAAAATAAAGGTTTTGAGAATAAATTTTAGATATTTGGAAACATGAAATATGACAGATTCGAAATTTTTAAATTATAAACTCCCATTAGTTAAATTGATCAAGTTTCAAGTAATAAAATTTTTATTTAGACAATCATAAACCTTCAGAACAATGCCTTTTTCCCACTCGACTCAACTCAGTCACAATGACCAATTTGATACGCACCTTTCTTTAACAATAGATTTCCGAGTCTATTGTGATGATTTTAAAACAAGAATTTTATAACTTTAAAATTCTGCATTTTAACTAATTCAACTTTGTAACATAAAAATTTAAAATCTATGGTATTTTACGATTCCAAATATCTAAAATTTGTTTTAAAAATCTTTTTTTTAATTATCACCCAAACCTTATAATTTTTTTAACAAATGTTTTCTAAAATAAATTTTAGATATTTTGAATCGTAAAATACCGTAGATTCTAAATTTTTATGTTACAAAGTTGAATTAGTTAAAATGCAGAATTTTAAAGTTATAAAATTCTTGTTTTAAAATCATCACAATAGATTCGGAAAATCTCTTGTTAAAGAAAGGTGCGTATCAAATTGGTCATTGTGACTGAGTTGAGTCGAGTGGGCAAAAAAGGCATTGTTCTCAAGGTTTATAATTTTTAAAACAAAAATTTTATGACTTGAAATTTGTTTAATTTAACTACAGTGAGTTCTCGCGAGTCGTTCAACTCACGAGTCGTTCAAACTCGTCAGTCGTTCAACAGCTGATCAGTGTCCGATTCACGAGTCGTTCAATTTCTAGCATGCGCGCGCCGGTGCTCAGTGCTGTGTAATTTAAACGGACCAAAGTCATTGAATATTGTGTCTTTCGGGGCGATAAATATGTTTCACACATCCCTGAAATCGCCTTGGAGGCGTGGCTTATGCGTTGAACGACTCGTGAGTTTTATGATCTTGAAAATTTTCGAGAATTGAACGACTCGCGAGAACTCACTGTAATTGGAGTTTATAATTTAAAAATTCAAAATCTGTGATATTTCATGATTCCAAATATCTAAAATTTATTCTAAGAAACTTCATTTTGAAGAAATTAAAAGATACGCTTCAAGTATGGTCAGCCTGGTTTGTGAAGTGAAGTGAGAAGCTGAAAGAGTTCTCACAAAACATCAAATCCATACTAAAAATCCTGTTAGAAATAATCAGAAAAATGACAAATCATCAGAGTCACGAAAAAGCACCAGAAAATCTGACAAATAATCAGAATTCTGATGTTTTGTCATGATTCCTCATTATTTTTTTTAGTAGGGATATGTGTAATCTTGTGTCTCACCCCCCCCCCCCCTCCTTCAAGGTCGTTTTCTTTGTACGCACGAACACGTCTTTATTACAGAAGCGTTTCCAAACCCCGGTTCGCGAAAAAAATCTATTCCTGCACATAATAAAAAAATTTTATTGAATAATGTTTTCTTAAAAAATGCAGTACTTAAAAAAATATTTTAAATTAAACTTAAATTAAAATATTGATAATTAAAAATAATTTTGTTTACTATTTATTTATAATTGAGTATGTTGCTGCAATAATCGGTGGAGTGCTCAGCAAGATGCTATGCCGCCAGTCAAACGGATTAACCCTCTGCTGATGCTAACTTATCCCCACTCTATCGCTAAAGCACGTTACTCCCATAGTCCCCACCAGGCGTCCAGAATGACGATTTTTGACGATAACGGTCGTTAGCATCAGCAGAGAGTTAAAAAGTGGAAAAAATAAAAATTGAAAATTTTGATTTTAGAAATGAAATACCTTGTAACAAATGAAATATAGCATATTCTAAACATCAAAATTTTAAATTTCCATTTATTGAAACTTTTTAATTCATATGACTGGCGTCATAGTATCCTGCTGAGCGCTCGATTCATTATTCCAACGACACGGTCAATTGAGAGCATGGAAAGTATAACCTACGCTAAGGCTAAGCTTGAATTTCATTTCCTGCATGAGACAGCCTTCTGCTGCGCAAAGAAGTTCCGCGTAAGGACAGTGTCGCTCATTCAAGAAATTCAATTATTAAAAAAAATAAAATACATTTTACAAACTTTATTAATTTATATCTTTTTTTAACAGCATTAGTGGAAGATTAACCCATTAACGCCCATCAGGACGCAAAATGTGCCATGATTTCACGACTCGTATTTTGTATGAAATAATTGAACCGCCGGATCGTAGAAGGGCATATAGCCCATTTGAATTACATTGGCTATATGCCCTTCTACGATCCGGCGGTTCAATTAGTTAAAAATTTTAGGAAATACCATTTCCGACGTAAAATTTATCGCTCTTTCGAAATATGAAGCTAAAATTTGTTTATAATTATCTTAAAAAAATGTATAACAATTTTATTGCAAAAAAACACACTTTTTTACGAAAAAAAAATTTTCAATTATTATTTTGACATGGAAAACTAAAGAATATGGTCTCCAAAGCACAAAATATCGCGTCCTCGAACTCTCAGCTATAAAAATCCATAATTACTTTTTTTTAATTCAAAATGGCGGATATAAAAATGGCCATTTTTCCAAAATGCAAAAGGCCAAAAAAAATTTTGGGTAATGTTTTTCAAAAGTTATTACATTTGTTTGAAAATGGTTACTAGGGGGGTTTTTAGGGTTGCTGATTACGCATCTGATGTTACTTTCTTAAAATTTAAAATGGCGAATCCAATATGGCGGACAATTTTTTAAAAAGTAATTGTATTTGCTTGAAAATGATCGTTCGGGGATTTTTGAGGATGCTGATTACGAATCTAACATCAGAACAATATTATGGTTATCCTTCACGTCAGACGTGCAAAAAAGCCACTTTTTTTATTTAATTTTTTTTTTATATTTTGCCTCGAAAAATATTGCCACTATCATGCAAAGTGCAACAAAAGGAAACAAAAATTGTGCATTCAATGTGGCATAAATATGTGCGTCACTTGTTTTCAATCAAACCACATGTAGTGTTAGTCTCTTTTTTATTATTGTATAAAAATGTCATAATTATATAAGTGTCATAATTATCGTTGATTAATAAAATTGTATAATAAAATTAAAAAAGTAGCTTTTTTGCACGTCGACCTCCTTGTGGTAAGAGCTAGGCAACGTCAATAAAATTTTGTTGACGGCAAATGGACGTGGAGGATAAACATAATATTGTTCTGAAGTTAGATTCGTAATTAGAATCCTCAAAAACCGCCGCATGACCATTTTGAAGCAAATACAATTACTTTTAAAAAATTGTCCGCCATATTCGATCCAACATTTTTAATTTTAAAAAAGTGGCATCAGATTCGTAATCAGCATCCCCAAAAACCCCCGAGTAACTGTTTTCAAGCAAATCTAATCACTTTTTAAAAAATTGTCCGGCATATTGGATCCGCCATTTTGAATTTTATAGAAGTGACATCAGATTCGTAATCAGCATCCCCAAAAACCCCCGAATGATCATTTTCAAGCAAATACAATTACTTTTGGAAAACATTACCCGAAATTTTTTTTCGGCCTTTTGCATTTTGGAAAAATGGCCATTTTCATAACCGCCATCTTGAATTTAAAAAAGTAATTATGAATTTTTATAGCTAAGAGTTCGAGGACGCGATATTTTGTGCTTTGGAGACCATATTCTTTCGTTTTCCATGTCAAAATAATAATTAAAAAATTTTTTTTGTAAAAAAGTGTGTTTTTTTGCATTGAAATTGATATAAATTTTTTTGAGATAATTATAAACAAATTTTAGCTTCATATTCCGATAAAAGCGATGAATTTTACGTCGGAAATGGTATTTTCTAAAATTTTTAACTAATTATTTCATACAAAATAAGAGTCGTGAAATCATAGTACATTTTGCGTCCTCGTGAGCGTTAATGGGTTAAGATTAAAATTTAAGTTTTTTAAATTTATTTTTTAGAAATATTTGACTTAAAATAAGAAATTTAAAATTTTAATTCATTTATTTCTTTTTATTTTTCAGCACCAACTACATCTCGCGAAGGACTGTCTACCAGTTCAATTGGAAAGACTGAAGACGAGAAATCTCGAATTTCGGAAAAACCGTTTTTTACTTCTAGTATAAAAGATTGAGTTTAAAATGTTTGTGTTTAAAAGTTGTATTATAAAAATATTTTTATTTACATTTAAAATTTACATTTGTAATTTATTTGTTTATTTTTTCTCTTTTTCAGCAACAAATGAATCTCGTGAAACACCACATTCTACCAGATTAGTTTACCGTCAAACTAATAAAAAAAATCATCTGAAAAATTGACATTTTCTTATTCATCATCATTGTCAACTTCAAAGACAGAAAAGAGTGAACTTCCAACAGCAGAGAAGAAAACTTTTGGCCTAAGTGGAAGATTAAGATTAAAATGTGAGTTTTTTATATTTATTTTTTTTAATATTTGATTTAAAATGAGAAATTTTTAATTTTAATTCATTTGTTTCTTTTAAATTTTTCAGCACCAACTACATCTCGCGAAGGAATGTGTACCAGTTTAATTGGAAATTGGCGATTCAAACAGCTAAACTAGCGCCTCCGGTGGCCGAGTTTAAACTAATATATACACGACTCCCTGCATGGTGTTCAATGTAAATATCAACGTTTTTATAGTTTTTCAGTTTTATTTTCACTATTAAATCAAGTTTTTTTTTAATTGTTCTACTTGTTTAAATATTTATTAAATATATTATAATAATTTTGAAAGAGCATCGTTACTCGCGGACAGAAAGAAAAGAAAAAATGGGAACGAAACAAATGTTATTCGCTCTGAATTGAAAAAAAACAGAAAATCTTTATCAGCTTCCAAAAAATGTTGTAAGACGTAAACAGTAGGCTATTGCATTTAAAACAGGAAAAAAAATTAACCGACAAAATGAAAGTTTGCAGTACAAATTTTAAATCTAAAGATTACATATCAACTAGAAAGAACATTTTTTGGTTATGTTTTTATATGTTTGACAAAAATTCTAATTTTATATTACTTCTAATTATATATTATTAATTTAATCTCTATAGACATTAAATTAATAATATAAAATTAGAATTTTAGATTATTAGAAATATAATATTATTAATATTAGAATTATTTAATTATTAGAATTAGAGCGGAACATAATAATTGTTTCGATCCCGTTTTTTCTTTTCTTCTGTTCATGAGTAACGATGCTCTTATCCATATTTATTATAATTTATTTAATAAATATTTAAATAAGGTTAACAATTTAGAAAAAAAATTGATTTAATATAATGAAAATAAAACTGAAAAACTTTAAAAATGTTGATATTTACATTGAACACCATGCAGGGAGTCGTGTATATATTAGTTTAAACTCGGCCACCAGATGCGCTAGTTTAGCTGTTTGAATCGCAAATACTGAAGAGGAAAAATCTCGAATTTCGGAAAAACCATTTTTTACTTCTAGTGGAACATTGAGTTTAAAATGTTAGTGTTTAAAAGTTGTATTTTAAAAATATTTTTATTTACATTTAAAATTTACAATTGTAATTTATTTGTTTTTTTTCTCTTTTTTAACAACAAATAAATCTCGTGAAACACCACATTCTACCAGATTAGTTTACTGTCAAACTGATCAACAAAAATTATCTGAAAAATTGACATTTTCTACGAGATTAGTTTACCGTCAAACTGAGCAACAAAAATCATCCGAAAAATTGACATTTTGTCCTTCATCATCTTTGTCATCTTTGTCAACTTCAAAGACAAAAAAGACAACCTCGAAAAGCAGAGAAGAAAACTTTTGGCCTGAGTGGAATATTAAGATTAAAATGTAAGTTTTTTAAATTTATTTTTAAGCAATATTTGACTTAAAATAAGAAATTTTAATTCATTTGTTTCTTTTTAATTTTCAGCACCAACTACATCTCGCAAAGGACTGTCTACTAGTTCAGTAACAAAGACTGAGGAGGAGAAATCTCGAATTCCGGAAAAACAATTTTTCATTTTTAGTGGAAGATTGAGTTTAAAAGTTGTATTTTAAAAATATTTTTATTTACATTTGTAATTTATTTGTTTATTTTTTTCTTTTTCAGCAGCAAATGAATCTCGTGAAACACCACATTCTACCAGATTATTTTACGGAAAAACTGAGCAACAAAAATCATCTGAAAAATTGACATTTTCTCCTTCATCATCATTGTCATCATTGTCAACTTCAAAGACAGAAAAGACTGAACCTCCAACAGCAGAGAAGAAAACTTTTGTCATGAGTGCCCGGTAAGAAGCGTAGAATAGAAAAGAATTCAATTTTCAGAAAATATGCTTGAAAACGAAAATTTTGAATTATTCTGAATACGCGAATTTACCTCTAAGCTCTATTCCACGAGAACCATCAAAATTTTAGAAAAATCAATTCTTCTCTATTGCTCACGTCGATTTGCAGATAGAAAAGAATCCAAATTTTCTATTTTTCTTAATGCGCTAAGTTTAATGGTATTAAAAGTTCTTGAAAAAAATATGGAGTTCTATTCTCTTAAATTGACTGGATTGGCTTCTAACGATTCTAGGTAGTCAATTCAAAAAAATGGAATGTTCGACGAGTAAATATGAAATGTTTATTCTTCTCAATAGACTGCTTCGAATTTCAGAAGCGTATTAAAAGGAATACAACTTTTGACAAACAATTTTGAAAAGCCTTATCTTTCCAATTGTCTGTAGGAGCTCCTCTAATTATTGCCTTAAAATAAAACGCAGTGACAGTCATGTTTCGCGTCGTGTGAATTTCATTGTAATTTCAGTGCTAAACTATTAAAATTAAATATTAAAACTAGTGAAAATATGGTTAAAAAACGCAATGTGCTTACGATAAAATATAAAATGATACTGAAAGGAATTTTCATGTGTTCAATGTTTAACATCAAGTTTTGAAACTTAACCTCACTTTCTAGTGTAATCTTGAGTGGTAGTGAGTCAATTCAGTGGAATAGAAATTTCTACTGTTTTGCTGTAGATTCTGGTTCTTTTGAATGCGCGTTTCATATTTTTGTGAAGTCAATTCAGAATAATAGATTCTTTTGGAATTTTGGTGGTTTCCGTGGAATAGAGCTCCGAGGTAAATTCGCCTATTAAGAAGAATACAACTTTTTAATTCTTTTTAATTCTACGCTTTTTACCGGGTGGAAGATTTAGATTAAAATGTAAGTTTTTAATAATTAACCAAGGAAAAAATGATTCGTACAAATTTCGTGCGGAATTTGTACGAATCACTTTCACCTGAGTACATTTTAAAAACATTTTATTAAAATAACAAGTTAAAAATTTTAATTTATTTGATTCTTTTCTTCTTTTTCAGCACCAAGTGATTTTCCTGAAAAGCTTTCACACCGTGAAACAAATTTACAAGAATCAGCCGAGATATTGCCAGTATTATCATCTGTTCCACCAAGTACAAGTAATAAAAAATAAAATTCTTTAAAATTAGTGTTGAAAAATAAGACATAATTCATCATTATTATCTGTTTTTTAGCATCATTTCGTGAATTTAATGTTGCAATCGTGAAAGATAAAACGCAGCATGAGCAAACAATTGTTGCTGATGTTAATGCAGGACCATCTACTTCTCATTATGTTTACCGTGTACCAACAGAAACATCATCGTCATCAACTGGACTCGATTTAAAAATCACTTGTTCAACAGTAAAGAAATCGAAAAATCAAAAAGCTAAATTTTCCCTTACAACATCAACTTCAAAAAGAGAAGGTAAAATTTTATTCTATTTTCTTTTATTATATTTTCCTAATCGCTCTTAATATGAAATTAATAAAATTTCTATTTACACTGAAACCCCCCGAACTTTAGACTGTGTTGACATCAAGTATGGGCGAGGGAGGGAGAGAGGTCGAGGGAATGTAATGGCGGATTTTAGGTTAGGACCAGTAGCGTAAATTTAAAGTGTTCCTTTTTTGTGGCTTTATTTTTTGCGTGTAAAAATTTAAAAATTAATCGAAAATAAAAATATGTGGCATTCGATATTGAAAATAAGTGTGAAATATGAAGGAAAATAGACGTGTTAGTTGAAAAAGAAAACATTTTAGAGAAATATAAAATTTATATCGGACACAATTTTCCTTTCATACACCGGACGGCTCTGAGTGTTTATACTTTTTGGCGTCAAGGTGTCCACTTCGAACCTTAGACACCAGTACCGAGCAGTCTAAAGTTCGGAGGTTTCAGTGTATTTCAATTATAGGTGTTGACTCATCAATTGAAAGTGGTGGCCCCTCTTCAAAACGAAAGAAATACAGTGTCGAGAAATCTGCAATTGGTGTTTCTACAAACAGAAAAAGAACGTCAATTACTTTGGATAATGAAAATATTGATAAACCGTTGCATCATAAAGTGAAAGGAAGATTGGAATTAATGGGAACAGAAAAGCATACGGTTAAAGTTTGTTTGGGAAAATTATGTAAATCAGCAAAAATCAAAAATCGAATTGAAGAAGATGCAAAGGTTGTTTCATCAATGATGTATGAGGCAACAACAATGGCATTATTCGGCCTATATGAAGAAACGAATGTTGAAAATGTTGAAAATTTCCCATCATTGTTAGAGAAATAGACCAACAATGGTCCAGGCTTTCTGTCATTTTTAATATAATTAAAGCAGAAAGTAAATACGCAACGTAAAATAACTGAACAGGATGCAAAAATAAATACAATGGTCAACGAATATAAAGAATTAAGGAATGACATTCCACTTTATGACGGAGAATATAGAACAGCAATAATTCAGGAGGTAGCTTTAGTGTTAAATCGAAACTTTAAAACAAATTTCACGACGCATGCAGCATCACGATTAAAAAGATATTTGCAGCTATTAATGGAAATTGAAGACGAAGAAAAAAATCATTTGGAAGAAGATGAAATTCAAGAAATTTGTTCAGTATACCGTTTCAAAAATGATAAAGATGAAAAAATAAAAATTAGGAGTTTTAAAAATAGCATTAAAAATGAACAAAGAAAAGAATTTCAAAAATTTCAAAAATCTCAAAAACTATTTCTAGATGAAATGCGAGAAAAAAAACATCAGACTATTGCGATGAAAGATATGTTCGACAGGAAAAATATCGCAAACATTGCGATAAAGTCTATTATAAAAAAGGCCAAGAAGGCGAAGAAAAAAATCAAAACAGAAAAAAAAGAAAAAGAGAAGAATAAGGAAAAAAAGAATTTTCGAAAAAGAAGGCCTTCATTTTATAAACAATCTGTTGCTGCTTTAAATCTCCTGCTGCAAGAAAATCAATGTCAAGTGAAAGGATTCCCTATTGATTTACTACTGAAAAAGAATGATGATGATGGAAGAAAATTGGACTTTACAAAATTGACAAAAGATAAAGAATGGCATAAATTTTTGCCATTTTTTATTATGATTCAACAAGAATTTCATGATAAAAAGAAGAATTTCACGTTAATTCCACAAATTTCATTAGGCGTGAAGCATGTCGTTTATACAAATACTGGTTTAAAAGATTTGCGAATGGCAAGTGTTATTCAAGAAATTAAAGAAAAAAAGGCAATTTTACAAAAAAAGAAAAAAAAATCAGGAACGAATAAGGATCCTCTTCAAAGAGCAGTTGATAAAATGGACGATGAAAAAATTTCCAAGCAATTCATCAAAAAAGATCCGTAACGCGTTTACAAATAGATCAATATTCAGCACAAAAGCGACAAGTTGATCAACTTGTAAATTAGATAGTAAGTGATACAAAAAAGAAACCCTGTTTCATTGCTATTGGTGGAGCAGAAATACCTAATTTTATCAAGGGATACACTAAAGCTCCTTTGAAACGTATTCAACAAACTCTTTTCCAAAGATCAGAAGAATTAGGAAAAGATAAATTGCAAGTCGTGAAAGTAAATGAGTTTAATACAACAAAAATGTGTAGTCGCTGTGTGAAACCACTTAAAATATCAAAAAGTCCCCATCGGTACACTTATTAAATGCAGGGCGTAATATTCTTAATCTTGCACTTGTTCAAGAGAAAATCATACCAAAGGATTCCATAAAAAATCACCATCTATTTCGGATCAAGAATGATGACATTGAATATGAGGCTGCAGAATTGCAGAAATAATTTTTCCCATCACTTTCAACATTCATTTTTAAATGTAAGTTTTTAAAATTTATATTTAAAAAATAGTTAAAAAATAGTTTTTTTATGAAAAACATTTAAAAATTTAATTAATTTGTAATTATTTTCTCTTTTTCAGCACTAAGTAAATCTCTTGAATGACATTGAAAAGAAGGAACCTTGACAACTGGAAAAACAATTTTCAACGACGGACAATATACTGCTTATTTGCGGAAATAATTTAACAAAAACATTATTCGGTCCTGGTGGTGATGGCTGTTATGCCATTGTACATACCGGGGATTTCTTACGAGATCAGAACCAGCTGGGTAAGAATTCCTGAAGTGGGCAACGGATTTTCCAAGGTTTTCAATTTCTATAATAAACTTTATAAAAATAAAGTACTAATAGAGGGACAAACAGTCACCAAGTTTTATATGAAAATATTCATTTGTTTATTTTTTATAAAGAATTTAATTTTAATGTAACATTTTTTTTAAACATTTATATCTTAGAACTGGATTATCAGTTTTTAATGAAAATTTTTGGACACAATTAATGAAGATTTGAGCTTTTTAAGAAAAATTATTTCAATGTTGAAAAAAATTATTTATTGTAAAAAATAATTGTTAATAATAAACAAATGAATAATTAATTGTGTTCCGGACCTTTTTCGTAAAATTTTTTTTCAGAACCTTAAACTATATAATCAAGGATTAAATAACTGAAAGAAAAAGTTGGTAGATCGAAATAGTTTATTAACTGTGAATTTCTTTGTGAGCGCGGTCGCGTTGTTCTGTGCGTCGCGGCTTGACGTGGAGCTCCATAAGTTAATTGCACACTCACCACGAACACCAAGTATTCTTAAAAACTGAAATACAGAATAAGTATCTAAAATTTAAGATTATTAGTAGAATTATTTTACCACATTATTGTTTATATTAGTGACAATAATATGTAAAATTGGAATTTTATTGAAACTGGTAAAATTTCGTCTAAAGCAAAGATTTGAAATTTGCTTATGTTAGATTTACTTTTTTAATATCATCAGCGATAATTTGAAGAAAAAAACTGTTTATTACTCAGAAGACAATATTTTACACTTGGAAAGTTTTCAATTTTCCCTTTTAAAAAAAAATATTGTATAATTTGTTTTATTAATCTAACACAAGGAAATTTGAATTCTCTGCTTTAGACGAAATTTTATTAGTTTCAATAAAAATCCATAACAAAAATTTTAATCTTAAGAAAATTTTTTTACTGTGAACTTTTTACTTATTTAACAAAAAAATTTTTATTTACTTACAAATTTAGTCGAAAATTAAAACAAAAATACTAGTTAAACACTAACAAAGTAAAATTTATTTAATTAAAAATAAATTACATTTCTTAAAAATACCTGAATAAAAAATTATTTTGCTTCCTCATAAAGGAAGCTTTGTATTAGCAAAATTTTGGATTGTCATTTTTTGACATATTTATAAATTTTTTTTTATTATGCCTAATACTTTAGTACTTTATATATGCACAGGAACTCCCCGTATAAATGTTCTAAACAAATAAAAAAAAATTTTGACGTATTTTGACCTCCGAAGTCCAAAAAACGGATTTTAAAAATTTGTCCCGATGTGTGTGTACTAACATTACATTTGCCTCAATATCTCAGAACGAGAAAGAGCTAAAGGCCTCAATTTTTTCTAAATTGTAGGTCTCCCCGGGGGACCTAAAATGAGAGTATTTTCAGCCCGATTCATAAAGTTCAACTATTTTTTTTTGCATTTTTCATTTTGTAACAAAACGTTTTTTGGACATAACTTAAAAAAATGTTAGGACACTTATAAATCTTTTTCTTTAGTTTTGTAGAGTTTTTTCACACGCATCTTTTGAGCCCTAATTGAACATTTTTCGTTCATATTAACCGGAGATATTAAACTTTTAAAAATCTAAAATTTTGAAAAATAAGACTTTTATAAAAATTTTTTTAAATGATGTAAAAGTAACTTCAAAAAATTATTACCAACTTGAAGAACATTAAAAAACGTTTCGATTGACCTATTTTTGAACCTGATTCGGGCAGAAATTATGAAATTATTGGTATTTGAAAAATCAAAAATTGTGGAAAATATCATTTTTCAACATTTTTGTTTATTAACTTATGTGTAATTATTAAACTATTATTACCATCTTATAGAATATATAAAAACACATTTTTTGGACCAAGATTTAATGATTTTTAACCCTTTTATAAAAAGTAATTCTTATATTTCAATTATTATTATTTCTATGAGGAAGCAAAGTGTTCATGAAATGAACACCAGAATTATAAAAATGTACAACTTGGCAGCGGTTTTACATATTATTGTCACTAATATAAACAATAATGACCGACAGATTGGCTCAGTCGGATAAATGCCTGGCGTTGGTGGTCGTTTAAGGACCAAGGGTATAAGTATCCTTGGTTCGCGCCCACTTGGCTTGGTATTTTTCCGGCACGTGAGACAATCTGAGCGGGAGGTTTGACGTCGAGGTATAATGATGTGCACCGTCGATTATTGTCCGGTACACACCATTAGAACTCGACTGTCGATAAACCGGTTGTACTCAGAGAGGATTTCTACAGTTTCCCTCTTCTCTGGCGAGAAAACCCATTGACGGGTGGTCCAGGCGTAATGCGAGTACTCCTAATAAAGTCGGCTGTAGACGCAAATTAGGTTAATATATAGAAAATTTCTAAAGTAGAATGGTTATGCTTAATCCAAAAAAGTATTTCTCGGGGACTCTTGTCGAAGTGCGTAAGGCCAATAGGGCAGGAGTATAAACAATATAAAAAAAAAGAAAAAAAATATAAACAATAATGTGGTAAAATAATTCTACTAATAATCTTAAATTTTAGATACTCATTCTGTATTTCAGTTTTTAAGAATACTTGGTGTTCGTGGTGAGTGTGCAATGAACTTATGGAGCTCCACGTCAAGCCGCGACGCATGGAACAACGCGACCGCGCTCACTAAAAAATTCACAGTTAATAAACTATTTCGATCTACCAACTTTTTCTTTCAGTTATTTAATCCTTGATTTATATAGTTTAAGGTTCTGAAAAAAAATTTACGAAAAAGGTCCAGAACACAATTAATTATTCATTTGTTTATTATTAACAATTATTTTTTTACAATAAATAATTTTTTTCAACATTAAAATAATTTTTCTTAAAAAGCTCAAACCTTCAATAATTGTGTCCAAAAATTTTCATCAAAATCCGATAATCCAGTTCTTAAAAATAAATGTTTAAAAAAAATGTTACATTAAAATTAAATTCTTTATAAAAAATAAACAAATGAATATTTTCATATAAAACTTGGTGACTGTTTGTCCCTCTATTAGTACTTTATTTTTATAAAGTTTATTATAGAAATTGCAAACCTTGGAAAATCCGTTGCCCACTTCAGGAATTCTTACCCAGCTGTAAAAGGCATACCAGGTTTTTTAAGAAATTAAAAAACATGCTATTTCTTTTATTGATTATTGTTTGAGTTTTTCAAATTTTTTATAAAAACAAAAGCACGTTTGTGTTTTTTTATAAATTAAAATAATCAATAATAAGAGGGAAGGTAATTTTGTAAAAGACATTTATTTCTTTAAATTTAAATCATTTTTCTCTTTTTTACTTATAATTTAGTTTCAGTTAACCGGAGTAATTTTTAAATTTTAATTTTTTCAAAACATTTTAAGTTTATTCAACATTTCACTGTAATTTTAATCTTTGTTTTTTAACAATTTCAATTTCTTCTTTTACAAATTTACCTTCTAATCAGAGGTATCCTTACCAAACACTGCGCTTGCACTACAAAAATGATCTTATTGGCGAAATGAACCGCGCATTTTTAAAACGTTTTATATTATACATATAAAGTACCTTAGATGGACAAGTTTTATTCTACAAATAGAAGCATTTTTGTAGCGCAAGCGCAGTTGCGTTTGGTGAGGGTACCTGGCAGCTCTGGTACAAACATGCGCTTAGATAGCAAAGGTACACGGAAAAAATAATAGCACAAGAGATGCGCCAAACAGTAGGACAAGTCGTGTGCGTTAATTCAGCGCGTCTGGTGTGCCTTTTGGAACAGCAGACAAACTTTTTCGGTGTAGACGCTGTGCTTATAAAATGTACAAGCTGTAAAGCACAGCGCCTGCGCCAAACTAAGTATGTCTGCTGTTCCAACAAGGCACACCAGACGCGCTGAATTAACGCACACGACTTGTCCTACTGTTTGGCACATCTCTTGTGTTATTCTTTTTTCCGTGTATCCTGCCCGCCCGGCACGCTTCGGCCGCCACACAGCGTGTAAGTTGTAACGCTGCCATTTGGCTAGCCTCTGCTGGCGCACTTAGAGTAAGTCAGACGGGCTGGCAAAGGGTTGGAGCAACGCTGCCATTTGGCTAGCCTCTGCTGGCGCACTTATCTCCCTCATGCATGCACGTTAAACGCAGAAACAGATACGATTTAACTTTCTCTTTTATTTCATTATGTATTTATCATAGAAACAAGCTCAGAAGATAAGTTCTATTCTAGAAATGAACTTACCGACACATAAAAATGAAAAAAGGGCGCTATAGTCTAATGTAGATTTTGAATTCTTTTGACAGTATTTCCATTTAAATTAGTGTGGAAATGTAATAGTGTTTTTACAGCACTATAAGTTGAAGTATTTTTTATGATTAATTATGACTACGAGTTTCATGATTTTTATAAGTATTTTTGACAATTTGAATTTCGTGTTTTTATTTAATTATTGATCAATAATTATGAATTTTAATTATACTAATTGAGGACATTAACGAATTTTGTGATTTTCTATGAGTATTTATGACAATATTAGTTTCGTGGTTTTTTATGAATTTTAGTTCTAAATAAATTGAGGACATTAAATGTAGCAATATAAAACAAACTTTAAGTCTGCAAAACAATAAAAAAATTTAACTTCAACAGACAGAATTTTGTTTTTTTAGGCAAACTTTAATTTTAAAAAATCTAAAGGGATAGAAAACGTTGATCAATAATATTTTATGTTTATAAATAAAATAAATAAAAAGTTTCAAGAAACATTTTTTTTAAATAGTAGTAAATATTTTAACAAAATTCTTACATTTTTTGAATTATAGAGACATAAATAATCCAAAGTATCATAGTTTTAAAAATTATCCCGCAACTACTTTAGGTAGTTTAGGTCAAGTATAATGGATTAATCCTATTATTTTTATTTTTAAATAAATTTTTTCCAAAAGAATACCAAATTCTGGCAGTTAATGATTGGTTCTTGCCAATGTTCATAACAATTAAATTATTTAATTTTTAGAGTTTTATTAGATATATTTTATAAATATTCTGCACGAATCCTGATATTTTCTACCCCCTTAGATTTTTTTAAGTTAAATTTTACCTAATGATGAACATTGTTTATAACAATTCAATTTCTCGACGCCTCCCGTTTATATAATGCTTATAGAAAAACAAATTCGCAAGCTCATTCTTATTCAACCTATATTGCAAGACAATTCTTATTGGATTGTTCAACTCGGTTTTTCAAAACTTTACAGGAGACACAAAAAAATGTTTATTTCAAACAGCTTTGATTAAAAGTCCAGCTATTCTTCGTAGTTACTAGATTTTATGTCCTTAAGGTATTTGTCGCGTAAATTCGTTTTCGACAGTTTTTTTTTAAATTTCACATAATTATTCTTTGGATATTTATCTACAAAATAAGGCCTATTAAAATAAAATTGACCGTCTGTAAGTCTCAAAAAATGAAATCAAAGTTTTGATTTTTAACATGTAAGGTATAGGAAAACCATATGAAAACCACAGATTTTTAATTTTTGCACTTATACTAATCGACAGATTTTTTAGAAAAACTAAAGTTTTATTTATTGAACCAAAATGAACTTTTATAAAAAAAAATGAAAATTTTTCACCGTCTTGTTTAAAAGATATTTAACATCAAACTTGAAAAATTATTTTAACATTTATTGTAAATGACAGGTGAATTCGTAAACGTGGCAATAGCGCTTGTTAAATACTACAGCTCGTCTGCTACTTTTGGCGCGAAATTTTAAAGACGGCCATACGCCAAACTTGCGACGTTGCCACGATCGTTTTTCATGCGAGAGGTTATGAATATACATTGAGAACATCTGTGTATCAAACTGTACGTCCGCAAAAGTTTTTCGGAAACTCGCATTCATAATCGTTTCATAAGTACAGTCAACGGATACAAACTTTTGAGAGTGACCAGTCGCGCGACAAATACCTTAATAAGTGAGTTGGAAAAAATTGATATTATAGTTGTCAAAGTTGAGCCTTTTTCAAAATTTATGAAAAAATTTAATCATTTTAATCATAAAAATATATTAATAAAATGTTTAACTATCGGGAAACAATTTATTTATTTAATTTTAAAATGTATTAATTTTTTTTTAACTCGAAAACAATCCAGCATTGTGTTACAAAACAAAAAATAACTTAAGTTAAAAGTAAAATGTAACACACTTTAATACATATTTTTTCCTCTAAAAGTACCTCAGACGAAATTTTCTTTTTAAGAAAACGTCAATTAATATATGTAATAATGCAACAAATCTAGATATCTTCGTATAAACTATAAATACCCACTGAAATTATCAGATAAATAATTGTTGTAATTTAATATTAGAAGGAAAATTTAGATTACATTTATAGATCTGTTAATGGCAATTGTTTTGGACACAATTTTAAATAAGACTTTTATTGCATGGAAAATATACTAAAAATTATCTTGCACCAAAAATTGAATGAGAATGATCTTGCATTCATTTTTCAATAAGCCTTCTATCAACAGGAGACGTCGTGTTTAACAATTAAATTTTTGTATTTTTGAAAATGGTTCATTGTTTTGCAGACGTAAAGTTATTGTTTTCAGTTTGTTATCACCTTTTAAATGATGGAATATTGTTTCATTTAATGGAGGGGCATTGTTGGAAAACATTATAGTGTTGGCACCTACCCCAGTAGCACATAATATTACAGCAATATTGAAAACACTGTCTTAATATTGCCAAAATGTTGTCAATGTTACTGGAACATTACGTGCTACTGGCGTATAGATTGGTACTCAGTACGACCGCTAACTTTAGCAAGCTGTCCTGGACCTTATTGTTTTAAAATTCAAGGTCAGATGTATTATTAAATTATAGATAATTCATCTTTTGAACAACTTTTTATTTGCGAGGCTTAATGAATCTATAGAACACAGATTACATTAAAATAGTGGACTTCATATTGAAATTGTTGCCATTATAGAAACATGTGTAAAAAATTTTAATGCTTTTTCAAAATCATATATACAGTACCGGCCAAAATTGTCAGTCCACCCATTTTTGAAGGAATGAAAAAAATTTTTTAACATAAAATTTATGAAAACTCAAATTTTTTTGGTTTATATTTTAAAGACGATAAAATTTTGAAAATAATAAGATTTCACAGAAGTCATTTGGCAAATATTTTTTTAAGATATTCTTAAAAAAACGTCATTTTTAATGTTTTTCAAAAATTTGAATAACTTCTAAAATAATAAACGCTTTTTTAATAATCTTAGGCTTATTTTAAAGATCATTTTCTAAGGAATAAGAATTACTTATAGGCATTAACCTGTAATTTTTTTCTTGGGATAAGCATAACGTCAAAGTTGTACAAAAAAATTGGAAAAATTTGAAATAAATTTTTTGTACTAAAAACTATTCTAGAACATATATAAAACATGATATGGTATAGATGTTTCAAGAAAATTTAATAAAAAAATATGTTTAAATTTGAAAAATTATTTTTCTCTTAATAATATTATTTCAAATTTTTTAAATTTTTTTGTCGAACTTTGACGTCATGCTTATTCCAAGTAAAAAATTACAGGTTAATGCCTATAAGTAATTCTTATTCCGTAGAAAATGATCTTTAAAATAAGCCTAAGATTATTAAAAAGCGTTTATTATTTTAGAACTTATTCAAATGTTGAAAAACATTAAAAATGACGATTTTTTAAGAATATCTTGAAAAAATATTTGCCAAATGACTTCTGTGAAATCTTATTCTTTTCAAAATTTTATCGTCTTTAAAATATGAACCAAAAAAAAATTTGAGTTTTCATGAATTTTATGTTAACAATTTTTTTTCATGCCTTTAAAAATGGGTGGACTGTCAATTTCGGACGGTACTGTAAGATATGATATATCAAAATACTTCTGTGATAAATGCGCATTTAAGGATTGTCTATGAATTTTAATTTTATATGGAATTCATTTTTCTAATCTCTTTACATTAATCACAAATACTTTAGGCGCGCGCAGTCTTCGTCTAGTAATAATAAAAAGACACATGTGTTACCGGCTTGTTTTTATCGCGTCTATAACAGGAATAAATTCTTTCGCCCGTCATGAAAAATAAAAGTTGTAAAAACTGACAAAATAGCAATGATAGATTATTTCATCCGTTTTTAGTTTTTTATTAATCTTAATGGGAACTAAATATTAAGAATTGAGAGACCGGATTTAAGAACCGAAGCTTAGCAATAAATAAATTTTTTTCTGTCCTTTATACGTGATTTTTGTCATATTTATCTATATGTATGTGTATATGGGTGATTCTCCACGAAACCGACAATTTCATGTCCCTAGTGTTTTTTAAGAAACAGATTGTACATATGGTAATTAATCCAACGAGAAAAATTAACTCTGGTGATTACAAACAAAAACCTATAGCTACTTTAATTTATAAGATTAAATTTTTTTAAAATGCAAATTTAAGAGCCAAATCGTCATGGTGAAGCCTGTCCCCAGGGTCAGTTACAAAACAAAAATAAATATTTTTAGCAAAATTCTCAAATAAAAATAATGATTGATAACATTTTTTTAATATCTAAGTGTGCAAAATTAAAAAGTAAAATTGGTTGTAAAAAAAAGTTATTTTTTATATTTTTTTCTGATGTTATTTCTTGTTCCCAGTTTTGTGCGTCATGGTGAAGCCTTTTTTAAAAAATTGAAATATTTCAGAAAAATAAAATCAGAATTTCGGTATTCTTTAGTACAAGCAACAATTCAGTTCCCTCAAGTGTTTCACTACAATAGAAAAAAATGTTATACTTTTTTTTCATTTTTTTTACGTTTAAAGCGTCAACTTTGTGCAGGAAATCACATAATCGTCATGGTGAAGCCTTCACATATTTCATAATAAATAAAAAAAAAAATTTTTTTTAGTAAATAATGTATAGTCGTATTATTTCAGTAAATATAAAAGACAGGAATATGAAACCGATTGAAAATTGCTAATAATTTATTTAAAAAAAACAGTATTTATTTTGCGTCATGGTGAAGCCTCAGCGTCATGGTGAAGCCTTTTTTGTCTTTCATTGAACTTGTGATTTAAACAAGTGTACAATTACAACAATTTTTGTAATTGTTTCCAAATAAAATTATACAAATAAAAGTTACTTTGACTGTCATAATTTTAGTAAGTTTCGACATTAATTACTTTATAAATTTTCATAAATTAACGTACAAATTTCTGAAAGTTATACTAAGAATTGATTTTCATTTAAATTATGTTAATAAATTACGATAAATGATTTAAAATAATTTATAAAATTACAACATATATTTCCATAAATTTTCATACATTACCACATAAATTTCCATAAATTTCCAAAATTAGTTTTTAAAATTTTCTTTTATTTACTCAAAAAAATTTATTTACCACAAAAAATTTATAAATTACCGCATTTACTATAAATTTCCTGCATTAGTTTTTCTAATCTTGAAATATGTTTTGTAATAATATTATGAATAACCTCACAATTTTTATGAATTACCGTATAAATTACCATAAATTTCTGTAAATTACCATAAATTACTGCATATATTTCCTGAATTAGATTTTTAAATCCTGAATTAAACAAAAAACGTTCATATAAGTTCAACTATCAATTTTGTTAGTACAACAAAATTATGGCAATTAATTATGGTGCATGGATGCGTGAACAGTTACTTTGTTAAAAAAATACAAAAATTACAAACAATTTGTCCGGCCCATAACAGATATTTCATTCTTGACTATCATAGTTAAAATTTACATTATGATTTTTATTTTTATTGAAAAAAAAATTCTAAAATAACAATAACCAAATTGTCGGTTTCATGAAGAATCACCCATATGTATAATTGATCTTGTCATGTTTTTCCGTAATATTTCTCTCTTTCCCTCTTGAGATAATTTTTAAACAATGTATTATTAATCGATTCTTTTCCTTTTTTAATTTACAAAGTAATTGTTCGTTTATTATATTTTATCTTTTTTAACAGTCTAAGGTTTCTTTATATAAAATTGATTTGTGGCTTTCTACAAGCATGTATGATTTTTACTCAATTAAGGCTTTAGTTTACACCTTATAAATATACTCGAATTATCAATACGTTGAAGGTTAATTTAAAATTCTGTCTTCATCGTTTGACATTATCTTCAAAATATTTTCTAAAAATCGAAACAAAATTTATTTCTAATTTTAAATATTTCTTCAGACATTTTGCATTTGAAAACAAAAGTTATAATTATTTTTCAAAGTTTTGTCATCATCGTTTACTCAGAAAAAAATTTGTTCGAAACAACCAAATTTTGGTTGAATCAACCAAATAAATGCATTGCTATACAGTCAACCAAACGTTTGTTTGATTCAACCAAATAATTTCTTCCAATACGTTTATTTGTATTAACCAAATGGTTATTACACTGAACCAAAAGTTTTTATTTAATATAACTAAAAAATTTGTTTATTTTAAGAGAAAAGATTTGTTTGATTCAAATAAATAGTTTTAGTGAACGTATTTGGTTCATTTAAATAAATATTTTTGTTTACTTAATTTTGTTATTTATTTTTCTCTAATACTATTTGAATTTCCTAATTTAATATTTTCTAGTACATATTATTGGTTAATTTATAATCTTTATAAATAAGATCAGACTTTTGTATTGTGACGTTGCAAATTTTTCATAAAAATATTAACAAAATTTCATAATAAGTTTGCATAAAATTTAATTGTAAACAATCATTTTTTTATAAACAACAATAATAACTAAAACAAAGCTTAAAATTAAGACTAGTTTGTTATATAAACACTAATTTAATACTATAAATATTATTTATCATTTCGCTTTTGCAAATTTTTGTTTCTCGTATTCCCTGAATATTTCTAGTATTTGAAATCATCGAAAACGTCGTTCGTCGGTCAACCTGCAAGCAGAGTTCCCCTCTCGTCG
The DNA here is from genome assembly GCA_032872505.1 of Leptopilina syphax. Taxonomy (NCBI): domain Eukaryota; kingdom Metazoa; phylum Arthropoda; class Insecta; order Hymenoptera; family Figitidae; genus Leptopilina; species Leptopilina syphax. The sequence continues at coordinate 32,264,464 of CM065472.1, forward strand.
TTGACAGTTTCCCCCTTTCTTCGTACGAATCAAGGAGAATTTCCCCTTTCTCGTAAGAAATGATTCCTCGAGAGTTGCCGCTTTCGCTATGTTTCCCCCGTTTTCGCTTTCCCCTACCTACCGGAAACTACTATGTCACCCAATTTAGCTTTGAATAATTTTGAAATTGTTACCTTTTTCTTGCACCTAACCCGAGAATTGTTATAAATGATAATAATACCCTGAAATTTATTAACTTTAATATTATTCCGGAATTTTTATTTTTATTCAGGAGTATTATTTGTGAAACAAATAAGTGAGAATTTTCTCGTCAAATTTTCTCGTAGTGAAAACCTCTTGTCAATCAGGCCCGAATTAATCGTTGCTAAAGGCCCACTCTGATTTTCGTATTTTTGTATTTTTGGATATTTTATTGGATTATTGGTTGTTTATTTGGTTTGTAATCAGAGTAGCTACAAATTAGGAACTAATTCCCTGAAACAAGTTGATGGCGAGAAAGACACGGGTCAAGATACCGAAATTTGGATGCCGACAGCTGTTCTTAAAGTTGAAATTGGCCTATGGCTTTTCCAGTGGTTACGCTCCTTTTTCCGGCGTAAGAATACAAGATTGACCAAGGGCTACCGATGGGGAAAAGCGAAGAAGGACCAGCAGGGTACGAGCCGGCAATCATCGTTATCATCGTTCTCTTTTCCTTCCTGCCTTCGCTCTCAACGGACGCATTTTTCGAAATTTCGAATATTAACTTTTAAGTTGAATTTTATTGTGTCTTCTTCTTCGGTGCTTTTGCGGCCTTTTACTTTTCACCTTGCGGATTATTCGTTTGTGCTTTTAAGCTTGTAAGTCATATTTTTTTTATTATGAAAAACTTTGTTAATCAAAAGATTCGTTAGAATCATGTAATAATTATATTTTTGGTTCAGCCGGCCTCATGGCTGAATAAGAAACCTTTTTTTTACTTAATAATTGGTTAATAGATATTTAGTAGAATTATTTTATTCAAAGTTTGATTAATTGGAATTTCGATTTTATATAATAAATTTTAATTGGTATAATGTCTCTCATTCAACCACGTGTTGCCTTTTGTTACCCTTTTCCCCCTTTTATTCTCAAGATTTTATACTAAATTCTTCCCTGTTACTCAAGTTACCAACCCCACAATAATTAATTATTATTAAATTATTGAAAATGACCCTTCTAGCTTTCCCCAGTTACCATACTCCCCAGCTGAAAAAAATCGTCTGGATTTTCCCATGGACTTTTCAGGTAGAAATACATATGGAGATTTGAAACTATCCACATGAAATCCGCGTGGATTGCCATGTGGATTTCCGCATGGATTTTTTTATATTCTTAATAAACTCAAAATATAAACGAAAACCTCTCTAAAAATGCAGAAAGTAGTGAGTGAGACCCCTTTGGGGTCTCAGAATTCGAATTTGATGTTTATTTTTGAAAATATTTAAAAATAGAGGAAATAGAAAATTTCCATGTGGATTTCCATGTGAATTATTTCAAATCTCCGCATGGATTTCTGCGTAAATTTCCATGTGGAAAATCCAGACGGACTTTTTCAGTTGGGTCGTTACCCTTTTAGGTGCCCTTCTCTTTGTTAATCATGGCTGAACCTTTTGTTTAATTTATGAAATTTTGTGTGAATATTCATGTATATTTTGTGTATTTATTGTTGTATTTTATGTTTCTAAAATTGAAATTTTGTATGAAATAGTGATTTGTGCTATATCTTATTAATTCGATTTGTTACCCTCGTTTGTACAATTTTAACGTTTTATTTAAAATATATTTCATAATTTTATTTTAAATTGCTGAGTATAATTTCTTCGAACCACGACGCTTCCTTTGACCTTTTTGGTCCTAGCTAACCGGCAAAATCCTTAATATTTTATTCGTTTCTCAACTCAAACCCCCTTTTGCTCTTGTTTTGGAATTTGGTCAATTTTAATTTTGTTTTATTTGAAGCGACGATTAGTAGAGAATAATGGTCTTATTTCTCTCTAATCTAGGTACTTGTTTTTGGTTTGTAACTTGACTGAAATTCATTTTAAATTTGCTTGTTTTAAGAGACGATTACTAGAGAATCAATGGTCTTGTTTCTCTGTAATCTAGGTACTTGTTTTGTTAATAATTTTAGTATTATCAATTTTGAGGAATCAATGGTCTTGTTTCCTTAAAATCTTATTCGTTTTGTTAATTCTCTAATTTTCTTTTTATAAGAAAATGTCCCTAGAAAGGACTGGCGCTCAACAAATTAGTTGAGTTGAGAAATTTATAAAGTATTCCCCTCTCTCTCCTTCCTTCCAATTGTATTGGGTATAAAGACTTTGGCTAAGTTTTAATATTTATTTTTGTTATTGTTAATAATTTATTTTATTTATAAATTGGATTTTATTTACTGTTTCCTCTCTTGTTTCTTGAAAACATTAATTTTGTTGTTGTTATTATTATGATTGTTTATAACAAATTGTAATAATAAATTTTTTCTAAGTTTTATAAATATTATTAATTGTTGGAAAAACCCATTACAGTATGTACATTGTATAGAAATTGAAAATTCCTATTTAGTTTTTCTATTTAAGTAGTAAGAAATACAAAAATGCCAATAAAAAAAATTATGTATGTATGTATGTCTGTGTGTATGTATGTATGTATGTCTGTCCGCGATATTTTGTCCGGGATAAACACAAAGACTACTTTACCGATTAAAACGAAACTTTACAGTCTCTTAGGTATTGGTCTAACTTAAATTTATAGCCATATCCGATTGAAAAATATTAAGCTGAACGAAAGTTATACCTTTTTTCACAAATTTCAAAAAATTGAAAAAATGCAAATTTTTTAAATTTTTGTCAAATTGATGTGACACTTTTTGTAGCTACTTTTTAATATAAATACAACTAATTTTCACTATAAAAATGAAATATAAATAATTAATCCGAATTTTCAAACCAAAATCATATTTTTGATTTTCGACCAAATTTTTAATTAGTTTTTTTTCAATATTGTTTAATTTTTTATGAAGTTGATATTGATATCGGTTGATGTATTAAAATTTTAAATTACATTTATTTTATTATTATTATATTATTATTATATAAAGGGTACAGTAAAAGCATCAATAAAACTGAAATTTAACTTCAGCGGGGTACGGAAACATATAAAGTCCTTAAAACGCCATTAGGGCAAATTGGGATTTATGAATTAAAATTTTCTTATTTTTGAATTCTAGAAATGTTTTAAAAATGACTATAAAAATAAATAACAAATTCCTATTTATGAATTAAAATTTTGTTTCTCAAATTTTAGAAATGTTTGGGGTATGTTGTTGCTTTCCAAAATTCTATCTGGGCATTAAGCAAAAACGGGTAAAATGTGAAATCCCATCCCAGGGGGAAATTTCCCACTGGCAGGGTACCGCGCCAGTACAAACGTCGGTAAGACTGTACTGGCATGGGTCCGCCTGACGACCGGATCGGTGCAAACATTGTACTGGAACCTGACAATGTGTTGTAGTGGCTGCGCGCCTGGCTCGGTACAGATTTAATACCGCCAAACATCCGGCGTTGTACCGGCATTCGTCCGCCTGACGACCGGAGCGGTGCAGACATTCTACTGGAACCTGACAATGTGTTGTACAGGCCGCGCGTCCGGCTCGGCACAGATTTAATGCCGCCAAACATCCGGCGTTGTACCGGAATTCGTCCGTCTGGCAACCAGGACGGGCCAAATTTTGTTCCGAAACATGACTTTCTACTGGCGTTCTACTGGCATTCGTCCGCCTAGCAAGCGACGCGGGCCAAATTATATTCTCTATTGAAAAATAAAATAAAAAAAATATTTAATTAACTATACATGGTGCATGTTAATTAACATTTATTTATAGATCATTTGAAGCATTTTTTACACATTTTACATTTTTTTCACACATTAAAATTCTAAACGCTCGCAGGGGGATACGAAACCCAAGCCTATCCTAATCTACGCACCGAAGTCTAATACGCTAACCACTACGCTATTCGCTCGCTTGCGGATGTGAGCATAACAAAACCCATATACAGTACCGCTAGGGAGCAAACAATTTTAGCAACTTATATACAACAATAAATAATAATTTAAAAACAAATTGAATATTTTAGCATTTTATGAATATTATGTAAATAAATCTAGTGTTTTATATTTATAAATAATTAGTTGTATACTTTATTTATAATTAAAAATTTTTTTTGTAATTATATTCAAAATAATTTTTTTTAATTTGTTTAACTTTCATTAAGGAAAAATTAATATAATTTACCAGATATTTTTTGATCAAATTTATTTATAAACCGTAAATTTTAAAACATTAAGATTTTTTAAACATTAAGATTATTATTAATTATTTTTAAGTTTAAATAATTGAGTGTAATTGAAAATATTTCATTAAAATAATCTGTTATCGGAATTTCCTTATATTTTTCCAGGTGAATTTCTATAATTATAATTATTATAGAAACTTGAATATAACAAAAAAATTAAGTCTTTAATATTTATTAATTATTATCAATTAATAAATAAATAATAAATATTATTAAAAAATATAATTATAACCTATTTTTCAAATTCATTCATTTTTACAATTAAATTTTATATTCTTGCATTATTAATTCCTTTTTTAGTATTTAAACTTCAAAAAATTCTCCTATACAAAAGTTTTTACAACGTAAAGGATTTAAAATTTTTATTACTTTAATTATTATCTTATCCATTTTATTTCATCAATTTTTATTGGAAACAATAAAAATATAGCTAAATTTTCACTTTGTAAAAAATATATTTTAGAAGATTATAAATAGTGTGTTGATTAAAAGAATAATTATCCTATGAAAAGCATTAAATTGTTTTGAAAGAATAGATAACAATAACCATATTCTTAGCTTATTATTATTTTATTTTAGTAGTCGTAACGTAGGGTTAATTGAAATACTACAAACGCATAAAGTACTACAAACTGACAAATACTGTTCTGTAAATCTGAATTAGTTGAAAATAGTATTTGATAGGAAAAGTCATTTACTGATTCAAATAGTAATATTTTTCTAATGAAGTAGTTAATGTAACTAATTATTAGTTTTTCCCAATCAAATTAAATTCCCGATTGGTAGACACCTCTTCAAATATATTAGTAGAAACTAAAACCCGTCGAAGACGGGTACGACAGCTAGTTTATTATATAATTATTGATATTTTAAAATTATACATATATAATAAATCATAAATTAACCAGTAATCATCAGGCCTCGGATACTATGACTTTTTCGACTTTCTTCCAATAATGCAACTTTTATCGACTTATATTAAAAAATTGCAAATTTTTCGACTTTTCTTTAAATTTTGCAACAAAATACAACATTTTTAATATAAAATGCAACTTTTTCGATTTTTACAGTATACAAAACAGCAGTAGATAAATCTTTCGAAAATTATTTGTGAATAATTTTTTTAATTAAATTTTTGAAATATACAATTAAAAATAAGATTTTGAATAATTGAAATTTTGTAAAATTTAATTGAAAATAATTTATTTTCTTCAAGTATTGTTAAGAATGTTATTTCATATTTTACCGCCGGCTGATTAAAGCGCCGCCTATATTGTAAAACGGGACAACTAAAATACTCATGTACACCCTGATGCTTTAATGCCTTCCTTCTGATTGAGTTCTGCTCATCAAAAATAAATGGAAAAAACGATGCGCGGAAGAAAGGCATTAAAGCATCCCAGGTAGAAATTGACGACCGGGATGGTACCGGCCCGGTACAAACGGCGGATTATAAGTGCCGGGGCGGTACCGGCATAAGACCGTCATTTTCACCGGCTTGGTACCGGCAAATTGCCGGACGATAACTACGGCAGGTATCCGGCATACGTACCGGGCCGGTACCGAATAATCCACCGGGGCGGTACTGGCCCGGTTAATATTTGTAGACATTTAGTACCACTTTAATACCGGCACACTACCGGCAGGTAACTGGCCCAGTACCGGCATAAGACCGTCATTTTCACCGGCTTGGCACCGGTAAATTGCCGGATGATAACTAAGGCAGGTATCCGGCATACGTACCGGGCCGGTACCGAATAATCCACCGGGGCGGTACTGGCCCGGTTATTGTTGGAAGGCATTTGGTGCCGGTTTATTACCGGCTGCACAACCGGCTAGGTACTGGTCCAGTACCGGCATAAGTCTGTTCATTCCACCGGCGCAGTACCGGTAAATTGCCGGATGATAACTTCGGTAGGTATCCGGCAACCGTACCGGGCCGGCACTAATAAATATCTGACGCAGTACCGGGCCGGCACTAAAAAACAACCGGTGTGGTACCGGGCCGGTTAAAAAAATTATATTTCAGTCTGATTAATTATTTAATTATTATTATTATTATCAATGTTATTATTAATTTTAAATTGGAAACAGTAAATATATTAAATGCTGAAACAGAGAAACATAAACAATCATAGAAAAATCTGAAGACTCGAGGAATTGAACTCCGGACCCTGAGGCTGCAAAGTCGACACCACATCCGCTAACCTAAACCTGCATATGGAAAGCAAATGCAAAGTGAGCTTATAAAGTCCAACCGACATTACAGCTGGCAGCAGTACCGGGCCGGCACTAATATTCAACCGTTACGGTACCGGGCCAGTATTTGTATTTTTTAATTTATTTTAATTCAATTTAAATTATTATAAATAAATAAGAATAGTAAATGTAAATAATAATGACCGCCCCATTCACCGGCTAGATACCGGGCAGGCACCAATAAGCAACCTACTCGGTAATAATATAATTGCCGGCACAACTAACTAATTAATTTATTATTAATAATTAAATTAATAAATTAATTAATAAATTAATTTTCAAATTTTTTTTCTTTTCTTTAATTCTTTTTCTGATAGTTTAACATTGGCAAACAACCGGGAGGACACTAGGTTAGTACTAATATTTTTGTCGGCAAAACTTCTGTGCCATGTAGAAAGCATTAAGTAAATTTTTGTGCTGGGCCGGCACAAATATTATCACCGGAAAATCTCCTTCGGCGGTATAAGACAGAGCGAAATGGCAGTACCGGGCCGGTGATACGCCGGTGCTGGGCCGGTACAAAAATTGTCACCGGCAAATCTTCTTCGGCGGTATAAGACAGAGCGAAATGGCAGTACCGGGCCGGTGATACGCCAGTGCTGGCCCGGTACAAATATTATCACCGGCAAATCTCCTTCGGCGGTATAAAAGAAGTAATTTATAGTACCGGGCCGGTGCTGGGCCAGATATTTTTAATCAACCGGCCCGGTACACACTACCAGTACCGGTAGAAATCCACATTTACCACCGGGCCGGTACTGGGCCGGTATTTATTTCATATCCGGCCCGGTACCTTTTTGCCGGTACCGGCATATGTCCGACTTTACAACCGGTTCGGTACCATGCCGGTCGTTAGTGCTGGCACACCTCCAACTTTTCTGCCTGGGATCAGGGTGTACAACAACGATCAGTATCGATCTGTATTCACATCAATAACCCCGTCTAATAAACTCTGTCAATTTAACCTGTTTTTCTCCAGTTTTGTTTTCGTATATTCCAAACATATTCGATAATATTGAATAAGTATTTTATTTCAATTTTCGAAAATTAACATTTAAATAATTTTAATTGAAAATTTTGGAAATAATTGAATTCTTAAAAACTTTAATGAATAATCTTCAAGTGTAAATTCAATGAAAATGAATGAAAATTAGAATATAAAAATAATATAAAAATATTTTTGAAAAACGTAATTCTTTAAATATTGCGTTCTAATTTTTTAAAATTAAATTATTTTCAATAATTTCGATATTCAAAATTTTCAATAATTCCGAAAATTCAAATAAATACAAAGAATAATAACCAACTTTATCCTTTCTCAATTTTTTTGTAGATATCAATAAAAATATAAAATATATTATATGTTACAGAGGCTGCAGTTCACTGTTCTTTATTCTCAGGTCCTGATAATAAAACAGTATTTAAAGCAGCAATGCTTTTAATATTTAAAGCTACCAAGCAAAGGTGCCGTCAAAAGTTGAAGAAAAATGAGGACAAGAGCGGTAAACTCCAAAAAAAAGTGGACAAAGCTATAGCAAATATTTTTTCTCTCTTGGGATCCGATTGTGAATCATACGGTTCTGAAGGCGACGTCGAAGATCTGGAAGACGATTCGACATCAGATCTGGAAACAGATTCATCATCAGATCTGGAAGAAGAAAATTTTAATTAATGCTAAGGACTGCTATCCTTTTTTTATTTCAAGCTTTCGTGTTACCAAATTTTTACCTTTCTATCTTCGACTTGTTGAATTCTTTATTCGATGTTGTTCTGTAAAGAAATTTATAATTTTTTTATAACCTGTTTACGTAAGTTTAAATTTTACTTACTTGTTTCTGAATTCACGTTCTTGGTGAATTTCATTCGAATTTTTATCGAACTTGTTCTTGCGTCATTTATGTGATGAAAGTTACCGTTCGTAAATTTTTTCATCGCTGATGAGTTATGAAAAAACATTTTAATGTTTTTTGAAATTCCTATATAAATTACCTGTGTACTTGACTTTTAACTTCGAGACATTTTATGCTTCATTCGCTACTATTCTGTTAAACAGAATAATTTATTGATATTATATTTAAAATTTCGGATAATTATTATATTTTCAACATCTTCAACTTTGCGATTGTTATTAACATAATTAGGTATTATAGTAGCCTGCGATTAAAAGAGGTATATTTTGTTATTTTAATATTTAATATATTTTGTGATTTGTATCAAACGATTTCAAACTGTGATATTTTCGATACGTGTAAATTGATGCAATTTGTACAACAAAAAACTTTTTTTTGAAAAAAATAAATTTTTTATTTGTTTATAAATATTGTTTATTATTTCAGCTATTTTCATGTAAATAAATTATTTTTATAAATTAAAAAAATCAGACATGTAGAGCGTTCAGCCTGCAGGCACGTGGGTGCCTCCCTGTAAAAAAAAAGTATTGGGAGGTACGGGATTCCGTATTGCAAGTGCCAACCTGCCAATGCGGTATTCGCGAAATACCGCATTGGGTGTCGTGGTGAATACGGAAATCAAGGGGTCCCAATGCGGTGCCAGTTTTAAGCTTTAAAAAAAACGAAAATACGTGACAGGAGGAAATAATTAGTGTCAGTGCAGAAATATGCGAGTTAAAGGAATGAGAAAATAATAATAGTGAGTGTAAAAATGAAACTTTAAGAAAAAAAGGTAAGTTGAACTGTCAAATATGAGTCCAATGCGGCGTAGGCTGCTTTCAATGCGGTACCCAATCGGTACATAGTGCAAGTCGCCAGAAGAGGGCAGAAGCAAGCAGAGCGAATCGAGCAAACACAGTGGCCCAGCTGACATATGATTTGCATTACATTACTTTCCAATTTTTTATTTTATAACCATTTTTTTTTCTGCATGAATCTAAACAATATTTTCGATTATTGTAATTTAGAAGATGCTTACCAATTGTACGTTGGCAGATTTAGTGAAAAGTGTCTGTGTACGGAGACAAATGTGTTAGAAAATGTTTGTTTACCTATTTCACGCCATTCAAACCAGTCAAAGTTGCTTTTGCTGTGGCGCATTGAAATCAGCCTATGCCGCATTGGGCCCATATTTAACAGTTCAACTTACCTTTTTTTCTTAAAATTTCATTTTTACACTCACTATTATTATTTTCTCATTCCTTTAACTCGCATATTTCTCCACTGACACTAATTATTTCCCCCTGTCAAGTATTTTCGTTTTTTAAAGCTTAAAACTGGCACCGCATTGGGACCCCTTGATTTCCGTATTCACCACGACACCCAATGCGGTAATTCGCGAATACCGCATTGGCAGGTTGGCACTTGCAATACGGAATCCCGTACCTCCCAATACTTTTTTTTTACAGGGCTGTCAACAGGGGCTGGCCATATGGCTAACAATGGCGCGCACAAGTGCCTGCGTTATAGCCTGCCCGTCGGTCCTATCAATCGGCCCACGAGCTAGCTCTGGGCCGGCCATAAGCCAGGCATTTTGCTATCTGGATATGACTATGGTCACACCTCAAACGCTTCAAGTAAACCATTTCTCCGTCTATATAAACAAAAAACGAAAATAGCTTCATAAATAAATAAACCACAAAAGTATTTTGTAGCACAGTGAGAAAAAACTAACAAAAAATATTCGCAAATTGATCTCATTTTCATTTTTCATGAAAATTCAAAGTCAATATTAAAACAAAAATCAAATTATTATAAAAAGAATAACAAAAATCCAAAACAAAATTATCTTGAGGCTGTTATAAAGCCATTTCGCAATAAAATAACGAATTTATTGATAAATAATAATTAAAATAAATTAAATAATGCACAAAAAACAATTATTTTCACCATAAAAAACAAATAAATAGGTTAATTTTTTGTTTTGCTTTTGTAAATTTAAAAAACATGCCCCATTCGTTTTAATGTTAAGTTTATTTCGACATTTTAAGATGTATGGACAATTATTACATAATAATTTTATATAATGAGATTTCTCTTGGTGGTATTATTACTTTTTTTGTCCCCCACTCGCGTTCTCAGCTCTCCTAAAATCTTATAGAACACCTCTTTCACAGAAAAAAAATGAAATAACGTGCGTTCTTGATTATTAGTTTATCAATTGAATGTTATTATTTATTTTTATTTTTTTTTTGTTTCTTTATCGTTATCGATATCATAATTATTACATTACCATTAATCATTATATATTACGATACAACGCTATAATTAAATTTTCTCCTTGTTTACTTGTTCGTGAATTTTGACATAATGATAGAAAGTACATTACAATGCAGTGTATTTAGCGAATATTTTGTTCGGTAATGGAATTCTCTTTTTTTGGTTCCTTCTTCACGAACACTTTGGTCGCTTTTATTATTATTTTATTATTATTTTTCTTATATAACCCTCTTGATTTTCCTATCTTTTTTTATTATTATTATTATCGTCGGAGAAGGTAACTCGAAAAGGGGATAAAACAATTTTTAAAACAGTTTTCTTTTTTACTTTTTTCGAACCTTTTCATGAGTTACCGGGTGTGAATTATTATTTTTGTTTGTTTGTTCTAGAAAGAACAATACCGACTCGTTTTAGCGCAATTTGCTTTAAAAAGCTGCCCACCAGCAGGTCTTATAACTTTTTTTTTGGTTTTGTTTCCATAACGCTTATGCGCTCTCGAGGAAGTTCAAATACTTTTCTTTAGATTAACGAGATTTTTCTAAATTGTAAATATCAATAGTTGTCACGATTTTGGTTTTTTTTAAACTCTCGTTTCAATTTCAATAATTCGCAAACTTCTGAAAAATTTCGAATAGAGAAACTAACGACAATTCCTAATTCGACAAAAATAGAGATTTTTTTTTAATAACTGAATTTTTCTTTAAATTAAATGAATTAGATCAAGTAAACATGGTTTCGCTTTGAGCTTTATCGAAACTATGTTTATTTTATTAACAAAATAGCCAATCGGGAAAATTTTTCTTTTCGGTTACCATGGTGACGTGAGAACGACAAAGAAGGAAGTATTCTACTTCTTTGTTACTCTTATACGTTACCATGGTGAACGCAACAGTGTGAATCACCCCTAAGAGGAAACATAACCTCAAAAAATACAGAAGTTTTTTGAATCAGTCACTCGTGACCGTCACACAGTAATAAATGTGAAAATCCAGCAATCGTGAATTTTTTTTACGTCTAGATTTTCGCATTTTGTAATCGTAAATGCATTCAAGCAGCATTATCTCGTTGCCACTTTTTTAGTAAACTTAAAAAATAAGCGCGAACGGTCCCATTTTCTTTTTTGCTAAAGGAGGTTTTTTTTTCAAAAGTTGTATAAACGTGTTTACGCTCCCTTTTCAATTAAATTTCTCTTTCATCCCTTCGACTATGTGACTAGAGACACGATATAGGTACTTAGGTACGACTTAGGTGTATAGCAATTTGTATACTTAGACCTTAGCATTTTTTTCCCACCCTTTAATGATAACTCTACGAGAGTTTTTATATTTTTTTCTTGCGTTAAGATATAATTTTACAACAATATGGCAACCGGAATAAGAATATTGGTTATCTCAGAAAAAAAAGATTCAATCCTGTTCATAAAATTTCCCCTTTTTTTTGCAATATATTTTTTCAAGAACTTCCAAAATGTCTACTAGTGGAAACCCAACTGAAAAAGTTCGTCTGGATTTTCCACATGGAAATTTACGCAGAAATCCATGAGGAGATTTGAAATAATTCACATGGAAATCCACATGGAAATGTTCTATTTCTTCTATTTTTAAATATTTTAAAAAATAAACATCAAATTCGAATTCTGAGACCCCGAAGCGGTCTCACTCACTACTTTCTGCATTTTTAAAGAGATTTTCGTTCACATTTGGAGTTTATTAAGAATATTTAAAAAAATCCATGCGGATTTCATGTGGATAGTTTCAAATCTCCATATGGATTTCTACCTGAAAAGTCCATGGGAAAATCCAGACGATTTTTTTCAACTGGGAAAATTGAAACTGGACAGTGAATCTTCATTTTTCATTTCCTGGGGAATATAATACTAACGGTAGTAATACAATAAAAAGTACAATTAACAGGACTAAAATACGTCGTCATTCATTGAAATTAACTTATTTTTCCCATTTTCTCCGATGATTTTTTAACCCTTTTTTTGTTTTAGATTTCAAATCAAAGATTCTAGATACATTGTTCGAATGAAGAAAAAAAATGTCATGAATGAGTTAGTGACGATCGTGTTGCAATTTTCTTTTCTCTAAACTACAAATAAGATTTTTACGACGTGACATCAATATCGAAAGCAAGGAAATCGACGTACAAATGTCACACCTCATACAGACCGCAAAAGGGACGTAAGTCATATCGAAGAAAAATTGTTTTGGTGGGAAACTTGAAAAGACAAATTCTGACTTTCATTGGAGAGTATATATATATATATATATATATATATATATATATATATATATATATATATATATATATGTGTGTGTGTGTGTGTGTGTGTGTGTGTGTGTGTGTGTGTGTGTGTGTGTGTGTGTGTGTGTGTGTGTGTGTGTGTGTGTGATTGCGTTGTATGAAAAAACTAGTTAAACGGGAATTCGACTAGACATGGAATTATATATTTTTTTATTAAAAAATTTTTTTTAAGAACTAAGACGACCTATCTACACGAAGAGGTTTAGGAGAAGGGAGGTGCTGAGTGCAAAAATTGGATATTCGGTTTATAAGAGAAATATTAATCGCAGTAGAAAATGTACATTTCTCGGTGATGATCGCAGGACTTACGACTCTTTTGTATTTTTTTATATTTTTTTTATAATAGTACGTACAAAATCACACGTTAGCATGGTTCGCATATTACACTGCCAATTTTTATTTTGCCCCCTAGAATGTCACTGGATTATTTTTATCATTTTTTTTTCGCCAAGTATACACAGAAACATTACTTAGCTTCTTAATTTTAAATTGTTAATTATATTTATAAGTAATAACGCAGTAAACCGTAGACTTAGAATTATTTTCTCATTCTTATCACTTTCACTCAATTTTCCTTTCACGCAAAATCACATTCTCGCTAATAATCTTTCTATTCCTCGTTTTTTTCTTCCTTTTTTCTTCTTTTTTAACAACTCAAGTTATATTCTCAGCGTTCTGATATCTCTCAACAGATTCGTAATTGACTATTACAATTTTCTATTTATCTCAGCACTTTCTTTTTTTCAATCGTCTCGAGATTAATTATAAATTCTGAATATTAAAGATCAAATCCAAGAAGAGAAAATTGTAATAATCAATCGACGAGTTGTCACTATCTAGATTAAATTTTTTTTATACATTTTTATCCAGCCTGTTTTTTCAAAAAAAAAGAAAAGAAAAGTTTGAAAGCAGTTTTGTCGACTAGAAATTGAAAGGCGTCGACATTACAATCGACTGTCCTGTGGGATGAAAAATTAGAACAATGAAAGATAAATTTTTCTCTTTCTTTTATTTTTCGTAATCCACAAGGAATCGAGTGTCGAGCATTCGCAGTCACCTTGACTAATTAAATTATCTCATGCACATTGGCACGCACTATTTGGTTCATTTCTTTGTATTTTTTCACGTTTTTATATAAATTATTTTTTTTTAGTTCTATCGTAGTTTGTTCACTAAAATGATTCGCAACTTTTTTCCATTTAGCCTCTAATCGCGATTAATTCTTCTATTCTTTCCTGTTTACCCGAACGCTCGCGATTCATTGTCACAACATTTATATGGCATTCAGCTGATTAAAAAATAATTTACGAAAACTTCATTATTTCGTAGGACTGACTTTTTTTTACCTCGTAAAATATATAAGGGAAAAAACACTTTCACTTTAAATATTTTTAATTAAACATTCTCCCGAGCTTATAAAAACAATTATTTTTGAAATTAAATCTGATATGAGAAATTTAAAAAAAAATTCCAGCCATTCCTGCAAAATAATGAAATAGAGCTAAATTAAAATTTCATAGTTTGCAAAAATTGTTTAATAGTTGTGCGCAATAAAAAAATGACGAATAATGTTAAAAAATTGTACGTCTATTTTGTGAGGTCCCATGTGAGCTTTGTTTTCTTGTCTCGTACAATTTTCACTTATTTTTTTTTTATTCTTTTTCTCTCACAGATATTATTCGGTAAAATTCATTCATTCACACGCAACAAACAAAAAAAAGAAATTCTCACTCTTCGTACCTGCCATCAAAAAAGTCTTCTTTCCTCTTTTTATGCTTTCGAAAGTGTTGACAAATAAAATATTGTCGACACATTCATAAAACGAGAAAAATTAATGTAACATATATAGAAAAATAGGATCTCAGGGATGTCCGGCGATCGGAAATCGCTCGTGAGTCTGCGTGTGGGTGCATTTTCATTTTTTCTTTTTATACTTTTCTTCCCCTTTTTTGTGTGCGTGATAATTTATAACAAAAATATGTATTTTGTGCGCAATGAGAAATCGTTATATATATTTTTATTTCCGAAAAAATTGATTATTTTCAATGCGACGCAAGGAAGGTGATAACTTTTCTTTTTCCTACTTTTGTTTATTGGCGAAATGATTTTAAATTTCAGCTAATATTAGTGAAGTAATTAACATTTTATTATCAATATTAATTTTCTTCATTCATTTTTATGAATCCGACAAATGATTTTTCGATTAAGTAAGAGAAATCTAAAAAAGACGAGAAATTAAAAAAATTTCAAATATCCAAATTTTTCAAAAATTAATGTAATTAATTAATCAATACTTTATTCTTTCAATCGAAATATAAAATCATTTATAAAAGCAAACTCGAATTTGAAAAATATTCACCTCAAAATGTAAAATTTTAAAAAAATAGGAAAATACAAAAAAAAATTAATTTAGAAAAAAATCGTTTTTCTTGAATTAATTTTCTTTTCGGTAAAAAGTAAAATATTACAAAAAAAACTTACTCCTTGCGTCTTGCTTCATTTTCACCAAAAAAAGACGATTTTCGTGCCGTATTTTGTGCAGATTAGAAGTAAAAATGGTGCGTTTACATCCACTTGACTTTTTTTTTAAATGCGATGAGAAATGTTTATAGAAGAAAAATTTGTGCCATTTTCTTTTAAGTGAAATTTTTTGCAGAGTCTCGACTTGCGCCTGCCGATGGAGAACCCTGATCCATCATTTTATATCCAAAAAACAAATTCTTCACTCATCTTTGCCTCGGAATGGACCAAAAAAATTTTCTTCTCATTACCTCTCACGAATTTACATCATTTTCTCTTCTTTTTATTTGAATTAAATTTAATTTTAATTAAATATCTTCGTCAATTTGCAATGAAAGATTTAAAAAAAACTCAACGTTCGTGAGAGGTTTTCTTCTCTTCTTTATTTAATTTATTCTTTTTAAAAATTATGTTTACAACTAATTTATGTTTTAACTTTTAAATGTTTCTTGAATTACTTCTTAAATTTCCTTTAAATTCGTTTATTGCCTTGGAATTTATTTTATTCCTCTCTTTATTCGCTGATTCTCTCTTTCTTTCTCTCTAGAATTTTTTCTTATATTCTACAAAAATTTCCAAATTCTTCAAATTATTTTCTTTTTATCACTTCTTTCGAATTTAAAGATAAATGAATTTCTTATGTGCTTATTTTTAATCTTTTTATAGATTTTCAATTTTTTTCGCCGGAATTTTTCTTGAATTCTTGAATTTTTTTTTATTATTATTTATTAATTTTTACTTTTTGCAATTATGAATGTTTAGAAATTTCTAAATGTAAATTGAATGTTTAAAAATTCCATTATTGTGAATTTTTTCCTTTATTGAAATTTTTTACTCGAGATTGTAATTATTTTTCTTATTTATAACAAAGTTTTAATTTTTCCCTCTTTTTCGTTTAATTTATTAATTCCTTCTTTCTTTTCTTGCTTCATTTCTTGTTACGTTATTTTTTATTCTCTTTTACTTTTCTTCTTTTTTTTCTATCGAATATCGAAAAACAAATTTTACTTTTCGTCCCGTAATTTTCCTCTTCTCTTCTTTTCTTTCCATCAAATTCACATAATATCCAATTAATTTTCAAAACACAATTTTTTAATTTACACTTAATTATTCACTATACACGTAATTTTTTTATTCACTTATTAGTTTCAAACTTTTCAATTTGTCTCGTATTTTTCAAATTTGTTTTTTTTTCTCTTTTCTTGTCTCTTTTGGTTTCTCCATTTTTTTTTTTTGTCAATTATCTTCAACTTTCATTCACTTAATTTAATTGTTAACTTATTGCAATTTCTTAAAATCGAATAATTTAAATTATTCCTCATTTTCATAACTTTTTTTTATTTTTCAAATATATTTTCATCTCTAAACTTTATTATTCCTCTAAACATCGATTTTTTTTGCGTAAATTAGTATTTACTTCTCGTAATAAAGTATAGAAATTTTTTTGCAATTTTTCGCCTTGTTTTTGTTTTTATTCACAATAATTGGATAATAATTTGTTTTTCAAAGTATAGAATTAAATTCATTTTGAAAATTCCTTTCTTCTTTCTCAAAAATTTGAATAACTTGCATAGACATTAATAATTGAACATTAATTTCAGGTGCGTTTTTTTTCTGTAAAATTCCTTTTTAATAATGAAGCCGAAATTTTTAGTTCTTCTTTTTTTCTCTCCCTGTTTTGAAAAAAAGAAATTTCATTCCGAGAGATCAGATCAGTGTTTTATTTTTATTTATTTATTTGGTTTTTTAAGCGTTTCGAAGTATCACCTCGTGCCAGTGGCTCCAGTCCTCTGGCATGATGCCGTTTTTTCTTCTTTGCTGGTAAATAAATTTTTTATTCTTGACATCTTCGAGCGGTGGGAAGATTATTTATTTTCTTTGTTATTTTCTTCGGGAAATTTAAAAATCTGAAATCAGAATATGAAAAATTTGAACAGGCTTCCGACTCGGAGAAAAACGTTGTCGTTATTTTATCATCATCATCATCATTATCATTTATAATCGTCATTGTCATAACTCGTCCGGCAGCTTCAACTTCTTGTTTCGTGTTCGCGCTTGATATTGTGTATATAGAATTAACCTAATAGAGACCGCAACCACGCAAATTGTTCGCGATAATCACGTCTGTGACTGCGTCGAACACGAATTGAATATTATTTGTGTCGGTGGCGCATGTCATATGGCAGTAAATCTCCTTCGAAGTCGATTTGTTCTTCGCCTCGAACTGCGCTTGGATGTAGGCTGCGGCTTCGCCATACTCCTGTGCGCCTGAAAAAATTTACAAATTTAGTTATTAATTTTCAACAACGAACATTTATTTCCTCATTTTTTATTCCCTCAATAAAAATTCTATTTTATTTTGTTCTCGATTTTCATTTTTTATTTTATAATTCAAATACATTATGGCTGTTTTCGGCATGGTAATGGATCGCGATCCGGATCACAAAGTAACCAATCACAGCATAGGAAAAGTGATCTGGATCACGATCCATCGCGATCCATGACCATGCCGAAAACGGCCTAAAATAATCGTAAGTTTCCTTTCCGTTAGCAAATTATCTGCATTCATTTGTTTGTTTTGAAAATTAATTTTTGTGGGTTAAGTATTGGCATTTTTTATATTTTTAAATGTCAAATTTTTCAATGTTCATGTTATTATTGTTCAGTGCTGCCAGATTGGAAGAAATATATAGTAGAACTTGAACACGGAGAAAAATGGATAGTTAAAAGTAGATAGTTAGAAAATATATAATCAAATTTATTATCTGTATAGTCAGAAATATTATCTTCCTGAAATATTATATATTCCCGTTTAGTATATCTAGATAATCAAATTTATTATCCTGGATAGTCAACTTGCCGAGCGCTTGCGCAGAAGTTTGATTATCGATCACGCGCAAGAAAAACGGCACTGCCTGTTTCAAATGACGTGAAATTGGTAAACATTCATTTTCTAACAAATTTTTCTCTGTTCACAGGCACTTTTTACAGAATTTGACAACGCACATTTGCCACAAATGTTTTTAATTGTCTGAATTCAAAAGATTTTTTTAATCCATGCAGAAACGCGGTTGCAGGTTTGGAAATAAAAAAGTAATGTAATGACAGGCCACTATACGTATGTTACAGCCATTTTGACAGTAGAGGGCAGAAGCATGCAGGGAGCGTAAAGTCTCAGCTGTCAAAATGATTCGCATTACATTGCTATGGTAATTCCAATCCTGCAACCGCGTTTCTACATGGATCGACAAAATCTTTTCAATTCAGACAATTAAAAACATTTGTGGCAAATGTACGTTGTCATATTTTGTAAAAAGTGCCTGTGAACAGAGAAAAATTTGTTAGAAAGTGAATGTTTACCAATTACACGTCATTTAAACCGGTCAGTGCCGTATTTGTTGGGTGATAACTGTTGGTCGCACATTATCGAGAAATTTGAGAGACCATCGAACACCGTATTATTCGAAATTTAAATATTGTCAAGCTTTTTTATACTGAATTTCAGATATAATATTGCTTAAAAAATATTGTTAAAAAATATATAAAACTTACAATTAGCAACATAACCTTTAAACCTGTCAAAAGAATTTAAACATTTCAAGGGTATCGTTAAATTAATGTATTTTGTTCTTTAAAATTTTCAGATTTTTCATAAAAAATTGTTTATCTAGGCAAAATGTTCACTAATTTCTAAAAAAATTAACTTTTATCATTAAATATTTCTTATTGATCAATTAAGATGTGTATGTAGGTATAAACACAGCAACTTGCGTTTATTATCTAAGATAGTCAAATGTGAACATCTTGGATAATGGCAATTAGTATGTAAGTTTGATTATCCCAAGATACTAAATTTGAATATCTAGATGGTTGTCCTATAGTTGAGTATCCAAGATCATCACCCATGATTATCTAGATAATAAATTTGACTATCCATTTTTCTCCGTGTGAAAAAAAATTTTGAAAATTTTTTAATTTTTAATAACAACTTTATAAACAATTAGTGTTTTTTATGCTTTCTAGAGCAAGGATTTTAATAAAATTTATATGTAAGATACATTAAACCTACATCTTTATATTCCCGAAAAAAAAATTTGTATTTCCAATTACAACCGGAGATTTTGATTTTTTTGTTGCGCCGTGCGCCGTCACCGCGGCATCCATCGCTGTGATAAATGCCGCGGTAAACGAGCAGACGGCGCACGGCGCAACAAAAAATTCAAAATCTCCGGTTGTAATTGGAAATACAAATTTTTTTTTCGGGAATAAGGTAAAAGTACCAATTATGGGACGCTGTTTAAGCTAAACTAAATTTCTATGATAAATTTCTTGGAATCGGGAGTGTTAATATGAATAATTAGGGTATAGATTGAAATTATGAAACTCTGCACTGCACTAATTATGGGACTATGATTTCTGTATGTACGGGTGTCCCATAATGAATGTTCCTATTATGAGACATTTATTTAATTCAATAAGTAATTAGAATTCTATTGACTTATCCTAATAATTTGAATATTAATTATAAAGAATAAAATACAATAAACAAATCCTGGTTTAAAAAATAATTATAAAACTAATTTTTCTGGTAGAAAATTAATGCGAAAAAACTGAAAATATTTGAGGTTATGTTTGCTGTATATTTTCTGTGTGTCTCATAATAGGGATAGCAAATAATAAGTGCACCTAATGTGGGACGGTAGTCTGACGAAAAACTTGGCTTACCTTAATTTAAAAGCTAAAATGCAAATAAACATTTCTTATTAAATTAAATGCTATACACAAATAATTATTCTTTTAACGTGTAAAATTTTTTGAAATAAGTAGAAATTTCTTATGACCAATTTTAATTGCATTTATTTTATTTTTTGTAATACTGTCTCATAATAGGGACAAAATTGTAAATTGTCCCATAATTGGGACCTTTACCTTATAAAGATGTAGGTTTAATGTATCTTACATATAAATTTTATTAAAATCCTTGCTCTAGAAAGCATAAAAAACACTAATTGTTTATAAAATTGTTATTAAAAATTAAAAATTTTTCAAAATTTTTTTTCACAATTAAGTTTATTTAAAAGAGTGGATATTCAATGACTACCAAAAAAATTGCCATTAATTTCTAGCAAAACAGTAATGAGTTATTAATTTTTTTCTTAAATAATGCAAAAATTTTTTATTATAAAAAAAGGTATAAATATTTAAAATTTTGAAAAACGGTTAAAAGTGTTTTTTTGGTTTGCTGTGAACTACAGATTTTCATAAATGTTTTGACTTTTCCAAAACTATAAAAAAAATGTATTCACGGTTGACGCGTTTTGACTCAAGTAATAATGAAAATATTTATAAACATTTAAATAATATAAATAAACCATTTTTTAAAGATAAATTATAATTTTTGTTCTTTACGTTTTTATGATTATAATAATAAATGTAATAATTATTAATTACTAAAGTATTTGTTACTGTTCCATTTATTATTTTGCAAATCAAAAAATTTTATATTTTCAAATATAAACATTAATTTTTTAATTTCAGATTAACTATATAATTAATTATTCTTGTTTATTATTTTTAAAAATGTTAATAACAGTTTTCGAAAGAACTAAATAATTTTAAAAAAATTTTAATAAAACATTCTTTGGAAAGAATTGAATTATTTAAAAAAAATTTTTATAAAAATCAAATGACTAATTATTTCCAAATTTTTCAATAAAAACTTTGCAAGAATAATTATTTTCAGTGCATTAATTTTTAAAATTAAAAACATTGAAAACTTTTACTTTCAAATTGCGAACAGATTCAAACACAGCAAAATTAATTTATTTCTTTATAATTCTTTGTGAAATTTAATTTCATTTATCATATTCTAGAAAAAATTACAACCAAAATCTAAAGAAAGTTTTTTGACTAATTTAAAGATTTCTGAAGATAAATAAGAAAAGTCTGAAGATTTGTCGTTTTAATCATCTGTCAGTACTGTTATTGTGTTTGATTCAATTTTTAGCTTTATACAACTATCATTCACTCTAAAGGTAAATACTTTTCTATAATTTAATGTTAACATTATTTCAATATATTGAAAAAATTTATTTGATATAATTTACATTCAATTGAATTTTATTTTTATAAATTTCTTAATTACAGAATACTTAGTTTTTTAACTTTTTAATAATTTTTTAACTTGCAAAACTCTACATAATGTAATTGTTAAAAATATAATATTTATTTTTCATAATTTAAAATTATTCATTATTAATTATTTTCATAATAATTTAAAATAATTACTATATTATTAAAGACTACAACATAAATTTAAATTATCAAAGTATATTTTATAAAATAGTAATTTAATACAAGTTTTATTTTTATATTTTTTATTACATAAAAATATTGTCTAATATCATGTTTATTTTATAAACTTTTAACGTGTCTTAATTTTCATGTTTTTAATTAATACGTGATTTATAGAATATTCAACAAATCAATGAAAATATATTGTCAATTTTTTCAATTAAAAATATATTACATCAAATATCTATTCCCAATATTAAATAAAATAATGTTGTCATTAAATTATGGACACATACCTGCCGAGTAAATAATAATTATTAAGTTAAAAATTCAATTAAACAACCAACGTATAGAATTAAAATTTAGGAGCTATCATTATAATATTATATTACATCTTGTAATTAAATAATTAATGCAAGTTATAGTTAGTATATATAGTATATATATATAGTATATATATATAGTATATATATATAGTATATATATAGTATATAGTATATATATATAGTATATATATAGTATATATTATAGTTAGTATTTTGTTTTCCAAAGAAATTATAATTAAAAGTTGTTTAACTTTATCATTTTTCAATTAATTTAATTTTTTGCAGTTATAGTAGTTTCAAAAGATACGGAATTTTTTGTTTAAAAAGCTAAATGAATAATTATTTTTTTAATTTTTGGAATAATTAAAATTTTCGTAATCAAAATTATTTTGAAAATAAAAGTATAAAATATGTAACAATTTTTGCGAGATTCAATTTTCTTCGTACAACATGAAAGTTTAACAGCAGTAATTTTTTTTACAAAATTTATAGGATTCACTTAAAATACGTTTCTAATGCGTTTTTGACATTAAAATTTAGAAATTCAAAATAGAACTTCCATTTGTCTGACTTTCTTCTAATTTATCGGATTCAGTGATTTCTGAGGTGAATTTGGTAAAGTTCTAAAATGATTAATTTCTATGTTGAATTCGTTATTTTGAATTTAGAAAATCTGACGTTAATTTAATTCTTTTTTCGTTATGCACGACAAAAAATATTTACTTGGATAAACTACAGATTTCACTTTATTAGCGAAATTTTTCAGTGCTTCAATTATATAATACTTTCGCTATTCTAGAGAAACGTATCGCTGTTTCAAGAAAAGCTTTTTTCAGTGTGTAATAATTATTATTTCTTTAAAAACTATATTTAAATTAAAATGGCTTTATATTGTTTAAAAAAAGCAATGTAAAAGATAAAATTTGCTCAAAAAATAATTTTTCACCTCCTGCTGATTACCGGCTGTGGCTATTTTTTTATTAATTGTGAATTAAATTAATTTTTATGACCCAGATACTAATAGGAATTGTTCTAGCCATAGTTCAGGTCCAGTAATGTAAATATCTTATGTAAATTGAGACCATTAAGTGAAAGTATTTGAAATTAAAAAAAAAAAATTTAGAAGTTCGAAGTTGTTAAATTTTTTTTGTAAACTTTAAAGTTTCAAAATAATATAAAATGAAAATTTAATTCTCTATGTTTGTTAACTTTTTCCACCGTTAATTATTTCAATCTTTTTGTTAGGTAATAATAATTATTTCTTTAAACATTTTTTTAAATAAAATGGAGTTTAAATTGTTTAAAATAAGCAGTTTGATACAACATTCTCGCGCGCTTGCGCGCGGATAGTTTGGCTAGTTTTAATTAATTCACATAATTTGGTCGCGTTTATTAATAATAAAAATAAAAAAGAAATAAAATAAATTTAATGAAAATGAAATGAAATGAAATTGGAAAATAAATTCAAAACGAAAAATATATTGAAGCAATAAATTTTGAACGAAAGAAGAAAAAATTTAAAAATACATAAAATAAAAAATTTAAAAATAATTAAAAGTAGAAATAAAAGAAAATTGAAAAATAAAAAAAATTAATGACTAAAATAAAAAATAAATAGAAATTTGTTTAAACGAAAAATAAATAAAAATTAAAAAAAATAAATTACTCTTTCTTGAATATAAGAATTAAACGGAAAAACAGAAAATAAAGAGGTTAGTTAAAATGCTTTGTTTATTTAAATCGTCAGGCAAAATGCATTATTCTCTCATCGTTTTTTCACTGCAA
This sequence comes from Leptopilina syphax, assembly GCA_032872505.1. Lineage (NCBI taxonomy): Eukaryota > Metazoa > Arthropoda > Insecta > Hymenoptera > Figitidae > Leptopilina > Leptopilina syphax. The sequence continues at coordinate 32,288,500 of CM065472.1, forward strand.
TCGGTTTATCTTTTATTGACAGAAAAGAAATTTGTCTTGCGGGTGTATCGAAAGCGCTAATTTTGAAATATCTCCCATCCAATTAATAACAAAATCATCATTATTTTCTCAACAATTCGTAATATTTTCTTATCACTAAGCAGAAATTATTTTAATAAAATCGTCGAGAAAAAAAGAAAACGACACGTAAGACTAAAAAACTTTTCAAGAAATGAATAAAAATCGTAAAATGAAAATAAAAATTTTTTAAAACTGAATAAATGTCTTCATATATAGATAAAAGTAATAAAAGTAAAAATGAAAAAAGAAATAAATGAACAAATAAAAATAAATTAATTAACAAATACAATATAAATGAAAAATAAGAATAAAAATAAATACCAATTTACAGAAAATTTTTTTTTTTGGAAAAATTATTTATTTAGATAGGTAATTAATTTGCTAACAAGTATTTTTCAAATAAAAATTCTTCAATTTATTTATTTAAGTACAGGGTTGCAACAGAAAAATTTTGATTTTCCCTAATTACCAGACAGAATTTTGACTTTTTTTCTGATCAGTATAAAAAAATAATTCAAGATTAAGTTGAAATTATAAAAAAAGATCATTTTTAGAAGAAAAAATTTATGATTTAAAACTTTTAGGATTACCTACTACATATTTTAAAAATAAAATTATTTACTGTTACGAACTTTGCACGATTATTTTCAAAAATATCAAAAAAGTACAGTTTTTATAGATTGAATTTTAGATAATTTCAATTATTTCAAAAATTTTAATCACCTGTTTATAAAAATTCAATTATCTTTAAAAAATGAAACTGAAATATTTGCAAATTTTTCAGAATTAAAAATAAAATTATTCAAAACATCAATTTTTTTTTTAATTATAAAATCAAATCTATTTAAAATTAAATTAATTACAGGACAAGGATTTATCATCCAAAAAATCAAAGAAAAAAAAGTCCAAAGTACAAAAAATCCAAAATAAAAATGTCTAAAGTCAAAAAATCCAAAATAAATATAAACGTCCAAAATAAATAATGAAACATGTGAAAAAGCCATATGTTTTTATTTTTTACGCTATAAAATCGGAATTTAAAATGTTAATTTTAAAAAAGGAAGGTTTTAATTATTTACAGAAATAATAAAATTCTTCAGAAAAATTAAATTATTTTCATAAATAAAAAATTTTTCACACAAAAATTCAATTATTTTCATAAATAAAAAAAATTTCTAGAAAAATTGCAATTATTCTATAAAATTTTTAAAACAATTATTCCAAGATATACAATAATTTTCAACAATTTTGATAAAATTCTTTACAAAAATTCAATTATTTTTTTCAATATAGGATTCCAATTAAATTACTCGATTAATTTAATTATTTTCAGAAATTTAAAATGTTAAGTTTACCTACTTTCGATTCACAGTCATCGAAATGAGCAACTAAAAAAAGGACAATTTCATTCCAGACAACCAATTAAATTTTTATAACTCAATTCTTTTCATTGGATTTTTAATTTATTTGGACTTTTTAAACAGGACAAAAAATCCAAAAAATAAGTCCAAAGTGAAACTATCTTTTTTTTTTACTTTTTTGGATTTCATTTTCTTTGGATTTTTTGGTTTAGACTTTTTGTTTTGAACTTCTTGTCCGGATACCAATTAAATTAGTAATTATTATTTATTTTTTTATACATAATTTTATAAGTTTTTTTATAATTAAATTATTAATTCAATTGTTTTAGATGCAATTGGGACTCTATAAAATTAAATTATTTTCCAATTACTAAAATAAAATTCTTGAAAATTTCATTTTTTAAATCTAATGATATTCTTTATCAAATTTAATTATTTGCAATTTAAGTTCACAAAATTTTAAATGGTTAATTCTTTAATAATTGTTTTTTTCAAATTCGACGAGAATTCGCAATATTTAAAAATTTTTCAAAAATGTTTACACCAAAAACCAGAATTTTTGTAATAATTTAAAAATTTGTATATTTTTCATAAAATTCCCTGATTTTTCTGACTCGTGGCAACCCTGCATTAGATAACAAGTATGTTTCTAAATTATTTTATTTATTTATTTTATTTATTGTAGATTTATTTTATTTTTTTACTTGTTTTATTTATTTTACTTATTTTACTTATTTTATTAACCTCCATTAAAATAGAATATAAGAAGAGAATCAAATTTATTTTAAAATTCTAAAGAAAATTATTTTTAAATACTCAAAATAAATTAAGCGAAAAAGAAAATAGAATGTATAGAAATAAATCAGAGAGACTTACCAGCGTATTCGGGGAAGCAAATGGTGAGAGGAGATTTGCGAATCTTTTCTTCGAAAAGATCCTTTTTATTCAAAAAGAGGATGATCGACGTGTCTGTAAACCATTTGTTGTTGCAGATTGAGTCGAAAAGCTTCAAACTTTCTTGCATTCGATTCTGTGTTCGGAAAAAAGAAAACTTGTTAAAAACATTTAACAATCAATGGAATCTCGTCTTCGTTTAATTCAACCCAAGAACGTATCGTCTTTTCCTCCTTTTTTATAACAAATAAAATATTATACATAATAAATACACAACAATAATAATAAAAATAATAATAATAATAATAATAATATTAGTAATAAAAATAATAATAATAAAAATAATAGTAATAATAATAATAATAATAATAATAATAATAATAATAATAATAATAATAATAACATATATACATAATAACAGAAAAGAAAATACGTTCGAGGGTTAAAAAAAATATTAAAGCAACTTGCCATAAATATAGTTTAATCAATATATTAAAAAGTACAAAAAATTAAATTTTACTGTATAGTTTAATACAATAATTTTTTAATTTTTCTTTTTTGCTTTTTCTATTCTTTATTTTTGCTTTCATTTTTTTTCGCTTTTTTATTTATTTAATTTTTTTTTTTGGTCTCATAAAGAAGAAAAATGATTTGAAACAAAGGCAAAGGGGGGAATTTTCTATTTATTTTTATAATATGCAATATTTCACTCGTATATATTTCGTTTTAAGGAAGTTAAATGAGAAAATATTTCAAATTCTGACACGAAATGACAAAAGATTCCCTTGGGGTCAATTGCCTTTTTGACACGGTAATAAAAATACGTGCTTGTCATAAAATGTGCATTAAATTAAGATCAAAATTAAAGCGACCCACGTGCAGTGACCCAAACAATTGATCTCTTCTTTCTTTTTATACACACGTGTAAAAAAAAATTCGAATCATTCTCTAATTTTTCTTTCTTCACTCTACTTTTTCAATGTTATTCCAATTTTCTTTTTATTCCATTCCAATTTTTTCTTCTTATTCTATATTTGCATTTTTTCAAACTTTATTTGTCACTAAATTTTAAATTAAATCATTAAATTTTTTAATTGGTACATTAATAAATTAACTGTAATTAGAAAATTAGGAATTTTTTTCACAATTTTAATTATTAAATTGCAAACGTTTTTACAAGTTGCAAAAATTTTTTTTTACAATTTCAATTATTAAATTGCAAATTTTCTTTTTCACTATTTTAATTATAGAATTACAAAATTTTTTTAACTTTAATTTACTTTAATTGAGGGTCCGGATGTATCAATTTTTTTATTAAATAAACATTCCTATATGCTTTTATTTAAAATTTATATTTATTTATTCTATATATTTTTATTTGAAGAAAAGTAATTTTTCCTACCCTGTGCCATCTAAAAATAAATAAATGATTTTTTTAGTTAAAAATCAAAAATTACAAAATTTTCTGCTATTTACATTCTTCATTTTTTGGAAAAAAATAATTTGTCCAGATTCTTGTTTTGATTGTGTATATAGCAACAATTAAAATCAAGAATGGGAGTTGTAGTTGTGCCAGGAGTTGTGCACTTTGAATTTACGAGAGCCATTTATTTCTTGAGCTGTGAAATAGATAGGTGGCATATGTAACTAAACTCGTTGACACTGTTAATCGCTGCCACCTGTTTTGTGAGTTCCCATCTAAAGTTCCCTTTTCCGGCATAATCTACAATTCGTTTCACACACGAAAAGATTTATTTTCTTATTTTTTCTCACACATTTTTCTCAAAGTAATTTTTTCTTTGTTCGAAAATTTTCCCTCAAATAAAAGAAAAGAAGATTTTTATAACTAATATTATATAAATTCAGGAAAATTTTGTTTGTTTGAAATAACAAAAAAAACTAATTTTCAAAATCAAGGGACTAAAATGACAATTTTTAACACTAGGGAGTAAATTGACTCTTTTTTCAATTCTAGTAAATTTTTAGCATATATTTTTTTCAATTTTAAGAAGTAAATTGTCTATTGTAATGAATAAAATTGTTTTTTAACTCTAGATAGAAAAAATAGTGTTCTATTTTAATGCAAGGGAGTAAATCGTCACTTTAAGGGGGGAACCTCCTTTATTGCGTCAAAAAAATCGACTTTCTGGAAATAATTTTAATTGATTCTACAACTATTCAAGAATATACCCATCAAATTTTAAGTCGATTTCTGTATTATTGAAGAAGATACAAAATTTTTAATTATTTTTTTTTGCATGCGTCGTCTGGTGAAATGTTTACCAGAGTCCAGAATTTTTTCTGCTTTGGCATTCAATCTGCCTTCTTCTTTCATTCAGAGTACCACTGTCAGTATAATTTGTAATTTCTATGTGGCAACCCTTTTTTCATTTGTTTGACATTCGTGTCACTTTATTTAAAAAAAACTTCAAACGCATTTTTCTCGAAACACCATTCTTTAATTTTGTGAACACGATTGAGAACGCCCTTTTGAACCAATCTGGCTTTATGATACATCATTTTAAAGATAATTAAATAATCTTCAATATGACATTTAGTGTTTCTTGAAAAAAAATTTTCTTCATATTTTTTTGGAATTTTAAAGTCAATTTTTATGCACGAAAAATCACTTTTAACTTAAAAGTGGGTAAAAAAAATCAATTCTCGAAATGTTTTTAAAAAAATCGAAATGTCATATAGAAGGTATTATCCTAAAGTTTAAAAAAAACGTTGGTTTCTTTGTTTTATAAAAAAATTCAGAGCGCTAGAATGTTCACAGATAAAATGGGGTGCCATGGACGCGGTGTATATTTCCATACTAAAAATGTTTTGTTTTTTTCTCCAAAAATTTTTTTAGACTCTCAAGACATGTACTAAAGTACCCTATAAATTACAAAACGTTTGAAGTTATTTTACCCGAGAAAAAAGATTCCAAAAATGACGCATTTTTCGATCGTCTAAAGGAGGTTTCCCCCTTAAAGGGGCCGTTCAAAAAATACGTAACGCTTTAGGAGGGGGGGGGGTCAAGCTATTTGTTACGGTCAGCAGAAAAAATGGCGCTAATGTATATAAAAAATATATAAATAAATATTCAAATGGTTATTAACAAATAAGTTTATTTATTTATTTATTCATTCATTCATTTATTTTTTTATATATTTATTTATTTAAAAAAAAATTTTTTAATTTTCAAAAAAAATTCAGAAACGAAATACGTACAAAATTAAAATATATTTAAATAAATATTCAAATGTTTATTCACAAATTAGTTTATTAATTAGAAAAAAAATTTTTTAATTTAAAAAAAAAATTCCGGAACGTAATACGTATAAAATTAAAATATGCAAAGATTGTAAATCGCAAATCCTTGAAATTATAAATGAAGTTTTTCTTCTCTTTTTTTAATTCTAATTTTTTTTCTCCATTTTTCGAAAAATCCTTTAAATTTGTTTCAAGGAATTCTCTGAATAATTTAGAAAATGCGATTTACAATGCAATTTAATATTAAATTGTCCACTTTTCAAAGAATTTACACACAAGTTTTATGAAAATTTCTCTCCAAGTTTTCTGAAAACTTTAAAAATTCCACTTCTGAAAATTACGCTTCTTTTAATTTGACATTTTGAATATATAGAGGAAAGAAAAAAAAAAGAAAATTCAAGTCTTCACCCTTGAAAAATAACTTTTCAAAAAACTCGATAATGAGAAAATGTAAAATTGAAAATTTTTTCAAACTATAAGAAGGAAAAAAAACTTTATTTTTTGAGTCGAACGTAATAAATTTTGCTCTTTAATAAATATTTCATTTCTTATTCTTTATCTGAAATATTTTTTCTCCTTTTGTAAAAAAGGTTGATTTAAAAATTTTAAAAAGTTAAATATTTGTAATTAAAAATTAAAAACTTGTGATTAAAAGTTAAAAATTTGCAATTAAATATTAAAAAAGTGACAAGTTAAAAATTTGCAATTAAAAATTTAAAAATTTTAAATATATAGATATATCTCAAAGTGAATTAATTCTAAAAAAATTCGAAAGCAAAAGAAAAAGTTTATCAAATATTAAAGAGAAAATATTTAATTTACAAGCCAAAAAATTCTACATACAATTTTTTCTAAATTAATTTCAAAATTATAATTTTAATATACGCAACTTTTTTAAATTCTCAAATTTTTAATTCACTGTTTCATAAACTCAGTAAAAATAATAATTTTTTCCAGTTAATATTAAATTTTTTTCAATTTAAAAAAATTACACAATAATTAAGTTAAAAATTCAATTTACCGCATAAATATAATTTTCAATTTCAAAATTGAATCAAACTGAGAATCTTCTTAATGTAATTAAAAAAATACTTTTCTAACTTTTAATTGCAAACTCTTATATATAGGAAAAAAAGAATATTTTAATTTGCCAAAAAAAAGTCTCATTGAAACTTTTTCTTCGCCCGTCGATTTTCTGAGGTTTTAATTTACTTTTTCTTCTTTCTTTTTTCTTTCACTTCTGACTAAAAATTGAAGTAAAGGGATGATCAAAGCTTGTTCGCACGTACAGCGAACTCGCTGAGCCTGTGATCGATCGTGGACTAATCCGGAAGAGAAATTCCGTTTCCGCTTTGCAAACGGTAATTCAATTCGTTCCAAGTCACTCTTGAGAAAGACAAATCGTGCAGTCTATTACTAAAAGGAAAAAAATACCAAAAAAATGAAAGAAAAAAAATTGATCTACGAAAAAAATGGTCGAGGGCCTCAAAAACTCTCCGTCGACCACCTGTAAAGTAATTATTTGCCTACAAAGTAAAAAAATGCATTGGAAGACAAAATAATGATAAAATACAAAGATTTTCCGTGTGTTAATAAATATTTATTTCTTTAAATTATTAAATTTATTTATTAATTAAAATATAAATAAATAACTAATTAAATAAATAAATTTTTATTTCTAAAAAAAGAGAAAATTACCAAAAAAATATGAATTATTCCCCTTTCATCTTTTTTGTTATTTTCTTTCCTTTTTTTGATTTTCACAAGCTTCTTTCTCATAAATAATTTTTATCTAGCGTTGTTTTTTTTATTAATTTTTTATGTTTGAAAAACGAAAAAATAAAATGGACAGAAATTATTCAGTTTTTTTTTTATTTTCTTTCCTTCTTTTGATATTTACACAATTTTTTTCTCAAAAATACACGGAGAGAGAATAAATATTAAATTTTGTAATCAAGTATTTTACAAATTGGGAGAAAAATGATACAAAGCGAAATTTTTATATAAAAAATACTAAATTTTAAAAGAAATTATATGAAATATAGTAAAAATTTATATTAAAATTTAATTAATATTCTTGATATTTAATGCAACTTTACTAAATTTCACATAAGTCTTTTTAAAATTTAGTATTTTTATATCAAAATTTCGCTTTGTCGCATTTGTAAAATATTTTTCCAAAATTCAATACTTATTCTCTCTCCGTGTAATTTTCAACTATAATAGTTTTTTAGTGTTTGAAAAAGGAAAGTCTATAGCTATTTATTTAATATTTTCTGTTACTTTTATTTTCTTTGAGATCGAAAAAAAATTTATTTAATTATGTATATTTATTTTTCTTGTTTTCTATAAACAAACAAGAAGCATAAAAGCCTTCTTAAGAAAATAAAGGGAAAATCTTTGTTTTCATCGAAATGAAAAAAAGAAAAATTATTTTCTTTCTAAAAATTTGTTGTCCTGATACACAGAAAAAAAATGAAAAATTGAGGGGAGGAAAAATATAATTTTCCCTCTCATCCTAAAAAATGTAGACGAAATAACTCACCGTAGTTTCGTCCTCGTGAAGGACTTGATCGTACTCTGACATTGCAACACAGAAAATAATCGCAGTCACGTCCTCGAAGCAATGTATCCATTTCTTACGTTCACTCCTCTGTCCACCGACGTCAAATAATCTGCGGAGAAATAATTCATTTATTAACAAAAAATATTTATTTTACATTTACTAAAATAAATTTACCCTAACCCTTTCGTATTTATTTATTTTAATTCTATTTATTGACTTTATTTATTTTAATTGAATTTATTGACTTTATTTATTTTAACTTCATTCACTGACTTTCCTTATTTTGATTTTATTTATTTATTTACAGGCACTGAGTAAATTTATTTAAGTTTTTATTTTAAAAAAATTCTCACCAATTTTCCTTATTGATTATTTTCAAAAAATTCAAAAAAGTTCGATTTCTTTTGGAATTCTCGAAAATTTTACTTATTTCAAAAATTTATAATTACTTGTTTATTAAAATTCAATTATCTTTTAAAAATACAACTAGAATATTTTAAAAGCCAAATTTTCCAGAATTTTAAATAAAATTATTTGAAATATCATTTTTGTTTAATTGTAAAATCAAATCTATTTAAATTAAATTTATAAAAAATTATTAATTATTATTTATTTTTTTGTATATAATTTTAAAAGTATTTTTTATAATTCAAATTATTAATTCAATTGCTTTGGATAAACAGTCGCGACTCTATAAAATTAAATTTTTTTACCAATTTTATTTATTATTTTATTTAATAATTAATTATTTTAGAAATTTGATATTCTTCCAGTGTTTTTGATAAAATTCCCTCGACATTTCCCTGATTTCTCTAACAAATTTCATTTTCCCTAAATTCCCCAATTTCCCTGACTTGTGGCAATTGAATATTATTTTATTTCATCAAAATATGAAAATTACAGAAAAAAGAGATAAATAATTTTATTTGTATTTGTAAAAAAAGTGGGGGCAAGGGAAATTGAGATCTTAACGTTATGATAGTGTATCTTCCTCTTTAGAATACACAAACTCTGTAAAACGACCCACATGTTCTAATAGCAAAAGAAAAGTTACTACAGTCGAGGTCATTACTCATCGAGGTGGATCTTTTTTTCACCCAAATGAAACTTAAACACGAGTTATTTTCTTTTTTTTCTTTTCTTCCCTAACCCCTGACACGTTTTTAAATAATTTTTTTCCACTTTTTTTTAAACTCACTAGCTCCTCCGACGGCCGCAAGCGGCCGTCTACGGTGCTAGTTTTTATATGTCCATTGTCCAAGTCCATTATTTCATTAATAATAATATTCAAATTTTTTCAGTTAATGATTTGCTTATTTTATTTGAAATGTTGACGTTTTTTTGACAATGCAAAATAAGATTTATTATGAGTACTTTCTCTTAACAAAAATAAAATTTATATATTCGCGCTCTTTTTAAATAACATACGACTGCAGCGCCACCTTCACATGTACAAACAATTTTAAAAACACCCTTCTATTAAGATTTTACATTCTCATTGCCCATTCTTTACTTCGATATTTTTCGATACATTCTACCTTTCCACTCCATGTCTTTTTTAAGAAAGGATCATTATTAGAAGTTGTCAACTTGACTCAATTTTTAACTCTTCAATAAATGTATGCAAATTAAAAAAAGTTATTAAAAAAAATGAATAAATTATGAATTATGAAGATATTTATATTTTCATAACAATAAATAACAATAAACTATAATAATTATTATATTATTATTTATTGTTTAGTAAATATTTTCTTTTTCATTTATTATTATTAGAATAACAATAAAAGAAAAAGAAAATAAATTATAAATAATTCGTTTTCAAGAAGGGTTTAAATCTGAAAATAGTAAGGATCATTTTCCCCATTTTTTGTTATGGGAAAATGACTCTTATGGTTTTTTAGAGTTGAGCCCTTTTCGAAATTCACAATTCAAATTATTAGTTCATTAGTTTTTATAAATATAATAAATAGTAACAAAAATAAATGAAAATATATTTTTAAAATATTAAAATTTTTTAAATTTGCATAAAAAAAGGATACTTACTTAAAGTTAAGGTTTTTGAAGGAAAAGTGTACTTCGACGATTCCAGTCGTTTTCACTCGAGTTCTAAGTATATCTTGTTCCGTAGGTTGATACTCCCTCGCTCCTAATCGATCCAAATCGTCGAGGAAGCTGTAAAATATAAATTAATAATGAATTCACGGCAGGCGTGTAATTAATTCAAAAATTGCGATAAAAGTGTGAGTCGGAAAGGAAGAATTTATAGCTAATTAATCATTAATTAATCATTTTTTTATTTAAATTGTTAATTACCCAATGGGAAATTTACAACTGGCGTAGTACTGCGCCAGCACTGGCAGCACTGGCGGCAAGGCTGAGAGCCAGCACTGGCATGGCACTGGGATGATAACGCCGTCTGGCGCTGCCGAAGTACTGTCTGTCAGTGCTGCCAGACAGCGCTGGCGCAGCACTGGACCAGTGCTGGCTGAGAATATTGCCGCAATAAATGCCGTATTGTTATTAATTAGTCGTAAATTCATAATTATAAATAATTTAACAACAAAATGGTGAATAATATTAATAAATAGTTATTATTCATAAAATATTTCTCTTCTTAAAGAAATTGTATTAAAGATGGAGACTAACAATAGATATAGTAAATGAAGTAGAAAAAAATTGTTTATAACTTAAGTGTGCATTAGATTTTCATATTTTAGTACCCAACGATTGGAATCTAGAAATATCGCAAACCTATGAAAATAAACAAAATTGCTGACGAGGGGAATCGAACCTACGACCTACGGACTAACAGACTAACGCTCTAACCACTATGCTAACGACACATATGTACAGTAAAGTATTAATATCTCAGTATCATTCAGACATACAATTATTGAGTCAAAGATGAGAAAAAAATAGGGATACGTTAGAAATAATAAATTGAAATAAAATAAATTAAACTAAATTTTTAATAATTAAATTAAATTACTTTACTTATTGCATTTAACATTTTACGTAATTCTTAAATTACGTGGTAATTTTTTAATAATTTTTTATTCATAGTAAGAAGTATAATAGTATTTTAATAGGAACCAAATTATTATTGAGATTAAAGTTTAAATTTTGTTTATAATTTTAATTTGTTTAAATAATTTATTATTTACAAAATTAGACAATTGTGTTAAATTGTTATTATTAAATTTAATAAGAATAAAAAATGAACAACTGAAAAGTAAAATATTAATTTTTTTCAATAAATTTATATTTATAAACTTTTTTTATAATTTTTTTCAAGTTTATGTCAAAAAAGCAATGTTGGCAAAGAGCGTTGTGAACAATTTTTCTATACTCAGCCAGCACTTGCCGCCGTGGCTTGTCCAAGCTTTGGCGAAACAAAAATTCTGTACTGCGCCAGCACTAATGTCGAGGCTCGGCTAGACTACGCCGAACAATCGTCTGAGTACTAAGCCAGTGGTGAACATCGGCACTACACTGGCATTTCCCATTGGGTTATAATTATTGTCAGCGGCCTTGTCCGTTAATAAATAAATTATTTAATACTATTAACATAATATTTTTAATATTAGTATTATTAAAAATATTTTTGCCTCCCTCGATAAAAAAGTAAAGCACTTTCTCGACTGATAATATAACAATTCTCAAAATATCCATTGGTTAAAAGTCATGAAGAAAACTCATCAATCAAATATATCCCTCAAAAAAGTGGCAAACACAGCTTTTGTAAACAAAAATCGCCTTCTAATTTAATAAACGACATAAAAAGAATCTTACTGGACGAAAAAAAATTATTTACATAAAAAAATCTACTTAACGTCTATATATGTATATAGAAAAAGGATAAAAAAAAGTTGATATTAATCTTTTCAAATATCAAAACCATTCGAAACTTTTTTTTATTCCCCTCCCCTTCTCTTTCTCACCGCTTTTATACTCGTCACTGAAATTAAAAAGTTTTCTTTTTCGTTTTGTTGCCTTGAAACTTTATTTTCGTTCTTATAATATTATATAAAATAGTAATCGACTTTTCTTTTTATAGAAATACATATATTTTTTTAATGGTAAAAATCCCTTATTTCATTTTTGGTATAACTGAAAATTTAATGTCATGGAATGTTTTAATTAAAATTAAATTCTCAGGAGAAGAACACAAGAACGAATTTAGATGAAGAATATAAAAAAATTGCAATTATTTTTCGAATTGTTTAGAAAATTTTTGACGACATGCCTCAAAATGAATTTAGAAATGAAAAATAGTTTCATTTTTCCACTTGAGAACGCTAAGATCGACACTAGGTGGCTAGGAATCTGACTGAACTGCCATCTAACGGTGACCTTGGCGTTCGCAGGTGGCGACTAACATCTCCACATTGAATCTCAAAATATTCCTAATTCTACAATTTTTTTATAATCATAGTCACATAAAAACAAAAAGAAAGAAATAAATTTCGTTATTGAAAATCGTTAAAAAATTACTAAATAGAAATATGATCACAAAAAAATGCACCCGAAGATTAAAGCGTTGTTGAAATACAGAAGATCACCAAAATTGCTATAGATTTCAAAAAATAAATTTTAAAAAACAAAAGAATATTTTCCAAAGTAATAAAAGAATAGTAAAAATCGAAGTATAACAGGAGCTACTATAATTATATACTTGAAGAAACTTAAATAGTTACCGAAAAATACAATTACAGAAACTAAAAATTACAATTGCAGAAAATTGCAAAATAAATAAAAAAAAACAAAAATATATATAGAATAAAAATGTAATCAAATAGAAAAACAAGTTCCTTTCATCAAAAAACGAGAACATTTCCGCACCTTATGTTATATAAAAAAGCAAACAAACTTCTTCTCACCGAAACATATATAAAATCTAAAATTCACATTAATCGTCTTACAAAAACCCATAAACAACCCAGTAAGACGTTTTCTTTTAAAATGTCACTGAATAGAAAAAGCAATTTTCCACTTTTACCTTGAAACTTTATTTTCGTTTCAATAAAAGAAAACAGAAAATAGTTATTTTCGTAACAAGGGCGCAAAATAGGTGATTTCGCCAAAATCGTAATCACCTTTGCGCCCATGATACGAACATAATTTTTTGTCCTAACTGCATGAAAAGTATGGCATTGAGGGCACGCACGATTAAACGCTCATATTAGTTAAAAATTAAACTCTATATAAACATTATATCGAATGAAGTCTATAATGATAGAAGTTTTAAAATAGAAATAAAAAACAATGTATTCTGGAAACATAGTATTTATTTAGAACGTAGTAATTAATAATTGAACAAGACTGAAACAAGAACTTTTAAAATTGACAATTTTGATAAACGAAATGGGAACAAAACCAAATGTCTCATTATTTTTTTTAGAGAAAATAAATAAAAATTGCAAATTTTTATAGACAAAATAAAACAAGTTGAAAATGTTTGCAGTTCTATAGTCAACATAAAAAGAAAGTCGAAAATGTCGCATTTTATTGAAGAAAATCGAATAATTAACAAGCGGGCGCAAAATACTTTTCCGCCTGCTCGGAGGTAGGGGAAGCGGGCGGAAAATACTTTTTGTCCTACATGCGCGATAAACTCGACTTTCCGTGCATGCATAGCGGGCCTTAGCGGGCCTTAGCGGGCGGAAAAACGACTTTTCCGCCCGCTGCTTTAGCACTATTAAATAAATACTACTAATTATTATATTATCACTTTCTATTACTTCAAATCAAAACGGAGTCAATTTTTAAGTAAAATTTTATTGTTAAATTTATCAAAAATATTCGGACTCGCCTTAGGCTTAATAAAAATGTTTCATACACATTTAATAATTAGTGCATATTCATTTTTGAATTTACGGATGCGTCTTGTTTATCGCGCATTTGGACAAAAAATATCGTGTGCAACTCGGGCGGAAAAGTCAATTCTGACCTCGTACGATTGCCGCCCTCGCTTCGCTCGTGCGGCAAATTTCGAACTCGGTCAGGAATTGACAACTTTCCGCCCTTGCCACACAATATACTATTACCGTCCGCTGACGTCATACAAGCGGGCGCAAAATACTTTTCCGCCCGCTTCCCCCACTCTCGGGCGTAATGTGTTACTTTGCGCCCGCCTTAAGTGCCCGAAATGACATACTTTCCGTGCAGGTAGGACAAAAAAAATCTAATCGACTTTTTTATTCTTCAATACAAATATAGAGATCACTTATACACTGAAAAAAAAAAATTAATAGATTCAAGTAAGCGATTAATTGACTATTATCAATTAAATATTTAATTGAATCAAATAATATTTATTGGAGTTAATTAAATGGTATTTGCTTCAAATACTGAAATTATTGGTTCAAATACCATTTAATTGACTCCAATAAATATTATTTGATTCAATTAAATTTTTTTTCAGTGTAGTGAAGTGAATTATTTAGGACTACGAAAAAATTACCTAACTCTTTTTTGTTTCACTTTTTTTAATGTCAAAAACAATATTTAGTATTAATTTAATATTTAATATTAAATTAAGTCTATTTTTTAAGGGGACATTCCAGTTCAAAACAGGCAAAATGAAGGCTTTTTTAGTATATATTATTAAAATAACTATGACATTTATTTAAAAAATTTCTTTTACATGTAATAAATAATTTATTTAAGAATTTGCAAAAAAATGTTGTTTTCATTTTTATTTCAAATTGGCGGCGATATACGCTATTTTTGAAAATGCCCATTTTCGGTGGTAAGATCGATTCCAAACTTTCTAAAACAGATAAAACCAAAAACGAAGTGACATTCTCTTCGTTAGATATTTCTTTAGGTGTGGAACCTCAAAAAAGTGGAATTTTCGTCCCTCCCCCCTTTTTTTTAGAGTACTTTTTTCCCAAAATATGAAAAAAAGTTGTTTTTATTCAGAATTTCTCTTATAAAAAAGAGGAGTTGGAAATTTTCCAGTTTTTGAGGTTCCACTTATAGGCATGATCGATGACGCTGAATCCAAACCCGTTTGATTTTTTAAAATCGCTTCAGAAGAATTCGAGATATCACTCTTACCAGATCAAAAAAAAAAAAACATTTTGAGAAAAACGCATTTAAAGTTATTGTTTATAAGTTCCGAAATTTTTTTAAAAAAAACATTGGATTTGCTTGAAAATCGTTACTTGGTGGTTTTTGAGGCGCTAATTACGAATATATCTAATTTGTGATCAGCAACACCAAATACATTTTTGTTTGTCTTTTTTAAAAAATGCAAATGAGAAAACATTTAAATCATTCGATTGCTTATCCGCATACAAAAACATCTTTGACATGGCGAAGAATAAGGATGTATAACGTTTGTTTTACTTCGAATTTTGCAATAATATTTTAGGAGAGTATTCTTGACACTATAAGAAATTCGAAAATAAAAACAAAAAAAATCGATTTTTTTGACATTTTGAACTGGAATGTCCCCTTAAACGTTAAATATTAATTTTAAAAAATGAAGCATTTAAATTAATATTATCGTTTAAGAAAATAAATTTAAGATTTTATTTAAACATTTACAATGTAATATTTATTTAAAAAAAATATTTTATATTAAATTTACTTTTTATATTAAAAAAATATTTTATTTATTTATAGAGTGAACAAGCTTTGAAAATAAAAAACGCCTTAAAAAAATACTAGTGTTAAGAACATTGAATTTTGAAAAAACAAACTACGAAAAAATGTGAAATAACTCTGCTGGGGATCGAAACCCAGGACCTATCAATTGCCGGTTGATTGTTTTTCCACTGAGCTACAGAGGTCATTAATATTAAGAATAATAAATTAAATTTTTAAATTTTACATTTAATATTAAAAATAATATTTTATTTCGTATCAACGGTCTTAAAATATAAAAAGCGCCCTTTCATACAAAAGTACTAATAACACAGCCACACAAAAAAAAATTTGTGTTCTGACCCAGAGGTCTCACTATGTGTACTTTATGTTTTTGGGGTCGCTGAATCCGAATCCGAGGTCCATTTAACCCCGTCAGTTCAGGGTTTTGATATAACCCCAGAAAACCAATATGACGGACACCTTTTGAAAAAATTCATCGGATTCGCTTGAAAATCGTTACTCAGGGGTTTTTGGAGTCGCCGATTATGAATTTAATGTCAGTTTTCAAAAATTAAAAATGGCGGATCCAATATGTCTATGTCAGTCATATTGGATCCGCCATTTTGAATTTTGAAAAACCGACATCAGATTCGTAATCAGCGACCCCAAAAACCCCTGAGTAACGATTTTCAAGCGAATCCGATGAATTTTACAAAAAAGTGTCCGCATATTGGATCCGCCATTTTGAATTTTTGAAAACTGACATCAAATTCGTAATCGGCGACCCTTAAAACCCCCGAGTAACGAGTTTCAAGCGAATCCAATGAATTTTTTCAAAAGGTGTCCGCCATATTGGTTTTCTGGGGTTATATCAAAACCCTGAACTGATGGGGTTAAATGGACCTCGGATTCGGATTCAGCGACCCCAAAAACATAAAGTACACATAGTGAGACCTCTGGGTCAGAACACAAATTTTTTTTTGTGTGGCTGTGTAATATTGGAAAACTATTTAATCTTAAATATCAATTTAAGATTAAATATGTATCCAATATAAATTCAATATTTAAAAAAAGTATTTAATATGAAATTAATATTTAATACAAAAAGCAATAAAATTTATCAAAAATTGACCCAATTTTTTTCGAAAAGTGAAAATACAAAAAAAAAAACGAACCTAAAAAGAAAGGAAGAAAAAAATGTAGACAACCTTTGAAGGTTTTGCCCTCGGCCAACTGCATTCGCACCTAGTTTGATAGCTGTGTGTTATATGCTTTTGAATTTACTTTTACTTATGTACTCTTTCGGTGACCTCAAAAAAAAAAAAATATATATTCAAGTCCTCGAAGCCGCCACTACTGCGCCTACACTATATACACACACTGTGTCGAGTACGCAATATCGATTTTGCTCAACCCTATACGATTCAAGATTAAATAGCTATTCCAGACTATAATATTTTCCAGTCAGAAGAATCGTATCTTTCAAAATATTGACGCTACATACACACACATAAATTTATATACAAACACGATTCAATTTCATTTTCTCTAACTGAAACTTCGCGTATATTCAACTGTCAATAACATGGATATACAGTGATTGATAAAATAGTTTATATATTCAAAAAAATGAAAAAAATCTCAATTTTTCCCATTTAACAAATTTTTTCATTTATTATAACAAAAGTATTTTAAATAAAAAAAATCGATTTCTATCATATAGTAATTTTTGAAGTATAAATTGCGGTTATTTAAAAAAAATGCTGAAATAATTAGCCGATCTTTTCTAATTGAATTCATCATTAAATTGATTTCGCGCGTATAATTTAGAGGGAAATGGTTTTGTATTGAGGATAATTGCAAACCATTGAAGACTTTTAAGTGGTTCATCATATACGTTTGCGTGCACGTTGGTCGCAACAAGTTGTTTCACCTGATGATATTGCTAATATAATCGTCGCCTTGCGATATATCACAAAATAAATCAGATTTATGACAATTTTTTCTACTCTTTTTCTCAAAAAATCGAACACATAACATAAAACTAGTGTTTAGTTATTCTAATGTTCATTCTAATGGGATAATTATAACAATATTAATCCTATAGTAGAAGAAATAAACACTATTTTTAGGTTGTGTTCGATTTTTGATATTAACTGTATTGCAAAATTAGCCTAAATGACCGTTAATTGTCAAAAACGCCCAGAATTTGCAGGTTATGTTCGTTTTTAATAATTCTATTGACGGCTGCTTTCGGCACTCACCCAGGATTAACCCCGAGTTAAATATTATCCAATCATCAAAAACATTCTGTTGGTCTAACCAATCACCATTAACCCGGAGTTAACTCGGGGCGAGTTAAAAAAAAAAATTTGAGGTTACTTTTACCTATTGTAGAAACACCCTGAACGACCACAATTTTGTAACCTCAAAATTGTGATCGTTCCCCTATTGGTAAGATTGTTTATTTAAAAAATGGTCTTTTTCTTTATTAACAGCTTCTCCGTAAAAATATTTTTATACCCTAAACGACTACAATTTTGAGGTTATGTTCGCTAAAACTACTGTAACCGCAGCCAGAGACTGTTTTCTAAACAAGTTTAACCCCGAGTTAACGATGGTCCAATCTTCATTAACATTCTGATGGATTCAACCAATCAGAATTAACATAGAGTCGAGGCGAATGCAAAAAATAGTTAGACAATATACCGCTTGTGAGAGAGAAGTGCGCTACCTATCAATCAACAGAATCTAACTTATTTTCAGAAGCCTAAAATTAGTTTAAATTTTTTAATCAACTTAAACTACGCTGTCAAATCATAAATGTCCAATTATTTGAAAAAAGGAATTCATCCTCTTTATTAAATTTTCTATTCAATACAAGAAAGAAATTCCTAACCTAATTGATAAAATGGGAGAAATCTGCTTTTCTAACCTAACCAAAAAAAGCGATCGATTTTTATAAAATTGGGAGTATAAAAAAAGATAGGAGATACCTGATACACTTTGGACAAGACAACCCTCTGACTGATCTCTGTGTGTAGTGTTGTGGTGAGGTTAGATTATCGTCATGTCGCGAGAATTGTCAGTGGGAAAGAAGAAGGGTAGGTAGGGAAGAGGCATGGTGTCGGCCATTTTCGCAACCACGTGACACGGGCGTGGCGGTGCCGTAACGTCATCGCCGATCAATACGACACAGAGACCAGAGAGAGACTGTAGCTCTATCGTTCCACATATTTCATTCCCTTCTCTTCTTCTTCATCTTCTCTCTCTCTCTCTCTCTCTCTTACCCTCTCTCAAACACCACCGACGCTCTCCCACAGGAAATTCGTATTATGGTCCAAACGCGACTCTCCATGCGCTCAACTCCCTCATTCTCTTTCTGTGTTCTACCACCCTCCCCCTTCTCCCTTTCCGACACCCCTAAAGCAAATCCCACTCGAGGTGACTATATCTCTATCTTTTCTGCTCTATACTCACACTTATACTTCATCCCCTATTATCTCTCACCCCCCTGATTTTCTTCATGCTACATCTCCTACTTCAGCATCACCAACAGGATCGAGGCAACCATAACAGAGAGTATTGAGAAATACTCTCTATTAGAGAGAGAAAAGGGATGCTATACTAGAGAGAGAGAAGGGTTTTTCTTTTATCAATAGAGACTGGACAACCCTCTATGTAAAAACGATCTTGAATTGCGTGGGTGTGCAGCATTGTATTATGTTATAGATGATAAGCATTGTACGTGCACTTATTCTTTCATATATTCCCTATATATGGTATGAAATGGTCTACAATATTGTCCATCATTGACGATACTCTAGTGGTCCATTGGCCTTTGAGAAATTCTTTTTTTTTTCGTGCAAAATTATCAAGCCCACGATTTGAAAACTATTTAAGGATATCCTACATAGATAGGAGTCCTCAAAATATAAAAATTACTAAGGGTCCATTTCACCAATATAAATTAAAAGTTAATCAATGATTAAATCCTTTATCCTAAAAAAAGTAATCTTGATTTGATGCGGATTCCTCTAAACTGAATGCATATTTTCCTCTTGCATATATATGGTATCAAAATTAATAGTCTTCACTTTAGAGGATTTTCCTCTCGCACATGATTTGCCAACTATGGTTATGAACTGATAAAGAAAAACTATGTTTATGCACTAAATTGAACGTTTTTAATTAAATAAATATAATTAATGATTAATAGTTAACTACTTACATGAATTAGGGCCAGTTACACCAACTCCGATTAAAAGTTAATCAATGATTAAAGTCAGTTTAACCGCCCTATGATTAGTCGGTTAAGGATTATGTATTGATTTCTTTATTTACTACATTTGAATGAAATGTTTTCGACATTTGAACCTCCAAAAATTCTTTTGTTTTTCTTTTAATTTTCCCAGAATTTTTCACGAAACAATTGTCAATTCATTAGAAAGACACTTCACTGAACGTGAAGCTAAAACCTACCATACCGAACAAGTATCAAATTCCAGAAGAAGTAACGATATCTAAACCTAGACGTCAACGTCAAAACAATAATAATTGAAAAACAAATTTAAAGCTATGAAAAAATGAGGGACTAACTCTGCTGGGGCTCGAAACCCAGGACCTATCAATTGCCGGTTGATTGCTCTTCCACTGAGCTACAGAGGTCCACATCCAACAAATTTTCATAGCTTTATCGACTCAATAGTCCAGATGGCACGTATTCTTCTGCTACAAATTATTTGAATTTTCCCAGAATTTTTCACGAAACAATTGTCAATTATTGAGTCGATAAAGCTATGAAAATTTGTTAGATGTGGACCTCTGTAGCTGAGTGGAAGAGCAATCAACCGGCAATTGATAGGTCCTGGGTTTCGAGCCCCAGCAGAGTTAGTCCCTCATTTTTTCATAGCTTTAAATTTGTTTTTATCTTCTTCTTCTTAAATGACTTCTGGCTCAGCCAACTGTCAGAACAAAATTTGTTTTTTAATTCTTTTGTTTTTTTATTAACCACTAAAGAATAAAAATATTCTACATTCAGGTAGAATACTTTTGTTTTGAGAGGAACAATTGAGAGGATATTAGAAGAGGATTTGTCCTCTAACTATGATATTACTTTTTTTAGGGTGTTAACCGACTAATCATGAGCAGGTTAAACTGACTTTAATCATTGATTAACTTTTAATCGGAGTTGGTTAAAACTGGCCCTTAAAAGTATAAAATTTTTAGAATTTTTTAGAAAAATGGAGAGATTAAAATAATCGAAAATACTTTCTCTATCTGATGAGAATACACGCATAAAAAAGGTTTGCTGTGGCAGCGAACATTTTGCTGCCACAGCAAACCTTGTTCGTTGAAATAGGGACAGCGAAAAAGTTCGCTATGACAGCAAACTCGCATAAATTTTTACTAATGTTTGCTGTCACAGCTAACATGTTCGCTGCCACTGCAAACTTCTTAGCTGTGGTAGCTAATTTTCAGAGATTTCACAGCAAACATCTGTTTACTGCTGCAGCTAATTTCTTTTTTTCCGTGTATCAGTGTGAAAATGTATACGAACAAAAAACTAGAATTTTCCATTACGAATGAAGAATTTAACAATACCGCAGCATTAGGGTGACCGTTATTTTGCGAAAGTTGGAATTTCTTAGATCGCCGGGCTGAATTTGCTTTAGAATGTGAAAAAAATGAGCTATGCACAAGGACAGCCCAATCGATCAATATTAACCCGTGCCACCGAAGGGTTAAAGTTTAAATGGGGTTTAACATAGGATTAGTGCACTATTTTACATTTTGTGTGGTAACTTTTTTTTTAATTAATCTTTTGCCTTGGCGAC
This sequence comes from Leptopilina syphax, assembly GCA_032872505.1. Taxonomy (NCBI): domain Eukaryota; kingdom Metazoa; phylum Arthropoda; class Insecta; order Hymenoptera; family Figitidae; genus Leptopilina; species Leptopilina syphax. Next base: position 32,310,078 of record CM065472.1, read on the forward strand.
ATATAAATTTATGGTTTTGGAGGTTCTAAAGTAAATTCAGTCCGTCGACCTAAGAAATTCCAACTTTCGCAAAATAACGGTCACCCTACCGCAGCATTAAGTTTTTGGTGTTTCAGGAATTCCTTTAATGATACTAATCATCCAAAATGTCATCAGCAGAATTATTCAATCAGAACCCTATAGATGAAATCTTAACCAAAGCCTATACACATACATGTCTTTCTTTCTGCTTCTAAAGAAAATCAATTGATTAGAAAAGAGTACTTCCAAAACCGGCGGCATTTCAAGGAACAGTTTATTAAACTAGTCACCCTAGTTGCATCTTTTAAAAAATCGACTTTTTTTCAAATTTTTGAATCTGGAAACTATATCTAAAAAATCCAATATTGATATTTAACTGAGGCGCCTGTCGAGCTCTGCTGAAAAGCCATCGTTTCTGTTTCTCTTTCAGTAAAAATCGAAAATTTAAGTTTAAATAATTGCCATTTTCTTGATGGTATAATATTTTTAAATTATTTAATATCAAATTTGTTCAAACCGTTCTTTATTCTCAAAATTCGGAATGAAATAATTAAAGGGTATTACTATGTATGGCCAAGAAATAAATAAAAAAAAACATACTTCATTGGAAGACTAGATTATCTTCTAATGAAACTAAATCCGTTTGAATTTTGAGTTTTAGATGAACCAGCTCTTTATAATCGTGATCACCGAAAACCGTCTTTTACATGCGAATCTCGACAGGATCGTATAACACATCTCCAGTTAAAAGATTTTTTTAATTGTCCAAATTTTCTGTTTAAATTATGTCCTCTAGGGTCATAAAACCAAAAAGTTATATAACAACAAGATTAGTCAGAACGGGGGTAGATATTATGAAACTACTACTAATTTTTTAATTAAAATTCTAAAACCATCAAATGGATACGAAATCGCCAAAAGACTAAAATCCACCAAAATCTACTGGAGCCAAAAAATTATACAAGTTACAAACTGATACTAAAATCCACCAAATCTACTGGAGCTAAAAACTGAGATATGTTTGTCCAAACAGAAGACGTGGAACTAACGCAACAGTTTTAGGTTAAATTTAATCGTTTCTAGACGAACTTTTTTTCATATCTATAGAAACTGAACATTTTACCAGCGTTAGTATTAAGAGTAATAATCATAACGAAATAGAACAGAATTAAGAAGGCGTAAGTTAACGTGGCAAAATACTTCATAAAACTTTTGGAATTTCATTCCCTTTTTTCAGATTTAGCATCAAAATCATCTTATGATTTGGAATTAATTGATAGAACATTACGTGATTTTAACCATAGTTGATTTACCATCTGTCAGAAACTACTTGGTGGAGATTTTAGGCAACTTTTACCAGTAATAAGAATTCTTGCTACAAGAAGTGAAATCATCAAAACTTCTCAACACAATTCAGTCCTATTTAGAAACATTTGTCCATTATATTTATTAACTAAAAATGTATGAACTTTATACCAGAAGAAACGAAAATTGCAAAATTGTTGTTGGAATTTTAAATTTGCCATTGCCGGAAAAATTTATATCTTCGAAAACAGATTCTACTTTTGGTTCAAAACTTTTAAAATCCTCCTAAAGTACAAAAGGAAATTGAGGGTCCCGATCAAAGAACCGGTTATAATTTTTAAGGCTCAAATTCTTATCTTGTAAATTTAATTTATCATTTTTTATACATCTGACAATGATTTTCAGCTTAAAAAAATGTATAAACGGTTCTTTGATCGGGACCTTCAATTACCAACACATATCTTCCAGTACTTTTGTACAATTCCAAAACACTCCCACATTATTTTCGTTAGAGACATACCTAAAATCCTAAACAGATTTCTTTACCATTAAACCGCAAGATTTAACACTTTAATGCAAGTGGTAAAAGTACCATCTCCAAAATGATTCAACTTAATCGACAATTACTCAGGACAATGACAAATTGTCCGGAACCTAAATTAATTGTACCTTCAGAGAATTCAGTGCTGCAGCAACACACTATAGATAATTGCCAACATCAATATTGTCGTTCAATGTCTACACACCGAAAAATTGTTTTAGGGTACATCGGTTTCAAGGTTAGTGAAAACAAAAAGCAAGTGAGTTTAGGCGAAAGAGGAGCTTGGAAAAGCTTATATGGGTCAAGTCGGTTCGGTCAAGCTCGCGAGGAGGCGGTTTTCCTGTAGTCGTGTGTCCTTGAAGCTTTTTAACGAGCACCCCGCGCTTCATACACACATACATATGATATATATTTTCGGGAGTAAACTAGCTGATTTCCACTCTCGTACTAAATTTCATGAATATTTCATCACATCATCGATATTTTTAGGAGGACAAAAGAAATTATTGTCACTTGATAAAAACACTTTTGAAATAGATTTATTTTTCTCTTATCGTCTATCGAAAATAAAATCAAGTGGGGTCTCTAGAATTTTTGATTTTGGAAAAGGATGTTAATTTTCTTTTTCCATCGAAAATTTTATTAGAGCTTTTGCATCTTGCAAAGAAACAAGAAGAGTTGAATTTAGCAGGAACTAAGAAATAGATATTAAAAATAAAACACGCCAAGGTCAAGAGATGTGTTTTCAGAAACTTGAATAGGACAAGAATCTTAGTCGAATTTAATTACCCTGAGAGTCTTAATTAACGCTCAGTAGTGTATTTCGAGTTTCTGAACACTGAACACGTGTGCTGTGAACACCTGGTTAAAAGTAAATTTTAGCATGATGCCAAGTTAAACACAACGAGGCTGTATGTATATATATGAAACTGTTTTGTCCTTAAAAGTCTATTCTCAACCGAGTCTATTCTCTCTATCCTTCTCTCTCGCTCTCTCGCTTCCCTTATTGTCTATCGAGTGGATGAACTTTGGAAGAACCAAACACAGTCGGCCAAACACAGTTGGGCTTGAAACAGCCTCAAGTGAATATATCGATCAGAGGGTTTCTCGTTTGAAATTCTCCCACGAACCGAGGAGCATAAAGAAGAAGAGCAAAAAAAACACCGAAAGAAGACAAGAAAAGGAACTTTAACCTTTCTAGAACTCAGACCGGAAAAAAAGACATTTGTTTGTTTTACTTTTTTTCTTCTTCTTCTTTTTGAGTTGAATCCTTTCGAGCGAATAACGATTCGTTAATGTACTATTTATTTATTCTACTCTTTCAAAAAGGCGACAACCGGAAGATAAAAATATTCTCATGACTTTATAACCAGACACTAAACTGAACAAAATGAAAATACTGAGAGGAACTCAAGTGGCGAATAGAACAATAAACGTTTCTCTAATTATGACAAATATTTCAACTATTATTAATATCATACAAAGTGAGTAATTTCGAATTTCAATTTCGTAGAGTATTGCAGAATATGGAATAGAATTTCAATTAAACGAAATTTTCCTGATATATGCGGAATTTTTCTTTAATCGAATTTTCATTACAGAGACGTGATCACAAGGGGATCTAAATTTCTGTCAGATTGCTGTGTGTGTTTCAAAGTCAACTATTCGAAAATAAATAAAAGGAGGAAATTGGTTTCCAGTGTGAGTGAAGTTTGGTTAAAAATAATGTACACTTCCCTTTCAAGAATGATTGAAATTCTCAGGATAATAATTTTTATTAGTATTAATCCAGGGTGGGACAAAAATACAACTTTGGACAAAACAACTTTGAGGGTTTAATTTTTAACGAAATTTAAATTTCTTTAATTTATAAAATTTCTCATCGATTCCTAGAGGCCTATATTCTGTCTTCAAATCTATTCTTTATAATGTTGATTTATTAATCGAAAGGCATTTTGAGTCAACTAAAAGGATCTTTTTGCAATTTGTCATTCTGTCGTTTTTCACTTGAATTAATATTTTTATTATTGTCTTTTCATTTTTTCAAAGGAACTTTTGTCTGACAACCTAAAATAATTCATTAGTACAACAAAAAAAAGTAGTTAGAAAGTCAAAAATATAAGTTTAAAGTTAGTCTTATAAAAATCTCCTTTCTAAAAAAAAATACCAAATACTAAAATAAAAATACTAAAATACTAAAATAAAAAATAAATAAAAATACTAAAATACTAAAATACTAAGATAGTATTTAAAATAGTATATTTCGCTTCGCCTACAGTTTGTTCCAAAAAAAGTGCTCTTTCAAAAATTGGCAACTGCTAGCACTAGTTACGAACGATATTTTTCATAACAAGGTGCAAAAAAGTGCCTTTTTTTGCACCGCGTTATGAAAAATTTATTTACAAATTCTCTTAAGTCCCAAAAATCTTTTGTTTTCTAATAACAATAAAAATAATTTCAACCCAAGCATTTCTTTTTTCGTCAAATAAAAGGTGTATTGAAAAAAAGACACGGGGGAGAATTTTTTTTTGAAGGAAAAAGTACTCACTATTTCGCGGAATCATTCAATTGATACTCGTTGCTCCTGCCAAAGCATTCCTGTACACCATTGTCCGCCCAAAGCCTCTTCATTGCTGCCAACAATTCTTCGCTAAAAGGTTCCGTGTCCTCCATCCGTTGAATAACGTCGAACACCATTTTTGCGTCCGTCTGCAAACCAATCAGTACAGTTTTACTCTTCAAATTGTTACATAAAAATTAGTTCCCTGCAAAAAAATCTATTTCTCTTATAAATGGAAAATCATAAACTCAAAGAGGAGAAAAATAAATTTTTCATTTAACTACATTTACAAATAAATACAAGTTTTATTTTTCCACTATTTTCCTTTCTGTCAAACAGACAAATTAAAAAAATATTTTTGTCTCTAAAAATTGGTCTATTTCAATTATTTATTTATAAATTAAGATTATAAATAATTTATCCTCTAAATATAAATTCAAAACCTAAAAAGTTAAAAATAAATTCTAAAATAAAGTAAAATTGAATTCTAAAAGTCCAACTAAAATATTTAAAAAAGGCGGGCAACATTTATAACGAATTTTTTCAATAAATTTATAAAATCGAAAAAAAGAGCAAAACTTGATAAATAATAATAATTTCACGAGCCGAATTTCTGAATTATTTTCTCACCTGTTGCCAACTAACAGAGTGGACAAATCGATTAGAAGAGACTCAGAGGAAAAAATCCTCATTGGCAATTTAATATTTTTTTAATGTAAAAATCAACAATATTACTAGCCAGTCAAGAATAATATTTTCTTTCCTGTTAATATATTAAAAAATTAAATGCTAATTGATATTCAATATTTAAAAAAAAGTAGGTACTATTTTTTGTTAAAAGGATCGTTAACAAACGTCACGCGCTATTTGGACTAATTTTTAACCCCTCCCTTTTTCGGCACTTTTTTTTAAATATAAAATGAAATTTTTTCCACATTTTTTAACAATTATCATGATACAGTATTTTCTACTATAAATTTTTTTTTCTTAATTTTATTCCAGGCATAGAAAATTAGTAATTTTTAGAGTTGCGCAAAAAGCTCGATCAAGCTTTTCGTTTTTCTAGCAGAGCTGAGCAGAATCAATCCGAACTTGAACCAAATTCCATCCGACACGTGCAGTATTAAACCTAAAATAATTTTGAGCACTTGAATTTTTCGAGCACTCAAATATTTTTGAGTAACTAAAACTCGAGCCTGGCTCGAGTATCGAGCCCGGCTCGACCTTGACCATGCTATTCGAGCTTTTTGCACACCTCTAGTAATTTTCTACTATTAAAATTATTAACTTTCTCTACTACATAATAAGTAGTTTTCTACTATTAAATTAGCAGTTTCCTACTAAAAATTAGTAAAATCTTTTATTATTTAATAAGTGAACGAATCCGCACTAATATTAAATGTCTAAAAATTAAATTAAATTTTCAAGTTATTTTAAGAGAAACGAGAAAATAGTTTTAAAACTAATTTGAAAACCTTATAAATATTAATTAAAGTTCATTTTTTAAGGTTATACGTTGCGCACCGGTTGAGGTTTTAATCGTTTTAATGATTTTAATTAACGTACTTACAGTCTTTTGACAGAAAAGTAAGATAAAAATGTATAAAAATGATACACAGAATCTTCTTTACTTATTAAATAAAACATTTATAAAAAATATTTGATTTTTTTAAGTGCACAAAATAGCCCCATGGAATCCTGGTTTTTCAGTTTTTTCCACTTTTCTCTTAAAATAATGAATAAAAAGTTAGTGCATTACATATGTGTCATCACAACACAATTGACAACAAATATCTAACTCAGTTTATGAGATACATTAAAACTCTAGAAGATCTGGTATAATTTTTCCAAACTTTCAAAATTTTTGACACAAATTTTCCGTTTTTAGGAATTTTTTTCTCTTAATTGACAAAGAATTAAATAATAACATTTAGTGCTCTCTATTGTCATGTAATTTAACTTTCATTTTAAAAAATAGCAGATTGAAATAATTCATTTTAATAATTTTATTCATTAAAAAACTCGCGTGCACAAAATAGCCTCCGGATGCCCAAAATAGCCCCAGTTGACGGTATGTATAAAATTAAATTATGAAAAAATACAAAATTTGAATTTTTTGTGATAAAGAAAAATATCTATTAATTTTATAAATTTTGATAAAAAATATACTTTGTATACATCAATCGATTCGTTTTCTTGTCAGGAATGTAATTTTGAGAATAATTAATGAAAATATTAACAAATAAAAAAATTATTTCCAAAATTACAAAAAAAAATTTTTTTTGAATTTTAAAAAAATTGTATAAAAATTTTTTTTTAGATATTTTTAAAAATCCTTGTGTCAGATTTTAGGTATTAATGACTGCAATAAACCTGCAAAATTTCAGGACAATTCATCAAAATTTGTTTGAGATAATTTGTACACAATTTTTGTGACATACACACACACACACACATACACACATACATCTGGACATTTGCTCAGAATTGAATATACATATGTTATAGATGAAAATGAGTCCATATAACCTTCTTTTGAAAAATTGAAAATCGTCACGAATGCAAAGCTTCCTCATGAGGAAGCAAATTGACCAATCAAAATCCAAGTTTAAAGTGACCATACGTCCCGCATTGTGCGGGACTGTCCCGGATTTTATCCATTTGTCCCGCAAAGGTTAGCGTCCCGCAAAACGTCCCGCATTTAACATAAAATATCCTGCATATCCCGGAAAATAGTTAAGAATATCCTGCATCTGCAGGTTAGCACAGTGACTTCGTGATATTTTAAGAAAAATTCAATCGTCAGAAGAATATGTGATTTAATAGGTATGTTTTCGTTGCCTGCACTAAGTGTAACTTTTACACCACCTCAAGAGTAGGTGCAAAAAGTGTAGCGAAATGTATGGGAAAATGGTCTTGTGGGAAATGACTTTTTTTTACTAAATGATATAAATAAGCGGGCGTCCCGCATTGACACTATTTCCATATGGTCACTTTATCCAAGTTACTTGAGAAAAGGATGAAAAAGGAAAAGAACGTGGCTCTGTTCATTGTCAGTTTGTAATGTGCTTGACTTTGTAACTGCTGATAACTGCCCACATAGCACAATAATTTTCATGGCAAAGTAAATGTTAAATGCATGCGCAGTAGTTTTCTATGACATCTAGAGCTGCGCACTACATTTTATGTAAAAAAAAACGTTTATCAAAATACATATACATTTTGAATACAAAAGGATTTTTTTTTTGAAAGTTTGCTACAAAATTATCTGCAAGTTTGCCATGCAAGTTTTCTGCAAATTTGCTCTGCAAACTTGCCACCAAACGGACATTTTGGTATTTGCAGCAAGTTTGCTGCAAATTTGCCAGGCAAGTTTTCGAATTTTGCTTTCATAACTTGCCGCAAATTTGCAGAAAATTATTGTGCTATGTAGGTGGCGTCAACTGGGACTGTCTACGTGCATATAATCGGGTGCAAACTACCAAATAAAATCTCACACGGAACCGAGAATTTCTCGAAACTAGACAGGACCCCGCCCAGCGAGGTTAGAAATACTGCGTGGTAAAACTCATGGAGAATGTGATGTTATTTAAATGTCCGCATATAAGGAAATATTGAATATCAAACTTGAGCAAAAAGTTTACTGAAAATAATGACTTATTGACATGTTTAGGTAATATTGTATTAATATTGCATGTAATATTCGCCTAATTATTAAAATTTCGTCTGCTAATATAAACTGAGCGATTTCCTGTCCATTTTCAAGAAATTCTCGGTGCTGTGTGATTTCCATGTAAATCACGTATAATGTAAACTTTATTTAATTTTAATTATTACTTTCCTTAATTTCACCTACTCATAAAAATTGACTTCATGAGCATCAAATTTGCCATAAATATTAATATTTAAAATTGAATAACTTTCTATACCTAACTTAAAATTATGTGCTTTTCAATTCCTTTCTATACCTTGGTCAACGTTTATGTGACGATATTAAAGGGAATTAAATTTTTTTTATTTATATACTCTTATTGGGAATTCAAAACTGAGGACAAAAAAGCAATTAAAAGGAATTCAATTTTTTCAATACTTTCTATAATGCAAGATTTTTTACCGGGATAAATACGTGTTCGAAGAATGTAATTTTTTTTAAATGAAATATAGATGGGTCAGTCCACTGACTTTCGTCTGGGGGCTGTTGTGGCTATATTTTTAAAAAATCTAGTTTCAAAATATGTAAAACTAGAAGACTTCCTAAGTCCATTAATCATAACATTATAATGTAAATTTTATTTTTTCAGATTTTATTATTAATCAAAAGTTGGATGTTTAGAGGGTCATTTTGTAACCTTAAATTTTGCACTTTTTTAAAAACATTTTTATTCAATAACTATTTTATGTCATATAGCAGAACTTACCTAAAACATAAATCATGTTTCGTTGAATCAGGAAATGATACAATTTATATAAAAATATATTATTTTTGATTAATTAAATAAAATCGAAACATTTTTCCCCAAAAAATATTCCAATTTTTTAAAGTCTATAACTTTTTTCTCAATGCTTCTAAAAATCCAATTTTCTCTATATACTTAAATCCCAATGGGAAATGCCAGTGTAGTGCCGATGTTCACCACTGGCTTAGTACTCAGACGATTGTTTGGCGTAGTCTAGCGGAGCCTCGACAATTAGTGCTGGCGCAGTACAGAATTTTTGTTTCGCCAAAGCTTGGACAAGCCACGGCGGCAAGTGCTGGCTGAGTATAGAAAAATTGTTCACAACGCTCTTTGCCAACATTGCTTTTTTGACATAAACTTGAAAAAAATTTTAAAAAAAGTTTATGAATGTTTATAAATATAAATTTATTGAAAAAATTAATATTTTACTTTTCAGTTGTTCATAATAATAAATTATTTAAACAAATTAAAATTATAAACAAAATTTAAACTTTAATCTCAATAATAATTTGGTTCCTATTAAAATACTATTATACTTCTTACTCTGAATAAAAAATAAAAAATTACGTAAAATGTTAAATGCAATAAGTAAAGTAATTTAATTTAATTATTAAAAATTTAGTTGAATTTATATTATTTCAATTTATTATTTCTAACGTATCCCTATTTTTTTCTCATCTTTGACTCAATAATTGTATGTCTGAATGATACTGAGATGTTAATACTTTACTGTACACATGTGTCGTTAGCATAGTGGTTAGAGCGTTAGTCTGTTAGTCCGTAGGTCGTAGGTTCGATTCCCCTCGTCAGCAATTTTGTTTATTTTCATAGGTTTGCGATATTTCTAGATTCCAATCGTTAGGTACTAAAATATGAAAATCTAATGCTCACTTACTGTAATTGTTTATTATTTAATTTTTAAATGTTATAAACAATTTTTTTCTACTTCATTTACTATATCCATTGTTAGTCTCCATCTTTAATACAATTTCTTTAAGAAGAGAAATATTTTATGAATAATAACTAATTAATAATATTATTTACCACTTTGTTGTTAAATTACACAGCCACAAAAAAAAAGTTCTGATCTGGGGGTCTCACTATGTAGACTTTATGTTTTTTGGGTCGCTGAATCCGAATCCGAGGTCCATTTAACCCCTTCAGATCAGGATTTTGACATAACCTCAAAAAACCAATATGGCGGACACATTTTTGAAAAGTTTATCGGATTCGCTTGAAATTCGTTACTCGGGGGTTTTTGGGGTCGCTGATTACGAATTAGAAGTCTGATTTCAAAAATTCAAAATGGCGGAAACGTTTTTGAAAAATTCATCGGATTCGCTTGAAATTCGTTACTCTGGGGTTTTTGGGGTCGTTGATTACGAATTTGAATTTTAAAAAACCGACATCAGATTCGTAATCAGCGACCCCAAAAACCCTAAAGTAACGAATTTCAAGCGAATCCAATGAATTTTTCAAAAACGTGTCCGCCATATTGGATCCGCCATTTTGAATTTTTGAAATCAGACTTCAAATTCGTTATCAGCGACCCCAAAAACCCCCGAGTAACGAATTTGAAGCGAATCCAATGAACTTTTCAAAAATGTGTCCGCCATATTGGTTTTATGAGGTTATGTCAAAATCCTGATCTGATGAGGTTAAATGGACCTCGGATTCGGATTCAGCGCCCCAAAAAACATGAAGTCTACATAGTGAGACCCCCAGATCAGAACTTTTTTTTTGTGTGGCTGTGTTATTTATAATTATTAATGTAATAATAATTAATAACAATACGGCATTTATTGCGGCAATATTCTCAGCCAGCACTGGTCCAGTGCTGCGCCAGCGCTGTCTGGCAGCACTGGCAGGCAGTACTTCGCCAACGTTAGACAGCGTTATCATCCCAGAGTTATGCCAGTGCTGTCTGTCAGCGTAGCTGCCAGTACTGCCAGTGCTGGCGCAGTACTCCGCCAGTTGTAAATTTCCCATTCGGATGTTGATATGATGTACTTAATATTAAAATTTGTCGTAGGTGTTTTGCTTTGTTTTCGAAATATTAATTTTTTAAAATTGTTTATCACTTTATTTACAAGTTCAAATTTGATGGTAGTTGTATAAAATGAACCTTTTTAACTAAACAATTTTAAAAAATTAATATTTCGAAAACAAAGCAAAACACCTACGTCAAATTTTAATATTAAGTAAATCATATCAACATTTAACTATTTAGAGAAAATTGGATTTTTAGAAGCATTAAGAAAAAAGTTATAGACTCTAAAAAATTGGAATATTTTTTGGGGAAAAATGTTTCGATTTTATTTAATTAATCAAAAATAATATATTTTTATATAAATTGTATCATTTCCTGATTCAACGAAACATGATTTATGTTTTAGGTAAGTTCTGCTATATGACATAAAATAGTTATTGAATAAAAATGTTTTTAAAAAAGTGCAAAATTTAAGGTTACAAAATGACCCTCTAAACATCCAACTTTTGATTAATAATAAAATCTGAAAAAATAAAATTTACATTATAATGTTATGATTAATGGACTTAGGAAGTCTTCTAGTTTTACATATTTTGAAACCAGATTTTTTAAAGATATAGCCGCAACAGCCCCCAGACGAAAGTCAGTGGACTGACCCAGATATAAAGTCCGGGACTTGTCGAATTATCAAAAACTATCAGTGAACTAGTGTAATGTGTATAAGTTAAAATGGCATCGAATTTTCAAGTACAAATAGAGAAATTATAAGGAAAGGACACACGGAGAGAAGGGCGTAGTCAGATTAACTATTTGGGCAGTTAAATGTACTTAACAGAATAATCGATTTTGGACTGACAAGACGGTTAATTTAACTGCACAGAAAGTCAAACAGACTAAACTGTTTAGTAAAATGTAAAAATATTGAAATATTGTTTTCTATATTTAATTTTCCAATAATTTCAGTAGTAGTAGAAAGTCAACGTGAAATTTTTATATTTTAACAGAAAACAAAAATATAATTATCACAAAAATTTCGAGCAGTTAATTTGCATATTTTTAAGAGGTTATGTTGATTTTTTCTGTAATCACTACAGAAATTATTTTCTCCAACACTTGCTCTGAAAAGAGTACTTTTCTTGGTAGAAAAGTGTGGCGAAAGTAGAACTTTTCTCAACTGCTCTGAAGAGCGTGGCGAAAGTAAAATTTGGCGTGGCGAAAGTAAATTTGGCGTGGCGAAAGTAAATCATGAATTTATTCTTTTTTCTTGTTCTTTGACCGAGATTTATTTTGTATCTAACTTCTTCCCCACTCAAAACATTCGCCTTTTAAGTCCAACGCACAATAGGTTCGCGAAAGTCGTTCGCGAACGAGACACATGAGATAGACAAGGACACAAATATATCTCTGTCCTTTTCTAACTCATGCTTTGCGTTCGCGAACGACTTTCGCAAACCTATTGTGCTTAGGGCTTTATTATATTAAACATAAGCAGACGTTAAATTAAAATTATACGAAACTCACGAAGAAACCTTTCCTCGCAAGGCGTTGGAGAAACCGTAGTGCACAACTCGTGGTGAAAGAATGATTTTTCGCCACTAGTTGTACAATGTACTATTTCCAATTAAATATAGAAAACTGCATTACTATTGGTAAACAAATGTTTGGCAATAATAGAAGCGTTTCGTTCAATTTCTAATCTCAAAATAAGCACTTCGTGAATATCGAAACTTACCTGCAAACGCATTAGCGCCATTTTGAAAAAACAGTGTACTACGCAGTGTTCTGTGAGTTTAACTAAGCATTCAGTGTCTTCGACAACACTGTTTAGTGAAATCGACTAAACGAAACTAAATGAGGAGCCGGGAAGAAGAACTCGCCGAGGGCTCCACTGCACACACTATTGCTAGTCAAGCGACCCAAAATGTTAAAAAGATTGAAATTCGAAATTTTGATTTTTAAAACTTACTTCCTTGTAGAAAACAGAAATGCGCATCTTTTTTTCCTTTGACATTTTGAAACATAAATCGTCGTATCTTTGACAAATATTAATGAAATCACTTAATATTTGGTATGCACACTTATTAGGATACATAGAAGACTACGGAATTTAAAAAATTTGAAAAATCATTAATTTGTTAATAACAATTAATTGTAAACAGTGAACGGTCGGTAATAGGGTTTTCTTACCTTTGACGAAAAAAAGTCTGTGGGAAATTTCAAAGTTGAAAAAACTTTCAGTGAGACATTTGTTAATCATAATATAAGGAAGTTTTCTGGAAATTTGCAAACTAATTCATTTACAAGTTTCGAAAATCTAAGCGTTTTTCGAAAAAGCAGGGGGACGCGCTCCCGCGTGTACACGTGGAGAATGATTCAAAGCATCTTGAATGAACGCAAATGAACGTGGAACGATGTTTTATTATTTATTGCATTAATTTAAAACGATAGTATAAATATACATTTATAATTAATATTATTTTTATTTTACTTTAAAATTCAAAATTTAGAAGTACAATAATTTTTAAAAAAGTGAAAAAACTATTAGTAAAGTAAAAAGAAATACGATATGTATTTAAACTATAACAGATAAAGGGAAACAAATATTTTTTTTTAAATTAATCTTTTATAACATAAAATTGTTGTACCTAAAGAAAAGAAACTTTTAAAAAAATTTTTGATGTGAAAATATTTTTTTCATAATTTAAAAATACTTAAATACTTTAATTTACTTTACTTTAAATCCCCCAGGCAGAAAAGTTGGAGGTGTGCCAGCACTAACGACCGGCATGGTACCGAACCGGTTGTAAAGTCGGACATATGCCGGTACCGGCAAAAAGGTACCGGGCCGGATATGAAATAAATACCGGCCCAGTACCGGCCCGGTGGTAAATGTGGATTTCTACCGGTACTGGTAGAGTGTACCGGGCCGGTAAATTAAAAATATCTGGCCCAGCACCGGCCCGGTACTATAAATTACTTCTTCTTTTATACCGCCGACGTAGATTTGCCGGTGATAATATTTTAACCGGCCCAGCACCGGCGTATCACCGGCCCGGTACTAAAATTTACTTCTGTTTTTATACCGTCGACGGAGATTTTCGGAAGATAATATTTTTACCGGCGTATCACCGGCCCGGTACTATAATTTACTTCTGTTTTTATACCGCCGACGTAGATTTGCCGGTGATAATATTTGTACCGGGCCAGCACCGGTGTATCACCGGCCCGGTACTGCCATTTCGCTCTGTCTTATACCGCCGAAGGAGATTTGCCGGTGACAATATTTGTACCGGCCCAGCACCGGCGTATCACCGGCCCGGTACTGCCATTTCGCTCTGTCTTATACCGCTGACGGAGATTTGCCGGTGATAATATTTTAACCGGCCCAGCACCGGCGTATCACCGGCCCGGTACTAAAATTTACTTCTGTTTTTATACCGTCGACGGAGATTTTCGGAAGATAATATTTTTACCGGCGTATCACCGGCCCGGTACTATAATTTACTTCTGTTTTTATACCGTCGACGTAGATTTGCCGGTGATAATGTTTGTACCGGCCCAGCACCGGCGTATCACCGCCCCGGTACTAAAATTTACTTCTGTTTTTATACCGTCGACGGAGATTTTCGGAAGATAATATTTTTACCGGCGTATCACCGGCCCGGTACTATAATTTACTTCTGTTTTTATACCGCCGAAGGAGATTTGCCGGTGATAATATTTTAACCGGCCCAGCACCGGCGTATAACCGGCCCGGTACTGTCATTTCGCTCTGTCTTATACCGCCGAAGGAGATTTTCCGGTGATAATATTTGTGCCGGACCAGCACCGGCCCAGCACAAAAATGTACTTAATGCTTTCTACTGGCACAGAAGTTTTGCCGACAAAAATATTAGTACTAACCTAGTGTCCTCCCGGTTGTTTGCCAATGTTAAACTATCAGAAAAAGAATTAAAGAAAAGAAAAAAAATTTGAAAATTAATTTATTAATTAATTTATTATTTTAATTATTAATAATAAATTAATTAGTTACTTGTGCCGGCAATTATATTATTACCGAGTAGGTTGCTTATTGGTGCCTGCCCGGTATCTAGCCGGTGAATGGGGCGGTTATTATTATTTATATTTACTATTTTTATTTATTTATAATAATTTAAATAGAATTAAAATAAATTAGAAATACAAATACTGGCCCGGTACCGCACCGTTTGAATATTAGTGC
Source organism: Leptopilina syphax (assembly GCA_032872505.1). Classification (NCBI taxonomy): domain Eukaryota; kingdom Metazoa; phylum Arthropoda; class Insecta; order Hymenoptera; family Figitidae; genus Leptopilina; species Leptopilina syphax. The sequence goes on from CM065472.1 coordinate 32,325,174, forward strand.
CGGCCCGGTACTGCTGCCAGATGTAATGTCGGTTGGACTTTATAAGCTCACTTTGCATTTGCTTTCCATATGCAGGTTTAGGTTAGCGGATGTGGTGTCGACTTTGCAGCCTCAGGGTCCGGAGTTCAATTCCTCGAGTCTTCAGATTTTTCTATGATTGTTTATGTTTCTCTGTTTCAGCATTTAATATATTTACTGTTTCCAATTTAAAATTAATAATAACATTGATAATAATAATAATAATTAAATAATTAATCAGACTGAAATATAATTTTTTTTAACCGGCCCGGTACCACACCGGTTGTTTTTTAGTGCCGGCCCGGTACCTAGCCGGTTGTGCAGCCGGTAATAAACCGGCACCAAATGCCTTCCAACAATAACCGGGCCAGTACCGCCCCGGTGGATTATTCGGTACCGGCCCGGTACGTATGCCGGATACCTGCCGTAGTTATCATCCGGCAATTTACCGGTACCAAGCCGGTGAAAATGACGGTCTTATGCCGGTACTGGGCCAGTTACCTGCCGGTAGTGTGCCGGTATTAAAGCGGCACTAAATGTCTACAAATATTAACCGGGCCAGTACCGCCCCGGTGGATTATTCGGTACCGGCCCGGTACGTTTGCCGGATACCTGCCGTAGTTATCATCCGGCAATTTGCCGGTACCAAGCCGGTGAAAATGACGGTCTTATGCCGGTACCGCCCCGGCACTTATAATCCGCCGTTTGTACCGGGCCGGTACCATCCCGGTCGTCAATTTCTACCTGGGCCTCTATTTAAAAAACAATAATAGTTTTATATATATATATATATATATATATATATATATATGTATTTTTTTTATTTATTATATTATTCTGTAGAACAAATACCCAAGCAAAATTTGACAACTGGCGCAGTACTGCGCCAGTACTGCCCAGTACTGGCGGAGTACTGGCCGCCATGGTTGAACTAGTACTGGCATTTGACCGAAATGATAACGCTTTTCAGTACTGGTTTGATATTACTGGCGCAGTACTGGCGCAGTACTGGTTCAGTACTGGTTTAGTTCCCGTGTAGAAAAATTTTCTGGCGCTGGCCTAAATCAGACCAGACTATCTATTTTCCAATATAGTGGAAAATTTATTTAAATTCAATGTTAATATAATAAAAAAAATTAATTTATATTTACAAACATGTAATAATCCCCAACTTTTAACTTTTAATCAAATTAATGTTTACAACGCAGAATAAACGCAAACCTATAACGAAATAAAATTTGACACTGCGAGGAATCGAACCCACGACCTACGGACTTCCAGCCTAACACTCTAACCACTACCCTATCGAAGCTACAGGATAATAAATTTTAATTTTCGACACCTTTTACACTTACAGTTAATAAAGAGCGTTTAACTGTGTAATTTAGTTAAATTATTATTTAATTGATATTTTCGAATAATTTTACTTTTTTGAAGAAATTTATAAATAAATGTAAAAGAACATTTTATAACTAATAATTTTTTAAGTATGATTCAGAATATTCTTTAGAGTCCGGGAAAAAGTCAAAATTTTGTCTGGAAATAAGAGTTAAATTTTTTAGGTCTAATTTGTGTTTTACATATTTTAATAAATTATCGCCAAAATGTTTATAAATTATCGCATAAATTTCCATAAATTATTGTGAAAATTTCTATAAATTTCCACAAATTACAGCAAACATTTCCATAAATGGCTAAAATAAAAATTTTTAATTGTAACTTATGTGGAACATATTTTTATGAATTATTGCAAAAATTTCCATAAATTACTGCGTAAATTTCCATTAATTAGTTCCTAACTGACTATTGTTAGTTTACCGTGTTAGCAATACTGGCACAGTACTGGCGTAGTACTGGTTTGCCAGTGTTGTTTTCGCAATACTGGCTCAGTACTGGCATAGTACTGGCATACCAGTCTTAAAGGGCAGTACTGGCGTAGTACAGAAATTTTAGTGAAGCCAGTACTGAACCAGTACTGGCAAGCCAACTGCTGGCATGCCAGTACTGGTGCAATACTGCGCCAGTTGTGAATACTGGCATTTGACAGAAATTTTTGCTTGGGATATTTTATTTTTTTAAAAATTATTGTACTTCTAAAATTTTGAATTTTAAAGTAAAATAAAAATAATATTAATTATATATGTTCCCAATACATTTTATAATTTTCGATGTGCAATAGAAGCTCGCGACGAGCTTCCGATTCCGGAAGTCTTGAAAATAAAACTATTAGACGAATATAATGCCAGAAAAGGGCAGGACACAGAACAATATTCACAAGGTGCATTTTACGCAAAACCATTTAAACACCAAAATTCTCAACAACGTCAGAAAAGTGAAGGATTTAATGTAAATTAAAACAAAGACAACCAGCATCAACAAAATTCATGGAAACGTTTTAATTGCAACTACTGCAAAAAGTTTGACCACAAAGCTGCTGACTGTAGGAAAAAGGTTGTAGATCAAAAACCAATCTCATCAAATGCAACTGAAGAGGAAGCCTTTATTGTTCGCGTTCACCGAAAAAAAATATTCTTGTTTTGAGAGGACAATTCCTCTTCTAAAATCCTCTTACATTTTATTCTTGAATTAAGAATATTACTCTTCATTAGAGACTATTCCTCTTCTTTTAAGAGGAATTACTCTTAAGTGGAGAATAATCCTCTTAAAATAAGAGGATGTTTTTTAAGCCATATACAAGAGGAAAATATGCATTGAAATAAGAGGAATCCTCTTAAAACAAGAATATTTTTTTTTCAGTGTTGAAGGCGATCTTGTGAATGCTACGAAGGGAGAACGTACAATAACTTTCACCGAAACTTGTGCAGAAGTCAGGAACAAGTGTAACGAAATCATTTTCAATGGAAAGAGAAGAGGTGAACTTTATTTTATTGAACCCAAAAACATTCCTGTAAACGAGATAGTCGATCATATGAATCGACTTAATAAATGGTGTAATATTGTATCGGCAGTATGTGCAGAATCGACGCTGGAAACAATAAATCTTGTACCTGAAACAGCAAACAACGTAATTGAAATTCAAAAATGGCATTTAAGATTCGGTCATTTAAACGAAAACAGTTTAAGAAAATTATCATCAGATCGCATGGTGAATGGTCTCGTTCTCAAGTCAAGTAAAAATTAAGCACATGTGAAATTTGTATTCTTGGAAAACATTCACGAACTCCATTTCCGAAGACATCAGTTTCCAAAAATGAAAAAGTGCTAAGTTTAATTCACTCCGACGTTTGTGGGCCATTTAGAACAAAATCTCTCGGTGGTTCACTATATTTTGCAACCTTCATTGATGATAAATCCAAATACACAGAAGTGTATTTTCTCAAAAAGAAAAGTGACGTCAAAAATGCTTTTATCAAATTCAAAGCTTTGGTAGACAATCAAACAGAGCAAAAGGTCTATTTACGGAACAAGTGTCCTACGATGAAATTGAAGAACCAAACCCCTTACGAAATTTGGTCCGGACTCAAGCCCACCGTAACTCATCTAAGATCTTTTGGCTGCAAAGCTTATGTACTCGACAAATCACCAAACATCGATAAATTTGATCCAAAATCTGCTGCTTGTATTTTTGTTGGATACTCCAGCTCGTCGAAGGCCGATCGACTATGGAATCCCAACTCAAGAAAAATATTACTGAGCCGCAATGTAAAATTCTTAGAAGAGATTTATTTGGGTGAAGCTATCCCTGAAAAGAATGATGCCGAGTTATTTGTACCATTCTTCAAAAACAGTGAACTCAGTAAAACGAACATTGCAACAATCAACCCAGGACGAGAAAATGTTGAACATCAACCTCCGGTGAACGGCGATTTGAGTGAAACATCTCCTGCGGACAACGACAATTCGAGTGAAATATTCCCAAATAATTTGAATGACGACAAAAATCGATCTCGTGAAGACAACAATGGATCAAGATAAACTTCTACAAGTGATTAGAGCGACGAAAATCAACAAATGGATTCAATGGACATCCACAACATTAACCCTGCGAATAACTCAGAAGATGACGAACACGATTTTGACAATGAAGATCAGAAGATTTCAGATGTTACTCCTTGTACGAGTAAGAAAATAGCCGGATGCCCCAGAATTGAAAGAACTGGTGCCAGAGGGAGACCACGAACAATCTTCAACGTAAAACCTATAAATCATGAATCTTCGTCGCTGACATACGAAGAAAACCCCAATCCTTCAGTTCAGGAAGCTCTTGCTGGACCTTATGCAGAAAAATGGCGTAAAGCTATAAAAGCGGAATTCAACGCTCTAGTAAAAATTGGAGCTTGGACTCTGGATGAACGTCCAAAAGGAAAGAAAGTCATTGGATGCAGATGGATTCTTCGAACAAAGTATGATGCAGTCGGAAATATTTTTTTTATTGTTTATACTCCTGCCCTATTGGCCTTACGCACTTCGACAAGAGTCCCCGAGAAATACTTTTTGGATTAAGCATAACCATTCTACTTAGAAATTTTCTATATATTAACCTAATTTTGCGTCTACAGCCGACTTTTATTAGGAGTACTCGCATTGCGCCTGGACCACCCATCAATGGGTTTTCTCGCCAGAGAAGAGGGAAACTGAAGAAAACCTCTCTGAGTACAACCGGTTTATCGACAGTCGAGTTCTAATGGTGTGTACCGGACAATAATCGACGGTGCACATCATTATACCTCGACGTCAAACCTCCCGCTCAGATTTTCTCACGTGCCGGAAAAATACCAAGCCAAGTGGGCGCGAACCAAGGATACTTATACCCTTGGTCCTTAAACGACCGCCAATGCGAGGCATCTATCCGACTGAGCCAATCTGTCGGTCGCAGTCGGAAATATTGAACGCCACAAAGCTCGCTTAGTGGCTAAAGGATACAATCAGCAACCTGAAATGGATTTTATGGAAACGTATGCTCCAGTAGCCCGACAAAGTTCCGTGCGGTTGATTTTGGCAATATCAGCAAAATTAGGCCTCGATCTTTACCAACTCGACGTTGTCATGGCCTACATCAACGGCAACTTGGAAGAAGACATCTACATGGAGCCTGCTGAAGGATTTTAAAACTCCAAAAGAATGGATGCTGTGTACTTACTGAAACGATCGATATATGGACTGAAGCAATCGGGACGTCAGTGGTTTAAAAAGTTGGACCGAAAAATGGAAGAACTAGGATTGAAACCCCTCAGTTGTGACTCATGTGTCTACATACAAAAAAACAGGGGGAGTCAATTCTAATTGTCGTAGTTTACGTAGATGACCTAATAATTGCTACAAATCATATCAAGAATTTCGAGGAACTAAAAAGAAATTTAACCAAAGAATTTCAAATAAAGGATTTGGGCAAACTGCATTATTTCCTTGGGACTTAATTTAAACAAAGTCAGTCTTCATGTCACAAAAGAAGTACGTCAATGATATTCTTCGCAGATTTGGCATGTCAGATTCGAAGCCTGTGGCCACTCCACTGGATGGAAACGTGAAGCTGAGTAGAGAAATGGAACCAAAAACATCAGAAGAGATTCAAGAAATGAGTAAAGTTCTATATCGATCTTTAATTGGATCACTCATGTACTTAGCTGTATTAACACGCCTTGACATCGCTAACGCTGTGAGCACTTTGAGTCAATTCAACCAGAATCCGGGATATTTGAAGGGGACAGGTGATCAAGGACTGATGTACGAACGAACCGAAGAAGACCTCATCGGATTTGTCGATGCTAATTGGGGCGGCTCTATTGACGATCGCAGATCCTGTACTGGATACACCTTCAAACTAAGTAATTCGCCAATTTCCTGGGAATCTAGGAAACAAAATACAGTAGCCCTGTCTAGCACACAATCAGAATACATGACTTTAACAGAGGCTGCGAAAGAAGTCTTTTATTTACGTCGTTTCTTGGCAGAAGTCGGCCTACCTTCTTTCAATCATCGAATACCTACCAAATGTTTTTTTTAAATTTTTTATCGGAATTTGTAGTTTAAATTGTGTACTTTTAGACAATAAATTGTTTTATTTAAAAATGTTAGTGGATTTTTTTTTATTTAATTTATGAAAATGGTCAATATTTGCACGCTACAACTAGGGTTGCCCCCTTAAGTTCACGAAACGCCTTTGTACGAATATACACGCCATTAAAACATTTATATTATTTTCTTTTAAAAGTTTCCCTTTTGTATCAAATTGCTATATTTAAATAAATAAAAACAACAAAAAGTAATAAAAAAAATTTTCTTATCCTTCTTAATTTCATGAATAATTTATTATTAAATATTAATAATTTTATGTTCGTTTTAAAAAAAATTATACTGAAAATGATTATGGAAAAAAATACTTACTTCTCTTTCATTGGTCGAAAAACCGATTCCCAAATTGGGCATTGCTCTAAGAATTGCTACTAAAGATTGTATTGTGTTGCTATAAACAACTGGCCTGTATTGTTTAAAATCTTCCGGTGTAAACCCACTCTCGTGAATGATTCTGAAAGCAAGCAAGACAAACACAAAAATTATTCAAATTACTTCTTTTTTTTTTCATTTTTACAGTATTTTATATTTATTTTAATATTTACTGTATTTTAATTTTTTTATTAATTATTACATAATTCCAAAAAAACATTTTCTTTATTTTGTAAGTGAGAGTATTGTGAATAAATAAATTTATTGATATAAGATTATATGTGACGCGCTACTACGTAAGGTATAAGGGTCATTTCGCAGAAGAGTTAAGGTTCATGTCTCAGATTTTTTTAATATTTTGCTTATTAATAGTATTTTGGATCCTAAACAACTATACCAAATTTTAATTAAATATTTTTATTATTTTTCAAGATATTTGCATTGCAAATTTCTTGACATGTTTTTTTCATTTTATTATAACTCACTTATTTTTAAAAATTTATTAAATTTGTTAAGAACCTTTTTTACGTAAAAACCATTGAAGTTTAATAAAAAGAATTGAAAATTAAAAAATATCAATTTTTTTAATTATTTATTTATAAAATTATATTTATTTTTAATGTTTAAGCATGAGCCCTATCAGATTTTGTTTAAAAAAAATCTTATTTCAAAGTTTAAGATCTCATTAAAAAACCGTGAAATTTTTAGAATGTCATCTGTCTTTGTTTTTTAGTAATAAATTGTCAAAGTTTTAATTGCACTAGACCAAGCTGAAGTCCACAACGTTGATCAACGAAAAAAAATTGTTTATTTAGTAAATTAATTAAAAATAACATAGCAATATTGACACAAAAATATGTAGAAAAAAAATATTGATGTTTATATTTTGATAATAATTACTTTACAATTAAATATTAAATGAAAAATAATACTTGAATGCATTAAACAAATTTTTTTCGTTGATAAACGTTGTGGACTTCAACTTCGTTGCACTATCGCGCGCCGGTTCACAGTTGGATTTTTTTTACAATTTACTGTTCAAAAATGACTACAGCCTACAATTTTTAACCGATTTGAGTGTTTTTTGTTTTAAATTAAAGGGGACATCCTGGGAGGCCGATTTTTTAAATAGGTATTAATTGTTTATAATTTTTTATTTTAAAAAAATTAATACAATTTTTTTAAAAAGGACGTTTATTTTCTTATTCCGCTACTGCACATGATCTAAATAAGTTCAAAATAATCCAATATATCCACCAGACAATTAATAAAACAAAATAATTTATTTAAATTGTTATGAACAATATTAATTAACAAAAAGTTAACTTTGATTCCTGTTCACTAAAAAATGTTTTTTTTAACATTTACTTTTATATTTAGGATCATTTAATGAATATATATCCTCCTCGTTCAAAACATAACTTATTTAAATTGTTATAAACAATATAATTAAACAAATAGATAACTTTGATTCCTCTTCACTAAAAAAGGTTTTTTCCACATTTTCTTTTTGATTTAATTTTATTTCAAGAATACATGTCCTACTTGTTTAAAAAATAACTTATTTAAACAAGGAGAGGACATATATTCTTTAAATGAACCTAAATATAAAAGTAAATGTGAAAAAAAACATTTTTTATTGAAGAGGAATCAAAGTTAACTATTTGTTAATTAATATTGTTCATAACAATTTAAATAAATTATTTTGTTTTATTAATTGTCTGGTGGATATATTGGATTATTTTGAACTTATTTAGATCATGTGCAGTAACGGAATAAGAAAATAAACGCCCTTTTTAAAAAAATCGTATTAATTTTTTTAAAATAAAAAATTATAAACAATTAATATTTAAAAAATCGGCCTCCCAGGATGTCCCCTTTAATTTAAAACAAAAAACACTCAAATCGGTTAAAAATTGTAGGCTGTAGTCATTTTTGAACAGTAAATTGTAAAAAAATCCAACTGTGAGCCGGCGCGCGATAGTGCAATTAAAACTTTGACAATTTATTACTAAAAAACAAAGACAGATGCCATTCTAAAAATTTCACGGTTTTTTAATGAGATCTTAAACTTTGAAATATGATTTTTTTAAACAAAATCTGATAGGGCTCATGCTTAAACATTAAAAATAAATATAATTTTATAAATAAATAATTAAAAAAATTGATATTTTTTAATTTTCAATTTTTTTTATTAAACTTCAATGGTTTTTACGTAAAAAAGGTTCTTAACAAATTTAATAAATTTTTAAAAATAAGTGAGTTATAATAAAATGAAAAAAACATGTCAAGAAATTTGCAATGCAAATATCTTGAAAAATAATAAAAATATTTAATTAAAATTTGGTATAGTTGTTTAGGACCCAAAATACTATTAATAAGCAAAATATAAAAAAACCTGAGACATGAACCTTAACTCTCCTGCGAAATGACCCATAAGTGAAGGGAAGTGGGAAGGCTGGAGACAGGAGGTGAAACTTCGGTAGTGGGGATGAGTCACAAGCCTGTCTTTAACCAGGCGTTTCGTTTCGAAAAGTCGTCGGCGCGGTGCTTCTGCACATCTCTCACACATTCAAATTTTTGTATACCGTATGTTTCACATGTGTATGATACATAAAGTAGGTATGATATGATTTTAATTAAAGGTATTAACTTTAAAGTGCAATCGAGACACAATGTGTGTCTTAACGGATGGGGCGCATGATTAATCCCCCAAATTTCAATTTCCTAATGTTCAAAACATCGAAATTCATTTATAATCAAAACTTCATTTCGCATAATTTTTAGTTCTCGAAATTTCATTCAACATAAATTTCATTTGTCGAAATTTTATTTGTCATAATAAATTTCGACAAATGAAATTTATGTAACATAATATTTCGAAGGTTTGAAAATTATGTCAAATGGCAATTCGGAGGATTAATAATTATGACAAATAGTCATTCAGAAAAACAAAATGTATGTCAAAATAATTTTCGACATATTAAAAATTATATTGAAAAACAATTCGACTATTTAAATAATAGGATAAAGAATAAATCGATAAATTAAAAATTATGTTGAATGAAATTTTGAAAACTGAAAATTATGCGAAATGAAGTTTCGATTATATGAATTTCGATGTTTTGAACATTAGGAAATTGAAATTTGGGGAATAATCATGCGCCCCCGTTACGGATATATAGAAATAATGTAAGTGATTATTAAATTAAGTGTTATTCAAATAGTTAAAGAATACCGAAGACGTGCTGTGTGAAAAGTTGTAACAAGAAGAAAGATAAACAGAACACTATGTTCCGCCGCTGGCTGTCCACTGCCGAAAACCATTGATGTCTTTGATGTGCTGGAAGAAGTGGGCCCGCTGCCAGACACGACTGGCATCATGGATATATTCGGTAGACCTTGCCGTGGTGGCGGGGCTTTTCACTAAAGGACAACGAAACAGCAAGAAAAAATGGATTCACAAAATTCAAAGAAGATATCCCATGTGAGCAGGCCGGAAACGGGAAATCTCACCATCGGTCCCAGGACTGATGCTGAAGTGCACGCGGATTGTGGGGGCGCACAATTTCTTGCAGTGCCACGGGTGATCGTGGAAAGATTAGACCCACAGAAGAGCGTGGAAGTAGAAATAATGAGAAAAGGAAGCGAGTCGAGCCTTCTGAGTGTGTCAAGCTGCAGTAGCAGAAAGACCGTACATAGCGCTATCCACTCAGAAGTAGACGACGAGGCGATAGAAGAGACTCGTGAGATATGCTCCCGGCTCAGAAAGGAGGAGGCGACTTGCCTCGACAAAATGGAGTTGGAGGTCGCAAAGATGATGAAGTCTTGCGACATTCGGAAGAACGTCAATAGGACGGTAAAAAATGGACTCAGAGCCATCGAAGTCCTGCTGAAAGAGGCAAAAGTAAAGCATGCCGCGGCCGATGAGTCGGAATTAGATTTATCATGCGTTCTCAGCGGTGCGGAGTGTAACCGCAAGGAGCGTAAGGAAGAGAAAGAGCGTTCCTATAAGCGTAATCTCGCAAAAGCGTCATAAGAGATGTTCAGAAACGGAAGCGGGAGAGTGACAGTCCAGAGGAGACTCGAACCCAAACCGATAAGAGGAAAAAGAAGGAAGCTTCTCCAATAGAAATGGAAGTATTAGATCCACAGATTCCTCAATTAGAAAGAATGAGGTAAAAAAGATCCGCAGTTCTAATCCGAGTCGGTCAAGGATTAACGTATGCTGACGTTCTGGGTAAACTTCACAAAGCGGTCAACCCGGACGACTGCCATACGAGAATAGTAGCAGCAAAAGCTACAAAGAAGGGAGACCTTCTGATTAAGATCAGAGAAGACTCCGATAAGGACGCTTTCACCGCTGTGGTCACCAAGGCGGTTGGAAGCATGGGTAAAGTGCAGTCGTTGGATCGAAGAGTTACACTCGAGATCCGTGATTTGGATTGCCTTACCCAAGAAGCCGAGGTGCAACAAGTGTTGTCTGAAACGATAGGAAAGCCAGGAAGCAGGAGCGTGACGGTCTTAGGACCCAACCACCGAGGGATGAAGCTTTCGGTTGTAGTCACCAAATAATTTTAAATTTTAACTATTGACGCAGGAGAACTGCAGGAAAAGAACAAAGTCGCAATAGCGACAAAGTTGGAACGCCCCCCTCTAAGGCTAAAGTCTTAAGACAGTTCCGAGGGTAGGTAAAGGGCTTCAAAGGAAGAGTTACGGGTTTTAGTGGGTCGGAGCTGACAGTAGGTCGCCAGTTTATTAGATTTCTTGTTTTATATTTTCTTTTTTATTCTACTAACCCCACATAACCTTGGACTGCGGAGTCCAAGATATCTGTATGCAGATTTCCCAAAAGTCTCCCTAAGTAAAAAAGCACAACACTATGACTATTACTTTTTGTTAACTTTTAATACACTTCATGCTACAGTTTACACATTTTTTTGTTTTTAAAACGTTTTTTTAATAACTAAAAGGTGTTTGAAAATATAAACACTTATATTTCATATTGTATTTGTGTAGAATATATTTTCCCGTGTTTACGTGTGTTATTATTGCGGTGGAGACTTTTTTGAAAGAAAACGCCTGACCATAAACCAGCTGAGCGACTCAGCATTGCTATACCCCCACTACCGAAGTTTTACCTCTTGTTTCTAGCCTTCTTGGTAAAAGCAAAAAAATTTTAGGTTATGTTTACAATTTTTTTAATTAAATTACAAAAAGAGAATCAATGAAAATTATAAATTTATTGATGTTCAAAAGTCTTTAGTACATGAAAAACATTTAATAAAAACTGGTTTCAAATTTACGTTATTGAAAAGGAACTTTTAATCAAGATAAATTTAACAATTATAAATAAAGTAAATAAACAATTACAGTAGGATCTTTCAACACTGCAGTTTTGAATAGTGCAGTCATTAGTGAGTTGAGTAGACAAGGGGCTTCGGGGGGCAAAGAAAAAGGGAATCTGTGACGTTAAATACAGTGCCGTCGCTCATTTGATTACACTGTGTGACAGTCAAATGGCACTTTAGATCAAACCTATCCTAACTTGTTCGTGTTGAAAAACTGAAAAAAGTAGTATGTTTGAAATTTCCCAAACACCCCCAAAATTTAATTTTAGGGGCAAAAAAACCATTTTTTGTGTTTTTATGTAGAGAATTATACGTAACTTCCGTAATTTTAAACCGCTTTTCAAAATTGTTCTTTTGTTTTAAAGGGGAAAAGCACACCTTTTTAACCGTGTATTGCTCGTTTAGTCAAAATAAAAATTGACAAAACCGCGGTTGAAAATATTTGCGATTTAACGATTTTCATTACAGTTTTTCAACTTTAACGAGCTTTTTAGAATAATATTCGAATTTACAGATTTTTTTCATGATAATTTCTTAAAAGTATAAGGTAAAGGTCCCAATTATGGGACAATTTACAATTTTGTCCCTATTATGAGACAGTATTACAAAAAATAAAATAAATGCAATTAAAATTGGTCATAAGAAATTTCTACTTATTTCAAAAAATTTTACATGTTAAAAGAATAATTATTTGTGTATAGCATTTAATTTAATAAGAAATGTTTATTTGCATTTTAGCTTTTAAATTAAGGTAAGCCAAGTTTTTCGTCAGACTACCGTCCCACATTAGGTGCACTTATTATTTGCTATCCCTATTATGAGACACACAGGAAATATACAGCAAACATAACCTCAAATATTTTCAGTTTTTTCGCATTAATTTTCTACCAGAAAAATTAGTTTTATAATTATTTTTTAAACCAGAATTTGTTTATTGTATTTTATTCTTTATAATTAATATTCAAATTATTGAGATAAGTCAATAGAATTCTAATTACTTATTGAATTAAATAAATGTCTCATAATAGGAACATTCATTATGGGACACCCGTACATACAGAAATCATAGTCCCATAATTAGTGCAGTGCAGAGTTTCATAATTTAATTAGTATTATTTTTATTTCATGAAAAATGACCATTTTAGGGTCTAAATATTATTCATAACATATCAATCTTTCAATCTATACCCTAATTATTTATATTAACACTCCCGATTCCAAGAAATTTATCATAGAAATTTAGTTTAGCTTAAACAGCGTCCCATAATTGGTACTTTTACCTTACTTAATTCTGCGTAAAATGAGCATTTTTTCAAAAAAATTTAATACAAATTGAGGGAGATACGTGAATTTTAAGATTTTTAAATTTTTTCACTAAATTTACAAATATTTCAATTTTGTTGTGGAATATACATCAGGGCACTTTAAACTTGTTTTTGATAGATTTAAATAAAAACAGAGTCCGTATTTAGAGGGGGTATGGTTAAATTTTAACTTTTCTATATTTATATTGTTTAAGTGTGTTAATGTTTTTCAAACATTATTTAGGATTCAAATCTATTCTATGTTATCAAAATTAATAAAATTGTTCAGTATTGCGAAAAAAGAATATGAAAAGTTCGACAATAAAAAATAATTAAAAAATGTGGTAGAAGTTCAAATTTATATTTTACGAAATTTTAAGGCATTCTTATATAAATTGTCAAATAATTATCTGTTATTCTTTATTTGAAGATTATAGAACAGATTTTAATCCTAAATAATGTTTGAGAAACATTGACACACTTAAACAATATAAATTATAGAAAAGTTAAAATTTAACCAGACCCCCTCTAAATACGGACTCTGTCTTTATTTAAATCTATCAAAAACAAGTTTGACATGCATGCCGTTTTAGTTAATCAATTAAATTTAGTAAATACAAAATTTAAAGTGCCCTGATGTAAATTCCATAGCAAAATTAAAATATTTGGAAATTTAGCGAAAAAATTTTTAAATCTTAAAATTCACGTATTTCCCTTAATTTGTATTAAATTTTTTTCAAAAAATGTTCATTTTACGCAGAATTAAGTATACTTTTAAGAAATTATCATGAAAAAATCTGTAAATTCGAATATTATTCTAAAAAGCTCGTTAAAGTTGTAAAAATGTAATGAAAATCGTTAAATCGAAAATATTTTCAACCGCGGTTTTGTCAATTTTTATTTTGACTAAACGAGCAATACACGGTTGGAGAGGTGTGCTTTTCCCCTTTTAAACAAAAGAACAATTTTGAAAAGCGGTTTAAAATTACGGAAGTTACGTATAATTCTCTACATAAAAACACAGAAAACGGTTTTTTGACCCTAAAATTAAATTTTGGGGGTGTTTGGGAAATTTCTCACACATCATTGTTCATAGTTTTACTAGACCTACAACTTGTACTAGGTCTCTATAAAAGTGCAGGCAACTTTTTTTATTTTGTCACACAGTGTTATTTAGTATAATTTAGTAATGCCCGGTATTTAGTAGTGGGGGACCCTTAATTTTCTTGACACGGGCCTGAATGTTTTAGTTTTTGCTTGCTTCGAACAGTGCACAATATATGGCTATTCAAGTTGGGTGGAGGAAAATTCAAGATGGATGCTAACTGGTGCAAAAACATTGTATAGAAAGTGTATGGGATAGAGTCTAATTTTTTAAATATCTCGCTTAAACGAAATTTTTAACCATAAGTTTATTAGGATTTTATGTTTCATTTTTAAAGAACTATTTTTTGCAATAATAAAATCAATAAAAAAATAAAATCGATTTTTATTATTGCAAAAAATGAGGAGCCGGGAAGAAGAACTCGCCGAGCGCTCCACTGCACACACTATTGCTAGTCAAGCGACCCAAAATGTTAAAAAGATTGAAATTCGAAATTTTGATTTTTAAAACTTACTTCCTTGTAGAAAACAGAAATGCGCATCTTTTTTTCCTTTGACATTTTGAAACATAAATCGTCGTATCTTTGACAAATATTAATGAAATCACTTAATATTTGGTATGCACACTTATTAGGATACATAGAAGACTACGGAATTTAAAAAATTTGAAAAATCATTAATTTGTTAATAACAATTAATTGTAAACAGTGAACGGTCGGTAATAGGGTTTTCTTACCTTTGACGAAAAAAAGTCTGTGGGAAATTTAAAAGTTGAAAAAACTTTCAGTGAGACATTTGTTAATCATAATATAAGGAAGTTTTCTGGAAATTTGCAAACTAATTTATTTACAAGTTTCGAAAATCTAAGCGTTTTTCAAAAAAGCAGGGGGACGCGCTACCGCGTGTACACGTGGAGAATGATTCAAAGCATCTTGAATGAACGCAAATGAACGTGGAACGATGTTTTATTATTTATTGCTTTAATTTAAAACGATAGTGTAAATATACATTTATAATTAATATTATTTTTATTTTACTTTAAAATTCAAAATTTAGAAGTACAATAATTTTTAAAAAAGTGAAAAAACTATTAGTAAAGTAAAAAGAAATACGATATGTATTTAAACTATAACAGATAAAGGGAAACAAATATTTTTTTTTAAATTAATCTTTTATAACATAAAATTGTTGTACCTAAAGAAAAGAAACTTTTAAAAAAATTTTTGATGTGAAAATATTTTTTTCATAATTTAAAAATACTTAAATACTTTAATTTACTTTACTTTAAATCCTCTATTTAAAAAACAATAATAGTTATATATATATATATATATATATATATATATATATATATATATATATATATATATATATATATATATGTATTTTTTTTATTTATTATATTATTCTGTTTCACTAGAAACGTCCCGAAAAATAAAAACTAAAAGGTTAAAATCGTCTGTTTACATTTGAAAGACGGCTCAAGGTCAAGACAAGGGTGATCCCAAGACAACAATGGAACTGTAGAACAAATATTTTATTTTTTTAAAAATTATTGTACTTCTAAAATTTTGAATTTTAAAGTAAAATAAAAATAATATTAATTATATATGTATATTTAAACTTTTGTTTTACATTAAAGCAATAAATAATAAAACATCGTTCCACGTTCATTTGCGTTCATTCAAGATGCTTTGAATCATTCTCCACGTGTAGACGCGGTAGCGCGTCACCCGCTTTTTCGAAAAACGCTTATATTTTCGAAACTTGTGAATGAATTAGTTTGTAAATTTCCAGAAAACTTCCTTATATTATAATAAACAAATGTCTCACTGAAAGTTTTTTCAACTTCAAAGTTCCCCACAGACTTTTTTTCGTCAAAGGTAAGAAAACCCTATTACCGACCGTTCACTGTTTACAATTAATTGTTATTAACAAATTAATGATTTTTCAATTTTTTTTTATTTCGTAGTCTTCTATGTACCCTAATTAGTGTGCATACCAAATATTAAGTGATTTCATTAATATTTGTCAAAGATATGACGATTTATGTTTCAAAATTTAATTAAATTGGTAAAAAAAATTTTTTTAGTTTTTTCCATTTATTATCTACAGTTTTTATCCTATAAAAAAAAGGCAAAGGAAAAAAAGATGCGCATTTCTGTTTTCTACAAGGAAGTAGGTTTTAAAAATCAAAATTTCGAATTTCAATTTTTTGAACATTTTGGGTCACTTGACTAGCAATAGCGTGTGCTTTAAAAATGAAACATAAAATCCTTATAAACTTATGGTTAAAAAATTCGTTTAAGCGAGATATTTAAAAAATTAGACTCTATCCCATACACTTTCTATACAATGTTTGTGCACCAGTTAGCATCTATCTTGAATTTTCCCCCACCCAACTTGAATAGCCTTATTCCCGGCGACTGCACTATTGAAAGATCCTACTGTATATAATAATAATTAGTAAATTAACTTACTTCATCTGTTTTACTATTGTACTTTTCCCAGACTCTCCGGCTCCTGAAAAAAAGAAAAATTTATTATTAATCTAATTTTCTTTTATTTCTTTTAGTCTGTTTACCTTCTTTAAGGTAAATTTAAAAACATAAATTTTTCATATAAAATTTAAATAATTATTAGTAACTTTAGAAAAGTTACTTTTCCCTGATTTCCCTGACTCGTGATATCCATGATCAATTTTTATTAGTAATCATTTTCACTGATTTTTACGAAGGTATGAAAGTTATAATAATTAGAAGAACAAAGGAAACGTATTTTTTGTTCTTGGCAAAGAAGACGCGATTTATAATATTAATAATTTAATTAATTTATATTAATCTGTTAAATAAATTAAATAAATTAAATTATTATTAAATAATAATTTAATTAAAGTATTATTAATCTGATGATTTCTCAAAATTTTCAGTTGCCATATTGGATCCGACATTTGACCACTGACATTTTGCTTCATTTCTCAATTTCGAAAAAGAAAGACTTTATTTTGAAGTTGATATCGTTGCGGTGTTCAAAGTACGTAATATAAATGAAAATGAGATTCAATAATATTTAAAAAATATTAATAATATGAATAATTTTTTGATGGGGACACCACTGACATGGTGTGCTCGACAAAGCAATACTTGCTTTCTGCCACCAACCGTATAAGTTATAGATGTGTAGAATGTTGTAATATTTTTTCTTTTAAAAGCTATACATATCACCAATACTATTAACGCTTATTAATAAGGCAATTATCTGCACTAGGTTATTTAAATATCAGGTATGATATTCAAAATTTGCGATAATTAATTAAAAATATGAATCTTACGGACATAGTACAGTCAATCTGGCATTTTTGATGGAAAAAAATACCTTACTTGAGATTATTTCATAAATCGTTAGTGGTATATGTGACTAGCTTAAAACCAAAAAGTTGGGACTCAAAATTTCTTTGGATTCGATTTTGTGCAAAAACCGTAAGTCTTACTAAAAAATTTCTCAAACAAAAGTTGTAGAGAACATATTTCTCTACATTTTATCTTATTGGGCCACTACTGTAAAACTTAATGTTTTAAAAAAACAAAAGAAATTTTGAGTCCCAACTTTTTGGTTTTAAGCTAGTCACATATACCACTAACGATTTATGAAATAATCTCGAGTAAGGTATTTTTTCCAAAAAAACGGCTTTTTCAAGCTAGATTGACTGTACTAACATGAGATTTTGATTTTTTTTCTAATACTGAATCAAAATTATTCTGTTAGAACAAGTACTATATAAAAATATAGACTCTCAGTTGTACAAAATAATTTTTCTGGTACTAAAAAAGTGAGAATCAACAATTTTTGTTATTAGGTAAAGTTCTGATTTCTTAAGTGCGGACAAGGGACACCACTGACATTTTGCTTCTAATTCTTCTATCAAATTTTTTCAGAGAATTTCTAGCGACTAAGAATTATTAATTTAAAAGTGATTAACTTTTATAACTAGTATTCCAGATTTTTTAGCAGGACATGAAAATGACATTTTAATTTTAATCACCCAGAAGACCTCTCTATCTTTCCACATCATCACCTGATATTTGAAGCATGACGAAGTTAGACGGGTCCTGACTAATTTTCCTAGTTTGCGCCTCACTAAACCAAAGGGCGTCTATTCAGGGCCTTATTACATCCTAATTTTAATTTCTACACGGGAGAAGGAAAAATTAATTCCAGGAAAACGTTAAAAAAAAGAGCGGACATTAATTTTCATTTTGTAAGATAAAAAGAAAATATAAAGAAAAAATTCTCTCCCCGACGTAAAAGGGGGAAAAAATACTCTAGTAGATGATAGTTTATTGTGAAGATAAACTCGTTACGGATTAAAACGAAGATTTTTTTTCCTCAATTTTTCTTTTCTTCTTTTTTTGAAAGAAAAAGGTCGAAGACCCCCTACGGAGAGACAGTAATATATTATATCGAGAAAATTAGTAATTAACGGAGCCGAGGGGAAGGTAAAAAAGAAAAAAAAGCGTTGGCTTATCTTTAATAAGCGAAATATGTCAGTGGATAACCGGACGTGACGTAGAAACGGAACAAGCTTTCCTGCTTACCGCAAGCCTCCCCCTCATTGTAAAAGCTCTTTTAGCTAAGTAGTTAGAGTAGTCGATTTTTACTATATATATATAAAGTCAAACCAATACACATTATACATGTAGTATGTAGATTAGAATTTTTTTCCCTTTTCCATCACAGTATCAAAATTCAATAATCAAATTTCCCACTGATATAACAGGGTGTCTAGCGATTCGGCATTCCTACTTTTTACTCTATGCAGATGACCTTAAATGTTACAAAATAATTAATTCACTTTCAGCAGAAAAGGACACTTTAGATCTGCAAAAGGATCTGAAGAGGTTACAAAAATGGTGTGGTAAAAATCATTTAAGTATTAATATAAAAAAAGTTATGTTGTTTCATTTTCTAAAGGCAAAGTTAGTTCATATAACTATGCCATTGATGGTCAGAACTTGAAAAAGTAACTACTATCCCGGTAAGAAGCGTAGAATAGAAAAGAATTCAATTTCTAGAAAATATGCTTAAAAATGAGAATTTTGAATTATTCTGAATACGCGAATTTACCTCGGAGTTCTATTCCACGGGAACGATCAAAATTTCAGAAAAATCAATTCTTCTCTATTGCTGACGTCGATCGGGAAATAGAAAAGAATTCAAATTTTCTATTTTTCCTAATGCGCAAAGTTTTATGGTATTGCAAGTTCTTGAAAAAATATGAAGTTCTATTATTTTGAATTGTTTATTATTCTCAATTGACTGCACCGAATTTCAGAAGCGCATTAAAAGGAATAGAACTTTTGACAAAGAATTTGAAAAAACCTAATTTTTCTAATTGTCTGTAGGAGCTCCTCTAGTTATTGCCTTAAAATAAAACGCAGTGACAGTCATGTTTCGCGTCGTGTGAATTTCATTGTAAATTCTGTGCTAAACAGCTATACTATTAAAATTAAATATTAAAATTAGTTAAAATATGGTTAAAAGACGCAAAGTGCTTACGATAAAATATAAAATGCTTTTACCCGATGGGAAATTTACAACTGGCGTAGTACTGCGCCAGCACTGGCAGCACTAGCGGCAAGGCTGAGAGCCAGCACTGGCATAACTCTGGGATGATAACGCTGTCTAACGCTGGCGAAGTATTGCCTGCCAGTGCTGCCAGACAGCGTTGGCGCAGCACTGGATCAGTGCTGGCTGAGAATATTGCCGCAATAAATGCCGTATTGTTATTAATTAGTCGTAAATTAATAATTATAAATAATTTAACAACAAAATGGTAAATAATATTAATAAATAGTTATTATTTATAAAATATTTCTCTTCTTAAAGAAATTGTATTAAAGATGGAGACTAACAATGGATATAGTAAATGAAGTAGAAAAAAATTGTTTATAACATTTAAAAATTAAATAATAAACAATTACAGTAAGTGTGCATTAGATTTTCATATTTTAGTACCTAACGATTGGAATCTAGAAATATCGCAAACCTATGAAAATAAACAAAATTGCTGACGAGGGGAATCGAACCTACGACCTACGGACTAACAGACTAACGCTCTAACCACTATGCTAACGACACATGTGTACAGTAAAGTATTAACATCTCAGTATCATTCAGACATACAATTATTGAGTCAAAGATGAGAAAAAAATAGGGATACGTTAGAAATAATAAATTGAAATAATATAAATTCAACTAAATTTTTAAAAATTAAATTACTTTTTTATAACTCAGTCATAAAAACGGCGTTTCTTGGTACTCCGGAGATAAGTAAAAAACTGCCTTTTCTTGAACAGCGCGTCATAAGAGCTCTTATTCGTACGGAGTGCAAATAAGACTACCCCAGAGTACGAAAAAGAAAAATAATGTAACGACTGTGATGAACCAAGTGAGAAGGACAGCATGAGTCGGCGTTTTTATTGAGAATACACAGACTACTGCAAAAACGCGTCGCGATAAACTCATTTGCGCAGGCGTAGATATATATAGTAATAGTTATGGACAGCACTACCAACCTTCTTCTTCTTCTTTTTTTATGGCTTCGATTTATCAGGCCAATTCTAATTTATCAGGCCAATTCTCACTACCAACCTATGATTCGCTAGAAATCTAAAAATCTCTATGATTTCGCTATCATTGTCAAAACATTTCCTCAACATAACCTCACTTTTTTTATCAACTGTCAGAATATTTAATATTTGGAGCCTATAATTTGGAGATGGTTATCTGAGAACGGGGGGCTTCGCCTCCCGAAGTACCCTTCCCCTTGCAGGCCACACCAAAGGTTTTTCAACATTAATACTGAAATAAATTGTTTACCTTTAAATTGTCAATAAAAATTAATCTTTTGAGTCGGTTTTTTTGCAGTCGGGAGGCTCCGCCCCTGGACCCCGTCGGGGGGAGACCCCCCGAACCCCCCCGCGCGACAAAACGTTTTTGTACGTTTGAATGTATATCGGTAAACTAGTTTTGTGACAAATCTGGGTGTCTCGTTTTAACGCCTTTTTTATGACTTTATTATAAAAAGTATTGTTCGTAACTTGCGTGAACTGCTTTTTGAATCTCGCGCAAGTTTTTGAAACTCGTTTCCGGCTCGGCGCCTCGCCTACAACTCGTTTCAAAAACATTGCGCTCGTTTCAAAAACGCCATCAGTTCACACTAGTTACGAAATGTACTATACTTATTGCATTTAACATTTTACGTAATTCTTAAATTACGTGGTAATTTTTTAATAATTTTTTATTCATAGTAAGAAGTATAATAGTATTTTAATAGGATCCAAATTATTATTGAGATTAAAGTTTAAATTTTGTTTATAATTTTAATTTGTTTAAATAATTTATTATTTACAAAATTAGACAATTGTGTTAAATTATTATAATTAAATTTAATAAAAATGAAAAATAAACAACTGAAAAGTAAAATATTAATTTTTTTCAATAAATTTATATTTATAAACATTCCTAAACTTTTTTTAAAATTTTTTTCAAGTTTATGTCAAAAAAGCAATGTTGGCAAAGAGCGTCGTGAACAATTTTTTCTATACTCAGCCAGCACTTGCCGCCGTGACTTGTCCAAGCTTTGGCGAAACAAAAATTCTGTACTGCGCCAGCACTAATTGTCGAGACTCGGCTAGACTACGCCGAACAATCGTCTGAGTACTTAACCAGTGGTGAACATCGGCACTACACTGGCAATTCCCATTGGGAATTGAAAGAAATTTTCAAGTGTTAAATGTTTAAGTCATGTTTTGAAACCTAACCTCACTTTCTAGTGTAATCTTGAGTGGCAGTGAGTTAATTCAAAGAAATAGAAATTTCTACTGATTTGCTGTACTTTCTCATTCTTTTGAATGCGCGTTTCATATTTTTCTGAAGTCAATTCAGAATAATAGACTTTTCTGAAATTTTGGTCGTTTTCGTGGAATAGAGCTCCGAGGTAAATTCGCTTATTAAGAAGAATACAAATTTTGAATTATTTTCAATTCTTCGCTTCTTACCGGGATCGGCCCAAAAAGAACAGGCCCCTGACTTTGAAAGCTCACAACGCAGGTAAAAAAATCATAGAGAGTTAAGACAAGTGTAATACGTAGATTAATTATCTAGTAGTTCATATACAAAATTTCATAACCCAAAAAAATTTTTTGTTTAAAGGGGCTTGTATACCTTCTCCGTTCTGAGTATATTCAGAAACGTCCAGCGTTTTGATTAGCTATGCTCATAGAGAATTTCCAAAACATTAAATTTTTTGGAAATTCTCTATGAGCATAGCCAATCAAAACGCTGGACGTTTCTGATATACTTAGAACGGAGGAGGTATACAAGCCCCTTAAGTCATAGATTTTTAATTGAAAAAATACGTGATTTTTTTTAATGATTTTGGGAATAGCCTACTTTGAAAGCATGTAGTTCATTTCAAAAATATCCAATCGACATACTGATTTTTTTCTACAATATTTGTATCTTTCTTGAATATATAGTGAAGAATTTTTTTAATTTCTTTATTAATTTTCGGAGATTATTTAAATTAAAAATAAAAAGTTATTTCTCTTGCGATCAGAAGCACGGATTTGAAATAAAATGCAAATTATTCATAAGTTTTTCCTCAAATAAAAACAATTTGAAAAAACTTGTAAAAAAATTTTGTTTAATAACTATTTATGAAAATGTTTTTCGTTTTTTGCTTTATTACTCCATTAAAGCAAGGTGCAGTCGGACATGAAACCCTTTTGGCAACAGTAGAGAATTCTATAAAGGCGCTTGTACACCTCCTCCGTTCTGATAGCGTTTTGATTGGCTATGTTCATAGAGAATTTCCAAAACATTAAACTTTTTGGAAATTCTCTATGAGCATAGCCAATCAAAACGCTGGACGTTTCTGATATACTTAGAACGAAGGAGGTGTACAAGCGCCTTAACAGTAGTAAACTACCGCACTTTTTTTATATGATGCTTCTATTCTTATTAGTTATTTACAACTTTGAAGACTTTTTTTTGGGGATCTAGCAAGGATCTAGGAAGGAGGGCCTTTAAACACAAAATATTTTTCTTTTGCTTGTAACACTTTTAAATCAGGTAATTTAAAAGTAAAGTAATAATTATATAATTGATAAATGACTTATTTAAATATTATCTGCTTTATATTTAATTTTTAATACAATTAATTATTGAATTTTCAATTCGATTATTTTAATCTTATTCATCTTAATTATTTGAATCTGATTAATATGAATCTTTATTTTAATTTATTTGAAACAAATAATATTATTAAATTTCATTTTACAATTATTTCTTTTTTTCTTTGTATAAATTGAGGGTTCACATGCAATAAGAGGATACTTGCTATCTACTTAACACTGTGCGTATTCCCTTATTGCACGTAAATTCTCAATTCTTCTCAGTTACAAGCATACAGCCAGACGTGCACGTCTGGCAGGCCGGCGCTGGGGCAGGGAAAAAAATTTCGAAAATTTTTTCTGACTTCATACCGATTAAAACCTTTAGAAATCGAAAGTTTATATCCACACGAGTCACAGTGGGGCAAAAAACACTGCCTTGGACAAAACAACTTAGAGGACGCAATTTTTAACCAAATTTAACAAAAAAATTTTTTAATTAAAGCTTATTAAATTGCGCATCGATTCCTCGAGGTCGATTTTTAATAAATAATATCTGAAATTTTTTATTTGTTAATAAAAATTAAAAAAAAATTTTTTTTTCAAACAACAAGGGCTAATTTTTGTAAAATTCACTATATTTATTAGTAAACTAACTGAATTAATTAAGAAACTTCTCCTGAACATTTTCCAAAAATAGAAAGTTAATTAAAAAAATTTTCTTATTTGTTATAAACAATTTAATGCAGAAAAACTTTTTTATGAAATTTTTTTTTAATTTATTGTTTGCAAGTAATATTTATTTCTTAAAAAGTATATTTAATAAGAAAACCTAATAAAATACTAAAAATTAATAATAATTTGATATTATTTATTAACTTTTGTCATAAAAAATATAAAAAAATGATAAATATATAATTTTTTATGGCCAATTGAAGCTTCTCTGATGTTAAATAGTATTAGAATAAGTTACCTTTTATTTCGTTATAAAGTAGAATAATTTAAAATTCACAACCTTATTGTTTAAATAATGTTAATTAACAAATGGATAACTTTGTTAATTTGTAACATAAAGTACTCATTCCTTTTACAAAATATTTCTAGAAGAATCTGCTTAAAGTTACTGCTTCGTGAAACAACTTTAAAATATTATTAATTGTTTATAAATAATCTTAAGTAATAAATACCAGATATTATTCATTTCTTTCATAATGAGTTTTTGCAAAACTATTTCCATAAAATTAAAAATCTATTTAATCTGTTATTAGTGAAATGCTTTTATATGTAGTTATTATTAACAATAATTGTTACTAAATTAATTTATTTAATAAATAGTATAAAATTATACAATACAATAAATAATAATATGAGATAATATAATATAATAAATAATAATTAAACATTTTTATTTACAACGAATTTTAAAATTTATATGTAGTTATTAAGTAACAATAATTGTTACTAAATTAATTTATTTAATAAATAGTTTATGATTATACAATACAATAAATAATAATATGAGATAATACAACATATAATAAATAATAATTAAACATTTTTATTTACAACGAAACACCGCTCTCAGTCTAATCCGGAGTCACGAACGGGGACGTGGCGGCAACGACTCCATTTTGTACTTTTTTATATTTGTTGTTAATTTTTTTTATTTTTTGTATTTTTTGTTTTTTTTTTGTATTTTTGTATTTTTTGTTTTTTTTGTATTTTTGTATTTTTTGTTTTTTTGTATTTTTTGATTTTTTTTGTAATTTTGTATTTTTCCATATTAAGATTGGTCGCCATTTGAAGTCGAAATTTTGAATTTTCGATCAGATATTTGGATTCAGGGACTCCAATGACCAATCTACAACAATAACTCACTTGCTTCTGGAATTAAAAATCTTTCTTTCTTCTCGAATTCTGTTCTGAAACTACTTAAATAGGGATCAGCAGAAACAAGTAAATAGTGGATTATGTCTTCTAACATATCTTTGAATGATGTTTTTCGAGTGTTATTTTCTCTGCATCGTTTGATGTCTTTGTTTCTAGCTTCTTGAGCCTCTTCAGACAGTTGTCCAATAGGAATAACAAAGGAATTTATTATAGCAGCTCCATGCTTTAAAATTTTATGCAACGAGACTGGCATGTAATACCAATTGTAATATTTTACGTAAATTGTAAAAGTGTTATCACAGAGCTTTTCAAATTTAGTTACGTCAATTGCTTTTCCACATGCCAGAACTTGTAAAATTGTATACATATTTTTCAATAATTGATTATTAATTCCGGTTATTTCTGATATTATTTCATAATTTGCAAAAAATTTTCTTGCGGTGTTTCCGTCATTTGTCGATCCACTGCCTTGTTTTACAACATCGACGATAATTCCTAGACGTTCTCGAATCTCTTTTTGAATGGAGTGTTTCCTCTCTTGACACAGTGCCTTTTGTTCTGCCGTAGTTTGCTTCCATTGACGAATTGGTAATTTGTAGGCGATATGTAAAACACACTCCATCAAACGTATCCAGGCGTGCAAAGTTTGCAATCCATATTGGAATGCATCCTCATTCTTACATTTTTCTTGTAATTTTTGCAAGTTATTCATTTCCGTGGGTTTCGCTCCGCAAATTGTACAATTTGACGAAGAAGCAGTTTCTGTGATCACTTGACAAACCTTGCCATCTACCATAGTACACATTAGTTCATAATCAACATTGTAAACAACGTTATTTATTTTAATTTTCCCTGTTTTCAATCTTTTAATTTGTTGTTTAATATCTCTAAGCTCATTCAAAATTTTTTCCTTTGTCTCTTTTTCAAAATGAACTGCTATTGGTAGACACGAATTAGGAGACGAAGTTTTTGAATTCTTCCAAACTGTTATTGTTTCATCTGCGGATTGAAGGGAAAGAGGAACCATTGATACCAAAAATAGACTTGAATTTAGAGAAGACATTTCACTACATTCGGGTGTATATTTATAAGGATCTAATCCAGAAGTGCCATCACAACCATATTTGACTATTAATTTCAAATTTTGTGTGCTCTCATTACTACAGACTTCTTTTATACTGAGGATTCTTTCAGCTGTATGATCCAATAAGGCTTGAAGCCTTATTGTAGCACCCTTTTCATTTATTTTTATTGCAGAACTTTGAGGATAACAATTCGTTTTAGCACTTGTGATATTTTTATATGGAGGAAGAACATCGATCATTTTATCCTTCAATTTTTTTCTCAAGAGCTCATATTTATTTTTTGTTAATTTTAAATCAATAAATAACGCAAGTGCTTCATCATCTGAAAATATAAAGGAAGACTTTTCATCTGTAGGATCGGATTTAGTCTCATTTTCGTTTAACATTCCTTTTTTCATTATATTAACGACTGTTTTGTTATCAACAGATTTCAAATTTTCAAATAAATTAAAATTTTCTGTTGAAATTTCTTTTTTTAATGTTTCTACTCTTCGTTTCTTGGTCTTTTCAGAACATTCTGAAAAAATTTTTTTTTTTCGATCAACAGAAACCGAAGCATCCGAAACTGTAAACTTTTGTTCCAACCAAGTATCATTTACTTTTAAAAATATGTGCGAATTATAAAAAGCAGCTTTAAACTTTTTGTTAAAGTTTGGAACAAAATATTGTTTTAATTTTTGTAAAACCTTACTTTGGAAGTCTAAGGAAAAACTATATTCTTTAGATAAAAGATTAAGTAATTCTTCTGCAGATGCCAACTTTAAGTTTAACTTTAGCAGGATAAGAGACAAATCTCTGTTCGTAATTTCAAAAGAATTCATTTCGAAAAACCTTTTATTTAACAAACAAAATAAAAAATTACCAAGAACCGAGTAACTTTCTTAAAAATACAAGTAAAATATGAAACGAAATGTGAAATATTAACCATTTAAACAAAATTAATAATTTAAATTATTTTTTAATCCAACACAGAACAGGGTAAAATAAACATACAAGTTTTTAAAGTTATACTGAACAATAATTGAAAAATCCTTATACCTGAAAAATAAAAATTTTGAAACTAATGTAAACAAAAAAAATGGAAATAATTTGAAAAAATAAATAAAATTACAAACCTGCGAAATTTGAAAAAATCACACTGCAACGAAGAACACAGTAAAAGTGAAATGTGGCGTTCAACTATAAACCGTACTTATAGTACACAAGATTCATGTAGATTGTGAGAAAGGCATCCATCTAGCGGCAAATTTAAGAATTTCTTTTGGAGGGAAATTTTAAAATTCGTTGTAAATAAAAATGTTTAATTATTATTTATTATATGTTGTATTATCTCATATTATTATTTATTGTATTGTATAATCATAAACTATTTATTAAATAAATTAATTTAGTAACAATTATTGTTACTTAATAACTACATATAAATTTTAAAATTCGTTGTAAATAAAAATGTTTAATTATTATTTATTATATTATATTATCTCATATTATTATTTATTGTATTGTATAATTTTATACTATTTATTAAATAAATTAATTTAGTAACAATTATTGTTAATAATAACTACATATAAAAGCATTTCACTAATAACAGATTAAATAGATTTTTAATTTTATGGAAATAGTTTTGCAAAAACTCATTATGAAAGAAATGAATAATATCTGGTATTTATTACTTAAGATTATTTATAAACAATTAATAATATTTTAAAGTTGTTTCACGAAGCAGTAACTTTAAGCAGATTCTTCTAGAAATATTTTGTAAAAGGAATGAGTACTTTATGTTACAAATTAACAAAGTTATCCATTTGTTAATTAACATTATTTAAACAATAAGGTTGTGAATTTTAAATTATTCTACTTTATAACGAAATAAAAGGTAACTTATTCTAATACTATTTAACATCAGAGAAGCTTCAATTGGCCATAAAAAATTATATATTTATCATTTTTTTATATTTTTTATGACAAAAGTTAATAAATAATATCAAATTATTATTAATTTTTAGTATTTTATTAGGTTTTCTTATTAAATATACTTTTTAAGAAATAAATATTACTTGCAAACAATAAATTAAAAAAAAATTTCATAAAAAAGTTTTTCTGCATTAAATTGTTTATAACAAATAAGAAAATTTTTTTAATTAACTTTCTATTTTTGGAAAATGTTCAGGAGAAGTTTCTTAATTAATTCAGTTAGTTTACTAATAAATATAGTGAATTTTACAAAAATTAGCCCTTGTTGTTTGAAAAAAAAATTTTTTTTTAATTTTTATTAACAAATAAAAAATTTCAGATATTATTTATTAAAAATCGACCTCGAGGAATCGATGCGCAATTTAATAAGCTTTAATTAAAAAATTTTTTTGTTAAATTTGGTTAAAAATTGCGTCCTCTAAGTTGTTTTGTCCAAGGCAGTGTTTTTTGCCCCACTGTGGCGAGTGTAAAAATGTGCGTTTGGCAGTTTTGGGGTGGGGCAAAGTACGTCTGGCAAGGGTTAATCACATAAAAAATCATAAAATTTAATCTCATTTCATACCGATTAAAACCATCATATATCGAAAGTTTACATTTAAACAAATGTAAAAATCTACATCTTCAAAAGGCCGTTAGACGTACATTGCCCCACCCCAGAACTGCCAGACGCACATTTTTACACTCGTGTGGATGTAAACTTTCGAGTTACGAAGGTTTTAATCGGTATGAAATGAGAAAATTTACTTTTTTTTCACCGCTTGACCGATTTGCCGCATCTTCGAAGGGCTGCCAGACGTACTTTGCCCCACCTCAGAACTGACAGACGCACATTTTTACACTCGTGTAGGTGTACACTTTCGAGTTATGAAGGTTTTAATCGGTATGAAATGAGAAAATTTTACATTATTTTTCACCTATTCGCCCCCCTGCCCCAGCGCCGGCCTTAGGGTTTATAATGAGATGTGCTTCGGTATTTCGTGGTCTTGCAACAATTAGAATATTATACTTGACGCTTGTCAGATCAATAATTGAGGATGCGCATGTATAATCTGGTCTCCTTTTTATGTCTTCTACATAATCAGAATTGAACGTGTTCAAAATAAATTCCTTAGATTTGCTGCGAGAATACTTAATATTCCATTTGATTATCGTACGCATGATTATGAAGATTCAAGAACTTTAATGAATATTCCTCTTTTGACATCTAGATTTCATTTCTCTAATATGTCTTTTTTGTACAGACTGATGAACGGAGCTATCTATATTGTCCCTCACTCTTATCTATGGTAAATTTATCCGTTCCTAGAATGTTTACTGGACGTTATATGTTATTCTCAGTGGCATTTCATAGAACAAACTATGGTAATAATTAATTAATTGATCGAATCACTAGAGAAGCTAATTTAATTTCTAATGAAATAAACTTCTTTGACAATAATGCTACAAGGTTCACAACGGCATTGCGTAACATAATGTTTACTACTTTTGTACGAAAGGGCATGTCTCGTTTTGTTTCTTAAATAAATAAATAAATATTTAAGCTTCATTTTGACATAAGTTAAAAAAGGTTATCTTTCAAACTTAATTTTTTTCATAAGGGAGCGTTCACAAATGATGTCACGTTTTTGGGGGTGGGGGGGGGGGTCTCTGCTAAACGTGAAACAATGTATTTTTACATGTTAAATTGCATGAAATTGCGTGAGAGTGGGGAGGAGGGTCTAAAATCCCGAAAAATTGCGTGACATCATTTATGAACGATCCCTAAATTAAAAAAAAAATTACCATTATAAACTTGAGAAATGTTTCTTTGAAAACCACTAATAGTAAATAAAGTTTGGCTTCAATAAATATGAGAAATAATTATTTAAAAATTGCCTTTTAACCCGGCGAGCGTAAGGTGGAATTTTGCAACACCGAGCGTAAGGTAGGGTATTTTTTACCCTGTAATGTAATACTATTTATAAATTAGAAAAAACTTAAAATCATAAAAATTTTTTTCTATAAATGTTTTATGTTGCCTAGTAATCTAATTTATTAATGTTACGATAAATTTTTCATTTGTTTAAACAAATTATTATTGTTAATTTATAAAAATTCCAAAAACAAAGTAGAGAAAAGCAAATTTCTATATATTTGTCAACATGATATCGGTATTATTTAATGCTAAAGTAATGAATTAAATAAAACATTAAATTAAATTTGCTATAATTATTATTTAACATTGTTTAAACAATTAATTGTTGTTATTTATTAACTTTTTTTTCTATTGCACTTAGAAACATGCAGTTTTTTTTAATTTTGCAATTTTGGACCTAAGATAATAACTGATAATCATTAAATGTCAATTCGATATGTTAACAATTGTTTAAACAATTAATTGTTGTCATTTATTAAATTTTTTTCTATTGCACCTAGGAAGATGCAGTTTCTTCCTAATTTTTTCAATTTTTGAGCTAAGATAATAACCGATAATTATTATTAAATGTCAATTCGATATGTTAACAATTGTTTAAACAATTAGTTGTTGTTATCTTAGGTACAAAATTGCAAAATTAGAAAAAAACTGCATCTTCCTAGGTGCAATAGAATTGTTATAAATTAACAATAATAATTTGTTTAAACAAATGAAAATTTAATTGTAATAATAGTAAAATACATTATTTATCCTTAGTAAACAATAATAGTGAAGTTCATTCATGATGCCAACTTTTTTTTAATTATACAAAAAACAATACTCGTAGTGTGTTTTATATTCAGGGTACATGTGTTGACAATAATTATAAATAAATAATAAGAAATGCAAAAAAAAATTTTTTTATTCTTTATTGATTTTTTACTGTATTCAGTGCAGCTATTAAAAATTACAGGTAAATTCATCAATTCAAATTCGAATTATGGAGAAATGAATATTCTACAGGGTAAATTTTACCCTACCTTACGCTCGCCGGGTTAATGTCAATTGTTTATAAGGAGGATATAGGATCGATTTCCCGGTTCAAGAAAATAGAAAAATTCAATTATGAAAAAAATGAAAAATATTTTTATTTTACATTAATTCTAGAAATGAATTGTACAATAATTATTAAAATAATTTTACGTCGTATTACACAAATTTTTATAATTATAATAATTTATTTATTTATTTACAGACGGGACTTTAATTATAAATTTTTTCAAACTAACCCAGGTAGAAATTTCAACTCTATAATGACCAGTCACTGGGAAGTTTTTCTAGATTCTGGCCGCAGTGATTGACCAGAAAATCTGGCAAGTGATTGATTGGAAATGTAACGCGCTGCTTTAGCAGTCACTGATTAGATTATCTGGCCAGTAACTGCACAGTTTTCTGCTCAAAATCTAGAATAAAATTTCATTTTTCCCGGATTTTTTTAATTTGTTTATAATTACATATTTATTTATATTTTTGTATTTATTCAAATATTTTAGATTATAAGCAATTACTCTACCAATAACACTTAAATCTAAGAGTTGAGTTAAACAAAATGGAGAAAAAATTAATATTTAAAAAGTAAATCATATAATTCCAACCCCCAAAAGGAAAAAATATGGATGACTTAGACCATTTTGTTTAACTCAACCAACAAATAGAAAAATTGATATTGAAAATAGAAGGAGTTTAAATCTTTTTGCTTCCTCGTGAGGAAGCTTTGTGTCGTTTAATTTACAAAATTTTTAAAAATCCTTTTAACAAATTTTCTTCTATATAGGACTATGTTATAGTCCTATATAGAACAATTGTCCGGATGTATGTATGGATGTGTGCATGTGTGTGTGTGTGTGGATCCCGATTTTTGTGAACACGATAACTCGAAGAGATTTTAACGAATTTGGCTAAAATTTACCAGGTATATTTATCATAAAAATATCTCGAAATGGATTAATAGACTTTAAAAAATTCTCAGAAAAAAATTTTTTTTTACTTTTACTAAAAAAATTTTTTTTTCAAAAATTTTCTCTTAACCCTCCGTCACACACCTAGGGAGGGATTCCCTCTACGGTTTCAGTGTTTTTTAAATAACTTTTGTTTTCCTCATTGCAAAATATAATCAGTTTCTATACCTTTCGACAATTTACTCCTCAACACATTTCTAAAAAAACATTTAGTTTAAACATAATTAATATTTAATTATGAAGCTTCAAAGCGAAAAAAAACTCGAAAAAGTGAGGTTATGTTAAATAAAAAAATCAAGTTTTCAAAACATTTTTTGTTCCACTGTTGGTTAATGACAAAATTATATTATAAATATAATTAAAATGAATTGTTTAATGATTTTTTTGCTTATTTGTTAATGTTACATTATTTTTACATGTCAAGTGGAATTCCTTCGAAGATGTGCATTCGTGTAATTAATTTTTATTTTTGAGACCGAAAATTAATTTTAATAATTTTATAATTTAGAATAATTTACTACATATTTGTAAGTTTGTGTTAAAACTAAATTTTTGTTGATTCCTTTGTTTATGTTGTAATGTCTCTTATTTTACAATGTAGTGAGGGATTCCCTATAAACGTGTGTAAAGTCGTAATTTTTTCCCATGTGTTCTTTCCGCAAAATTATGTTGCCGTATAAGAAAATCTTACTCATTTATTTATAAAATCTTATTCTTTGCACCAAGACGGATCGATTGGTATATATAAAGTATATGTTTTACTTAAATTTATAGAATTAAAACCAATTATAGACAAAAAATTTACACTACTAATAAAAATTCATTGTTTCTTAAAAATCATGTTGCTGTACAATAAAGTGTTATTATTTATTAAAAAATAAATCAAAAATCTTATTCTCTGCATCAAGACGAATCGATTGATGTATATAAAGTATATATTCTATTGAAAATTATAGAATTAATTACAATCAAATTTGAAAAATTCACTTTTTTACTAAAATTTTTTTTGTTTATGTAGATTCATATTACTGCACGGAAAGAACTTTGGCAGTGCAGGTCACTCGCAGCATGTTGAACAGTGCAACTTATAGTGTAATCGCGCAGAGCACCCAAAAAGGGGCGACTGGGTCGCCCTTTTTTGAGAGTCTCTCAGCATTATAGAGAACAATTTTTTAAAATACGGAATGTTTAACAAAAATAAGGACGACTATTATCGTACCGAGACATTGGATATATAATTACCAATGTTTTGACAGAAAAGAATAAAAAGGTAATAAACAAATGTAAAAATTTTGTAGGTTATTAAATTTAATTTTCATTAAATTAGAAAATAATTTTATTCTATTATTTACAAATATTTCTAAAAAACTATCAAAATTACAATTTTTTTTCTTTTCCATATCTTTTTTCTCAAAAATTTTCTTCAAAAAATATTTAATCTCTATTTATTAATGAAATTAATTAAATTGTACTAATTAGTACAATTTAATTTAATATTTTAAATTATTTTACGTTTTTTATTTTCAGTTCTTTATTAAAAAGAGATTAAATATTTTTTGATTAAATGCAATAAAAGAATAAAATATATATATTTATTAACATAAATATTTTTATTTAGCCAAGACTTTTAGAATGTTATTAAAAATTTGAATAGTGAATTTTTTTTTAGCTTTTAATACCATTTATATTTTTTCATTTTTTAAACTTATTTATATCATTTTAAAGAAAAGAAATTTTGAAGAAAATTTTTGAGAAAAAAGATATGGAAAAAAAAAATTATAATTTTGAAATTTTTTTAGAAATATTTGTAAATAATAGAATAAAATTATTTTCTAATTTAATGAAAATTAAATTTAATAACCTACAAAATTTTTACATTTGTTTATTACCTTTTTATTCTTTTCTGTCAAAACATTGGTAATTATATATCCAATGTCTCGGTACGATAATAGTCGTCCTTATTTTTGTTAAACATTCCGTATTTTAAAAAATTGTTCTCTATAATGCTGAGAGACTCTCAAAAAAGGGCGACCCAGTCGCCCCTTTTTGGGTGCGCTGCGCGATTACACTATAAGTTGCACTGTTCAACATGCTGCGAGTGACCTGCACTGCCAAAGTTCTTTCCGTGTGTATAAGAAAATTTTATTCTTTCTATTAAGACGAATGCACTTTATTTTATAAATGTTAAATTGTATTAAAAATGATTTAAAAATGAAATATATTTATCGTTAATGCTTCCTCCACGAGGAAGCAAATTTTTTTGCTGATCGTAAAGAGGAAGCAAAATGTACATGTAATGAACATCTGGATTTACAACTTGTTTTATTGGCTAGTAGCAGTCTATTTTTCGGAAAAGGTTGTGGTTGAATTTTATATTTTTTAAAATTATAAATATTCTTCCATTTTTTCAACTGAACCAACAAATAAAAAATAGTTTTCTTTAAGAAGGAAGGGTTCATATTTCATTGATTTGCACCAAAAATCGTCTCTAAGCAGTTCTAAGCAATTCTTGAGCAAACTTGCTTGAAAACTGATTTTATACATTTGCCAGGGTTAGTAAAGAATATTTAATTACTTCAATGAAAATATTTAGTTAAGAAATTTAATTATCATAATAATTAATTAATTAAAATGTTACATTGTACATGCGAGAAAAGAGACAAATTAATTTTGCAACGGAATGTAATTAAAACTTTTTATTATTATTCGTGTATATATATATATATATATATATATATATATATATATATATATATATATATATATATATATATATATATATATATATATATATATATATATATATATATATATCTATCCCTATAATATAAAATCATTTCGCCGCCGCCGCCGCTGATTCAGTCATTTCTAAGGGCCCCTTAGAAAGGGCACATAGTCAAGGTTGGCCCATCGTCAGAAATAAGTTACATATGACCCATATTCAGGTCAATTTTAAGGGCAGTTTTAACCTACAGGTCAAAAATTGATAAACTAATCCCTCTGCCCTCAAAATTTAGGTCAGTTTTAAGGGCAGATTTAACCTACAGGTAAAAAATGACAAACTAACCACTATGCCCTCAAAATTTAAGTCAATTTTAAGAGTAGTTTTGATTAAAAGTCAAAAATTGACACACTTATCCCTCTGCCCTCAAAATTTAGGTCAATTATAAGGGCAGTTTTAATCTACAGGTCAAAAATTGACAAACAATTCCCTCTACCCTCAAAATTTAGGTTAATTTTAAGAGCAGTTTTAATCTACAGGTAAAAAATTGACAAACTCTGCTCTCAAAATTTAGGTCAATTTTAAAGGTAGATTTAACCTACAGGTAAAAAATTGACAATCTTATCCCTCTGCCCTCAAAATTTATGTCAATTTAAAGGGCAGTTTTAATCTACAGGTAAAATTTGACAAACTCTGCTCTCAAAATTTAGATCAATTTTAAAGGTAGATTTAACCTACAGGTAAAAAATGGACAAACTAATCCCTCTGCCCTCAAAATTTATGTCAATTTAAAGGGCAGTTTTAATCTACAGGTAAAATTTGACAAACTCTGCTCTCAAAATTTAGATCAATTTTAAAGGTAGATTTAACCTACAGGTAAAAAATGGACAATCTTATCCCTCTGCCCTCAAAATTTATGTCAATTTAAAGGGCAGTTTTAACCTACAGGTAAAAAATTGACAAGCAATTCTTTCTGCCCTCAAAATGTAGGTCAATTTTAAGGTCAGTTTTGACCTAAATGTCAAAAATTCACATACAATTCTCTCTGACCTCAAATTGTAGGTCAATTTTAAGGGCAGTTTTAATCTACAGGTCAAAAATTGACAAACAATTCCCTCTGCTTAAAAAATTTAGATTAATTTTAAAGGCAGTTTTAATCTACAGGTCAATAATTGACAAACAATTCCTTCTGCTCAAAAAATTTAGGTTAATTTTAAAGGTTGATTCAACCTACAGGTCAAAAAATGACAAACTAATCCCTCTGCCCTTAAAATTTATGTCAATTTGAAGAGCAGTTTTAACCTACAGGTAAATTGACAAGCAATTCCCTCTGTCCTCAAAATGTAGGTCAATTTTAAGGGCAGTTTTGCCCTAAACGTTAAAAATTCATAAACAATTCTCTCTGACCTCAAAATGTAGGTCAATTTTAAGGGCAGTTTTAATCTACGGGTCAAAAATTGACAAATAATTCTGTCTGCTCGAAAAATTTAGTTCAATTTTAATGGCAGATTCAACATGCAGGTCAAAAATGACAAACTAATCGCTCTGTCCTTAATATTCATGTCAATTTTAAGGTTAGTTTTAACCTACAGGTAAAAAATTGACAAACAATTCCCTGTGCAATCAGAATGTAGGTCAATTTTAAAAGATTTGGACCTAACTGGAGAAAATTGATAAACAATTTCCGCTGTCCTTAAAATTTAGGTCAATTTTAAGAGCAGTTTTTATCTACACCGTAAATATTGTCGAGAAAACTCCTTCTGACCTGACCTTCCCTCAAAATATAGGTCAAATTTGACATATTTTTAACCTACTTATCAAAAAGGCAAATTAATTAGGATACTTCAAGAGGTCGTTACCTTATATTAAAATTTGACAAAATTCTTTACCTATAGGTTAAAAAAAGCTTGACTTAAAATTTAATAGTAAGTTTAAATCAATAAAAGATGTTATAAACTGACATCTATTTTTAAAAATTTTATTAAAATTTATTTTCCTTTAGAGGGAAACATAACCTCAAACTTAGTTTAAAAGTTATAGGTGAGGGAGTAAAAAAAACGCCAAAATTAGGTCAAAATAATAGGTGGGAAAGCAAACATAACTTTAAAAATAAATAGAGTCAAAATATAAGTCAAAATATAATCTAATTTTTCACATATAGGTTAAAAAAAGGTCAATAACAATTGTTTCATTACTTCAAAATCCATGTGTACTTTGTCATATACTTATTTGAAATTTATAAAAAGTAAAATAAATATAAAAATACAGATAGGGGGTTGTATGTTATGATGCATTCATATGCACGGAAAATTTTTTTTCATTTTTTTTCTATGGATGTGTCAACTAAAGAAATGGATGTGATAACTTTAAAATGGATATCCCGTATTTTTCAATATATATAGTTGTCCCAACCATGCAGTTCTTTCCGTGTAAGAAAACATTATTTTAAAGTTATAAAAATTTTAATTAAAATAAATATAAAAATAGAGATAGGGGGTTGGCGCGCGAAGCGCGCAGGGGGGCGAAGCCCCCCTAGTATATATATATATATATATATAATGCAAGAAGTTTATTTTGTACCTCTATATAATATATATATATATAATACTTAATTCTACAACGTCTCCGGATCTCTTATTTTTGAGGTTTTCGCACTACAATTTCGCACTCTTGTGGAAGAGTACGGTAAAGGAATTGAAGAATTTTAAGTGACTTTGCATACCAAAACTATATTAATTTCAAGATAAATGATAATTGTCTCTACTACCCAGGTAGAAAAATTTAATGGAAGCCTAGATATATGCTAGCGCCACCACTGGAATTTGTATGGCAGTTTATCTCGCCGAAGTCTTCTAGCGCCTTGCATGGCGCGAGCACTTTCTGCTAGAATGCAACATAACCACAAATATCGCTGTTGCATAAAATATCAACGGTGTTTGTTTTTTTGTTAAGGAAATTTTAAAAAATATTTTAAGTAATTAATCTAACAATTTATCACCAAGAATAACAATAAATACTTTTGATGAATTAAACATATTAATTTCTCTAAATTCAAATTAGAAAACATAACCTCGAACTGGATTTATGTTTTCTTTATTTTTAATTGACCTGTCAGAACAGTTTTATTGGTTTTAAATAAGAACATAACTTTTGCAATTAAATTATAAGCGATTTTTTAATAATAATTTAGACTTTTGGAGATAATTTTCATAAACTAATATGTATATATAATTCCAAAAGTTTAAGAAGTGTGATTACATTTATTAAAACGAAACGTGTAATTAATTCTTTAAATATGTATAATTTCCATTGTAAACAGATAATTAGTAAATATTTTTTATATATACTTTTATTTAAAGTCATCAAATGAAATGACATATAAGAATAATTGTTTAATTCGCGAAATAAATTTTTGGCAGGTGAGGTTATGTACATTCTGTTATGTTCGCATTCTAGCACTGCGAGCAGAATGCGAGGAAGGTGCTAGAGCACAAAAGTGTTTCAAATGCTGTCAGCGCCACTACAGCGCAATGGCGTGCGAGAGTGGCACCTTACTAGCGCCACCAAATTTTTCTACTAGGGTAAACGTCGAGAGCTCACTAAGTTATTTTAATTGTCACGCTGAGATTTCATTTCTATAAACGCTGCTCAAAATATATATTCTTTTCTTTTGTTAAAATAAATGTATAAAGAATATTACAGTTTCTAAAAATATTTCAATAGCATAATAGTATATTTCGTAACGAGTGCGAGCAGTTGTCAATTTTTGAATGAGCACATTTTTTGGAACAAACTGTAGGCGAAGCGAAGCCTACAGTTTGTTCCAAAAAAGTGCTCGTTCAAAAATTGACAACTGCTCGCACTAGTTACGAACGATATTTTTTAAATAATAATTTTTTAAAATAATATTTTAATAATTATAATTTTTGTTACATAGCAGTACAGAAAAGTTTAAAAGCATTGTAGAAAATTATACTTTTTGAAACAGTATGTAGCAAAAGTTATAAGAACAGTGCAGAAAAATATACTTTTTTACATAGTATGCAGAAAAGGTATGAAATAATACAGAAAAATATACTTTTTTGCATTGAAAAGAGTAAAATTATCAAAACAGTACAGAAAGATATACTTTTTTGCACAGAAAAAAGTAAATTTACAAAAATAGTGCAGAAGTTAGACACAACAGCCCAAGCAAAAATTTCTGTCAAATGCCAGTATTCACAACTGGCGCAGTATTGCACCAGTACTGGCATGCCAGCAGTTGGCTTGCCAGTACTGGTTCAGTACTGGCTTCACTAAAATTTCTGTACTACGCCAGTACTGCCCTTTAAGACTGGTATGCCAGTACTATGCCAGTACTGAGCCAGTATTGCGAAAACAACACTGGCAAACCAGTACTACGCCAGTACTGTGCCAGTATTGCTAACACGGTAAACTAACAATAGTCAGTTAGGAACTAATTAATGGAAATTTACGCAGTAATTTATGGAAATTTTTGCAATAATTCATAAAAATATGTTCCACATAAGTTACAATTAAAAATTTTTATTTTAGCCATTTATGGAAATGTTTGCTGTAATTTGTGGAAATTTATAGAAATTTTCACAATAATTTATGGAAATTTATGCGATAATTTATAAACATTTTGGCGATAATTTATTAAAATATGTAAAACACAAATTAGACCTAAAAAATTTAACTCTTATTTCCAGACAAAATTTTGACTTTTTCCCGGACTCTAAAGAATATTCTGAATCATACTTAAAAAATTATTAGTTATAAAATGTTCTTTTACATTTATTTATAAATTTCTTCAAAAAAGTAAAATTATTCGAAAATATCAATTAAATAATAATTTAACTAAATTACACAGTTAAACGCTCTTTATTAACTGTAAGTGTAAAAGGTGTCGAAAATTAAAATTTATTATCCTGTAGCTTCGATAGGGTAGTGGTTAGAGTGTTAGGCTGGAAGTCCGTAGGTCGTGGGTTCGATTCCTCGCAGTGTCAAATTTTATTTCGTTATAGGTTTGCGTTTATTCTGCGTTGTAAACATTAATTTGATTAAAAGTTAAAAGTTGGGGATTATTACATGTTTGTAAATATAAATTAATTTTTTTTATTATATTAACATTGAATTTAAATAAATTTTCCACTATATTGGAAAATAGATAGTCTGGTCTGATTTAGGCCAGCGCCAGAAAATTTTTCTACACGGGAACTAAACCAGTACTGAACCAGTACTGCGCCAGTACTAAACCAGTACTGGCTGCCAGTACTGCGCCAGTAATATCAAACCAGTACTGAAAAGCGTTATCATTTCGGTCAAATGCCAGTACTGGTTCAACCATGGCGGCCAGTACTCCGCCAGTACTGGGCAGTACTGGCGCAGTACTGCGCCAGTTGTCAAATTTTGCTTGGGAGTACCAGGGCGGTCACAATTTTCAGTTTATCAATTTCCCTTACAATTTACTGATATTAAAATTATTTTGTCCAACGCCTGCAGTGGAATTGAACTATTGTACGCTAGGCACCAGTGGAGGAAAGTGCTACTTTCCTCCACTGGTGGTTTGGCCAGTGGAGAAATGAGTTTAAGGTCATGTTATTCAGTGGTCACGTGTTCCCATAGTAAAGTGTATGGAGCACGTGACCACTAAATAACATGACCTTAATGACTGGAAGAAAAATAGAATTATTTGTGTTTTCCTTTTAAATTGTTAATATTAATGTAACTTACGTAACTAACCTAAGGGTATGACTTACATAGTTTACGCAAGGTACGCAATTTACGTAAGTAACGTAACATACCTAAATACGTAAGTTATGTTTTTACGTAAAACACGTAAGTTATATTCTTGCGTAAATTACGTGAGTTATGTTCTTACGTAAAGTACGTAAGTTGTATTCTTACGTAATTCACGTAAATTATGTTCTTACGTAACAATAACCAAATCATAAAGAGTTTTTTCGCTTTGAATTATTAAAAATGTAATACATTAGTGAGTTACACATTTTGAAATATTAATTATAAACATTGTTATAACCACAAATAATTTTTTAATTATATACAATTGAAAAATTTCCATACAATTGAA
The DNA here is from genome assembly GCA_032872505.1 of Leptopilina syphax. NCBI lineage: Eukaryota > Metazoa > Arthropoda > Insecta > Hymenoptera > Figitidae > Leptopilina > Leptopilina syphax. The sequence continues at coordinate 32,366,212 of CM065472.1, forward strand.
ATTTGGTAAAATCTTTTCAATTTTGAAAAATGTAAATAAAAATAATCAAATTTTTTTTATTAGCCTTATGATTTTGCAGAAAACTTATTTGGATCATAATGAACAACTTTCTCACTGAAAGTTCTCTGTTACTCAAAATTCGCCTATTAAACGATCCGTGAAGATTGTAGTTCGTGATTTTTACATTAATAAAGAAAAAAATTAATAACAATTTTGTTTATAAAGAAAACCACTTTTTCTTTTTTTTTATTATTATTGGTAGAATACCTTAAGACGTATTTTATTTTTTGTTTCATTAAAAAATTTTTAAAATTGTCTGAAATATCGCGAGTTGAAGTGAAAAATGTTATTAAATTTACAGTTTTCAAAAAAAACAGTTTTTCCCAAATATTTCGAAAACGGTAATAGATAGAAAAAAATTTCAAAAGAAAAAAAGATGCGGAATGAAATTTTCTCTAAGGATGTGTATTTAAAATACAGTCAGTTCCCGCAATATGAATATTTCGCTATCTGACGAATTTCATCAACTGACTGTTAATGGGCTTAAATCGGTTTCGCTACCTGACCAACCGTACTTTCACTTTTGACGCGCGCTCAGTGCCGAAAGAGCCTCCTAGTTTTTCGTGGTTACTCGTAGTGACTTTATTTTTATCATGTACATATTTGTATGTGCAAATTTTTGTTACTTATGCACATAAAGTTTAACGAAACTATATATATATATAATAAATATCGTAATTCGAACATATTAGAAAGGGCGCCGGTGAGTAAGTAACTACACAGTTTTTTGCGATCCTACGTCCCTGAAATACCGAATAAGCCACCAAGGAAAAATTCGAGACTTTAGTCAGGTTGCGGGAACTCATGTATTTAAATTCAGAAGTTAAAATTTTGACGCGGAAATATAAGAGAATATCAGAGGAATATAAAAAAAATATTAAAATAATGTTTAAGTGTTTTTTATGAACGAAGAAAATTATAACAATTTAATTAATTGTTTAAACAATAAATTTTTATTATTTTTTCATAAACAGTAGTTAGGGCTAGAAATATCTAGTCTTCTTTCAATTTCTCAATTTTTCAATGAGTAAAACATCTACTAATGATAAAAAATAAAAAATAAATTAATTAAACATTGTTTAAACAATAATTAATTGTTGTTTTTTCATAAACTGTACTTAGAGCTAGAAATTTCTAGTTTTTTTTCAATTATGTAATTTTTCAGGCGTAAACACATATTAATGGTTAAAACTAAAAATAACTTATTTATTAAATTGTTTAAACAATTAATTGTTTTTTTCATAAACTGCAATTAGGGTTAGAAATTACTAGTTTTATATTATGCATTTTTTGTAACTAAAGCACTTCAAAATAACAAAACTAAAAAATATCTAATTATTTAAACATTATTTAAACAATTTATTTTGTTAATTTTTCAAATTATTGTACTTAACTAGAAATTCCTTAGTTTTTCTTAATTGTAAAATTTTTTTATAATTTAAACACTTAAGTATAATAGTAAAATTAAAAGAATATTATTACCATTGTTTAAACAATTAATAATTTTTCAATATATTATAAATTTAGGGCTAGATATTTCTGCATTTTTGCCAATAATGCAACTTTTTAAAGTAAAAAAACTATATATATATACCTATATTTAATTTATATTTATTTTTAAATAAATAATTTTTTATTTTTTATCATTAGTAGATTTTTTTTATAAAAAATTGCACAATTGAAAAAACTAAATTTCTAACCCTAAGTTACAGTTTATGAAAAAAATAACAACAATTAATTGAACCGTCGGATCGTAGAAGGGCATCTAGCCCATTTAAATTACATTGGCTATATGCCTTTCTACGATCCGGCGGTTCAATTATTGTTTAAACAATGTTTAATTAATTAATTTTTTATCATTAGTAGATGTTTTACTCATTGAAAAATTGAGCAATAATTGAGAGAAGACTAGAAATTTCTAGCCCTAACTACTGTTTATGAAAAAATAACAAAAATTAATTGTTTAAACAATTAAATAAATTGTTATAGTTTTTTCGTCTATAAGAAACACTTAAACACTATTTTAATATTTTTTTTATATTCCTCTAATATTCTCTTATATTCCCGCGTCAAAGGACCGCTGCGCGTGACGTCACATGCAAATCCCGTGCTGCTCGGGATAAACAATGTTTAAATAAGTCAGTTGTCCAAGCCGTGCCATTTTTTTTCTCAACGGAATATTACTCAGTGGTAATCAGAGAATAAGTACTATTTTTTTCATTTTAAAATTCGATTGCGAACACGGTTTTTTGCTAATTTGTTATAAATAAATAATTTGTTTATTTATTAAATTTCAATATTTTTTTACGAAAAAAATTTTATTCAAAACTTAGACTCAAGTAAAAAAGAATGCCTCTTTGATCATTAAAATTGGTTAACAAGTTTCTTTTTAATTAATTTTTTTAAAAAAAGTGTCTGAAAACTTTAATTGTTTATAACAATAACAAAAAAATTTTTTTTGTCAAATCCTTTGATATAGTGTTTTTTTATATAAAGCTCTGTAGAAAAAACAACATTTTGGCCAAAAATAAATTGTTTGAATTTTAGGTGGCACGTTTCAAAAATTCTTACTCATGTAGCAAAGTTATAAAAACAGTGCAGTAAAGAATTATATTTTGTGTAAACCCGTGTAGAAATTTAACCATGGCTTAAATAGGGGCCAGATCTTGTTATCATTGTGTAGGCCATATCGTGGCATGAAACACCTTCCCAGATCGGGCCCAAGTCTGGCCAGACTTGGGCCCGATCTGGGAAGGTGTTTCATGCCACGATATGGCCTAGATACCCGTGTAGAAATTTAACCATGGCCCAAATAGGGGCCAGATCTTGTTATCATTGTGTAGGCCATATCGTGGCAATTTCTACACGGGTATGGCAATTTCTACACGGGAAGGTATAGTTTTCTGTATATTATACACTAAAATTATGATACAGTGCAGAAAAATATACTTTTTGCAACACTAACCTGTAAAATTGAATTTTACACACAGAAAACTGTGTGTAAAGTACTTCTTTTTATAGCGGTGTGTAAAGTGAATTCCAGTGTGTAAAGTGATTTTCAGTGTAATCATTTTACGCGTAAAATGGTTACTTTACGCGTTCTTGTGATTGTTTGATGAGAAACAATGAAATAAAGCTTTTAATTAACAATTTACAATCACATTTTTTATTTTAGGTTCTAGAAAACTTTATTTAACAGTTCCTCCAATACACCTAAACTTACAGTAATATTGGCAATATTGCTGCAAGTTTAGTTGTTCTAGTGATTGCAAAAAATTTCGTATGGCACTCGTGCGTAAATCATAAATAACTATTTTCTAACAGTAAGCAGGAAAGTTATAGAAAACAGTGCGCAGAAAATTATTCTTTTTCGAAAAGTATGCAGCTAAGTTATAAAAACAGTGCAGAAAATTATACTTTTCTAAACAGAATACATTCAAGTTACAAATACAGAGTCAAAAATATAATTTTCAATACGCTGTGCAGCAAATTTTGAAATAGTCCAGAAAAGTGTACTTATTCGAACAGAATACAGAATTTTGAAGTTACAAAAACAGTGCCGATAATTATATTTTTCCTAACAATATACAACAAAATTATAAAAAAACTAGTGCAGAAAATTGTACTTTTCCGAACGGTAAACAACAAAATTATTAAAAAAAACAATGCCGAAAATTATACTTTTCCGAACAGTATATAAAAAAATTGTGATACAGTGCAAAAAAAGTACATTCTTTTGAATAGTATAGAGGAAAGTTATATTTTTATTTAATTTTTATTTTTATTTTATTTTTATAAAAAGAACACTTTCCAAAATTTATTTCTCAATTTTAAAGAAAATACTCCATTCATTATAAATATTACTATCAAATCTCAATTTTAATAAATCTTAAAACTGATTCCTGCGTGACATTTCTTTCTCTTTTTTTCTACAATAACCGGAAGTCGTAAATATTTATTCTAGCATTTAGTAGTATAAAAAATAGCACTTATTTTTCACCTGCGCACATTGTTGCCACGATAAGAGGTGTTAAATATTTGTCCTCTGTGTGTGTGTGTGTGTGTGTGAGAGAGAGAGAGAGAGTTTGTGTAAATATATATATATAGGTGTGGTTGGTTATGTACCTACTTCCAGCTTTATTTTTATCGCACCAAATACGTCATGTGTGTGTCTTATCTTTCATATACCAAATGTACCGTTTTCTTTTCATTATATATATATATATATATATATATATATATTATACATGAACAAGTCGCCAGTGCACTTTATGAGGATTAAAATTGCACGAAACAGATTCAATTACGTATAGAGATTGTTATATCGCATTACACCGGAAGGACAAAATTTAAGAATTTTAAAATATTTTTCAAGATTATAATATCTACAAGTTTTTAAAAATTAAATTTTTGTCGCTTTTTGTATTCTTAATATTAATAATAAATGATAATAATGAAATTAATAATAATAATAATAATAATAATAATAATAATAATAATAATAATAATAATAATAATAATAATAATGAAACTTATAATTATAAAAATAATTTATTTCTTATCGCAAAATTGTACATAACCTTAAAATTTACTTCCTTTAGGGTGCTTCTACAATGAGATTATTATATTAAAATGGCAAACGTAACCTCTAAATATAGGTCAAAAGCGAAACACAATGGAATTTTTTTATTCTAATGAGTAAAAAATGTATATAATATAATATTTATTATAAATTATTATTAATTAGTTTTTTTAATTTACAAAAAATAATAATAATAATAAAAATAATGATGATAATAATAATAATGAAAATAATAAAAATATGAATAATGTTCCAAATGTTAATTTATGGACGAAATTAAAATTAGAGGATATAAATGGAAACATTAAATGAATGCATGAATTAGTTCACAGTTATATTGGTATATTAAAATCAAATTAATAACTCTCTATGTAATGTACAAGCGAACAATTTACATAAAATACTTTTCTTAATTAACAACTGTCAACATAAATAACTTTTATATACGTACTTTTAAATGAACAAGAAATTAATTAAATATCAAAGTGCACAATAAATCAATAACGATGTCTGTCCACTTACATTTAATTAGTCTCTAAAGCTTAATTTTTTTACAATTTAAAAGAAAAAGAAAGAAAGAAACCAGTTAATATAATTTTTTCAATTACAATATTGCTGTTTTCTTTAATTTTTTGAATTACTTTTTCTCTTTCAATTTACAAACAGAAAAAATCCTGCAAGAAAGAAATAAAAAAAAATTACCCTATTCTCTTTTAGAAAAAATAAAGCGTGATTTGTTCCATAATATTATGATAGTGAGGAAAAATTTAAATTCACTTTAAATGATTTGTGGTTTTGAAGACAGACGTGTGCTAGAAACCAAACAGGTGGATAGAGATTAAGTTATTATATATATAGCTATACATATGCAGGTAAAGGTGATGTCGGGTCGAGAATTGGTTATACTACTTGACACGAGTGGCATAGGTAAATCTACAGGCACCCCAATTTACTTTTACACGAGTCACGACCGATTCTATGTTAGGTACATTTTTCTCTTTTTTAATAGTTTTTTTTGCAATTTTAATAAATTAATATGTATTTTAAATAATTAATAAAAAAATAGTAAAATGCTACAAGCCGTCATAATCTCAACTGTAATAAAATTATAAAGATATCAACTATAATAGGATAATTAGGTAGTAATCAAAACAATTAGCAATATTAGTAGTTATCAACTATAGTAGTTAGAAATTATAATATTTATCAACTAATTAACTAATTACAATAGTCATCATCTATCATAATTAGCAATTGAAGTAGGGAAGACTGGGGCTAAATGTTAAACTGTCAAAACAGTTAAAATTCCCCAGGCAGAAATTTTCGTAAACAGCCGTAGTTAACGTCCGATCCACTACTAATATAATACTGTTTGACAGTACTGATTTTCCGTGTAACTTGTACTATTAGGAACTCCGGCATTTTACTGGCTCAGTACGTGCAATGCGGTAGTGAAACAGCTGCTATTATGACTGTTTTGAGGTTAAACTACTAATACAGCCGTTGATAAGTTGATATGATTACATCAAATAGAAATAATTTTACTATAACTCTAATTTATTATTTAATAACATTCTATATTCAATTCTTTAAATATGTCAATGTTTTTCTAATCCCATCATAGTTTAGAATGTAGGTTATCTGTAAATTTAATTCGGTAGAAAATTTTTACTACCTATTACCGTTTCCAGTTATTATGATAAATTATTATTTAATAAATATACAAATTACAAAATAAATGGATTAACACGAATTCGTATGAAAAAAAGTAAAACATAACTATTTATTCTAACACATTTCAAGTTCATGTGAATACAGAATTATTCTTGTTAACTAATATCAAATTACAGACTAAATCCTTAAACACAGAAAAAACTTGGTCTCATTTTTGTTGCATCTCATTTTGAGTACTACTCAATTTGAACAAATTACTAACTTCAAGTTGCTCAAAATGAGTATTACCTGACGATAAACATTTTCAAAATGTTGGGTTGGTAACATTTGCAGTTTTGTCATTTTGTGATATTTCATATATATTTACTGTGAAAAATATTAATTTTGATTAATTTGAAAATATTTTAATGTCTTTTTATTTAAAAATCAATTTATTAATTAAAAATTAACTTAATTAAAGTAAATTACACATAACAAGATGAATAAATTTTCAAACTTAGCGCCATTTAATTGAAGTAAGTTGTGTGAACTCAGATTGGCACTACTGGTATGCAGGCCTGCTGGTATGTCAACAAACATTTATAACCTAAAAATTTGCTTGCCTTTATTGAAAAATTGTAGGCAAAATAAATGTGAAATGAATATTACATAATATTTTTTACGTCATTTACGCACAGTTAATTAATATATTTAATATTTTTATTGGGTTATTCATTATTTGATGAAAATTTCCACGTATCTTTTATACTCATAATGAATATGATTGGTCTCATTATGAGTAATTTTTATCTAAGCTCAAAATGAGACAAGGAGTCTCATTTTTGTTGCAACTCATTTTGAGTAGCGTACGCTACTCATTTTGAGACTAAGTTTTTTCTGTGAAAGTAAATTTTATTTCTTATTTCAAAATAAAATTCCAATTTCCTAATTTGTCTAATTCTAATTTTTCTTTCAAAATTTTAGATTTCGAAATTATATATTAAATGTTTAGAGGTTATGTTTCTCCAGCGCAGCATTGCTTTATTACTGGTCTACTACTGGTCGGAACAGAAAATCCGTACTATTACATTACTGATTTTCAGTACTAAGCCCGAGCCAGAGGCGTTACCTGCCGATGTTGGACACGTAATAGGCCAGTATGAAAGTCAATACTGGTTGAAATTTTTTCGTACTGAACCAGTAATGTGCCTATAGTCAATTTCTACCCGGGTCATTATCTTTCGAAAGAAGATAGTTAGAGCATTGCAATTTTGATTATAGAAGGGTGTTATCACTCTAAGTAAATGTCCGAAGTTATGTGTCATTCTGTTAATTTTTGTAGTGTCCATAACATGAAAATCAATTACTGGCTCCCAGTAAAGCTTGGATTTTTTGCTCTTCAAATTTTACTTTTAAAAGTCAATTACTGGCTCCCTGTGAAGCTTGGATTTTTTTCTCTTCAAATTTTACTTTTAAAAGTAAATTACTGGCTCTCTGTAAAGTTTGGATTTTTTCGCTCTTCAAATTTTACTTTTAAAAGTCAATTACTGGCTCCCTGTGAAGCTTAGATTTTTTTCTCTTCAAATTTTACTTTTAAAAGTAAATTACTGGCTCCCTGTAAAGTTTGGATTTTTTCGCTCTTCAAATTTTGGATTTAAAAGTTAATTACTGTCTCCCTGTGAAGTTTATGGATTTCTTTGCTCTTTAATTTTTACTTTTAAAAGTCAATTTAGAAATTATTTTTTCCACTTTTTTAGACATTACTTTCCAAAATTGTGACTTTTTCTACTTTTTTTTCAAGTATTGTAAGAAAATACCACATTTTTAATATAAATTGCAACTTATTTCGATTTTTATAGTGTGAAAAACAACTTTTTTCAATTTTTTCCGACTATTTTCAAAGAATGAGACATATTTGCGATTTATTTTTAAAAATTGGTACTCTTTCGACTTTTTTTCAAATATTGCAACAAAATACTACATTTTTAGTATAAAATGCAACTTATTTTAATTTTGATTATGCAAAAAATAACTTTAGACCAAACTTTCAAAAATTTTTTTTTTAAATTTTTTAATTGATTTTTCGAAATATACAATATGATAAAGATTTAGAATAATTCAAATTTTGTAAAATTCAAATGAAAATAATTGATTTTTTCATCAATTATTTTATTACAATTTTTGAAAATCAACGTTTGAAGAATTTAATAGCAAATTTTGAAAATATAATTAAATTGTCAGAAATTTATTAAAAAATCTTCAAGTATAAATTTAAGAATGAAAATGAGTGAAAATTAGCTTGTAAAAAATTATTTTGAAATATTTTTGAAAAAGCAATTCTTAGAATTTTTTAATTCTTATTTTTTAAAATTTAATTATTGTTAATATTTCCAACTACACATATTTCCAAAAGTTCAAACACATAGGTACAAAAATTCGTTTAATAAATCCAATTATTTTCAAAAATATACATTAAAATTTATTGTTTTATCTAAATTTTTTAAGATTTAATTATCTTCGAAAAAAGAAAACTAAAATTAAAAAAAACGTAAATCAAAAGTTTTTAAAATTGCTTTTTTTAGACTTATTAAAATTTCGTAGAAATCATTTTCATATTTAAAATTAAAATTGTTAAGAATTTTTTTTTATATTTCAAAAACTTAATTATATTGAAAAAATTTAACAAAAATTCTATCATTTTTAAAAGATTTTACCAAATTTCAATTGTTTGGAAATTTTACAATAGTATATGATTGAAATTGTTGGTTTTACAAAACAATTAAAATATCCAAAGACTATGGTTTAAAAATCTTTTGAAATTTAGTTATTTCTAAAAATTCACACTATAACACTTCTAATATTCATTATTTATTTATTTAAGATACTTATACGGGCTCAGCCCTTAAACAAAAAAATTAATGTAAATCTAGGGTCAACAACGCTGTCGCAAACTAATCTGTCTTGGAAATTTCCCAGGCGCGAAAGACCAATGCTGACGATAAATTAAAGCTTGATTGAGTCTTGAACGCTCAGTGTGGGTAACCCACAGTAGAAGCAGTCTTTACATCACTGTCACTCAATATTAGTTCAATATTGGTTCAACATTGGGTCCCATGCTCGATTCAAGACTCGGTCAATCTTTATGAGTGAAGCTCAAACATCTAATTTTGATTCAAGCTTGAATCAATCTTTACACAATATTCAGTTTATCTTTATTTATTACCGTGTTCACTTAATTAAATAATATTATAATAATTATAATTATAATAATTGTTTCAAATAATAATAATAATTAACATTAAGTTATCAATTGATAAATAAATATTTATATTTATTTAGTATAGATATATTATTAATTGTAACTTTCATATTTAAAAAAAGTTAAATGGGAAATTTTTTTTATAAATGTTTTCAAAATTATTATAGATAATTAATAAATAATAATTAAAATGTGCAATAAATATTCCTGACACTGCATCATATTTAATAATTTTATTAATTATGTTAATTTTTAACATTAATTTAATTAAATATTATTTATTTATTAAGGGCATTTGAACCATTATGACGTCACAATTTTAAAACTCAAGCTTTGCACACATTGCGACGTCATAATGGTTCAAATGCCCTTAATTAATTATTATAATTATTAATAATTATTATTCAATTAATAAATATTATTATAATTTTGTAATGATTATAATTTTATTATGAGTTATTTAATATTCATTTTTAATAATTAAAATAATTCAGGATTATTTTTATTTTCACTTTGCCCTTATAAGTAACAAAATATACGGCACTGGCATTAATATATTAGATTAGCCCGAGTTCTCATCGAGACTCAGTGGCCGTGCGGTTTTAAGGCGTACTTGCGTTTGCGAAGGCAAAAAATAGGCCCAACTTTAATGTTTTTTTTCAGTCATTTTATTTAAAATATTAAAAACGATTTTTGCACCTTAAAGTATATTATAAAAACTAAAAAAAGAAAAGTTTTTTTTCGATTTTTAACCGTTATTTACGATTTGTAGAGGGCCCCAAACATTGCGATCTCAAATTTGTAAGAGTTTGCGGTGCCCCGCATAGAGCCTCTCCTGGCTGTCTAAAATCAAAAAAACAAAATTTGTTCTTTAGTATACATTAATACCTAGTGGACGTATATGATGAAATTAAAAAAAGTAAAAAAACGAAAATGCGGTACTTTCAAAGTCAATTTTTAGGAAATGATGATTTTGAATTTTTGACTTTAAAAGTACCGCATTTTCGTTTTTTTTTACTTTTTTTTAATTTCATCATATACGTCCACTAGGTATTAATATGTATACTAAAGAACAAATTTTGTTTTTTTGATTTTAGACAGCCAGGAGAGGCTCTATGCGGGGCACCGCAAACCCTTACAAATTTTAGATCGACAATTTTTGGGGCACTCTACGAATCGTAAATAACGGTTAAAAAACGAAAGAATTTTTTCTTATTTTAGTTTTTATAATGTACTTTAAGGTGCAAAAATCGTTTTTAATATTTTAAATAAAATGACTGTGAAAAAAAACATTTAAGTGGGGCCCATTTTTTGCCTTCGCAAACGCAAGTACGCCTTAAGTGGTTGCGTCAAGGACTTCCGGAATGCGTCTGGGGCGGGGGGACGTGAGTTCGATCCCACATGCGAGCGGATTTTTTCATTATAAGCGTTTACATAAAATAATAAAATTACTATTTAATCTGTATAATTGATAAGTGTTGTGAAAAAAAACTTGTGAACTTGTTTGTAAATAATATTAAAAGTCTGTTAAAAATGAAGTTAAAAAATGTACCAATTATCACAAATTGTCTTTTTTTGCTAAAATTATTTTTCAATATTATTATGTTAAATGACATTTATTGTTAGTAATATAATATTTAAATTGAAAGTAAGTAGGAAATTCGATCCGTGGAAGGTAAAAGTATAGACATATTGGTTTTATGTCATATTTTTATTGATGTCAAATAAATAAAAAAAGATAGCGACGTTTCGATGACTTGGTTTGTCATCATCATCAGGCTAGGCCTAAATAAATAAACAATAAATTTACACCACAAATAAAGAGGAAAAAAAAAAAAAAAAAAAAAAAAAAAAAAAAAAAAAAAATATAAAAATGAAAAAAAAAAAAAAAAAAAAAAAAAATTAATTTAAAAGTAATAAATTTAAAAAAAGTTATTTACCACATCACAAAAAAAAACGTTACATATTAAATTCGCACAGTTATAACTGGCACGTCGAGTTATAGAGAGCGTTTCGTCAAGACTAAAATCGTTTTACAGAAAAATAGAACTCTAGATAAATTGGAGGAGTCAATGAACTTGGATGTAAACAACACGTGGCGATGACAAGGTGACAATATTTTGAAGAAAGAAATCAATCATGAATTTAATTTGCTTATTAAGGGAAAATAAATTTTATTTAGGTATAAAATATACGAAACGCTCTCTATAACTCGACGTGCCAGTTATAACTGTGCGAATTTAATATGTAACGTTTTTTTTTTGTGATGTGGTAAATAACTTTTTTTAAATTTATTACTTTTAAATTAATTTTTTTTTTTTTTTTTTTTTTCATTTTTATATTTTATTTTTTTTTTTTTTTTTTTTCCTCTTTATTTGTGGTGTAAATTTATTGTTTATTTATTTAGGCCTAGCCTGATGATGATGACAAACCAAGTCATTGAAACGTCGCTATCTTTTTTTTTTTTTTTTTTTTTTTTTTTTTTTTTTTTTTTTTTTATTTGACATCAATAAAAATATGACATAAAACTAATATGTCTATACTTTTACCTTCCACGGATCGAATTTCCTACTTACTTTCAATATAAAAAATTTCGGAAGGGAATATTATCATTATACTAATATAATATTTATTTGAAAATAATATAATTATTATAATAATAACTTATTGTCATTAAATATGTAAATACATATATATTAATAACAATACTGTTTATTATTAATAATAATACTTAAATATATTCACGTTATATTGAATGAATGCGTGAGAAGCGTGTAAATTTGGGAACAGTGGAAGCAGTCTTGTTCAGCCCTGCTTTCGGCTTCCGCAGCATTGATTGAAGATTGAACGCCAGTCTTCAACAAAGACTGAGCGTCAGGTTTACATCGATGTTACTATTCCGGACTCAAGTAGCCTTGCTTTCGCTGTCCCACCAATCTTCAACCAATACTGACCAAGTCTCAATCAAGCTTCCTAAAGCCTGAACTCACTGTCAGCTCGCGCCTGGGTTGTTTTATCTAAAATGTTAACTAAAATTAATTTTTTAATTAATTTTTAAATTAATTCTTATTAGAGAGTTCTACAAGAATTAAATTTTTTAAATACAATAATAAAAAATTTATTGAATAATTTAATTTTTATAAAAATTGAATTCTTATAAATACCTTATCAAAATTTTTTTAAATAATTGAATTCTTTCGAAGAATTTTTTTAAAATTGTATTAAAAATAATTGAAAATAAATTAAATAAATGAATTTGTGACGATGTGAATCGTCATGTCATCTGTCGGAATTATCCCTGAACCGTGATCGTTAATTGGTATGGTAATTTAGAAAGTCGGAACTGCCGTGTGACCCACTATCAGTGGTGAATGTGTGTCGCGCGGCTACCCAATGGGAAATGCCAGTGTAGTACCATTGTTCACCACTGGCTTAGTACTCAGACGATTGTTCGACGTAGTCTAGCCGAGCCTCGACAATTAGTGCTGGCGCAGTACAGAATTTTTGTTTCGCCAAAGCTTGGACAAGCCACGGCGGCAAGTGCTGGCTGAGTATAGAAAAATTGTTCACGAAGCTCTTTGCCAACATTGCTTTTTTGACATAAACTTAAAAAAAATTATAAAAAAAGTTTAGGAATGTTTATATTTTATAAATATAAATTTATTGAAAAAATTAATATTTTACTTTTCAGTTGTTTATTTTTCATTTTTATTAAATTTAATTATAATAATTTAACATAATTGTCTAATTTTGTAAATAATAAATTATTTAAACAAATTAAAATTATAAACAAAATTTAAACTTTAATCTCAATAATAATTTGGTTCCTATTAAAATACTATTATACTTCTTACTATGAATAAAAAAGTATTAAAAAATTACCACGTAATTTCAGAATTACGAAAAATGTTAAATGCAATAAGTAAAGTAATTTAATTATTAAAAATTTAGTTCAATTAATTTTTTTAAATTTATTTTATTTCAATTTATTATTTCTAACGTATCCCTATTTTTTTCTCATCTTTGACTCAATAATTGTATGTCTGAATGATACTGAGATGTTAATACTTTACTGTACACATGTGTCGTTAGCATAGTGGTTAGAGCGTTAGTCTGTTAGTCCGTAGGTCGTAGGTTCGATTCCCCTCGTCAGCAATTTTGTTTATTTTCATAGGTTTGCGATATTTCTAGATTCCAATCGTTAGGTACTAAAATATGAAAATTTAATGCACACTTACTGTAATTGTTTATTATTTAATTTTTAAATGTTATAAACAATTTTTTTTTCTACTTCATTTACTATATCCATTGTTAGTCTTCATCTTTAATACAATTTCTTTATGAAGAGAAATATTTTATGAATAATAACTAATTAATAATATTATTTACCACTTTGTTGTTAAATTATTTATAATTATTAATGTAATAATAATTAATAACAATACGGCATTTATTGCGGCAATATTCTCATCCAGCACTGGTCCAGTGCTGCGCCAGCGCTGTCTGGCAGCACTGGCAGGCAGTACTTCGCCAGTTGTAAATTTCCCATTGAGTAGTTAGTAGGAGAGAAAGTGGTAGAGAGCAGAGCCGATTTTTTTAGAACGAGACCGAGAGAGGAGAGCTAGTTGGACGAGAGAGAAGAAAAGTTGAAGAAGCCAAGCACGTGTAGGAAAAGCCAGAGACAGGTGTCTCTAGATTTTCCACCGACATTTTTGGTAGTTAGTTGACCTGCGAGATATGTAGAGAGTGTTTTGAGAGACTTGTCAAGAAAGAGTTAAAGAATTTTGTCAAATTTTGAGTGTCGTGCCGAGAAAAGGATTAATAAAGAGTGTAAACAGAAGTGTAGTGGTTTTCTTTGGATTATTCCTCTATTTATCCCTGAGGAAAACAGCCGCCAAGAAGCCAGCAAAAAGGAGAGATTGAGAAGCGTCGTTGGGGTGAGTCAGTATCATGCCAGTATTGTGCCAGTCGTGTCTCGTCGTTAGCATTTCTGCTTGCCAACTTGTTCAGGCAGAATTTCTTCTGACGATTGAGAGCGTCTCAGAGGTGTTGTTGTTTGTCGGGTTGTTGTTAAAGAGTCGAGTAGTTTATTAATTGAGCTTAAAAATTAATTGGCGCCTGACGGCGAAATTTATCAACTTAAATTAAATTATATTTAAATTGTATTGGAAATAATTGTATTTCTCCAAAGAATGTTATAACAGTTTTTGAAAGTAATTGAATTTTTCCGAAAAAATGTATAACTTATAGAAATATTGAATTCTTGCGACAAATTAAAAAAAATTTGTTTTTGAAATAAGTGAATTCTTTTGGAAAATGTTATGGATCTAGTTAATGTTAAAAATATTTGACTTTTGAAAAATTGTTCAAAATAATTGAATTGTTACTACCCGTGTGGAAAAAGCCCCCAACAAGCCCATACGACGTGAGGGCCCCCGGCGGGGGCCGACGAGAGCTGATCCATGTGGGCAAATCCATGAGGGCCACGCCGAGGGCCCGCATGGATTGCCCACATCATTGACTTGCAAAAATTTCTAAGTCCAAACCTCAAATAATTTTTTATTACTTCAAAATTAATGTTTAGAATGATTATAAACAATGAAAAACACATATTTCACATAAAATTATTTACATTTTTTTGAAAATATTGAACTCACATGGGGGCAAATCCTTGAGGGCCCACGAGAGGGGCCCGCATGGATCACCCACATCATTTACTAGCAAAAATTTCTAAGTCCAAAAAAACAATTTTTTTTCATAACAAAAATTAATGTTTATAATGATTATAAACAATAAAAAACTCATTTTTAACAAATATTATATTATAATATATATTATATATATATATATATTATATTATATATTATATTATATATATATTATATTATATATTATATATATTATATTATATTATTATATATATTATATATTATATATTATATTATATTATATTATATTATGGTGTATTAGTGTCAATAATATTTTATTTAATCATCAAAAACAAGTCAGCTAGTTACCTACTATAAAGAAATAAATTTCAAGTAAGTCCCTTAGCACAGTGGTAAAGCGTTTGTCTGATAGTCCGTAGGTCGTAGGTTCTATTCCTGAGTGCGTCAGATTTTTTTTTTGGTCACGATTTAATTAAAGAAAGTAAAAATCGTTAAATAACAATGTTATTTATGAATAGTTGAACTTGTTTGGGGCCGTTCAAAAAATACGTAACGCTATTTTTCGGAAATTTGGACCCCCCCTCCCCCCATGTAACGCAATGTTGTATACATTAGCGCCATTTTTTCTGCTAACCGTAACAAATAGCTTGACCCCCCCTCCCCCCTAAAGCGTTACATATTTTTTGAACGGCCCCTTTATTATTAATAAATAATTAATTTATTAACTTAATTTTGAAAAATAAAGTCGAGGGTAAGTCGAGGGCAAAGATGAGGGCAATTCTAAATCTTACAGGTGGACAGAATATGTCTTGTTAAACAATATTTTGAGGAGCAAAAAAATCTAAATCTTACAGGGGAACTGAATATGTCTTGTTAAACAATATTTTGAGGAGCAAAAAAATCTAAATCTTACAGGAAGACCGTAATATTGACTTTTAAAAGTAAAATTTAAAGAGCAAAAAAATCCAAACTTCACAGGGAGACAGTAATTGACTTTTAACAGGAAAATTTGAAGAGCAAAAAAATCCAAACTTTACAGGGAGCCAGTAATTGACTTTTAAAAGTAAAATTTGAAGAGCAAAAAAATCCAAGCTTCACAGGGAGCCAGTAATTTACTTTTAAAAGTAAAATTTAAAGGGCAAAAAAATCCAAGCCTGCTCGGTTCTTCCATCTCGGAAACCCTTGGAGAAAAAAAATCATTCTCAGCGGCTAAAAATATCAAAAAAAGAGCAAAAAAAATAAGGCAGTGTTAATACCAACTGTTTTAATATATATTTTATAAGTGAAATATGCAATACTTAATGAGTTAAACATAAAAAATAGTATTTTTAATAATTCCAATTCATTATTTTCAAAAAATATTTTAAAAAATAATTATTTAATTACGTAAAAAAAATTTCGTAAAAAAAATTTTATGAGCATGGAGATCGTGACAACAGCGCATTACATGTGCATGCTAGAAACAGTGTTGGTAACACTGAATAAGATTTCATTCGTATATGATTACATTGCGATGTTGCCACGTTTCTGTGTATTATGTTAGAGAGGTTAAAAAATCTGTAATTTTACGTCAGTTTTAATTTTTTTTCTAAAAATCGGGACAGTCGGTTTACTCAATTATTTTTTTAAATTATTCTAAAAGTATTAAACTTTAAAAGAGTATGATTTTTAAAAAAAGTTTAACTTTTTTACACAAGTTATTATCAAAATAGTGCACTTCACATAACACTCTCCATAAGAGCCCATATAAAAACATGCAATTTCAAAAATTAAATTCTCAAAAACGGTACAGTAAAAATTTTTTAAAAAAATTGTTTTATAATTTGGACATTCTTAACAACGAGTTTTTACAAATTTCTAAAAATTCTTAACATTTTTATTTGAGTCATCACCATACTCCTTAATTTTTGAATTTTCGAAAGTGGTGCCCCTGAGTGGTCTTACCTTCCTTTTATCATTTATTGTAACTTATTATGATGCATTCATATTGAGATAACATGATTTTAAATTTATAAAAATTAAAATGAATATAAAAAATAGAGATAGGGGGTTGGCTTAATTTAATATTATCTAATGTTAAGTTGAAAATAATCATACGATTTTTTCCCGGACACAATTAATTAATTATTAAATTTTACTAATTTAGTAGAAATTACTATTTATTAGTAAAAGTTACGAAACTACAGTTTAGAAAATGAAGTATTGTTTTATTTTATTTATTTTCAGTGGTGGATGGCTGCGGAGACTGGCGTTTTTGTAGTATGTCTTTTCTATTGTTTTTTGTCTTTGTTCAATTCCTACGTTACAGTTTCTCGATCTTTCCCGTGATGAAAAACACAAAACAGAAGCAAAACATAAATAAAAACAAACAAAAACGATAGGTGGCCAACTTAGGACAACTGTAGATTTTTACAAGTTTCAAATTATTACGCTGATAAAAAAAATTTAATTAAAAAATCAACAGAACCTCTTACTACAACATTAAATAAAGGAATTAGAGCACACTTAGAAAATTTTAATTATTTATGTCTTGTAGCTGCTCTCGAAAAAACAAGAAAAATTACATTTTTTTATCGTAAACAATATTATTGTCCTGATAATGCGTAGAAGAATCTTAGATTATATTATAATTAGGTCCATAAATTATATCATGGTTTATCAATATATTACACCACGAAATTATAAATTCGTCCAGTATACTATCTCTGAGAAACGCAGGGTGGCCAACCTAGGACCACTCTCCCCTATAAATAATAGTATAATTAATTATAACCCTATACACTATAAGGATAAATAAATTAAAAAAATAAATGATAATACATATAAAGTGGTTGGAATATCGCAATGGTTATAATATATTTGCCTCTCGGTGCATAAAGGTATTCCCCACCTGATGCATTTGGGTCATACATATATAGAGAGCGCATTATTAGGAAAGTTTCGACTCAAAAGTATAACTCTATTCCGAGTATAATAAGTTAAGGCAGGTCAGAAATGTCTTCTTTATAATGAAAGGCCACTCGCAGTGTATAATATTACTTTTCACATATGTACGAATTTATTTTTATCGCACACACACACACACACATCTTCATTCCCAAGTCCAAAAACTTATTATGAATTGATTATACTTATCAAATTATTTTTATATCTCCATAATGTTCTTGTTCTTTATATGATTAAAAAAGCAAAAAAATAATTTCTTGACAGTTAATAAAATACAATTTTAAAAATTTTTGGAAACTTTTATAGGTACATTGTTTTGTTATTTATTTTTTGTTTCTTTTTCTTTATCCTTGAAAGTTGTTTTTCAAGGATACATATTTTGTTTTTTTTCGTGAATAAATTTTCATGAGCCGTATATAGTTGACGGGAAATGGGTGTAAGGAGTGTGAGGGAGATAGAAGTATATTCTTTGGTAAATTTAAACGTAACCCTCGCACACATCATGAAGATATTGAACGTTTCCCACGAAATGTAGGTTCTGCTTATTGGTATAACAATTGACGTCATTCTGAATTCTACGCCTCGAATATTTCAACTCTTCCATACATTTTTGGAAGAGTGTATAAGAGAGAAACCGTTTCGCACTCCAGAGAATTACACTTGATGCGATAAAGTTACATATACGCTTTAGTCACACACACACACACACAACTTAAATTTTTTTGTATCTAGAGAGAAAGAAAAAAGAGATACTTGCAAAAATATATTTTTGAATATTTGACTCGAAATATTTTATGTTTATTATTTATTATTTTAATTTACAAAAAAATTTAAGCTTATTAAATTGGGGGGGGGGGTTCTCGATACTCTTTGTGTTATTAACTGAAATAACAATGATAACGATATTATTTTTACTTTCTTACTTTTAAACTAAATGTCAAAAATCTAGAAAAATATGGAGATAAAAAGAATATTTTTAAACACGAAACTTTTTTAATTTTTGGCTATAAGTAGCGAAACATTGCCGACGCAACGGAAATAATTTAAAACCTAAAAATTTTTATTATATTTTGACCATTTCTAAAATCTAGTTAACCATATAGTGCACTAGATTTTGGAAATGGTCAAAATTTATCCATAATTATGACTAAACGAAAAAATAGTTTAGGACCAAAGAATGTGGATATGGTCAACATCGCGAAAAAACGAAACTTTTGTAACGTAACAGTCTTTTTAAAACGTTCATAACTTTTAATTGATAAATACCAAAAAAATCATATTCCTATGCAATATTGTTAAAAAAATATATATTTTAAGATGCAAACATAAAAATTTATTAATTCCTTGTTATTTAAAAGTTATGGACAAAACAAAAAGACTGTTACGTTACATGCTCCGCGATGTTGACCATATAGGCAAAATATATAAATTTTTAGGTTTTAAACTATTTTTATCGTTGTTCATGGCTTCCTAGATTTTGGACATGGTCAAAAAGACATAATTTTTGAGGGTTTTGAATATATATTTTAATCAATGGCCATGGTTCGCTGGATTGTATCCATGTTTAAAATATATAAGGGAACTTTTTTGTACCGAGGTCCAACCTCGACTATACTCCCCTATATTATGAAAATATTATTTTAAATAATTGTATTCTTGAGGAAAACTTTATTTGTGAAAATAATTGAATTTTTCGATTATTTAATTTAAAATAGTATTAAAAATAATTGAAATTCTTCAATGAGTTTCATTATTTATGAAAGTAATTGAATTATTGTGAAGAATTTCATTTATGATTAGTAGAGGGCCCCAAAAATGGCGATCTCAAATTTGTAGGAGTTTGTGGTGCCCCCCATAGAGCTGCTCCTGACAGTCTAAAATCAAAAAAACAAAATTTATTCTTTAGTATACACGGAGAAACCTTTAAGTAGTCTGCTCACCCGAGCATTTCAAAATTTTCATTCACTTTTGATTAGAAATGGCGAACGTCAACGAAAAACTGAAACAAAGTTAATGAATTTTTGATGAACTGTGTTAAGGATGAGTAGTTCGTCAAAAGTAGAGGTACAAGTTGACAAAAAAATCGTGAACTCGCGAGTGTCAGTAGTATGCGCAGTTCGTAATGCGCATCAAATATGGCTGATCAAGCATTCATCATTCAGTCGGTGTCATCGGTGTTTATATTAGGGCAAATTCTTTGATGAAAGTTATTATTTAGAATCAGTGTTTTTTATTACTTAGTGAATATTTTTGTTTGCTAATTTCCTTTGTGAAACAAATAATTCATAAAATGAATTAAAAGTTACGATCAGGGACTTTTTCTACTTTCCACGGCCCTGAGTTTTACAGCAGACAAAGCTAATCGTTTCGTTTGTCGAAGGACAATGTCTCTAGATTTAGCCGTGGCGGTTAGTTGTTAGGAATATTATGTTATAGGGTATAGGTACTAGGTTCGAATCCCGTGAAGCGAATTACGAATTTTAATAGCGATAAAATTGTGTATTCTGTGTAGTTGGGTGCGTATAGGCGTCAAGTTATCAAATTAAGTGAAATACTATAAAAAAGTAGTGTCTGGAAATTATTTTTTCTTGTTTTTAGCATTTTTTAAAAGTTCACGAATTTTTCGTTAACTTTGGCGAAAAGTTCGGAAACAGTACTATGTATCTAGTGAAGGAGTTGATGAAATTTTGACGAACTGTGTTTGTTGATTTTCAAGAATTTTGTGTCCCATCCAAAAGTGATATACTAGTTGACGAGAGATTCTTCAACTTTTTTTTTCCGTGTAAATTTTTGGGAAGTTTGTATATCGAAAACGGTAACGCTACGCACCCACAGGCGGGCGATCAGACTTCCCATGCATTTTGACAATGGGAAGACAGACTTCTCAAAGGTTTCTCCGTGTACATTAATACCTAGTGGACGTATGTGATGAAATTAAAAAAAGTAAAAAAAACGATAATGCGGTATTTTTAAAGTCAATAAAAATTCAAAAGATCAAAATCATCATTTCTTAAAAATTGACTTTAAAAGTACCGCATTTTCGTTTTTTTACTTTTTTTTAATTTCATCACATACAGTGCCGTCGGGAATTATCGGTACGGCTGCACGCGCACGGTCCAAAAACATACCAATCATTAAATCACGATTTTTTTGTAAATACAAATGCCAGAAAATTAACAAATATACCATTCGAAAGATTATTAAATTCTACGAATAATGATATATATCTGAAAATTTTAATAATTTATACAAAGATTGCAGCAATCAACAAGTTTGACAGAAAAATTTAAAAAATAAAATTTTTTTGGAAATTTCTTCAACCCCTGCACATTTTTTAAAAATTGTAGAAAAAATTTGAAACTTATATAGGTGTGATCATTAAAATCTCATCTTTAATTTAAGACTAAAAGAGTTCAAAAATCTTAATTGGTTAGCGAGATATCATTATAAACGTCCGAGCATGTTTTTTGACAAATGCAGTGAATTAGTCGATTTTGAACGGTTTTTGGCTGAAAATGCTCTGCCGCGCCGTTTATAATCATATCTCGCTAACCAATTAAGATTTTTGAACTCTTTTGGTCTTAAATTAAAGATGAGACTTGAATGATCGCACCTATATAAGTTTCAATTTTTTTCTACAATTTTTAAAAAATGTGCAGGGGTTGAAAAAATTTCCAAAAAAATTTTATTTTTTAAATTTTTTTGTCAAAATTGTCGATTGTTGCAATCTTTGTATAAGTTATTAAAATTTTCAGTTATGTATTATTAATTGTAGAATTTGATTATCTTTCGAATGGTATATTTATTAAATTTCTGACATTTGTATTTACAAAAAAATCGTGATTTACAGAGTGGCATGTTTTTGGGCTGTGCGCAGGGAGTATAGACTTAAGGAGACCAATGTAGTGTGTATGAAATCAACCATTTTATGTCGGAAGTTCATGGTTCTGAATCTTCTCGTATAGCGCGCAACGATCGCATAGATAGCTGAAGTTTTAAAATGAACATGGATTTCTATAAGTTTACTAATTCATGTATATACTATATATTCAAATTATAAATATAAATATAATAATAATAAGATAACAATACAAAGTTTATATTACAGGGCTCGAATTGTGCGACTTTTTTGTGAAAAAATGTGCTTTTTACAGATTTTTTTGATTCAGGAGTGTCGATCGCTTGACATAACCTCAAACTAAAAAGTGATTTTTAACAGCAAATAAAACCATAAATAAAATGATTTCACCAAATTATGAAAGATCCAGTTGTACAATTATCAGGAAAAATTAGGTTGGACCAAAATTTGATGTAAAATCATAATTGTTAAACATTATGTGTTTTTTCTTTAAGGGTCAGTAACCAATTTTGATAAATAATAGCTCATTCTACTCTTTGAAACATTCTCTACATTTCCACTCGTTGAATTTTGTTTAAAATATTTTGTTCAAAAGTTATTTAAAAAATTTTTTTTTATTTTATTTGCTTAACTATTGAACAAAATATTTTAAACAAAATTTAACAAATGTAATTGTAAAGAATGTTTTAAAGAACAGAATGAGCTACTATTTGTCATAATTGTTAGATCACTTTTTAGTTTGAGGTTATGTTAATAACCTCAAATTATAGTAATAATTAATTTTACTATAAAGGTCATGTTATTCAGTGGCCACGTGCCTATTAAAACTTTATTAAAATTATTGATAGAACATTAAACTCTTTTAATCAATTTTATTATAACTTTTATAAATAATTAAATTTTTTGAAGAATTTCTTTGTTTTTTTTAAATTGAATCCTTTAGTGAAGTTTTATAAAAATTGTATTAAAAATAATTGAATGTTTTCGAAGAATGTTATTATTTATGAAAATAAAATTCATTGTCATAATTTTATATTACCTATGTATTATTTGAAATTATTTTTAATTTCAAAATACAGCAAAAATAAGGTTAGGACGGTTAGGACTTAATCAAGCGACTATATATGCGATCGTTTGCCATCTACAGGATGTACACGTACTACTGATGTACTTCCGACAAAATGTTGCGCCTTTCAGTGAAGTACATGCATATAAGATTGGTCTCCTTAAGTCTATACTCCATGGCTGTGCGCGTGCAGCCGTACTGATAATTCCCGACGGTAGTGTACGTCCACTAGGTATTAATGTATTCTAAGGAATAAATTTTGTTTTTTTTGATTTTAGACTGTCAGGAGCGGCTCTATGGGCGGCACCGCAAACTCCTACAAATTTGAGATCGCCATTTTTGGGGCCCTCTACTAATCATAAATAACAGTTAAAAAACGAAACAATTTTTTCTTTTTGTAGTTTTTATATTGTACTTTAAGGTGCAAAAATTGTTTTTAATATTTTAATCAAAATTCCCTGACTTTTCCAGGTTTTTTCAAGGTTTATAAAATTCCCTGACAATTCCAGGTTTTCCAGATTTCCAGGTTACGTAGTAAGCCTGATAGATATATAGAATATAAAAATAATATAAAAACAACGAGAACCGCAAAATCGTCCATTACAACGTCAGTCATCGCGGAGGACACTCGATTAAGTCGTTGGCAAAAGAATTCTTAAGAGAGGCGCACATCGACCTTTCCTGGTATTATAGTATCAAAAGGGACTTGAATACTGCGAACGAAGATACAGCCAATTTAAAAGAGACGAGAAGAGTGCTCTCTTTACACACAAAAAGCATTCCAAAAATAAAAAATAAAATAAAAACATGATGATCCAATCGACTCTTCAATTCACTTAATTAAATTAAACTGATGAACGTTTCCTTTCCTACCGCACTATTCTCTTATCTCTTTAATTTCTATTTTTATTCCCCCTCCAACAAAAAATATGTCTGCCATTTTATTTATGTATTTAATTTACATATAATGTTTCGTGACTAAAATTTCGTAGTCCTATAGAGAAAAAAAAGTAGGGGAAAAGTATATGAAATAAAAGAAAATGTTACATCGAATGGAGAGCGAAAAAGACATCAAGAGAAAGAGAGAAGAAAAAAATAGCGAAAGAGGGACAGAAAGAAAAGAAAATAAGCGAGAAAGAGAGAGATGGACTAAAAATAATAAGATGAAAGAGTATATACATACATATGCGAAGTAAAAAAAAAGGAAAAGGATAAAAAAACACAGAAGAGAAGTGAGTGGAAATTTGAATTGAATTTTTCCTGGAATTGGTAAATTCAATATTCTCAAGCAGACAGAAAATGCAGTGTATTCGATCGAGACTGAATACAGCTGGTATTCAAATAAAAATAGAATCTCGAAAAAAATGCATATGGCAGAGAGAAAGAGAGAGAGAAAAGACATATTATATGCATTATTTCGCGATAGTCACGTGACTCAAGTATACACTTGTAAAATAGGTGTCTTTTTTGATATCTTAAAATAAGACCTAAGATAGAAAAATGCTAGTATCTTACATTTTAAATTTTAATATGTTCTCTATAATGTGTCTTATACACAGAAATTACAAAGTCTGAAACCGGTTTACTTCTTAAAACCAAAATTATTGAAAAGTAGCCCATTTTTTAATTTAAAACCATAAAAGTATTATCTACGTTTTTAAACTTAAAAGTAGGTTACTTTTTAAAAGCCTATATTTATTTAAAAATTTAAAACCATATAGGTATTAACGTATGGTTTTAAATTTAAAAATAGGCTACTTTTCAATAATTTTAATATAACTTTAAATGATAATGACTTTAAGACTTAAATGAAATTTCAGCCCACTTTTTACTAAAATCGTTTACATGTACTATTTTTTACTGAATCTTAACATTCAGAGTATTATTTTAAGTCCTAAAGTTAGGGGCCGTGTACAAATTACGTAAGGCTCTAAGGGGGGAGGGGGGGTCCAGCTATTCCTTACGACCAGCAGAAAAAATGGCGCTAATGTATGCAAATATTCTTACAAGGGGGAGGGGGGGGTTAAATTTTCGGAAAATTGTCCTTACGTAATTTGTACACAGCCCCTTATGACTTAACCTATAGTTTTAAATTAATTTAAAAACATAGGTTAAAAGTTATTATTGAAAAGTATAAGTAATTATTGACAAGTAGTAATAATTTTGATTATAAGATGTAAAAATGTACGTTACTAAAAACTAAGAAGCATAAAGTGTTTTATTATGTGCACATAGTTAAGTTCAACACTTTTTTCCCGGAAAAATATTATTCTAAAAATGAGTAAAGCATTGTTATAAAGACACTCATAACATCTTAAATTAAAATATTTAAAAAAAACTAAAAAGTGACTACCTAAACATCCTAGAAATGTCTATCAAAATATTTTAAATTAAGAAGCTTCTTGTTGCAGTGCAACATCACATTTTGAAAGCGCAAAGAAAAATGGCGTACACACTTTATTTTTAAAAGAATTGCCGTTTTAAAATAACTTAACACGACACGACATAATTATTGCTGTTTCATTCCCGTCTGCATTATTATAATATCTGAGAACAAGAATTTGGTTCTAGAATAAAGTGTTGTAGTTGAAAAATAATTACATAAAGTATGTCACTGAAATCAGAATATAGAATCTTTTTTCTCTCTTTCTCTCTCTTTATTTCTCTCTTTCTGTCTCTCTTTCTCTCAGTCCTTTTCTTTATTCCTCTCCTTTTCTCTCTTTCACTCTTTCATTCCTGCTCTCTACTTATTAAATGAATAAAAAATGATCCTAATCAGGAGAGTAATATAACGCTCACTAATTTCACATGGTAAAATCAACTATTACAGTCGAGGAAAATTATATACATAGCTGGGCATGGATAGTTGAGAGCTGATTTGAAAAAATGTAATAGAAATTTCTTTTTAATAAGCTCACTTTTTAACTTAATAAGTCATTTCACTTTAAAAAGCACAAATAACATTTTTTGTTATTTGTATAACAAGGTTTTAATATAAAAATATGAAAGGAAAAAAAAAATTTTTAAAAAACCTCCGTCTTGATATTTAAATCATATACATTTTCCCTCTTACTTATCCAATATTCATTCGTGTTTTTAATACTAAAAACTTCACTTATTCACTCTGAATAATTCATAAGAATGAAACATGAAATACAAATTCTGAATTTTCTATAAATTCCCATATATTTTTTGTATAATACGGGTAAAAGTCTTTTTTCTCGATATAGGTATTTAGGTTATGTTAGTGTTAATAATTATAAAAGAGATTTTATAATATCTGTAATATTTTATGGTAGATCAAAAATAAATGGAAAAAATATATTTCTATTACCTTTAAGGTAAATATAGTAGATTTACTTTTGAAGAGTCAAAAAATTGTGAGCTGTAAAAAATGATCGTCCTGGAAAAGCAGGTGAAGATTTCTACTTGACAACATTACCGACAGAGGGA
The DNA here is from genome assembly GCA_032872505.1 of Leptopilina syphax. Lineage (NCBI taxonomy): Eukaryota > Metazoa > Arthropoda > Insecta > Hymenoptera > Figitidae > Leptopilina > Leptopilina syphax. The sequence continues at coordinate 32,392,759 of CM065472.1, forward strand.
AGCCTAACCTATTTCGAATCTAAATGTGAACTAAACTTTTCTTTTCGTAATATTTTTGTCTACAAATATTTATTTTATTTTTATTAATGGTTAAAAAACCAAATTTTCTTCTTCTCCTTAACCCCTTGGCAGTCGATGACGTGTATACACGTCATAGTGCAGGTGAGCTCAAACTGTCGATGACGTGTATAGACGCAAGCAGATTTTTGGCTACAAAAACACACAGATTCGTCCACAAATTGATACTCGGGGGTTTTCGGGGTCGCTTATTACGAATTCGTTTTGAGATTTTAAAAATTCAAAATGGCGGATCCAATATGGCGGACGACTATTTCAAAAACTCGTCCGATTCATTTAAGGGGTCTTGTAACTTTTTTAGCACTAAAATCGGATAATTTTAAAAAATTTTTTGCTCATAAGTTTTAAAATATAGTTGATCGAAAGTTTTTACATGTCATTGTGTATGTTAAGAAGTTTTAAAAAAAGGATTTCAGATTGGAAAAAATATATATACCTTCCTTCTACAGAGGGCGCTTTGTCTACTGGTAAAAATTACTTTCAATTACGGTTGTCACTGTAGCTCATAGCAGAATCATCTAAAATAAAAAAATCAAACATAATTTCAAAATAGATGACTTATTACAGGACCTAAACCTCGAAATACTTAAAAATATCAAAAATTAAGAACTTTAATTCAATAATAATTTAATTTAAGAAACTTAAATGATACACAAAAAGTATAATTTTGAACATTAGTAGCAAATCAGAGGTTTAGGTCCTGTATTAAGTCGTCCATTTTGAAATAAAATTTGATTTTTTGCTTTTAGACGATTCTGCTATGACCCAATGGGAAATGCTAGTGTAGTGCCGATTTTCACCACTGGCTTAGTACTCAGACGATTGTTCGACGTAGTCTAGCCGAGCCTCGACAATTAGTGCTGGCGCAGTACAGAATTTTTGTTTCGCCAAAGCTTGGACAAGCCACGGCGGCAAGTGCTGGCTGAGTATAGAAGAATTGTTCACGACGCTCTTTGCCAACATTGCTTTTTTGACATAAACTTGAAAAAAATTATAAAAAAAGTTTATGAATGTTTATAAATATAAATTTATTGAAAAAAATTAATATTTTACTTTTCAGTTGTTCATTTTTTATTTTTATTACAGTCTGGCCGCAGAACTGCACGGTACCCCAGAAATAACCCCTCCACTTGATTTCAAACTATCTAATTCTCATGACCGTACTTGGATATTTATCCTCTGGGATTAAAATTGAGTTCATAGAATTTTAAAATACTAGCGCCTCAGACGGCCTTCGGCCGTCTTCGTCGCTTCTATTCCATGTTCATTTTTGTTCAATTTATAAAAGTTTTAATGTTAATTTTTTCAATTTAATAATTTTTTAAATAAAATTCTATTTTACTTAAAATATTTTTTTGCTTAAGTGTAAAATTTTCTATTAATTTAATTATATTTTTAATTACAAATTATATGTTATTTATTGTTTATATTATTATTTATTTAGTAGTAAAAGAATAATTTCAGACTGCAGCTCCATCTCTTAAGTATATGTGAATTTTTAATGTACTACAATTTCATTTGGAAACATGAGTTCGCCCTTCTATTCATATTACCGATGCTTAATCTTTTCGATACTTTTAGAGTTACACTTTCGAGTGCATTCGATTCTTTTATCCCATGTCTTTTTTTAGAAAGGATACGGGACTGAATTTAGTAGCGCCACCGTTCACTGTGGAGTACTTAGAAACTAAAGCCAGCGTGCAGTTTGGCGACAGCATTCAGTTTCAAAGCGTGCAGTTAGGAGACCTGACTGTAAATTTAATAATAACAATTTAACACAATTGTCTAATTTTGTAAATAATAAATTATTTAAACAAATTAAAATTATAAACAAAATTTAAACTTTAATCTCAATAATAATTTGGTTCCTATTAAAATACTATTATACTTCTTACTATGAATAAAAAATTATTAAAAAATTACCACGTAATTTAAGAATTACGTAAAATGTTAAATCCAATAAGTAAAGTAATTTAATTTAATTATTAAATATTTAGTTTAATTTATTTTATTTCAATTATTATTATTTCTAACGTATCCCTATTCTTTTTTCATCTTTGACTCAATAATTGTATGTCTGAATGATACTGAGATGTTAATACTTTATTGTACACATGTGTCGTTAGCATAGTGGTTAGAGCGTTAGTCTGTTAGTCCGTAGGTTGTAGGTTCGATTCCCCTCGTCAGAAATTTTGTTTATTTTCATAGGTTTGCGATATTTCTAGATTCCAATCGTTAGGTACTAAAATATGAAAATCTAATGCACACTCATTGTAATTGTTTATTATTTAATTTTTAAATGTTATAAATAATTTTTTTCTACTTCATTTACTATATCCATTGTTAGTCTCCTTCTTTAATACAATTTCTTTAAGAAGAGATATATTTTATGAATAATAACTATTTATTAATATTATTTACCATTTTGTTGTTAAATTATTTATAATTATGAATTTACGACTAATTAATAACAATACGGCATTTATTGCGGCAATATTCTCAGCCAGCACTGGTCCAGTGCTGCGCCAGCGCTGTCTGGCAGCACTGACAAAGTATATTATTCTGTCACAGATTACACACACTATAATAACGCACCTAAAACTAACACTATCTTACAACTATACGAATACAGTGGACTTCGCTTATAACGAGTCCGGATATAACGAGAAGTCGGTTATAACGAACAAATTCTCGTCACTTGGTTGGTTTCAATGTTAATTTAACGTATAGAACATCGTTTATTACGAGATGGATATAGCGAGCAAGTCGGTTATAACGAGCAAAAATTGTAAACACCGTGGCTAAATAAAGTCGGTTATAACGAACATATAAAATTTATTTACTTTATTGACCAGTCTGTTTCTATTCTACCTCGTGCTAACATTGCTTGCTATTGCCAAATGGAGAATCCAAGAAAAAGAAAAATTTTATCGATTTGTGATAAAATTGAAATTTTACAAGAATTAGAAAAAGGGAAGTCGAATACATCAGTGTGTAAAAAATTTAATTTAAAATCTTCGACTGTATCCACTATATGGAAGAACAAAGAAAAAATTTTTAAAGCTTCAGAAGAACATAATTTAAAAACTAAAAAAGTGCGAATGTGTGAACACCCTGATTTAGACCAAGCTCTTTTAAAGTGGTTCAAAATTCAAAGAAATCAAGGAGTACCTATAAGTGGGCCTATCTTACAGTTACAAGCAGAAAAATTTTCAAAAGAAAATGGTGAAAATGATTTTAAGTGTAGTGACGGGTGGATTTCTAGATTTAAAAAAAGACACAATATAATTTTGGGTAAAGTAAGTGGTGAAGCTCTCGATGTTGATCATTCAGAAGTCAATGACTGGATTGAAAATGTGTGGGAAAAAATAAAACGTGAATATGAAGAGAAAAACGTTTTTAATTTAGATGAAACTGGTGTTTTTTATAATTTATTGCCTGATAGAACACTTCGTTTTAAAGGTGAAAAATGTGTTGGTGGGAAACTGTCAAAACAAAGAGTGACTGTTCTTGTTGGTGCAAATTTATCAGGAACAGAAAAAAGAAAATTATTGGTCATTGGAAAATCAAAAAATCCAAGATGTTTTAAAAATGTTAAAAAATTACCAGTAAAATATGAATCAAATAAAAAGTCTTGGATGACATCAGAAATATTTTTACGTGAATTTAAAGAATGGGATAAGGAATTAAGGAAAAAAGACAGGCAAATTGTAGTGTTCGTAGACAACTGTCCTGCTCATTGTACAATAGAAAGTTTGACGAATATTAAATTGATTTTCTTTCCTCCAAATGTGACTTCAGTTCTTCAACCCATGGATCAAGGGGTCATAAAGAGTTTTAAATCTCACTATAGAAGGAAATTGGTATTACAATTTATTGAGAATTGTGAACATGGAAATCTTGATAAAAAACTCATTATTAGAAGCAATCCGTTTCATGGCAGAAGCATGGGCTTTTGTCTCAACAGAAACTATAAAACACTGTTTTCAAAAGTCACGCATTTGTATTACAGGTAAATTAATTTTTTGTATTTTATTAATTGAATTAGTCTTAAAATTATTAATTAACAGAATTCATTTAATATGTAATTTTATAATTTATAGAAAACTTGACAACTAACGAAGGAAACTCTAATGACGATTGTTCATTGTTCGATTGGATTCATAACAATAACATAAATATCAACACTGACAATATAGATGACTACGAATCAATTGATAATGAATTAATTGTGAGTGAGCTTCCTTCCGATCAGGAAATATTATTATCTATTAAGAAGAACACAACGGAGGATGTCTCTGATGAGGAAGACGAAAACGAAGATGAATCGTGTGTTCAACATATTTCAAGTGTTCAAGCCCTGTCCGCTTTGCAAACATTGTCCACATTTTTCGAAACAAATAACTTGGAAGATGATTTTTTTGAACATTACGTAAAATTAAAAAATATTGTTAGTGATTATCATTTGAGGAACAATAATAATAAAAAACAATCTTCGATTCTTCAATATCTTCATAGGCATACCAATAACTAAATAAATTGAACAATATACACATATTTATGAAAATATTACCACGTATTATTCTTCTTAACTTTGACTTCGCTTATAGCGAACTTCGGCTATAACGAACAAATTTCAACGGTCCCTTGAAGTTCGTTATAAGCGGAGTCCACTGTACATATAACGCTCGCTTTCGCACGCACGCATATAACATACCACGAGTTGCTTTGAATCTCTCTTATATATATATATTAAACCTGCGTTTTCTTAGCTACTTGTGAGAAGAAATAAGGTTTTATTAAAATTAACTTTTTTTAATTAATTTAAATTAAAATAAATGTAATATGGAATACTTAAGTAAAGGTTAATTTTTTCGACTGAAAAGATTCTATATTTTGACGAAATTAAAAAGCTAGTAATTATTTTACTTATACATTTTAATATTTTTATATAAATTTGAATGTTTTATTCATTTAAATTTATTTATTACAATATTTAAAGAATATATATGCAAAACCACTCCTTAAATCAATGCTAACCAATATAATAAGGGGCCATCCATAAACCACGTAGCCTCTTGAGGGGGAGGGGGGGTCAAGCAATTGACTACTACAAGAGGAAAAAATGGCGCTAATACATGTAATAGCGTACTACATGGGGGAGGGGGGGTCAAAATTCCCAAAAAATGGGGCTACGTGGTTTATGGACGGTCCCTAATTTACTATTATAAATTACGAATTCAAGTGGAACAATTTGTGACAAACAATTTTGGCTCTCTTTGAGGAGTAATATAATTATTAAAAAAATTCGGAGTAAGCTGATTCTATAAATTTAAAAGAAATTAAAAAATTATTTAACACGAGATGTTTTTCGATAGAATATACCATGAAGGAGTATAAGGAGAAGTATGTATATGTATCCCTTTTGACTGTACTTGACTGCATAAAATCGCCATGCACGCAAATTGGCATACCGGAAATTTGTTCACTGATATTAGCGCCCCTACAGGAGAAAATATATACCCTCCATGCTGTCCATGATAAAAGTTTTATTTACGTAGTTTTTTTTAACAATAAAATAATAGTAATATGAATTGTTTTATAAAAAATTGCATGTCTAGTTATAAAGCAAATAAAAATGCTTCTGAAAAAAGTGTTTTTTTAAAGCACCGAGAATGATAAGTTTATTTAATATACTATTTTTTAAGGGTAAAAGTTTTTATACTTTTACATTTATGAATTTAATGCAAAGAATTTTCGGTTGTTTATTTGAAGTCCTTTCTATTTATATAACGTATAAAACAATTTAATTCTGTTCATCTATTTTACAATACAACACTCAGAGGATCCTCTAACCTTAAATATCATTCAAATTTATATAAAAATATTAAAATGTATAAGTAAAATAATTACTAGCTTTTTAATTTCGTCAAAATATAGAATCTTTTCAGTCGAAAAAATTAACCTTTACTTAATTATTCCATATTACATTTATTTTAATTTAAATTAATTAAAAAAAGTTAATTTTAATAAAACCTTATTTCTTCTCACAAGTAGCTAAGAAAACGCAGGTTTAGTATATATAAGAGAGATTCAAAGCAACTCGTGGTACGTTATATGCGTGGTGCGAAAGCGAGCGTTATATGTATTCGTATAGTTGTAAGATAGTGTTAGTTTTAGGTGCGTTATTATAGTGTGTGTAATCTGTGACAGAATAATATACTTTGTGTGTGTCAGTATGTGTGCGACCCCTCCTAAACTTGTGTGTCTGCGCAGGTCTGTTCCTTCAGCGTAACTCACAGACATTTAATTTTTTTCACGCGAGCCCGTATTTTTACTAAACTGCTCTTGAATTCTTATTTTGTGACGCCTGATTTTGTGCGAAATCAGAAATAGAACTCTTCTTTCAGATCTTAATATTAAAATTACTGAACAATTTATCAAGACCTTCAAAATTTTTCTTTATTTTATCAGAAAAAACCATTAGTAATAATTCAATAGACACTTTAACTATTTTTCTAAATTTTTTTCCATATCCTCATTTCCTGAAGAAATTTTGTAATCTTTCTTGAACAAAGATTTTCTGTGTGGTAAACTCTGGGGTCGTAAGTAACGTAGTATACTTAACAGCTGACTGCGGGAGAAAATTTTGTATTTATTATCGTTTCAAAAGTTTTTCAAAATCAGCGAAAACCCTCTAGTAACGAGTTTGAAATGAATCCGATGAATTTTAGAAAATTTCATTCGCTATATTGGATCCGCAATTTTGAATTTTCAAAATCTGAAATCGGATTTGTAATCAGCGACCCCGAAAACCCCCGAGTAAAAAGTTTTAAGTGAATCCGATGAAATTTAGAAAATGTCGTTCGACATATTGGCAAAACGCAGATTTTTTCAAAAAATTTTCTGTAGAATTTGACATTATCGACTGTCGAAAAAGTAGACTGTGTCAAATTTTCAAAACTTCGGTCTCAATAACATAACTAATGGTTAATTAATTATAGATTATTACGCAATTACTCTTTTTTTCAAAGATTGCAATTTAAAATAAAATTTAACATTGCCGACTAGTTAAACATCAAAAGAGTTCATCGCAATCGTCAAATTTTGTCGTTATTCTCTTTCCTGACACAAAAGCTAAGTGCCTTAACTCGCCTTACTGGCAATGATTAGAAAATTTTAGGTAGAATTCGACATTATCGACTGTTGGCAATTTAACTAAAGTTTTTTATTAAGTTTAAGTTTACCGACCGGATAAATAGGAGAGATTTCTTCGTATTTTTAAGATTTGGTCGTCATTTGCCTACTTGACACAAAAGCTAAGTGCCCTAACAGTAGCTTTTCTCGCCTTACTTAACTGACATACTGCCATTACAAATTTTACCGAATTTGACAAAAAAAATATTAGGTAGAAATCAACGTTATTGACCCCCCCACCACAAATGTAGTAGAAATAAAATATGAGAAGCAATATTAGAAATAATAACCATAATAAAAAAATGAAAAATCTTACCAAGTAGGAGGAGTTTAATGTCCTTGGCAGCTTGAATGCCATCCTCCTTGAGATTCTTCTCGATTTGCTTGCTGCGGGCCAGAGCGGCCCGCTCTTCCGCGGACATGGCGCAGCCCATTTTGCTACAGGTTGCCTTCACAAACGCCACCCCCGCCTTTTATTAAAGGGATCCGTGAAGATCCACAAAAAAGAACCAAAATCACGTAAACCACGAAACACCAACGAAGCACCAGGGCACGCTGCTACCTGAACGGCGGGCAGCGCGCACACCACCAACGCGCACTCGACCTACGTAGTCACGCTCGAGCGCGCGAGCGCGCACGCACGCACGCTCGACACAGACTTTTTTCTACCTCCGCGCGTACCACCGCGCGACACTTCCCAAGCGCCGCCACCCTTGCTCTTCTTCAACCTACTAAATCCTTGTCCACGTGACTTGAATCTGTAACAGAAAGGAAGGAGAAAAAATTATTAATTGTTTACCAAAAAATAGAGATCTAAAGGTAGAAATTGACATTATCGACTGTAAATACTTCCGGGCCGTATCGACCAGAAAATTAGCTTTTCAGTTAATTTTTAATAACTAAATTTGATATTTTTCTGTAATTGAAGGGCGTGGTTGCAAAGGATAATACCAGTCAGGTAGCAGTTCGTCCCCTTATTGCAGCCAGCCCTTCAATTATTCATTTCATTCGTCTACTGAATGTCTAAACTAAGTGCCACTGCTGTTTATTTACAAATAATTATAATAAAAATTCCAGTAGAAATCGACATTATCGACAGTAGATACTGTTTTTGATCGTACCGACCAGAAAATTAGTTTTCCAAGCAATTACTCAATTAGGTATTTTTTATAAATATCTAAATTAAGTGACACAGCTGTTCATTTCCAAATTCAACTAAAAAAACTTCCAGTAAAGTTTGACTTTATCGACTGTCGATACCGTTTCGGGTCCTACTGACAGTAGTTTTCCAGATGATGTTCTATAACAGGGTGTCTACTAAATTTTGCTTTATAAATTCCCGGTCATTTCCCGGTTTTTCCCGGTTGAAAATATCAAATTTTCTTTTTTTTTAAAGCATGAATAACAAATTCTAGTCTATTTTAGCAACCTACCTTTGTAGTTTAACGTTATAAATTAATGCATGTAGGTATATATTCATAAAATTTAAAAAATTTAAAAGTAAATTTATTTAAAAAGTTCACAACCATGAAAATACTTTTAATTAAACGATTAAATAATTGCAATGTTTTCAATATGCTACCTCTTATAACATATAAACAGTAGAGTCTTTGTGAAATCTATTTGACAGTATATTATGGTAAGTAATAAGTTTATAATATAAACGAAAGTAAATGTTAAAGTTTATTAAAGTAGAGCTCTTATTGGATTCGAAACAACATTAAAAAATAAAAAAAAGTATTAAAAAATATTTATCAAATCAAGGAATGTAACAAGTGTCAAGGTAAAATACACGGAGAAAAATGGATAGTCAAATTTATTATCTAGATAATCATGGGTGATGATCTTGGATACTCAACTATAGGACAACCATCTAGATATTCAAATTTAGTATCTTGGGATAATCAAACTTACATACTAATTGCCATTATCCAAGATGTTCACATTTGACTATCTTAGATAATAATAAACGCAAGTTGCTGTGTTTATACCTACATACACATCTTAATTGATCAATAAGAAATATTTAATGATAAAAGTTAATTTTTTTAGAAATTAGTGAACATTTTGCCTAGATAAACAATTTTTTATGAAAAATCTGAAAATTTTAAAGAACAAAATACATTAATTTAACGATACCCTTGAAATGTTTAAATTCTTTTGACAGGTTTAAAGGTTATGTTGCTAATTGTAAGTTTTATATATTTTTTAACAATATTTTTTAAGCAATATTATATCTGAAATTCAGTATAAAAAAGCTTGACAATATTTAAATTTCGAATAATACGGTGTTCGATGGTCTCTCAAATTTCTCGATAATGTGCGACCAACAGTTATCACCCAACAAATACGGCACTGACCGGTTTAAATGACGTGTAATTGGTAAACATTCACTTTCTAACAAATTTTTCTCTGTTCACAGGCACTTTTTACAAAATATGACAACGTACATTTGCCACAAATGTTTTTAATTGTCTGAATTGAAAAGATTTTGTCGATCCATGTAGAAACGCGGTTGCAGGATTGGAATTACCATAGCAATGTAATGCGAATCATTTTGACAGCTGAGACTTTACGCTCCCTGCATGCTTCTGCCCTCTACTGTCAAAATGGCTGTAACATACGTATAGTGGCCTGTCATTACATTACTTTTTTATTTCCAAACCTGCAACCGCGTTTCTGCATGGATTAAAAAAATCTTTTGAATTCAGACAATTAAAAACATTTGTGGCAAATGTGCGTTGTCAAATTCTGTAAAAAGTGCCTGTGAACAGAGAAAAATTTGTTAGAAAATGAATGTTTACCAATTTCACGTCATTTGAAACAGGCAGTGCCGTTTTTCTTGCGCGTGATCGATAATCAAACTTCTGCGCAAGCGCTCGGCAAGTTGACTATCCAGGATAATAAATTTGATTATCTAGATATACTAAACGGGAATATATAATATTTCAGGAAGATAATATTTCTGACTATACAGATAATAAATTTGATTATATATTTTCTAACTATCTACTTTTAACTATCCATTTTTCTCCGTGTAACCTTAAAAACTTTTATTTTAAAACTCAATTCAAGTAAACATAAAATGTTTTGAATTAGATTTAAGACAATAAAAATTTACAAAAATGAATACATATATGTACCTGCAGAAAATTAAACAGTTTATCACTATTAAACGGATTGAACGCTTCTTACCGGGCTATGTAAATAACAAGTTCAATAAAAGCATTATTTTTTAAAGAATCCATCGTTTCAATTATAGTATAAAAATAACAAGTTAATTACTAAAAGCTTTTTTTGAATAAATTTTGTATAAAGAATTTATTTGCTAGTTGAAATTTAATTCGTAACCTCAAATTCAAATAAGATACTTAGATACATGTGACTATGAATCCCACTATTTGGCTTAAACTTTTAAATACTATTATTAAAACTTGATAGATTTATAACACAGTATGTTTTCTAATACTTGAATTTATAAAAAATAGCTTACCGAAATGTAAATCAACACAATTAACTTTTTTACAAAATATTTTGCTGTCTTTACTTTCAAATGTCAAAAAAAAATTTTCTAAAAATTTATTGAATTATTACGAATAAATTTCAATTCCCGAATATTTCCCGGTTTTCCCGGTTTTCCCGGTTAGTAGACAGTTATAATAATAATTATAAATAAATAAATAATAATAATAATAATAATAATAATAATAATAATAATAATTATATATAAATCAGTTATAATAACTGAGTTTGTTATTTTGATAAAATTTTTCTTTCATTCAATTAATAATTGTCTAAACTAAGTGCCACAGGTGTCCATTTTCAAATTTAACTAAAAAACTTCAAATAGAGATTGACTTTATCGGCTGTCGATATTGTTTCGTATCTTACTGACCAGTAAATTAGTTTTCTAGTTAATTTTCAATGACTAAAATTGGTATTTTCTTCAAATTAATAATTTCATTCGTTTACTGAATGTCTAAACTAAGTGCCACTGCTGTTTATTTACAAATATAATAAAAATTCCAGTAGAAATTGACATTATCGACAGTAGATACTATTTCCATCTGTACCGACCAGAAAATTAGTTTTCCAGTTAATTTTCGAAGACTAAATTTAGTATTCTTTTGACGTCAATGTTGTTATTAATCGTTTACAAGGTGCCACAACTGCTTGTTCTTAATTTCGACTGAAAAAATCATGAAGAATTCTACATTACCGACTGAAGGAATAGAAACTACCTAAACTACGTGTCAAAACACTTCTAAGTCAAAATTCTCAATATCTACTAAAGAGTTTCTTGCAGATCTTGACATTACCGACTGCGGAAAAAGAAGCTGCCTAAATTACGTCCTAAAAACTTTATTCTTAATTATGACTACAAAATTTTGTGTAGAATCGGACATTACCGACTGTCGAAATAGAAACTATCTGTTAGGGCTTATTGAAATTAAAAAAATCACTTAAAATAAAATTTACGTTAAATTTCCTAAAAAATGAAATTCATAGTTTCTAAATTTCTACTTTATTTGTTAATTTAAGGTAAAAATAAGGTGCCACTACTATTTTTATTCGAAAACGACAAAAAAATTTCATACAGAATTTGACATTACCAACAAGTGAAATAGTAGAGAATTACTTTCTTTGCGATTGATAAAGAATTCTTCAGTTAGTAATTATATCTTTTATTATAGAAAAAAAAGGAAAAGTCTCTTTTCAACATCAAAGAAACGATAAATATCCTTTCATCGATTACAAAAAAAAATTGAAAATTCTTTTTTCAATTACAAAAAAAAAAATTCAAAATTTCTTCTTTATTATACAAAAATCCTTTTTGCTTGTAAAGAAACTAACAATATTGCAGATTATTCAATTAATAATATTAATAACCTGCAAAAAATAAATTATTCTACACATTATTAATTGCCAGCACTAATTAATTAACTAATTTTCCATAATTGACGGTCTGTTCATTTATGTTTACTTTGATATAACAAAATATTGAAAGTTCAAATGGATTACTACTATTTGCATCCCACGTGAAAAATTTTCCGGAACCTCCCGGGAGAGTCCGGGATACAGACAAAAAAAAGACAAATTAAAAAAATAATTCCCAATACCAAAAAAATGTTTCTTTCAATCCCTCTGCGGAGACAATTCAATTAATATTGTCAACAATACATAGAAATAATGATAATAATAGATAAATTACACCATAATACCTCTTTTATTATATATACAGAGGGAAAGAACCGAAAAGAAAATTTCACCGAAAAGAAAAAATGGTATGAGAACAAGGAAATTGAACAAAGAAAATGATGAAACGAAAGAAATAAAAAAGTAAAAATAACATTTCGATCAAAAGCACACAAACACACACACACTGATACAAGAAGTTAGTATAGATTAACAAAAGAGAAAAATATACCCATAAGGGGAAAAGTTTTTCCTATCATCTCAAAGAAAAAGAATTACCAACTTTTTCGAAAGCTCGAAGGGAAGAAAAAAAATGGATACGGAATGATCATTTTTATTTCAAGTGTTCAACAAGAAGAAGATGAAAAAAAATTGGGAGACAATCAAATAGAATTTGCCAACGATAACCAAAACATTGGATCGTTTCCAACCGGAAACAACGAGACCGAGCCAAGAGAGCAACTCTCCAGGCGGATTGGTCTCTCAACCTCAAAAACCGACACAAGTATCTTTTCAATCTAATACAACAACCTGTTGTTGCTTTTCTTTAATACAACATACAACCCTACTATTTTATATTCCCTAAAAAACAACCTGTTGTTTTCCTCTAAAGTATAAAATAACGAAAAATTCACCTTTTTAATGACTGAATACATTTTAAATCAGGCAGACTGGCCAACTTCAAGTCATGGATTTAACTCCTGATAAAATATGTTATTCTATATGAAAAATAAAGAGACCCGTATTTTTTTATTTTCCATAAAAACTATTTTGAAAGAAGTTATGCATATTTGAAGTTTCAGTAGTAAAACTCGAAAAAACATTGGCAAAAATTGGTTTCGCCCAATGGGAAATGCCAGTGTAGTGCCGATGTTCACCACTGGCTTAGTACTCAGACGATTGTTCGGCGTAGTCTAGCCGAGCCTCGACAATTAGTGCTGGCGCAGTACAGAATTTTTGTTTCGCCAAAGCTTGGACAAGCCACGGCGGCCAGTGCTCGCTGAGTATAGAAAAATTGTTCACGACGCTCTTTGCCAACATTGCTTTTTTGACATAAACTTGAAAAAAATTATAAAAAAAGTTTAGGAATGTTTATAAGTATAAATTTATTGAAAAAAAATTAATATTTTACTTTTCAGTTGTTCATTTTTTATTTTTATTAAATTTAATTATAATAATTTAACATAATTGTCTAATTTTGTAAATAATAAATTATTTAAACAAATTAAAATTATAAACAAAATTTAAACTTTAATCTCAATAATAATTTGGTTCCTATTAAAATACTATTATACTTTTAATTATGAATAAAAAATTATTAAAAAATTTCCACGTAATTTAAGAATTACGTAAAATGTTAAATCCAATAAGTAAAGTAATTTAATTTAATTATTAAAAATTTAGTTTAATTTATTTTATTTCAATTTATTACAGATAGTCGAAAACTTGAAAATGTATTATCTTAATGTGGAAGCTTTGATTCAGAAGACTGCTGATTTTTCGTTATTAAAAATTTTTAGACAAATATTTTATAGATAATTATGTTCAAGATTTTGAGAAAAGTGGGGGTAGGGAAGAGTGGGGCAAGATGGGGTACTTAAGGTTTAAAGCGCAAAAAAACAAAAATTATTGAATATATATTTTATTATTTTACATATTTAATAACCATCTTTGGGAATCAGTCTTTAGTAATAAAGGCGTACAAAGGCCATTTGTCCTTTCTTAAAAAAGACATGGAGTGGAAAGGTCGAATGTATCGAAAAGTATCGAAGTAAAGAATGGGCAATGAGAATGTAAAATCTTAATAGAAAGGTGTTTTTAAAACTGTTTGTACATGTGAAGGTGGCGCTGCAGTCGTATGTTATTTAAAAAGAGCGCGAATATATAAATTTTATTTTTGTTAAGAAAAAGTACTCATAATAAATCTTATTTTGCATTGTCAAAAAAACGTCAACATTTCAAATATAAATAAGCAAATTATTAACTGAAAAAATTTGAATATTATTATTAATGAAATAATGGACTTGGACAATGGACATATAAAAACTAGCACCGTAGACGGCCGCTTGCGGCCGTCGGAGGAGCTAGTTTTTTAAAAAATCATAAAATTAATAATATGGAAAAAATTGCAAATCTCCCCACCTTGCCCCACCGGCGCGGTACTAAAAAAGCAACCTATTTATATCGACAAATTTTACAAGTAAAGGTTGCATCTTCATCTTCGTCATCGACACCAGCACAACTGCACAAAGCCCATTGACCGCAGACAGAACAAGCAGCCCAACCTTCATTTGAGTCTAAATAATAACCATTACAATTTATAGAGACAAGGTGTATTTTCCACTTTACCATCGCTAATTATTGATTTAACCTGACAAGCTTTTTTCTATTTGGTCACTCTTATTTTATTCAGTCTTGATTTAAGTAGTTTTCTTAACTTTCCTTATTTCTCTTTTCTTTTGCTTCATTTGTGTACCCCGTCTTGCCCCACTCTCCCCTATAAGTCCCAAAAATCACTTTTTAGTTTTTGTAAATACAACTGTTTTAAAAAATGATTGGATTGGTTTAAAATTTGTTACTCAGGGGTTTCGGGGTCGCTGATTGCGAATATGATGTCAAAATAAAAAAATCTGTGGACAGATTCCTAATCAGCGACCCCGAAACCCCTCGAGTAACGAGTTTCAGGCAAATTGAATCGATTTTTAAAAGTCGATCGCCATATTGGATCCAACATTTTGAGTTTTGAAAATCTGACGTCATATTCGTAATTAGCGATCCCGAAAACCCCCGAGTAACAAATTCTTAGCGAATCCAATCATTTTTTTAAATAGTTGTATTTAGGTCAATTTGTATGCAGGTCAAAAATCAATTTTGACAGTTAACTTAGTTTGTTGTTGGCAATATCGCTATATCTTCGTAAAGTAGAGGGTTCAAGCTTTTATTTAACGAATTTAACTAATATGACAAGTCTCTGAACGTCGGATTTACCCAGTAGAAATTTTCAAAAACTACTAAAAAAATGATTTTTGGATATTTTACCCCCAATTATCTCAAAATCCTGACGTGATGGGAGGTTTTAGTTAAATGTTAATTCGGATTTAGCGCACCAAAAGCTACGGTAAATGACTTCTTGATCTCAGACAACGGAAATTTTTATTTTTTTGCAGGCTTCTGAAATTATATATATATATATATATATATATATATATATATATATATATATATATATATATATATATATATATATATATATATATATATATATATATATATATATATATATATATATATATATATATTCATATATAGCACTTTAACATGTGACAGACGTGTCCAAATTCAAAAAATCAAAAAGTTTCTTGATGAAGAGACAATTCGGAACCATAATTATCTATAAAATCTTTGTCTAAAAAATTTTTAGTAACGAAAAATCAGCAGTCTTCTGAATCAAAGCTTCCACATTATAAGATAATAAATTTTTCAAGTTTCCGACTATCTGTATAAGAGATAATTCGAAAACAGGATCAGGTACGATTTATCGGTTTGAAAATTTTGAATCTGGAAGTCACTTGGAACAACTCCCCACCAAGTTTGTAGCGTTACATTTTAGAATAACCTGCCCAACTCTGAGGAGACCTGTGACCCAGTTCGTACATTTTCTCCAAAATGCACGTAAACAATTTCAAATTTTGTAAAAAGAAATATTTTAAAAAATAATTCTCCTGGATGACAGGATGGTTTAGCCCGCTTGAAAATTATAGGATTTGTTCTTCATATTGATGAGAGTCAAAACGCATCAACCGTGAATACATTTTTTTTATAGTTTTGGAAAAGTCAAAACATTTATGAAAATCTGTAGTTCACAGCAAACCAAAAAAACACTTTTAACCGTTTTTCAAATTTTTAAATATTTATACCTTTTTTTATAATAAAAAATTTTTGCATTATTTTAGAAAAAAATTAATAACTCATTACTGTTTTGCTAGAAATTAATGGCAATTTTTTTGGTAGTCATTGAATATCCACTCTTTTAAATAAACTTAATGGTAAAAAAATTTTGAAAAATTTTTAATTTTTAATAACAATTTTATAAACATTTAGTGTTTTTTATGCTTTCTAGAGCAAGGATTTTAATGAAATTTATATGTAAGATACATTGAACCTACATCTTTATATTCCCGAAAAAAAAAATTTGTATTTCCAATTACAACCGGAGATTTTGAATTTTTTGTTGCGCCGTGCGCCGTCTGCTCGTTTACCGCGGCATTTATCACAGCGATGGATGCCGCGGTGACGGCGCACGGCGCAACAAAAAATTCAAAATCTCCGGTTGTAATTGGAAATACAAATTTTTTTTTCGGGAATATAAAGATGTAGGTTCAATGTATCTTACATATAAATTTCATTAAAATCCTTGCTCTAGAAAGCATAAAAAACACTAATTGTTTATAAAATTGTTATTAAAAATTAAAAATTTTTCAAAATTTTTTTTCACTATTAAGTTTATTTAAAAGAGTGGATATTCAATGACTACCAAAAAAATTGCCATTAATTTCTAGCAAAACAGTAATGAGTTATTAATTTTTTTCTAAAATAATGCAAATATCTCGGAAATATTCACTATTCACGGTTGACGCGTTTTGACTCATGAGAATTTATGGTAAAAATTAGAAAGAAAAAAAGTGGGGTTTTTGAGAAAATCGACATTATTTTTTTTTAGAAAACTATCTCTTATTTCGTTAATTTAGATTTTTTTTCAAATTTCAAATTGAATTTTGAAGAGGACTAGCCCATCTGCAAGTTTCAAGAAAAAATTTGATTATACTCATTAGAAAAAAAATTACAAGCGAAACCATTTTTTTCCAGTTTTTTCGAGTTTTACCACTGAAACTTCAAATATACATAACTTCTTTTTTCCAGGTGGAATCTTAAATAATTCTTCAAATCAGTGACTGGCCAGTGTCTGGAAAGAAATTCTTGTCACGATTATGAATTTATGATCAGATTTTCTAGTCAGTGACTTGACAAAAGTACTGATGACAAAGGGGAATTGTTTTTATTCAGTGAAACTAGATTGTCTTTGCAAGTAAAACTCGCTCTCGACTCTACAGCTACTGGAAGAAAACAAGTAATACTTGACAAATTTCTACCTGGGTATATGTATGAAAATTCGCGTATTCAGATTTAGAGAATAAATTTCTCCAAAACATAAAAAAGTACTAGTTTAAGGCCTTTGCAGTACAAAACTAATTAAAATACTAACTACAATTTCTACCCTCTGTTATTAATTTGAAAGTGTATTAGTAATTTGAATGATAAACAACTTTCCTGTGCAAATTAAGAGTCCTTATATTCACTACTTCCAAGAAGAAATTAATTTAATACTGATGAGGTAATTTCTTTAAAACAAAAAGGAGAAAAAAAATCTGCTGAATTTTAGCATGTCTTATCAGGTTTTAGCTTCCTAATTATAACTATTAAAAGTCGGTATCACCATGTCGCCGGAAACGTGCTAATGCCTCGGGGAAACAGTTTTTGTTCATAGAACACTGAAGCACGCAATTCGCAAATAAAGAAGGGAAAACTTTGTCCCAATGGAAGGGGTTGGAGGGCGACCTTATATGACCTTTTGTCTAAGATAAGCATATTTTAAAAGCGAACAAAAATAACCACATTTTTCACGATTACAATCACTCTATATGATAATTCGCTTGTTCAAAAAAAAAAAAAAAAATGAAATTTATCCCACAATTCTCAACATAATACAACATTAATCGAAGGTTTTGATCAAAGAACCGTATATAATTTTTTAAGAATCAAATTTTTCAACCCCTAATTAAAAAAAGGATTTAGAAATTCAATTTTTCTTGTAATCATTTCGTATTTTTATAAATATTATAAATATATTTCAAGAAACAATTATCTAAAGTGAGCTTCCAAAATTATTTCTATTAATAAAATTTCCTCCTATATTTAGATTTTAAACTTTCAATACCTACTTTTTGTTTTCCAAAAAAAATTTTAAAGTACTGTTTCAGAATTCCTTGAATCCATTAGAATCGAGAAATATTTGGCGACATGTATATATAAAAGAGTCATTTTCTAAAAGAGAATTGTCTATAGAGGATCGTGATAGTGCAGAAAAAAAAGTGGAAGAAGAAAGAGGGAGAGATATCTCCTTGAAATGAACGCATGCTCGATTTGGCATTATGCCCAATATTCTGACTCGGCAATATTACATAGTTACCCTAGAAAGAACCTTCACCTCTAAAGTCATTCATTGTTTCCCAGGGATATAACTTTTGAACGTCTTATATTGTACTGCCTCCCTAATATCCAAAAGGACATTCGGCAATTGATCACTCTCTCGCTTCCCTGAATGGGCAAAATTTCCAACATTCTAAAATTGTTCCTGTCATAGTTTCTCCAGCAACACAATAAACTTTTGGGAGAAATTTCACACACGGACAATTAACGAACTTTAAAACCCAAAAACGTAACTAAAATCAAAACTGAAACCTAAATTATAAAATTAAACCCTAATCCTAGACTGTCTTTAAGGGGGGGGGTAAGGTTTTAACGGTGAAAAAGAGTATGTTTTTAAAAATTTTTTTTGGCGATACGCAGAAAGTTAATTTATTTTATCGCCTTGCATATAATATTGCAAACATTTGAACAATATTTCTCTAAATTTTAATTAAAAAATATTAAGAATTGAGCGAGATAATGAGATTTTCCTCAGGCGCCTCTAAAAAAATTGATTTGCGGTGTACACTCTAACTCGCAATAGAATCATCTAAAACAAAAAAATCAAAGTGCATTTGTTAAAGGGACTGTTTTTTGAGGTAACGCTGGGAGGAATTTTTTTTTTATTTTTTTAGCATTTACAAAAAGTCGATTTTCGCATGAATCTGAAGTTACCAACGTTGATTCAACGAAAAACTTAAATAGTATATTTCGTAACGAGTGCGAGCAGTTGCTAATTTTTGAATGAGCGCTTTTTTTGGAACGAACTGTAGGCGAAGCTTCGCTTCGCCTACAGTTTGTTCCAAAAAAAGTGCTCGTTCAAAAATTAGCAACTATTCACACAAGTTACGAACGATATTTTTCATAACAAGGTGCAAAAAAGTGCTCTTTTTTGCACCGCGTTATGAAAAAAAAATTTTCTCAGGATATAAATTTTTCTGGTATATTTTTAACCCAAGTAAACTCTCCAAACCCTAAAATAAAAAAAACGTGGAAAAAAAAGTGATTTTTATTTTTTTTTGGCAAATTTTTTCCAAAAATCACGAAATTTCAATTAAATTCATAATTCCTTGCCTCGGTAGTCATTTTTTTCTTTTGATAATTGTTTATTCTAATGTCGAGTGCCATATAAAAAAAATTCCAAGTAGTTCCAAGTCGGGGAAAGCAGTGATTTTGGTTTTTTTTTGTCACGGATTTTTGAAAAATCCGAGCATTTCAAGTAATTTAATAATTCCTCGCCTCGGTAGTTACTTTTTTCTTTTGATAATTGTTTATTTTAATATAAGACGTTATTTAAAAAAAATTTCAAGTGATTCCAAGTCGGGGAAAGTAGTGATTTTTATTTTTTTTGTCGAATTTTTTCCAAAAATCACGAAACTTTAAGTAAATTAATAATTCCTCACCTCGGTAGTCATTTTTTTCTTTTGATAATTGTTTATTCTAATGTCGTGTGCCATTTAAAAAAAAATTCTAAGTAGTTCCAAGTCGGGGAAAGCAGTGATTTTGATTTTTTAAATGAAATTCTAGGATTTTTGGAAAAAATTCGACAAAAAAAATAAATATCACTGTTTTCCCCGACTTAGAATCACTTGAAATTTTTTTAAAATAACGTCTAATGTCAAAATGAACAATTATGAAAAGAAAAAAGTGACTACCGAGGCAAAGAATTATGAATTTAAATGAAATTTCGGAATTTTTGGAAAATTCGTGACACAAAAAAAATTCAAAATCACTGCTTTCCCCGACTTGGAATTACTTAAAAATTTTTTTAAATAACGTGTAATATTAACATAAACAATTGAAGGGCTACATAAAATAAGGGGACGAACGCGTGGTTGAAAGGGATAATATCAGTCAGGTAGCAGCGTGCGGCTCAAGGCTTGTCACTGCTACCCGACTGGTAGTATCCCTTCCAAGCCTCGCGTTCGTCCCCTTATTTTATGTAGCCCTTCAATTATCAAAAGAAAAAATTAACTACCGAGGCGGGGAAATTATTAAATTACTTAAAATTCCCTGATTTTCCAAAAATCCGTGACAAAAAAACCAAAATTACTGTTTTCCCCGATTAGGAAACGTACAAAATTTTTTTTAAATTGCGTCTAATATTAAAATAAACAATTATCAAAAGAAAAAAATGACTACCGGGTCGAGGAACTATGAATTTATTTAAAATTTCGTGATTTTTGGAAAAAATTAAAAAAAAAAAGAATAAAAATCACTGCTTTTCCCACGTTTTTTTTATTTTAGGGTTTGGAGGGTTTACTTGGGTTAAAAATATACAAGGAAAATTTGTATCCTGAGAAAATTTTTTTTAAGTTTTTCGTTGAATCAACGTTGGTAACTTATTCAGTTTCATATTTTCGCTATAAAAAAATCAATTAATTTGTTATTGTAAAATTAGTAATTTAAAAAAAAGCTCACAGCATTACCTCAAAAAACATCTCCTTTGACAAATGCACTTTGATTTTTTTGATTTGGATGATTCTGTTGCGAGTTAGAGCGTACACCGCAATTCAATTTTTTTTCTGGAGTCGCCTGAGAAAAATCTCATTATCTCGCTCAATTCTTAATATTTTTTAATTAAAATTTAGAGAAATATTGTTTAAATGTTGCAATATTATATTATGCAAAGCGATAAAATAAATTCACTTTCTGCGTATCGACAAAAAAAATTCTTAAAAACATTCTCTTTTTTCACCGTTAAAACCTACCCCCCTTAATCAAAAATAAATATTTTCAATATTTTAATATAATGATAATTAACTATATATATTAATCTTCGTATTCTTTCATTCATTCTGTCCGCATGAAGTAAATATTACTATTACTTTTGTTAACCTTAAATTATTTATTTTAAATCAGAGGAAAAAGTAATAAATAGGTATTTTGAAAAAATGTTTTTTTTCTATGTATCATGTTTTCGTGTAAATTTATTAACTATAAAGAAAAACATGAATATGTAACATATTTGAGAGAAATGTAAAAAATATAAATTTTTTAATTTTATAAAATTGTTATAAAAAGAGAAAAATGAATTCTTAATGTTATTTACAACTGCACGGAAAAAAATTAATCTCTAAACTTGAAATAATATTAATTTCAAATCCAATGAAATATAAGTGTATCTAAATTAAACATTATAGTCACAATTACTGTGATAAGTTGTGTTTGATTCTGTCAAACTTTATACCAGAAAACGCCATAAATTCACATCTCTGATTTAGAGATTTGTTAATTTCACAACTTTTTTTATATGAATTAGGTACATTGTGTTTTAAGTTAATCAGTGACAAGAAAGATTTAAACCATTTTAATTAAGTATTAATTTTATTTTCAAATATCCAAATAAAAGCGAATCCATACGTTCCAAAGGGAATTTTAAATATATTACTCCTTTCCTGCAGTTTCTTTCAGTTTTCATTTTCCGTATTTTATAAATGTTTTTCGCTTCATCACGTGGAACATATATTTTTATTTATTAGACTTACGTATTTCAATGGCTGATGATTTTATTACATCTTTTTGATTAAGTGGAATTTAATAGAGTACTTCCCTGTATTTGTTAAACTTATAATAAATATATGATTTTCTTTTGACACCTGAAAACCTAACCTATAAAAATTTTTACTAAAACATGTTTTTTATTAAGAAATGGTAAAAGAATGTCTATAATGTGTGATGTTGAGACAATTTGATGAAAACAACAAAATGAAATAAAAATATAAAATTCGTATTGTGTTTTAAAAATATCCAACTACCTTTTTATGTAAGGTCAATGTAAGTCAATGTAAGTTTCATACAAGGAAAACAATATAAATATTTTGTGAATAATTCTCACTCTAAATTGTGCTAAATTATAAATTCTTATTACATCGAGTTATTACAAAAATACGAATTATATAAATATACGACTAAAATTTTTAATATTGTTTATTCAAATAATATATTAGATTTGAATTTATTCAAATAAGTTGATAGTTTAGAACATATAATCCATGTCATAAAATTTGAGATTCCTAATATCATTTTTAGGCATAAGAAATACGTGTTCTTCACAATACTAATATTCGGATTAGATATAATACCAAATTTCAGTTTTAGTGATCTGCTTACATCTTACATCCGATTCCAGTGATAGTTTATGCCTAAGAAAACTTCATCGATGACACGTCAGTATTTATAATAAAAAAATTATAAACAATGAATGATTTTCAAAATTTTAAAGACTTTCAGCTTCAGGAGACCCAAATGAGTATACATACCAAATTTCAATCAAATTCATTTATATGTGAACTAAATAATGCGATTTTTGTTTTAAAATTTTATTAAATTTCAGAATATAAATTTTTCAGTTTTTAATTTTTATTGTGAAAAATATTCGTTCTATAAAAAAAGACAATAAGAAAAAAGTTGTGCCTTTTGATTTTCTTCAAGACAGCGTTTTTAAAATTTCGAAATTTTGAGTATTTATTTTTTTCTACACGGAAAAAAAGATATTGTTGTCACAACCATAAAAATATTGCTGGTCACAATATTGCTGAGGCATCCATGCATATGGCTAGAGCAGCTTTTAGTATGCAAGCATTTACAAAACAGAATCGTTGTGGCAACCATATAATATTGATACGTTTTATATTTTTGTGCCAACCATAACAACAGTTGAGGTTACAATTTTAGTTTGGATTTTAACAGTTCGGTTCTCCTAACCATTTTTAAATTGCTAAGGCTCCTAAAGACGCCTGCGCACTGTGTATGCACGTCGCGCAATGACGTAATAGATTATTCGCTTCAATTCAAAGCGTCTAAACACGTCCAGACGCGTATGCCACGGAGAGAAAAATCAAGCGTTTGTAGTATGGACAGTTAAGCTTATTTCGTAAAAGAATGCACATGCGCAATATGCGTAAAACTTCTGCTGTATTTGTATAAATTTCTACGTTATTAGCATAAAAGTTCTACCTGTAACGCATGGGACGTCAGTATACTACGATTGCAAGAGATCCATGCTTTTTTAGTATATGTTTCATGCAACTGAGGTATAAAAACATGCCTTTCTAGCAGGACGTTCATACAAAATTAGCATAGGAAGTCTCCATACTACAAACGCTTGATTTTTCTCTCCGTGTGTTTAGTCGTAAACATTTTCAAAAATTATTTAAGAACTATTGATCCGGGTAAATTGTCCACGTGTTTTTTAAGTTTCACCAATGGATGCTGAGTAGGGTGGTCCAAAAATGCATAGGAAAAAATCAAATCGGAATTTTAATGCTCTCACCCCCTAGGATTGTTCTATATCAAAAATAAAAATACCCCTATTTTTTTTAAATAAAAAAATATTAAAAGGTCACTCAAAGCGCTCAAAGTTTCCCATGTAAAATGCATGGGGAAAAAACACTTTTTCGTAGAATTGGTATAGAATCCTTAAAAATCAATATTTTTCATTTAGCAAACTCTGTTTCTCTTCAGAAGACTTCAAAGAATAGTGCTAAATTGTTTATTTAATCATTTTTTCAAATTAACTATTTTTTATAGTGCCCCAAAAAAACCCCATAAATTTCAAAATTACAAAAAAATCGTTAAAAAATATTTTTTACTATTTTTATCAAAGTTTTTTCCTAGATTATGAATAAATAACACAAATATTGATTTTTAAACATTATTCCATGTAATTGTTAATTTGTTTAAACAAATTATTATTGTTTATTTACAACTTTTTATCTAATTGAGCTACAGAGTTGCGATTTTTTCTCAATTTTGCATTTTGCCAAGCCAAATGTAACTAGTTACTAACAACAATCTAAGAATTACAATTTTACCAATTGTTTAAACAAAATTGTTATTTCAAATTTGAAGCTATCGCAGTAGTAATTTCAATGATGTAAATAAAAATTTTTGTACTTAACATTTTTATAATAATAAATTTATTGTTCACAATTTTTACTCGATAATTAAGTCTTACATTAAATATTACCTTACAAAAAAAATAAAATGTACAATTAAGAAATTATTTTATATTATAAGAATATTTTTACTGTAACTTCTTCAAAACTAATTTCATATTCCATTATTATTTAAAATTTATTTTTAAATCAATTTTTATTAGAAAATTCTACAAGAAATAAATTATTTAAATACAAAAGTAAATTATTTATTGAATAATTGAATGTTTCTTAAAATTTAATTCTTATTTAAAGAAATTTATTACCAAATTATTAAATAATTGAATTCTTTTGACGAATTCTAATAAAATTTTAATAATTTAGTGAGTTTACAAACGGTAATTGATTTTGAGGTAATTGTTTTTCCCACAGGCTCCGATCACTTTCCCGTAAAAATTAAATTGAAAAAAAATTCACACACGATTGATTTAAATAAAAATAGGTCATTATTTAAGTGGAAAAAGAGACAGATTCGGATTATAAACATGCGATGAGTATGTCTTTAGGAAATTATGAGAATATTGTAGATCCGGATATAATGTCGAATAATTTAGTTAAAAAAATTTCTGACAATGCGAAAAATCTAGAAATGAAGTTTACATTGAATTTTAGAAAACATTCTTCGAAACCCTGGTTTGATAGCTATTGTGTAAGATCAAAAAAATTTGTTAAAGATCTGTTAATGAAATGTAAAAAAAAAAACTTTGTCTCAGCGGATTTGGTGGCGGAGTACATTACTAAAAAAAAAGAATATATAAATCTAAAAAAATAAAAAAGCCGGTACAAAAACCTATTCATTGAACAACTAAGTCATGCAAGAGACTCCTCCACCTTTTGGAAGATTATTAATAAATTTAGGTATAAACCACAGTCTCCTGATCATATAGGATTAAACGAATGGTACGATTATTTCCAAACAACTTTTCCCCCTAACAGGGAAATCCCTCACCCAATCATGAACTTTAGTAATCCGTGGTTGGACGCAGAAATAACTCACTT
Organism: Leptopilina syphax; assembly: GCA_032872505.1. Classification (NCBI taxonomy): domain Eukaryota; kingdom Metazoa; phylum Arthropoda; class Insecta; order Hymenoptera; family Figitidae; genus Leptopilina; species Leptopilina syphax. The sequence goes on from CM065472.1 coordinate 32,418,414, forward strand.
AGAAATCTCTTGGAGTTTGAAGAAATGCAAGGAGAATAGTAGAGATATTAAAAATTATTGAAATGAGGAAAATTTTTGAAAATAATATTGAAATTTTGAAAAGAATTTTATTAAAATTTTTGAAAATAATTGAATTTTGAAGAAGAATTTTATTATTTATAAAGACAATTGTGCTTTTGACAAGAGTTTTTTTCAACTTTGAACATAATTACTTTTGAAAATAATAGAAATTTTGCAATCATTCGTAACTTCTTCAAAATTCAATTTTTTTAGTGTTTTTATCTAAAATTCTTATACATTATTTTTAATAATTAATTAAACATATATTGACAAATTTAACTAATTTTAGAAGATTTTGAATTATTAAAATTTTTCAAAAATTTAAGTTTTTTAAAATTTCTAATTAAATTCATTAAAAATTGAAATTTTATCAAATTTCTAATTGAAACCATTTGAAATTCATTTATTTATGAACTCTTAAAATTAAATTAATTTTTAAACATTTAGAAGAAAAATTATTCATTTAATAATTCATAAGTAATTATTTTCTCCAACACTTGCTCTGAAAAGAGTACTTTTCTTGGTAGAAAAGTGTGGCGAAAGTAGAACTTTTCTCAACTGCTCTGAAGAGCGTGGCGAAAGTAAAATTTGGCGTGGCGAAAGTAAATTCAGCGTGGCGAAAGTAAATTTGGCGTGGCGAAAGTAAATCATGAATTTATTCTTTTTTCTTGTTCTTTGACCGAGATTTATTTTGTATCTAACTTCTTCCCCACTCAAAACATTCGTCTTTTATTATATTAAACATAAGCACACGTTAAATTAAAATTATACGAAACTCACGAAGAAACCTTTCCTCGAAAGGCGTTGGAGAAACCGTAGTGCACAACTCGTGGTGAAAGAATGATTTTTCGAGAGTGATCGCTGCTCTCGCTACGCTCGAGCCGCAAACTTCACTCTCGAACCCAAGTAGAAATGTCCGGAGTTAGGACGGAGTTAAACACCGACATGGTACTGACTCAGTACTGACCGTCGGTACTGACTTTCGGAACCCGATCAGTACTGGGAGTATACTGACTCCAAAACCGAATCAGTACTATGTCGGAGTTAGAAAAGTTCTAAAATCAGTACTGTCAGAAAACTGGCTTAACACTAAATCAGTACTGCAAAGGAGTTAAAAAAAACAATCAAAATTTGTTATAATGTAATTAAACATTAAACATCGTTTGATTTATTAACAATTAAAATATTTGCAAAGATTTGTAAAAACATTATTCATCAACAATAATATCAAACATTTTATTAATTCATTATTAACTAATAGATATATTTTAATAATATAATAATAAATTATTATTAATTAATTATTTTTAGAATTATTACGTATTATTAATAATAAAAAAATTTTATTTTTTAAAGCTGTATATATATTTTTATTTATTTATTTAACAAAAATTTTTCTTAAATAAATTTTTTTTTATTATTATTTTAATAAATAATTAGATTATAAATAATAAATAAATAATTAAATTAATAATTTTTACCATATTATTATGATGTATCTATTAATTACTACATAATGACTTGATAAAGTGTATATAAAGATATATGTATAGGGGAGACTGGGGCGAAAAGTTAAATTTTGCATAAATGATTTTTTTTGGCAATATAAGCCGCTTAGATGCAAATATTTGTATATCAATATTGTAGGGCAACTTGTCCTGTACAACTTTCAATAAAAAAGTTCCTGATATTTTCGCAAAAAATACATGTTTTGTCCTTTTTTGAAAATTTTGTTTTTTTTAACTTTTCGCCCCATGCTGGGGCGAAAAGTTAAATTCTATTTTTAGCCTACTAAAACTATTTTCTGATAGGTGATAAATAGTAGATAAGTTAAAGTATACGTAAACAAGTAATTTAGTAAATAAAAGATCTTTGTTTATTTGACAAAAGCTTTAGAATAGTTGTAAAGTTAAAAAATTGAAATTTCAAAAAAAAAAAAAATTTTTGGTTTATTTCACGTGAATCGGCTTATTTTTTGACAGAGTACTTGCCAAATGTCAAATAAATAATGTTTAAACAAATAAACCCAAAAAAACGAAAAATAAAAAAAAATTTTTTAACAACATGTAAAAATACATTTAACTTTTCACCCCACCCATTATTTAACTTTTCGCCCCAGGGTGCGTTTTTAGCTTTAACAACAAATATAAAAAATCTGACTAAAGATATTTAGAAAATACATGTAGGTATCTCTTCAGGGGACCCAAATAATGAAGTAAAAAAATCGCGGTGAGAAAAAATGCAAAAAATATACTTAAAAGCTGATATTTTCTTTTTCAAAAAAATTTTCAAAAGTAGGTTGAAAAAAAACTTTTAATATTGACACCACAAAAATAAACAGAATTGCATACAACTCCGGACATTTATTTAGGGTGATAACACCCTTTTATAATTAAAATTGCAATGCTCTAACTATTTTCGTTCGAAAGATAATGAATTTTAACGGTTTTGGTAGTTTAACTTTTCGCCCCAGTCTCCCCTAATAATTTTTCTTGAAATAAATACACTGAGAGAAGTCCGGGAACTAATACGTCCCGTGCGAGCCTTGAGTTGTACTTTTGAATGTTTTTATGTGAACCCTCGAATCGGGACGTCTCAAGCCCCGATGCGAAACGTGGAACGTCTCGAAGCGAGATTACGCAGAACTTTCAGTGTTTGCCACCAGTTGTTTTCTCACATGCGAGAACAATGTTTGACTGGATCGGGGAGTCTCAGCACCCGATTCGGAACAACTCAAACACGACAAGCAGAGTAGCTCATAGCGACGTCTAGCGGGAACTATTACGTATCGGTCTTCTCTCAGTATATAATATGCAGTGGATTTATTATTAAAGCACTGTATATATCGGTCCCACAATTCAAAAGGAAGTTTATGCGAGATAACTCCCGAGCTTGCGTGGCTATGCGGTATGTGTATTCGACTTGCGTCCTCGAGGTCTAGGGTTCGGTCCCCCGTGCGTGTGCGATATTTTTCCGTCTTAGTTTTAAGTGTTTTGTGTATAATTCTTAACAGTGTTACATAAAGTATAAGTTTAAATAATTAATAACCAGTAATAATAATAATTTAGTCGTTAATTTAAATAAATAAGATTTAAATAAATAATGAAAAAATAAGAAAAATATTTTTTTAAAACTTATTTTAATAAAAGGAATTCTAATAATTAATTAATAATAATTAATACTAATAATAATTATTAGTATTCAAAAATTACTCCCCATGCTTTAATAATTAAATAAGGAGCTTATACTGACCGCCGGTAAAAATCAGTACTGGACAGCGTTACCAGCCAGGGTTTTCCCAGTACTGACTTAGTACTGGAGTCAGTACTGCAATACTGGCAGTCAGTACAAGATCAGTACTATGCCAGTATTACATTTCTACTTGGGAAAAATCACACTTTCGCCACTAGTTGTACAATGTACTATTACGATAGTTGTTCAAGATTTAAATTTTTTAAAAAGAAATTATTATCAGAAATAGAAAAAATTGAAGGTTTTGTATTAGAATTCGTGGTAATTTCATAGCTTAAGAGTCAAACATAAAGAGACACAAAAATTCAGAATTTTCTTATGAATTCTAAAAAATTAATTTTCTTCAGTATACTTTTAATAAAAATCCCTGACTCCTTGAATTCCCTGTATCAGAATATATGATTATTACTAGTTATAATAATATTAAAACTATATTCCAATTGACATTTTATTTTAATGAAAATAAATTTAAATTAAAGATTTGTACGTTCTATTATTTTTAAAATTGCTAATTTTATTTTAAAAAAAGTGAGTTAAAAGTTAGCCGCGCGCGAATTGTTGCTAGTAAATAATAATGTCTTAATTACTAATTATTTTGTGCTATTTTCGAAAATTTATAATTGATAATCCTGTAATTGGTCTATGTGACTGTTGGATTTATTTCAATAAATAATTATAAATGATAATACCTAAATGATACTAAATAATAATAAATAATAAAAAAGAATAAAAAATAATAAAAAAGAATAATAAATAGTAATAAATAATAATATTTTCTCCACCAGTCGGAAAAAATTTCCGTACACACATAAATCCACCTACACATATATAAATAAAAAGATGACGACGATAAAACACACTTAAAAATATCAACTCATATAAAAAAAGACAGACGAGAGTTTTATCGAACAAATTGGGAAAATTACATGGAATTCAAATATATTCAACTGACAGGATCAATATTTGACAATATACCCATTAAATAGATTGGTTAAAACTCGCTTATCTCACTTCAAGACCGGTACCATCTGCTCGTCATGTCAAATCAATACTATTCCATAACAATTTTAAAAAAATGTTTTTAAACTAACTGTTATTTTTCTTTCTCTCGAAAAATTCCGCAACGAAAATAAAATAAATAAAAACAAAGTATACACTACCGTCCACGAGTATCAGGACGATTACACTCAACTCTATAAAAAAACATGCCATCACTTTTTCAATCATATCTCGGAAATTAAAGGAAATACAAAAAAAACTTAAATACGGTTAGAAAGCTGATTAAATTCTGCGTAAAATAAGCCATCTTTGAAGTCATTTCGTTAATTATTTTGTAAGTTGTAGAGTGAGAAAGAAATAAAAAAAATTGATCAAATTTTCTCATTTTTGTCTCTTGACTTCAACTTTTTCAAAAATCTAGAAAAATTTAAATACAATTTTTCTAAAAACACAGAAATCTTCGTTAGAATTTCAGCTTTAAAATAAGCTTTCGAAAATTAAAAAAGGTTAATCCGTCTTCGATATATCATTAAAAATGTGAAGCCGTGTTTTGACCGATTGGTGCATTGAAATTCAACTGTGACGACTCGATTCTGGCTTCGCGCGGCGTATTTCTTTCTCACTCTACAACTTACAAAATAATTAACGAAATGACTTCAAAGACGGCTTATTTTACGCAGAATTTAATCAGCTTTCTAACCGTATTTAAGTTTTTTTTGTATCTCCTTTAATTTCCGAGATATGATTGAAAAAGTGATAGCATGTTTTTTCATAGAGTCGAATGTAATCGTCCTGATACTCGTGGACGGTAGTGTACATACGGCACTACTATATATATATATATATATATATATATATATATATATATATATATATATATATATATATATATATATATATATATATATATATATATCTTAGTTTTTCTAAGGTTATCAAATTGAAACACTGTTAACCTAAAAGTATCAAATTGCAACGAATACCAAAAATATGGAGTAAATAAAAAATCGATCCATATTATTGACATCAATTTGATCCAATTTAGTATTAATTTGAGACTTTCAAGACAACCGATTGTGGACAAAAAAATTTCAATGCAATGTTTTGAGCATCAAAACATTTCAAGATTCAAGATTATCAAATTGAGATCATAGCATAATATGATCTCAATTTGAGAATCTTGGAAAAACTGTGTATAGCATTATTATAGTAGAGCTATATATATTTTGTTTTTTGTTAAAAAAATGAGTTACATTTTAATGATGATGACAAGGAATCGCTAATGTTGTATAGGGGAGCGTGGGGTAATGGGAGCTTTTAAATTTCACGCACTTAAAAGCCTTCAAATTCGCTGCAATGGCTAGAAAATCTTCTACAACCTTTGTTTATATCATTCCAAAACAAACGATCACATTCTTGACAAATTTTTAGTAAAGACAAGGGAAAATGTATTTTTTGAGTTTTCGTTGTAAAATGCCAAATATTTCTAAACATCACCATAAGTAGTTAAAATCGTATTATTTAGTTCTGTTTTTTCATTATATTATAGGTGAATATATGTAAATATGTATACTTGTATAAAAATCAAAATAATAATAATAAAATTTGTTTATGTTTTTATTTTTTCATTCAAATTTTGTCCTGTAAAAATTCTGTGGGGTAATGGGAGAATTAGTGTCAGACCAAAGAACTTTCGTTACTATGTTGCGTCTTTCGTTATTTCTTTAAAAATTGTAAAAGATATCACCTTATGAAAAAACTTTTAATTAAAAAATAATTTTTGGTGAGAAAAATGAAAAATTTAATTATTTTTCAAAAATTTTTTATTCAATTATAATTTAGGAAAAAATGTATTCTAAGTCTAAGTTTTGGCTTCATTGTAAGTATTAACACTTTTTTCTATTAGAAAACAAAAAATATTCCTAAAATATAGAAATTTTTTAAAATTTTAAGTGAAAACTCCCATTACCCCACAAATTGGGTGATCGCAAAAAATGAATTTTTTTTTTGAAAAATTTTTTTTTCAATTTACTTTCTCTTTTTAAGTTTCTAATTAAACACAATTAAAGATAAATAACGAAATGAGTAAGAAATAACGAAAACAATGTATCATTATAAAGATAAGTTGGTTTTTTAAATAATTTTCCTTAAGGGGCTCCAATTCCCCCACGCTCCCCTAACCCTAAGTGTCTCCTCTATTCAGTTACATTGCAGTAAACGCCTTCCTTTGTTGTCCTCCTTTTGTTTCACTTTACATTACACAAAGTCCTCGAGAAAATGAAACAAAAGAGGGACAGTGGGAGGCATTATTGCACACATATATACATATATATATACATCATGTTCTCAGAGGAAACTTCTCCCTCTTTCTCTTGAGAAAAAGACTTTATTTTACTCGAGGAATTTTAAGTCAAAACTTGCATGGGCTACTTTAGTAAAGTTGGCATTATAAAAACACTATAACTCTTATACTCTTGCAAAATGGAAATAGAAAACAAAAAAAAAGGTGTCGCGTGATCCTTAATTGAGGTTAAGTTAACATGCAGCTTTTTTATAATAATTTCTCATTAAGAACGTTTTTTTCCATCTTATTTCTGTATATCATGCTGCAATTTAAAAAAAATCAATCAAAAAATTAAGACTTATGTATAAAATTAAAGTCTAATTTCTATAAATATTCGACAATTTTTTCAATTTTTTTGATAAACAGAATTTAAATATACTAAATCAACTAAAGTTCTAAAGTCCCCACTTCAAAAGAAGTGAAAAGTGGGGTTGTACTAAAATCCAAATATGTACTTAAAAGAGAAAAATCAAAAGCAAAAGACGTACAACAAATCGTACAACGAAAAGTTTTAGATTCGTGGTGAAAATCTGGTTCAGACTACACGAACTTTTCACCTGCAAGACCTTGGAGATAAAGATCGGGTAGTAAGAAAACGTAGACGTTTGAACAGGTTCAATAAAAGTTTGTTTCTCCTCAGGATTTAAAAGTTTCTCTCTCTCTCTCTCTCTCCTTTGTCACATCGATTTTCCCTTTCTTCTTATTCAACACCCTCGAAAAAAACAGAAAAAACTTTCCTAAATCTTTATGTACCTCCTATAAATAAATAAAAACTATCCAAATCCTCCAAGAATGGTAAAAACAAATCTAAAATTCCGTAGACAAACGTATAATGTAAATTCTCCAAAACAAAAGTAAAAATAGTTGGTTAAGGTGGAGTGACACCTTTGAGGCCTCTTTTAAATCTCTTATTAAATTCACGAATGCCAATCCCGAGTTTATAGGATTTAGAAATTTTACATTCAACAATCTGACAAAATTTTATATTTGGACTCGTTTAAGACGACCTATTGAATTATATTCAATCGTGTAAATTTCCTCCAAACTGATTCGATTGTTACAAATATAAAGTCTAATGGTATTATCACTGAGGATCATTGTGAGCTATTTTTAACATTCCACTCGTTCTTTTGCGAAAATTCAGTGGAGAAAAAAGAGAAACAAAATTTTAAGATATTGAATTAAAGTATAATTTGGTAACGATGCTATTTTCGACCTAATTCTTAAGTCTTTACTATTTTTCTTCTATTATTTCTTTTTTTACTCAAAGAAAAACCTGAATCTTAGGAACTAAATCTTAAAATTGAATTTTAAAATCAAAATTATTATTTAAAAATAACCTATTTTTAAATTTAGGACTAGATTAAGTCAATTTGCCTTAAAATTATACTCTCGAGGCTAGAATTGAATCAAAAGGTTCTAATGTAAACGGATTTAGTCAAAAATGGTTTAAAATTAAAATTTATATTTTACATTGTGCATTTTAATAAAAATCGAAAACTTTTAATTAAGGTAAAAATAACATAAACCTAACCTTAAAGTGATTTTCTTCTTAGATACTTTTTTGAAATTTGTCACATATGAATTTTTCAAAATGAAATACAGGTGGGTTGGAGGCGCATGCTTATTCCCGAAATATTTTTTGACCAAATAGTTATTTGACATAAAACTACTTAACTTAAAATTCACATAATATTAACATTATTTGTCATAAACTTCATTGCACACAAAAACCATTTAACATAAATATAATTTGTCATAGAATTCATAACAGAAATATTATGTTACATAAAACTCAGATTTAACTTAATTCCCATTTAGTAGTTTTTGGGTTTTGTAAAAATTGTTATTAAGGTTTTTTGTCGAACACTATCGGAGGCTAACAGAACTCTAATCAGAACTCATGGAACTCTCAATATACAAAAGATCAATTTTTTTTTGAAAATTCAAAGTCTTGTAGTTTAGTAGTTTTTGGGTTTTGAAAAAATTGTTATCAATGTTTTTTATCTATCTCGATGGGGGGCTAATAGAACTCTAATCAGAACTCTTTTTTCGTAAAATTTTAATTTTTTTGAAAAATTCTGGAATTTTAAATTATTTATGATTTTGGATTATGAGAACTATCGAAATAAACTGTAGGGAACTCTAGAACTCTCTTATAGCTACTCAGAACTCTAATAATAAATCCATTTTTTCAATAGTGGGGGGCTGCGTGAAGTTAGCATTATGAAAAAACCTATTTTTTACCATTTAATCGCCGGAACTATTTCTAAAAACTATCAGGAACTCCAGAACTATTGTAGAGGAAGTCAGAACTCTAAAAAAAATTTAATTTTTTTGAAAGAGGGGGGCTAACTTCACATACATTAATTTTAAATTCGATGATTTTAACACCCTGAGAAAAAAATTTCTCGATCATTTAAAAACAGAAATTTTACGACGTTCACGTTACAACGAGACTCATACGACTATTTACCTCAAAACTTTACTAAAATCTTTGTCTTCTCAAATAATAACAATAACAAAAAATATTCAAAGATACTAACTAATATACACAAATTTTCCTAGGGTGACCACCTTAGGGCCCTGACCACCTTGGGGCCCTCTCCCCTAAATTTATTGAAAAAAATTAATATTTTACTTTTCAGTTGTTCATTTTTTATTTTTATTAAATTTAATAATAATAATTTAACATAATTGTCTAATTTTGTAAATAATAAATTATTTAAACAAATTAAAATTATAAACAAATTTAAACTTTAATCTCAATAATAATTTGGTTCCCAAGTGCGAAAACCAACGCGGCCCAACACTGGCCCAGTATTGGCAAAGCTGGCATCGAGACTTGGCAGACAATATTGGCCCGACTTTGCGCCGACTCTTGTGGTGTTAACAGCGGTTGGACGTCGGCAGCCAGATCTCGGCAGACATTAATGGCCCAATATTGGCCGCCAGATCTCGGCAGACATTAATGGCCCAATATTGGCTGACATTACTCCCCCAGTGTTGAAAAAATTAGAAAAAAATAAAAATAAATTTTTTTTTATTTAATTAACTAATTAATTTATAACATTTATACGGCTTATTTCCCTAAATTAAACGCAAACTTACAAATATTTGAAAAATTCTTACCTTTCGCGGGGATCGATACCTGAACCTGACGCACCACAGCCTAACACTCTGACCACTCTGCTACTCTGACTTGAAGTCGAGGAAGCAAAAGGGTTCTTATAAGCTACACTACACTGGCCGATACTGTGCCATTGTTGGGCCAAGCTACGTCCCAATATTGGCAATTATAATTTGCCATCATAGATACAAAATGATAGACAAGCTACACACCAATTCTGGCAATTATAATTTGCCATCAAAGATACAAAATTTTTGCCATTAAAGTGCCACTAATGAGCCATTAATGGACCGATCTTCGTCACATCACTGGCAATTGAATTTTGCCATTAAAGATTGATCAACTTTACCAATATTGTGCCGTTATTGAGCCAAGCTACGTCCCAATACAGGCAATTATAATTTGCCATCAAAGATTCAAAATGTTTGCCATTAAAGTGCCAATAATGAGCCATCACTGGGCCGATGGTTGGCACATCACCGGCAATTGTCTTTTGCCATTAAATATTGATCAACTTTGCCATGAATGTGCCATTATTGCGCCGAGAGCTGGCCCAGTCTTAAAAAATTTGAAATTCTGACCATCGGCGCCATCATTGGCCCAGTAATGGGACGTTTCGAACACCAATAATGGCCCAGTAACTACTGCCAATTCTCGGCAGACATTACTGCACCAATGATGGGCCGTTTTTGCAGTCTTGGCATTTCGCACTTGGGTTCCTATTAAAATACTATTATACTTCTTACTATGAATAAAAAATTATTAAAAAATTACCACGTAATTTAAGAATTACGTAAAATGTTAAATGCAATAAAGTAATTTAATTATTAAAAATTTAGTTTAACTTATTTTATTTCAATTTATTATTTCTAACGTATCCCTATTTTTTTCTCATCTTTGACTCAATAATTGTATGTCTGAATGATACTGAGATATTAATACTTTACTGTACACATGTGTCGTTAGCATAGTGGTTAGAGCGTTAGTCTGTTAGTCCGTAGGTCGTAGGTTCGATTCCCCTCGTCAGCAATTTTGTTTATTTTCATAGGTTTGCGATATTTCTAGATTCCAATCGTTAGGTACTAAAATATGAAAATCTAATGCACACTTACTGTAATTGTTTATTATTTAATTTTTAAATGTTATAAACAATTTTTTTCTACTTCATTTACTATATCCATTGTTAGTCTCCATCTTTAATACAATTTCTTTAAGAAGAGAAATATTTTATGAATAATAACTATTTATTAATATTATTTACCATTTTGTTGTTAAATTATTTATAATTATTAATTTACAACTAATTAATAACAATACGGCATTTATTGCGGCAATATTCTCAGCCAGCACTGGTCCAGTGCTGCGCCAGCGCTATCTGGCTCGGACCGCATGCGCTAATATCAGTCGGGTGGAAGTGAGGGCCTCTGTGCCACTCACTCCTACCCGACTGGTATTAGCGCGTGCAGTCCGAGCGAAGAGCCGGTTCTTCGATCCAGCTCCTCAATTCTATGTTAAATAATATATATGTTACATAAACTTTATGTCTAATAAAATATATATCAAATGGATATCATATTAATTACAGTCTATACTAAATATCCCCCCGCTTACTATGAGATTTTTGTTTGCAGGTCTGATATATTTTTTTAAGATAATAAATGGGTTGGTCGATTGTCCTTATATTTTGAGTTTATTTAAATTTTATGTTCCACGGAAAACTACTCGTCAATCACAATTACTCAAATTACCAAATGCCAGAACATATTATCTTGATAACTCTATTATTAATAGACTTAGTGTGGAGGTTAACAAATATAATGATCTTATAGATTTTTTTGGAGTTACTCTCTAAATTTGAATTAGTAAAAATGTTTACTAATTTGAATTAGTGACTGACTTTTGCTTTTGAATTAGTAAATTTTACTAATAAATAGTAATTTCTACTAATTTATTAGTAAAGTTTACTAATTCAAAAGCAAAAAAGTCAGTCACTAATTCAAATTAATAAATATTTTTACTAATTCAAATTTAGAGAGTACTCTTAGTGCGTTTATAAGAAATTTGCGTATCATAACTACGGATGTAAATAATAATGCGGCCAGTTAGCTTTTAGTTATTAATTTAAGTATAATCTTTAATTATATTAGTACTTTGTACGAAATGGTTTTACCCGTTAAAATTTTGAATAAATTGTGGCGATAACGTTACAGCCCTAACTACTGGAAAAGATTTTTAAATAAACTTTTTTTAAAAATAAAATTCTGACAAATGTTCTACACAAACATATACACAAACACACACACACACATTGTGACACACTACATAATTTTATCAATTTGTTATAATTAATTTTGGTTGTGCTCATGAAATTTATATTTATTTTTCTGAATTCAAAATTTTCTAAATGTAAATTAGGAATGCAGTTTCAGTTTTCATCAAACCTTTCAATAACTCTCGGTCGACGAGTACCTACCCGTGACCCGATCATAAAAATCGGTCTGGGCAGGTAAATGAGCAATGTTCCGCTGATGTACAATTTTTACCCTCTGTTTTACCGTTTTTCCTCTTTTTCTATCATTAGATATTTTTGTCGTGTTTTATCTTTTCTCTCTTTTCCCAAGCGACGCTTTGATTTTCGGTAGCCATTTTTCAACCAGTCTACGACGAGTTTCCGACCTGAGCACAACCTCGTTCGTTTTTGAGAAAATAAATCCTTTTTTACCTAATATTTGAATTTTACTTATTTTAATATTCTTTGTCACACTCTGCGACCAAAGTGGTGACCCCGACGTGATTTTTCAAATAAGAAGGTCGTGTATAGTGGCAGGAATTTAACCTAAGTGCGGTACCTGAATCTTTCGATTAACAAGTCGTACTATATATAGAATTCAGCAGTGATTTAAATGTACCAAAATTGTGTAAATTAAAAAAAAACGAAATGGCAAGTGAAGGTAATAATAGTGCGGTTATCTCCAGAATGAACATCCGATTACCATCTTCCTGGAGAAGTGATCCCGAAATGTGGTTTTTACAAATCGAGACTCAATTCGCGGTCGCTGGCGTGACAGACGACGAGACCAAATTTAATTATACGGTCGGAACATTAGACGTGAGCGTTGTGTCTGAAATACGCGATATTCTATCCTCGCCTCCGCAAACAGGCAAATATAAAAAATTAAAAGATGAACTCATCTCTCGGCTCGGTACTTCGCAGGACCAAAAAACTCGGGAACTCTTAGAAAATCAGCAAATTTGTGACAGAACGCCATCTCAATTTTTACGGCATTTACAGGCTCTTGCAGGTAAAGTTTTTTCCGAAGATGCATTGCGTTCTATTTGGAAAAGTCGACTGCCAACAAATATTCAAATGATCCTGGCAACTCAAAATAGCAGTACTTTGGACAAGGTTGCAGAGTTGGCAGATGCGATTGCAGCCGCAAGTCCCAAAAGCTGCGTATCCGAGGCAGCCGTGACAAGTTCACCTTTGAATCAACTGCAGCCAATGGAACATATGATGCAACAAATCTCGATGCTGACTCTTAAGGTTGCCGAATTAAGTGCCAAGTTGGACAAGCCCTCATCTCAGCCTCAGCGAAGCCGAAATTCGAATCGTGAACGATCGCAATCTCGTACGCGTTCACGATCACGCGGACAATACGCGGGTGATGGTGTGTGCTGGTACCATGCGCGTTTTGGACCGGAAGCTACGAAGTGTACTACTCCGTGTACGTATAATGAAGGAAACGTATCGGCCAGTCGTTAATGGCGTCGAACGACACTGGCCCAATGACCTCGCGCCGAATCTTTATAATGGACAAGAATTCACAGCTTGAATTTTTAGTGGATACGGGTGCGGATTTGTGTGTTTTTCCGCGAAATCTTGTTCGTGAACCTCGAGAAAAGTCTACGTATGTACTTTCCGCGGCAAACGGATCGACGATTGCAACTTACGGAACCACCACGCTGACACTAAATTTGGGTTTACGGCGCGATTTTGCATGGCGATTTGTTGTTGCTGACGTAACGAAACCAATCATCGGCGTCGATTTTTTGGCATACTACGATTTATTAGTGGATGTGAAAAATCGGAAGTTAATTGACTCTAACACAAATCTCAACGCGACAGGAAAAATAGTGACTGGTGTAGTGACAAGTGTGAAAACTATTGCCGGTACAAGTGTGTTTCATGAAATTTTATCGAAATTTCCAGAAATAACTCGTCCTGACGGTACAGCGACTGTGAAACATAAGACAGTGCATCACATTAGAATCACTTCGGGACCCCCTGTCGCGAGCAAACCTCGACGCTTATCAACGGAAAAGTTGTCGGCTGCTAAAAAAGATTTCGAGACTTTGGTGAAATTCGGTATCGCTAGACCGTCTGACGCACGTTGGTCTTCTCCCCTCCATCTCGTTCTAAAGGAAAATAACGAATGGAGACCGTGTGGTGATTATCGGGGACTGAATGCTCGGACGATACCTGACCGCTATCCTGTACGCCATATTCACGATTTCGCGCAAAATCTCGCGGGAAAAATCATTTTTTCAACTGTCGATTGAATGAAGGCTTTTCATCAGATTCCGGTCGCGGAAGACGATATTTGCAAAACCGCGATTACCATGCCCTTCGGACTTTTCGAATTTCCCTTTATGACGTTCGGGTTACGTAACGCCGCTCAAACTTTTCAACGTTTCATCGACGAAGTGTTGAGAGATCTCGATTTTTGCTTTGCATACATTGACGATATCTTGATCGCGTCGTCATCTCTCGAGGAACATTTCCGGCATCTCGAAATCGTGTTTGAAAGACTAAAGGCATATGGGGTGGTAATTAATCCTTCTAAATGCGTGTTTGGACAGAAAAGTGTAAAATTTCTCGGATACATGGTTAGTGAAAGTGGTACTCAACCTCTTCCGCAAAAGGTTGAAGCAATCAGGAACTTTTCGCGACCTGAAACTGTGAAACAACTTCGTCGGTTCTTGGGTATGATTAATTTTTATCGACGATTCATACCTAAGGCTGCGCAAGTTTAAACTTTTTTAAATGAGCTTCTTCGAGGCAACGTAAAAGGAAAAGCACCAGTTCAATGGACAAAGGAGGCCGAAGCTGCGTTTGAACAAAGTAAGGAAAGCTTAGCTGAAGCAACACTTCTCGCGCACCCGATTATCAACTGCCCTTTGGCCATTTTTTGTGACGCATCTGATTTCACGATCGGAACAGTTCTGCAACAAAACGTGGGTGAAACGTGGCAACCTCTCGCGTTTTTTTCAAGAAAATTGAATACAGCTGAACGGAAATATGCAACATACGACAGAGAGTTGCTTGCAATTTATGAAGCAGTAAAATACTTCCAGCACATGGTAGAAGCAAGTGTCTTTACGATTTTTACAGATCATAAACCGAGAACTTACGCTTTTCAGAAAAAGAATTATAAGTGTACGCCACGTCAGTTTCGATATCTGGACTTCATTGGACAATTTTCTACCGACATCAAGCACGTGGCAGGAGAAGAAAACATCGTCGCCGACGCCCTATCTCGAATTGAGGAAATCGAGCCAGCGCTTGATTTGAAGGAATTAGAAGCAGCCCAAAGGAATGACGAGGAATTTAAAAAACTGGAGAATGAAGAATCAAACTCATTACAACTGAAACTCATCAAAATTACGGAAGCAGATGTTTCATTGGTATGTGACGTCAGCACCTTAACAGCGCGTCCCTATATTCCACAATCGCTACGTCGCAGAATCTTCAGTTCAATTCACAATTTGAGCCATCCAGGGATAAAAACAGCGGTCAAAATGATAACTCAGCGTTATGTTTGGCCGTCGATCAAAAAGGATTGCAGCACATGGGCGAGAAATTGCCTAGAGTGTCAACGGTCAAAGGTCACGCGCCATGTGACTTCTGAAACAGGTACCTTCCAACTTCCATCGAAACGTTTTGAGCATGTACACTTGGATATTGTGATCATGCCAAGCTCAGAAGGATATAGATACTGTCTTACATGCATCGACAGATTTTCTCGTTGGCCGGAGGCCATACCGATGCAGGACCAAGAAGCATCTACCATAGCACGTGCATTCTACACACATTGGATCGCACGCTTCGGAACGCCGTTAAGAGTGACCACGGATCAAGGCAGACAATTTGAGTCGAATCTGTTCAGAGAACTAAATCATCTGACCGGTACGACTCATTTTAGGACAACAGCATACCATCCAGCAGCAAATGGTATGGTAGAAAGACTACACAGACAACTGAAAGCTGCGATTAAGTGCCACAATCACAATCGTTGGACAGAAGTTCTACTAGTGGTGCTGCTCGGAATCCGCTCAGCATGGAAAGATGACCTCCAGTCAACAGCGGCTGAAATGCTCTACGGTCAACAACTCAGACTACTAGAAGAATTTTTATCGTCATCGACAAACGCTACCAACTTCGGGACACAGACTACATTTGTGCAGGCACTTCGGGAACACATGAGGCAGATACGACCAATAGAAGGTTCCAGACACGGATCGAAAAAGGTTTTTGTTTTCAAAGACTTGCTCACGACAGACTATGTGTTCCTGAGACATGACGGACCGAAGGCACCGCTGCAACCGCCATACGAGGGTCCTTTCAAGGTCATTTCTCGAACTGCAAAGACCTTTCTACTGGACATCAACAACAAAAATGTGACAGTATCCATCGACAGACTTAAACCAGCATATGTCATGGGAGATGTAGAACCAGAAGAAGATGAAAATTACGAAGATGAACAAAGAGAAGTGGTTTTTTATCGGGCCCAAGACCCGGTAAATGTTCCAGAGCCAGAGATAGTTCCAATTCCGGAACCAATACCAGTACCAGAACAAGTTCCAGCTCAACAACAATATTTGCGTACTTGCTCAGGAAGACAAGTACGATTTACAAATCCTTTCCAGGCTGGATTTTCGTGACTTCATCACTGGTAGGGGGGTACTGTGGCGATAACGTTACAGCCCTAACTATTGGAAAAGATTTTTAAATAAACTTTTTTTAAAAATAAAATTCTGACAAATGTTCTACACAAACACACACATTGTGACACACTACATAATTTTATCAATTTGTTATAATTAATTTTGGTTGTGCTCATAAAATTTATTTTGCGGAGATCACTCCGAATTGAAGACTCGGAGTGATCAATTTCTTTAAGTTTTATAATAATTAAAGATGACCGACTGTCAAAATCATTATTTTATTATTATAAGAATATTGTTACTGTAATTTTTTCAAAATTATTTGTACCATTTCAATTCAATTAACATTTTCTAAAATTTTTAAATTGTATTTAAATACAAAAATAAATAATATTGAATGTTTCTTAAAATTTAATTTTTACGAAGAATTGTATTAACAACTTTTGAAAATATTTAATTTCTTTTAAGGAATTTAATTAAAATTTTAAATAAAAATTATTATATTAAAGAATTTTATAACCATTTTTGAAAATAATTGAAAACTTTTTGAAGAATTTTATTAAATTTTTCAAAAATAATTGAATTCTGGAGAAGAATTAAAATAATAATTTTTGAAAACAATTGAATTCATGAGAAGAATTTTATTAATATTTTTGAAAATAATTGACTTTTTGAGAAGAATTTCTCTGACTATTTATAAAAATAATTTAATTCTTGACAAGAATTTAAAAAAAATTTTGAAAATATATTAATTTCTACAAAGTATGTAACGAAACGGCTCTCTCTCATTACATTTACAATACATAAAATTTAGAAATAAGGAATAAATCAAAATTAAATTGAATTATTCTATTAAACACAATAAAATTTTAAAGAACAATATTAAGATGTAAGAAATATAGGACACAATTCACCAAATAATAAAATCAAAAGACGAAATAAACTATTCATAAAATTATTTAAGATTATTTTTTAATACTTTCAAAAATTATTTGATTTATAATTAATTAGTATCAATGATTGACTTCAATAATTAACATAATTATATCTTATAGTTTCAATATAATACACACAAAACAAAAGGATGAGCTCATCACTGAAAATACACACACTTATTTTCATTCAATTTTACTCTCGAGAATTAGAAATTAAACAATGATTATAAATTGCAAAATGCGATGGCGACAAGAAAACGATAAATATATATTTATATTAAAAAATTAAAATCAGAGACAGTTTCTCATTATAAAAAACATTTTAGACTTTTTACATTAAATTTGAATGATATGATTTGAAACAACAAAATATCAATAAAGAAAATTAAACTTTTCGATATTCAATGAATAAAAAGATCACAAACAAATGTACTCACTAGTAGACGATGATTTTTTGCCACTTTAAAGGCTGATACCTTTTACATACATCATATACGGAGGGGATTATCTGAATAGCGAGTATATCAAACAATGATGATGATGCTCACATTCATAGGGTACGCATGGTGATGTAGAAGGATGAGTCCTCTTATTTTCGCAAGGTTCCAAATCGTCTAGTGTACATAAGTTGCGTCTCATCAGGTAGCACAAATCATCAGCAATAATGTTTCTCTTTTTATAACATATTTAACGACCCGCTACACATATCAAAAGAAACAAAAAAAACATTTATAACAAACGCAATGGACACACGCGTAAAAAACAATATATCCATAAATTAATTATTAGAAATGCACATTGAAATAATGTTACAATAAAGTGACGCTCACCTTTTACAACGGGTCAAGAATTTTCGTGAACACAAATATATGTTAATCGTCTGTCTTTACATGAGAAAATGCTCCCTACTCAGAGAGTCCAGCAATTATATTAATTACCCATCACTTCCCCACTCTTCATCACATACTCATTCTCCAATTTCATTTTTCAATTCACACCATAAGATATACGTTACACGTTACAAGTATTTAATTACTTTTCAAAAGAATTGAATTCTTCTGATGAATTTTGATATTTATTAAAATAATTGAATTTTGGAAAAGAATTTTATTAAAATTCCTTAGAATAATTTATTTTTTGGGAAGAATTATTTAAATAATTGAATTTTTACATAGAATTTTATTAAAATTTTTTAAAATAATTGAATTTCTAAGAGGAATTATAATAAAATTTTTAAAACTAATTGAATTTCTGAGATTTTTAGAATTTGTAAAAATAATTGAATTCTTAAGAATATTTTGATAAAAACTTTTTAAATAATTGAATTCCTTTAAAACTTTTATTATTTAAGAAAATAATTGAATTTTTAAAACAAATTTTATTAAAACTTTTCAACATAATTGAATTCCTGTAAAAATGTAATTATTTATGAAAGTAATTGAATTCTTACATTAAATTTTATCAAAATTTTTAAAAATAATTGAATTTCTGAGAAGATTTTATTGAATTCTTTTAAAATAATTGAATTTCTGAAAAGATTTTTAAAAAAATTTTGAAAATAATTTAATTTCTGCAAAGTATTTCATTACTTTTCAAAAGAATTGAATTCTTGTGATGAATTTTTGATATTTATCAAAATAATTGAATTTTGGAAAAGAATTTTATCAAAATTCCTTAGAATAATTGATTTTATGGGAAGAATTTATTCAATTTTGTTGTTTATCAAGCTAATTAGAATTCTTCTGCAAAATTACTTGAAAAATTTTTGAAAATAATTGATTTTCTGCGACGAATTAAATGTTATTTATGAAAATATTTGAATTATTGCAACGAATTTTATTGTTTTATTTGAATAATTGAATGCTTCTTAAAATTGAATTCTTTCCTTATGTTTTAATAAAATTTTTAATAATAATTGCATTTTTTAAGGAATTTATTTAAAATTGTATTAAAAGTATTTGAAATTCTGCGATGAAAATAATCGAATTCGTAAATAAAATTTTATTATTTATGAAAATAATTGGATTTTTTCGTAGAATTGTATCAAAAAATTTTTTCTATAATTAAATTTGTTGATAAATTTAATGAAAATAGTAAATATTGAAAATTATTGAATTGCAAAAAACTTTTGAAAGTACACGGAGAAAAAGGAATAGTTGACACATCCAGATACATGGATATCACAGCCATATTAAATTGAAAAATACGGGATATCCATAGTTAAGGTTGCTGCATCCATATTCTATGGTTGGCTGTATATTGTTGGAGCAGCAAAAGATCTATGGTTGGGTGATCCATAGTAATGGAAATGGGAAACAAAAAAATTAGAATCACTCAATTAATTAAATTCTATGTCACTTGAGATATTTTATACACATTTTTGTTAATTAATACACACCACTTATTGAATAACCGCATATTTACGAAATAAATTATTAACCGATAGGGGAGACACGAACCCTAGACCTAACGCATACTAAACACTAACGCTATCCACTACACTATACACGCAACTACAATATTTGAGCATATAATATTCCTTATATACTCTACACATATTTCATGAAAATGAATTTACATAAACACTAATAGACAATAACGATAATAAACAATTATAACACTATTTATACACAATAAACTCACAACGTGATTATATAGACGTGACAGGAGACCGACGCGACGGACCAATTGAGACGACCATTTTTAAATGGATGCCATGATAATGAATTGCGCGCAACATGTATCGAAATTTTGAACTAACTATGGATCTCCCAACCAAAGTTTATATGGATGAGGCAGCCATATGTGAAAATCCATAGCATGAATTGTAAGCCCAACCATGCCTATGGATGTCACATCCATATTTGATTCAACAATATAATATGGCTCCCTCATCCATTGAATATGGAATGTGCTTCCATTCTGAAAGTTGTCTCTTCCATTGAATTGGATAACAAACAATATTCTGCTCAACAATATTTTTATGGATATCTCTTCCAGACCTTTTCTTTCCGTGTAATTTTGAACTTTTGCAAAGATTCTTATAACTTTTTTCTGAAATAATTGAATTTTTGGCGAAAAATTTTGCTATTTGTAAAGATAATTGAATTGTTGACGAGATATTCGTGAAAATTTTATAAAAATAATTGAATTTCTTCAAAGAATTTCATTACTTTTGAAAATAATTGAATTCTTGGGATGAATATTGTAACTTATGAAAATAATTGAATTTTGTAAAGAATTTGATTAAAATTCCTAAAAAATTTTGAATTTCTGTAAAGAATTTTGTTATTTATCAAGATAATTGCATTAAAACTTTTGTAATAATTAAATAATATTAAGAAATTTATTCTTGTCAGAAAAAGAAAAAATTTTTGAAGGTTTTGTATTAGAATTAGTGGCAGTTTCATAGTTTACGAAGCTAAATTTGGTGTAAATTCATCATTAAAAGATAAAAGAAAAAAATAGGGGGAATTTAGGGGAAATTTTCAAAATAGGGTACGTTTAGGGGCCAAAATTAAAAAAGGGGACTTTTAGGGAAATAGGGGACAGACTGTGAAGCCTGGGGTTAAGTTTGGAGAGACTCAGTCTGAAAACACATTTGCTGTGAAAAATTTGTGTGATTTTGTCAAATGGCAAGTTAGTCATTGGCCACCACTGCGTATATAAAAATTAAAAATTTTTAAATAAATAGATCCCATCGTTTGCCCACGATCGGACAAGGCTTAAAAATGGTTAATTTAGTGCTAGTTTCTCACAAAAAATTTTGAAAATAATTGATCGATACATATATTGTTAAAAATGAAATTTTATTTTAAAAATTTTAAAATCCTAACGTAAATTATTTTAAATTTTTTTAAAAATATTTTTATTAAAAACTAAGCGTGAAAACAAAGCTTCCCGTGTAGAAATGGTGGTTGGGTTCTAGTGGTGACCACACTAGTTTACCCCATTTGAAATAGTGCTCCAACTAGAGAAACTGGTGGGGTTCTAGTCGATTTTGTCACGCTCCTGTTGATAGGGTCCCGACTAGAAGTTCTAGTTTACTTCTACCGGTTCTAAAAATTATTATTTTTAAAGGGGCCGTTCATAAACTACGTCACACGATTTTGCATAATTTTTCAACCCCCCCCCCCCTACCCACATCACAAATTTTACATGCTTTAGCGCCATTTTTTCTATAGAACGTCACAAAAAATGAATGCCACCCCCCCCCCTATAAGGCGTGACGTAGTTTATGGACGGCCCCCAACTTAACCTATTTATAATTGAATTCTTCATTCACATTAACATTATTAACGAATGTTGTACACGAAAAACCTGGAACTAGAATTAAAAATCTCGTGCCCATGGGGGATCGAACCTTGGACCTTAGGGACTCCAGTCGGAAACATACCTCACAGCCACGCTAGGTTGAAAGGACCTTTGCTTAAATTACATTATGAATTATGGGGAGATATTATTCACTCTTATTTAACTCTGCATTGTTAATGATAGTTAATAATAATTAATTATAACATTACTGAACAATTAAACATTACTAATTACATTACTTTTTATATTTACTATAATTATTATAATTATATTATTGAATTTATTATTGTAATTGTAAGAATATAACATAATTTTAATTATTAATTAATGTTTTTATTAATTGTCAAAAAGATTTTTATTAGATAAAATTGTTTTATTTGAATTTTTTGCAAGAATATTCTACAATATTGAAATTTTCTTTAACGTATGTTAAAAAATTAAATAATCAAATAATAAGCAACATTTTTAATAAATAATGCTGGTAAATTTTTTTCTGTTAATTAATCTGAATTATTTATCTAAAAAGACAATTTATGTATAATACTTGTTCACTAGTTTGTCTAGTTGGAAATCAATAAGGTCCTGATCAGTTTTCTCTAGTCTAGGTTATCCTAACTAGAATCTGATAGTTTTTTAGTGAGTTTTTCTAGTCTAAATTATCTAACTAGAATTCGATAGGGACCTGACTAGTTTTTCTAGACTAGAGGTTCTAGTAAGAATCTAGCGAGGGCCCTAGTAGAGACAGGGACAAATAGGGAAATTTCTACACGGGTTTTTATTATAGTAACGTCCAATTTGATCAATTTTTGACCGAGTTATAAGCATTTAAAACAAAAATTTACGTAAAAAATGTAATTTTTCAAAAATCTGTATCTCCTGATCCGCTTTATGAAAAAATTTGAAAAAAATCAAGGTAGCTCATTTCAAAGAGTACTAAAAGAAAAAAATGTTTAAAAAAAATTTGAGATGCAAAAGCAAAATAATTTCCGATTTGGACTGGAATGCCTCATATATACATATGCATGTATATTCATATAAGACATTGTCATATAATAACGTGATTTTAATTTCCACTAATACAACCGCATTTACACGAAAGCATTGTTAACAATACCTACATACGAAGTAAAGAGGCAGAGATAGATTATAATGGTCCGCTCTACAATGGCTTATTGTGACTATATACTTTCTTAATAAGTGCTTACGATCGAACCAAGCCTCTTTTTTTCAGTAACAGTAATTTTGAAAATAGTTTCTGCCCTTGATGAAGACCCTGTTCCAGAATAATGGTTTTAGTTTGCAAAAAAAGAAAGAAAACAATTTCTTAAAAAATTCAAATAAAGAACACTGTCTTTTGTTTCCAAAAACGATCGTTTCTTTAAAACAAAAAATTTAAATTAAACCCCACCTAGGATATTGTTTTAAAACTAAAATTTTCCCACCGACTTCTAAAAAATTGTTGCAATTATTATTTTGCATCGTTAAGTCTCTCTAAATAATAATTGAATGTACCTATGATACATTTTTAATTTGTTTGTTAATAATTAGTTATAACTCACTAATTGATGAAGTAAAAAGTCAGCCTACATTTTATTAACAATTAGTTACTTTTGACCAATTCAGATTTAGAGAGAAACTCCAATAATTTTATGCTCTTTGCTCAAGTTCCTGTGTCTATGCCACTACAATTATGCCAATATTGTCATAATGTTAGGACATTATTTCTGTACAAAGAATATTGAAGTAATGTTTGACAATGTTGATGCAAATTCAAGTGCTGTACCGTGTAAATCACACCCCAATGGGAAATTAACCATTGGCGCAATAATGGGCCTATATTGGAAGCCAGCAGTACCAATAATAGCAACCAATATTGGGCCACTATTGCCAGAGTCTTGGGATGATCACGACTTTGCCAAGCATTGGCAGCCAATATTGGATCACTATTGGCTGCCAAGCCTTGGCTATTCATTGGCAACAAAGATTAGACCAATGTTAATGACCAATTATTTACCAAAGCTTTAAAATTAAATTAATGCTTGGTTATTTCTTGGTTATGTAAGGGATATTTTTAAGGGTATTCAGGTTGAAGTAACACAAAACGGAATAAAATATATAAAAATCATTTAATTAAAAGTCGACTATTATTATGATACATATTTGGCAAGGGCTCACGACGGACTGATTCGTCATCATTCGTCGTTGATTTTCAAAACCTTTACAGGCATAAACACACGTAAACATACCAATATTGGTCCATTATTTAGCCAATAGTGACCATTGACAATTTCCCATTGGGGCTGAGTATTAAATAAAGTATTAATAAGTATTAATAAATAAATAAGTATTAATAAAGTATTAAATACTCTATATTTTATTGTACAAACCTAAGTTTTAGGCTATTTTAAGTAAAGCTTGTTAGATCTAAATATTTATTTGATTTACAGTTTTTTTAAAGTAAATTTTTAATTTGAACTAAACACTACTAAAAATAATTGTTTTATTTTCAGCCCACTTTTGATTAAAATCTTTTTTTCTAAAGCATTAGAACATTTTAAACTGAATTTTAGCCTTGAAAGTATGATTTTAAGTCCTAAAGTTATGATTTAACCCTTAGTCTTAAATTTTAAAATAGGCTACTTTTTAAACATTTTGGTTTTAACATTAGAATGTAAATGATTTAAAACCGTTTTTTTGTGCATTTAACATAACCTAAAAAATACTTTAATAAATTAGGGATTTTTTCATTTTTCACTGAAAATTAATCAGTACTGTTACTAATGCATTTAATAAGCAAATCGTTGCTTAAAACGTCAAAAGTGGCTAATTTAAATTTTCATAGATAAAAATAATCTACTTTTCAATCATTTTCGTTTTAAGATCCAAGCAGACTAAAACTTCATTTTTTCTCTATTAAAAAAAAAATTATCGTATTTTTCAACAAAAAAATCAAACCACACGACATTCAAGCATTTTCCTACCCACAGTGGCAGCACTGTTCTTGACACACTAACAGGGTACTTCAGCTAATTTTCCCTACACTCTTTTCGACATCATTAGACCAATTACAATAAATATCAAAGTACCTACAATATTTTATCCTCTATGCATAAAATTATCCACATACTTTAAATAAATAAAGTCAACTAACAGAAAAAATAATCTTCCCCTTCTAAAGTGCTAACAATACGAAAATGATCTAATATTAAAATTACCCTATCGTAGACAAAATATAAAAGTATAGACTCGAAAAGCCACCATCGGAAACCACCCAATCTATTGATTGGTTCAATTTTTCAATTTCCGTTTCGACGAGTTTATATATACATATAAAATATCGTTTATATTCAGAGAGAAAGAGAGTGACCTCGGAGGGGTCTTTATAATCAAACAATTTCACACCATATGCAAAAGTCTAGAAATATAATGAGACAAAAAAGAAAAAATTACGCAAAAATCAATTAAAGGGTTTCTGTCTCTAAAATTAGCGCACCCCGCCCTGACTTTCTTATGCCACCGACAAAAAAAAGTGTCAATAAATGTACATATATATTGTATGATTAGTGAAACTCCAGGGCCGAAATCAAAAAAAAAAAAAAGAAGCGATGCTCTGGTAGAAATCTCTCTCTCTCTCTCTCGAGCGCGCTCTCCTCACGGAGAATCGATTCTAATTCCGAAATACGTTGCGCACAGCATAGGCCAGCACACACCGTTCAGAGCCTCCCCTTTTGTATATAGTGTAGAGCTAGGGGCTAGAAAATATAAACATAACCAAGGCAACAGGAAAAACTCTTGCACTTTGGGGGTCTCTCTTTCTCTCTCTTGTCGTCGCCTATATCACCAGAGAGAAATCCCTCTTTGCACGTGTGTGCTTTGCGCCGGGGGGCCATCCGAAGACGAGGGTCTTTCGCCTCTCTCTCGATTCTCTCGACCATTCCTCTCACTCTCTTTCTCTCGAACATAAATTTATTTCTTTCTCCCTTAGAGTATGGTTGAGAGAAAAGCAGACAAGAGAGAAAAAAACAAGCAAAATATAGAGAGAACGAGAGAGAGAGAGAGAGAGAGAGAGAGAGAGAGAGAGAGAGAGAGAGAGAGAGAGAGAGAGAGAGGCTTCTGCAATCTGCGTTTGTTCCAGGGGCGAACTCAGTGAGGAGAGAGGAAAAGAGAGACAGAGAAGGAAGGAGAGAAAGAGATGATGCTGTGGGAGGGGCGCGCGCTCACCGAACGTGGAGAGAAAAAAGACAGAGAGACAAAATTCAATGCTCTGATAATCCAAAATCACTAATCTTCCCCCTCCCAGTTCGAAAAAACAAAAAAATACACCCCTAGTGGAAAAAAGGAATATCTTACACTTGGAAAACACACCCCGGTGTTACAAACGGCGTCTGCTAGGTGCCAGGATGATCGGCAGTAGTAGTCTCTTCAAGCGAATTCATACAAACGATTTCCAAGAACAACCAAATGAACAGCCTAATATCACTCACTCTCTTTTAAGGGATGATGATGATGATGATTTTAAATTCCTGTCCACTCGTTCACCATTTAAAACCGAATTTTTTCAAAAAAACGAAAAATAAAACCGGCTTCGTAAGAATAAGGGTGGGAATGGGGGGGGGTAGTAGTAAAACTTCACCCCTTTTTTTCCCGAAGGGGGGAGGCGCGATCACGTTCTCAAGATGACGATTTTCTGACAGCACCTTTCACCAGGAACACTCGCGAATTTTACGAGCGCCATACGAGTGTGGCGCGCGAATTTTTTTTTTGCCCGGGAAAGGGCGAAATTTAATTAAGCGCAGACTTTTTGCCTGTTTCTTTTTTTGTTACTTTTCTCTTTTTCTCTACTTTTACAAGTATCGAACGAACGAAAATGTTTTTTTTCCTCCTTTTTTTAGGGAAATAAAAGACCGCGCTATACGAAGACTCGACGACTTTTGACAGGAGCGACAAGTCGAACGCGCACTGGCGAACTGACGACAAAAGCGCCCTCTCGCCCCGCCCGACGCCGTCAACGCCAACGTCCAGGCGCTCCTCATCGATCGACGATGGGGAGTCTTATTCGTTGCATGCCTCGACGTTCTTGTCGCTGCTGATGCTTTTTCGCTATATAGCGATTTGCCGGTGGCAGGCGTCACGGCGCCGGGTTCTCATTTTAATTTCCCCTATTTTTCTTTTTGTCACAAAACGAAAAGAAGAAAAAAATTGTACTATTTTAATTAATCTAGAATTGAACAATAATAAAATGGAAACTAGATTGTTTTTCTAACTATATTTATCTAGAAATAAAAACCATGGTTTATTTAATTAAGGTCGTGTCTCTCTGTTTATCTCTACCGAAAAAATGGTTAGCTTTCGTGTCTGAAATACACTACCACCGACTCACCTATATTGATTTTTGACTAATAATTGAACTACAAAAAAAATCTTTTGAATTTTGTACTTGAAATTAGAAACTACTTGAAACAATATTAAAATTAAAAACCATTGGGGATTTTCAGGAAATACGATATAATCGTAACTATAGAAGATAATAATATATTACTGTAAAGATATTGTAAAGTTTTTCAAAAGGCGACTTCAAAAACACACCGGGTGCAGATTCATTAAGACACATTAAAATCAAGTTATCAAAACCATATGTGGCGAAATACTTTCAATATTTTATCTTTCCTTAAAACAATTCGAATCATTATAGAAAATAGTTCAAATGCGCACGTGCAAACTTCCATTTGACAATTTCTTTTATATTTACTGATTAGTTTATTGCCATTAAATCTCTTTTTGAGATTGCTTTTATATTTTCTAATATTCAATATTCACTGGTTAACATTAATTATTATTATAGCATTTGATTAAATAATGAATGACACTTTTTTAAGCGGAAGATTTTTTTGTTTCATTTCTATTTAAATAAACAGAATGTAAATTGAAAAGAAGTAAATTCTGGAAAAGTTTCCACTTAATAATTAATAATATATTAACAATTACCATAAAAAATAATTAAAATTTTACTCATAATTATAATTATAAATAATAATTTCAATATAAATTATGAATAATAATTATAATTTCAATAGTAATGACAAATAGAGGAAAGATGTCTTTTTCAATACAAATAACAATAATAATTAATATTAATTTAATTAAATATAGTGAATAGAATGCAAATTGAAAATAAAATAAATTCTAGAGGATTTTCTACAAAAAATGGCAACAATAAAAACCTGTTGCCAAACTTCATCACTAATAGTACATACCCAATGGGAAATTTACAACTGGCGTAGTACTGCGCCAGCACTGGCAGCACTGGCGGCAAGGCTGACAGACAGCACTGGCATGGCACTGGGATGATAACGCCGTCTGGCGCTGCCGAAGTACTGTCTGTCAGTGCTGCCAGACAGTGCTGGCGCAGCACTGGACCAGTGCTTGCTGAGAATATTGCCGCAATAAATGCCATATTGTTATTAATTAGTCGTAAATTCATAATTATAAATAATTCAACAACAAAATGGTAAATAATATTAATAAACAGTTATTATTCATAAAATATTTCTCTTCTTAAAGAAATTGTATTAAAGATGGAGACTTACAATGGATATAGTAAATGAAGTAGAAAAAAATGGTTTATAACATTTAAAAATTAAATAATAAACAATTACAGTAAATGTGCATTAGATTTTCATATTTTAGTACCTAACGATTGGAATCTAGAAATATCGCAAACCTATGAAAATAAACAAAATTTCTGACGAGGGGAATCGAACCTACAACCTACGGACTAACAGACTAACGCTCTAACCACTATGCTAACGACACGTGTGTACAGTAAAGTATTAATAATATCTCAGTATCATTCAGACATGCAATTATTGAGTCAAAGATGAGAAAAAAATAGGGATACGTTAGAAATAATAAATTGAAATAAAATAAATTAAACTAAATGTTTAATAATTAAATTACTTTACTTATTGCATTTAACATTTTACGTAATTCTTAAATTACGTGGTAATTTTTTAATACTTTTTTATTCATAGTAAGAAGAATAATAGTATTTTAATAGGTACCAAATTATTATTGAGATTAAAGTTTAAATTTTGTTTATAATTTTAATTTGTTTAAATAATTTATTATTTACAAAATTAGACAATTATGTTAAATTGTTATTATTAAATTTAATAAAAATAAAAAATGAACAACTGAAAAGTAAAATATTAATTTTTTCAATAAATTTATATTTATAAACATTCATAAACTTTTTTTATAATTTTTTTCAAGTTTATGTCAAAAAAGCAATGTTGGCAAAGAGCGTTGTGAACAATTTTTCTAAACTCAGCCAGCACTTGCCGCCGTGGCTTGTCCAAGCTCTGGCGAAACAAAAATTCTGTACTGCGCCAGCACTAAGTGTCGAGGCTCGGCTAGACTACGCCGAACAATCGTCTGAGTACTAAGCCAGTGGTGAACATCGGCACTACACTGGCATTTCCCATTGGGATAAAGGATTCCATAAAGGATTTCATATGGGATTTCATATGGGTTTTCATGTTTCATATATAAGATTTCACATAGGATTTCACAAAAGATTTGATATGTGTTTACATTAGGGATCCATTGTGAGAATTTTCAAAGGATTAAAAATTATTTAATTAAAAATTAAATAATAAATTGTATTAGCATTTCAAATCATCAGTAAGAAAAAAAATTCGATAATTTGAAACACTTCTTCTGAGCTATAAACTCTCAGTTATATAGTGTTAAAAATTAAGTTAACAGGGGGAGAAGTCGCTCCCCAGGTAGAAATTGACGACCGGGATGGTACCGGCCCGGTACAAACGGCGGATTATAAGTGCCGGGGCGGTACCGGCATAAGACCGTAATTTTTACCGGCTCGGTACCGGCAAATTGCCGGATGATAACTACGGCAGGTATCCGGCATACGTACCGGGCCGGTACCGAATAATCCACCAAGGCGGTACTGGCCCAGTTATTGTTGGAAGGTATTTGGTGCCGGTTTATTACCGGCTGCACAACCGGCTAGGTACTGGTCCAGTACCGGCATAAGTCTGTTCATTCCACCGGCGCAGTACCGGTAAGTTGGCGGATGATAACTTCGGTAGGTATCCGGCAACCGTACTGGGCCGGCACTAATAAATATCTGACGCAGTACCGGGCCGGCACTAAAAAACAACCAGTGTAGTACCGGGCCAGGTTAAAAAAATTATATTTCAGTCTGATTAATTGTTTAAATATCATTATTATTATCAATGTTATTATTAATTTTAAATTGGAAACAGTAAATATATTAAATGCTGAAACAGAGAAACATAAACAATTACAGAAAAATCAGAAGACTTGAGGAATTGAACTCCGGACCCTGAGGCTGCAAAGTCGACACCACATCCGCTAACCTAAACCTGCATACGGCAAGCAAATGCAAAGTGAGCTTATAAAGTCCAACCGACATTCCGCCCGGCAGCAGTACCGGGCCGGCACTAATATTCAAACGGTGCGGTACCGGGCCAGTATTTGTATTTCTAATTTACTTTAATTCAATTTAAATTATTAAAAATAAATAAATGAAAATAGTAATTATAAATAATAATAACCGCCCTATTCACCGGTTAAATACCGGGCCGGCACCAATAAGCAACCTACTAGGTATTAATATAAATGCCGGCACAACTAACTAATTAATTTATTATTAATAATTAAATTAATAAATTAATTAATAAATTAATTTTCAAATTTTTTTTCTTTTCTTTAATTCTTTTTCTGATAGTTTAACATTGGCAAACAACCGGAAGGACACTGGGTTAGTACTAATATTTTTGTCGGCAAAACTTCTGTGCCAGTAGAAAGCATTAAGTAAAGGAGGATGTTAAAAAAGGGTCGATTTTTGCCCCGAACCGAGAAGTAAATTTCAAGTGAATCCTTATACATTTTGAGCCCAGGAATCGAGTAGTAACCTTCATTTCCCTCCATACCCTCGAGAAAGTGGTGAAAATGAGGAAAAACCATGAAAAGTCCGAAAAATAAGAATTAAGTTGGAATAAGAGCAAAAGGGATAAAAACATATCATAAAATATTTTAAAATATTTTCTGGTCTACAAATAACTGCCACATGCTTGGTTGCTGTCGGAAAAGTCGGAAAATGTATGAAAATCCCTTAAAAAATGTAACAAATTCTTTTTAAGTGGTCAGAATCGGTTTAGAGTAGAGTAAAGATAATTTATATTAATTCAAAAACAATTTTATATCTACAATGATATCTAGACTTTTCTCTGATGTCCGAAGAATGTGTGAAAATCTCGGAAAACTCAGGAAAAGTCAAAATAATAAAAATAATCTATTTACGTTGTTTCAGAACTGACAGAAGTAATTCAAATTTATTTCTAAATTAATTTTTTGGACTAGAAATAACTGTTGTGAGTTTTAATATTGACGAAAAAGTCGGAAAATATATGGAAAAATTATGAAAATTGTAACAAATTGAGCTTTGGCAGTCAGAATCAAATTAGAGTTGAATAAAGTTTTCATCTTTTAGTTTTTTCTTCAAATTTATTTTTAAATTATTTCTTGGACTAGAAATAACTGTTGTAGGTTTTTTAATGACGGAAAAGTCGGAAATTCTATGGAAAAATTGAAACAAAAAAATGGTAACCAAAAATTGAGCTTTGGTAGTCAAAAACAGTTTAGAGTTGAACAAAGTTAACTGAATTTAGTTCTAAAATAATTTTAGATCTACCATCATACCTAGATTTTTCTTTAATATCGGAAAATGTGTGAAAATCGCGGAAAACTCAGGAAAAGTCAAAATTTTGTATTGAATTGAAACCTACAACAGTTCCGGGACAAAAAAATAATTTGGAAATGAATTTGAATAAAATTTGTCATTTCTGAAATAACATCAATACATAATCCGCGATTTTCACACATTTTCCGATATTAAAGAAAAATCTAGATATGATGGTAGATCTAAAATCATTTTAGAACTAAATTCATTTAACTTTGTTCAACCCTAAACTGTTTTTGACTACCAAAGCTTAATTTTTGGTTACAGTTTTTTTGTTTTATTTTATTTATAGATTTTCCGACTTTCCCGTCAGTAAAAAAACCAACAACAGTTATTTCTAGTCCAAGAAATAATTTAGAAAAAAACTTTAAAGAAAAAACTGAAATAGAAAACTTTATTCAACTCTAAGTTCATTCTGACTGCCAAAGCTCAAATTGCTCCAATTTTCATAATTTTTCCATATATTTTCCGACTTTTTCGTCAATATTAAAACTCACAACAGTTATTCCTAGTCCAAAAAATAATTTAGAAATGAATTTGAATTACTTCTGACAGTTCTGAAACAACGTAAATAGATTATTTTTATTATTTTGAATTTTCCTGAGTTTTCCGAGATTTTCACACACATTCTTCGGACATCAGAGAAAAGTCTTGATATCATTGTAGATATAAAATTGTTTTGGAATTAATATAAATACACCTTACTCTACTGTAAATCGATTCTGACCACTTAAAAAGAATTTGTTACATTTTTCAAGGGATTTTCATAAATTTTCCGACTTTTCCGACAGTAACCAAGCATGTGGCAGTTATTTGTAGACCAGAAAATATTTAAAAATATTTTATGATATGTTTTTATACCTTTTGCTCTTATTCCAACTTAATTCTTATTTTTCGGACTTTTCATGGTTTTTCCTCATTTTCACCACTTTCCCGAGGGTATGGAGGGAAATGAAGGTTACTACTCGATTCCTGGGCTCAAAATGTATAAGGATTCACTTGAAATTTACTTCTCGGTTAGGGGCAAAAATCGACCCTTTTTTAACATCCTCCTTTTGTGCTGGGCCGGTGCTGGGCCGGCACAAATATTATCACCGGAAAATCTCCTTCGTCCGTATAAAAACAAAACCAAATAGTAGTACCGGGCCGGTGTTGGGCCGGTAAAAATATTATCACCGGCAAATCTCCTTCGGCGGTATAAAAACAGAAGTAAATTATAGTACCGGGCCGGTGCTGGGCCAGATATTTTTAATCAACCGGCCCGGTAAACACTACCAGTACCGGTAGAAATCCACATTTACCACCGGGCCGGTACTGGGCCAGTATTTATTTCATATCCGGCCCGGTACCTTTTTGCCGGTACCGGCATATGTCCGACTTTACAACCGGTTAGGAGAGTTTTTGACGTCAAAAATTTTTTAAACAAAATATTTACCTGAAAAACGATCCTTCTATCTCATACAGTATAAATGCAGGCTAATTGTTTATAACATTTTTACAACAATATGTCTTTTTTTTTAAATTATGTAATATACGTTCTCGTAGTAGTTTTTTGCGTCGAATCGAATGGCGCTATCAGTTTTTTATGAAAATTAATTTTTCTTCATTTGTTTATAACAAATTGTTTTAAAAAAATGTTCTTTTATTAAATGAAAATGGCATAAAATTGTCTCTCTTCAGGTAACGGTATTATACTTTCTTCCTCTTTCGAAAACAAATAACATCAGAATGTCTTCCTTTACCTAATTTGCATATCTACTCATTTCAATAGAAGGATTATATAATTATAATAAATAATTAATTAGTTTTATCCAACGTGAAAAAGCTCCCGAGAAGTTTATTTAATTATTTATTATTATTTAATTTCATCAATGTGAAATACTTTTATACACGGAAAAAAAAAAGTTCACGAATCTCTCGTGAACTAGTATATCACTTTTGGATGGGACACAAAATTCTTGAAAATCAACAAACACAGTTCGTCAAAATTTCATCAACTCCTTCACTAGAAACATAGTACGGTTTCCGAACTTTTCGTCAAAGTTAACGAAAAATTCGTGAACTTTTAAAAAATGCTATAAACAAGAAAAAATAATTTCCAGACACTACTTTTTTATAGTATTTCACTTTATTTGATAACTTGACGCCTATTACGCACCCAACTACACAGAATACACAATTTTATCGCCATTAAAATTCGTAATTCGCTTCACGGGATTCGAACCTAGTACCTATACCCTATAACATAATATGTCTAACAACTAACCGCCACGGCTAAATCTAGATACACTGTCCTTCGACAAACGAAACAATTAGCTTTGTCTGCTGTAAAACTCAGGACCGTGCAAAGTAGAAAAAGTCCCTTATCGTAACTTTTAATTCATTTTATGAATTATTTATTTCACAAAGGAAATTAGCAAACAAAAATATTCACTAAGTAATAAAAAATACTGATTCTAAATAATAACTTTCATCAAAGAATTTTCCCGAATGTAAACACCGATGACACCGACTGAATGATGAATGCTTGATCAGCCATATTTGATGCGCATTACGAACTGCGCATACTACTGAAACTCGCGAGTTTACGATTTTTTCGTGAACTTGTACCTCTACTTTTGACGAACTACTCTTCATTAACAGTTCATCAAAAATTCATTAACTTTGTTTCAGTTTTTCGTTGACGTTCGCCATTTCTAATCAAAAGTGAATGAAAATTTTGAAATTTTGTGTCCCATCCAAAAGTGATATACTAGTTCACGAGAGATTCGTGAACTTTTTTTCCGTGTAATTAACTGTTTATATATTTATAATAGTTATGATTTATTGTTTTGTATTTATTATTTTAATATAGCAAATTCTTATGTTATAAATTTTTGCAAAGAAATGTTTCTTTTCAAACAAACTTTATTACTTAACTATTTTGTTTTTTCATTATTGTCTTTTCATTTTTTCAAAGAACATGTTTTCCGACGACCTGAAAGAATTAATTAGTAAAAATATACATATTATAAATAATAATCATCACCCAAATATCCAGTGCAGTTCACTAAATTTTGAAAATTAAATTCAAGAAGAAGGTAGGTGGGGGGGGGCAATTCGTGACACTGAATTCGTGAAAAAATGTCGCTAATGTATGTTGCAGTCTGCGTCAAAGGGAGAAATTTGAGGGAGGGTGAAGTAAAAATAGTGTAACGTGATATGTCAATGGCCTCTAATTATTAATATCATTAATAATAATTATAAATATTTACTAATTTCAATAATAATTAATAATTTACGAAATAAATTATTCTCAAAATTTCCTATAAATTATAATGTTACATATCTGCAGATTTATAACCACCTTCCAATCCCCCACTCCTTCCCCTTCTACCCCTGACACCATTGCCTGACGTTATTAACTTTTACAATCGTAGAATTGTAAATGTGTAATATATAACGAGCTATACACTATGAGAATACGATTTTACAATCTTGTTTTACACGAGGGTGTTCTAGTCACGCTAGAAGAGAAAAAAATACTCACAACTTTTTTTTTATTTTCATTTTTTATCTTATGATGATGAAATAGTATATTTTTTATCAGTCATTAAGCTCCCTTTGTTATATTGTCTATAAATGATAATGTATACGATTCAGTGGGTCAATGATGAATAATAGAACTCATTTTAACGTTTCAATATTACAGCTCTCTGGAAATTGAAATTTTGCAAAAAAATAGATTTAGTATTTTTTATTTATAGACAATAAATAATAAAATTTATTAATTAAAAAACTTTTTTACCGTAAAAGGCCTCTAAATATTATTATCAATATTCTATACCAAAGCATTTTTTCGTTTTCCCATATGTACAAGGTTTTGATTGTATACTAAAGAGAACTTTTCAAAAACCGTAAAAGGCCTCTAAATATTATTATCAATAAAATTTATTATTTCCGTTTAATAAAAAATTCTATTTATTCAGAATTGAACTGTGAAATTAATTTTCCAGATTTAAAAAGACATTTTTTAATTTGTTTTCTAAAAAAAAATATTTAATACTATCTTATTTTTAAAAATTATTCAAGTGATCATTTTCAAGAATAATATTACATAGAATAAATCTTATAAGTTAAAAAATTAAGTGCATTCAAATTTAATAAGTCGATAATTGACTAATTGTTTTTTAAATAACCCAACTTTGCAAATCAAGACTTCAAAAAGCGTGTTTTAGTATTTTTTCAATATTTTTATCTCCTTAACCTAGTGTGTTAGAGATTTCTAATCTTAACTTAATGATTAAATCCTATATTACATTACTCCAATGTCAGTCCCTCTTTTATGACATTTTGAATTTCAATTTTATCGTTATTAGTCATAATTATTATAATTAGTTAATTAATTGACTAATTGTTTATTTAAAGTTTTATAGCAGAGAATTCCACTTGTAAAATTAAATTTACCGTAATAATTGTTCGTTTCAAAAAAAGGAGAGCATTTAAATTTATTTTAATTGATTAAAATTTCTTTAAGATCTCAACTCAAAAAATAATTTTCTAATATAATAAAATAGAAAATTTACTATAGATTTATATGTATACAGCTGAATAATATATAAGGGTCAATCTATTATATTTCACCCAGGCTTATTTCGACCTATTTTTCAGAAAATGCGTATACTTCAGAAAACTAATTTCTTTAGATAAAATATATTATTTTCCTGATGATTTCTTATAAAAAAAATAAAATAAAAAATATTTTTCAAGTTGAGATAACGGAAGAATTATCGAAAAAAGACTTAAAAACAACAAAATTTTGGTATTTAACAACAAAAATATTATCAAAAAACAATTATAAAAAAAATTAAAGTTTTCTTTAGATAAAGAGAATTTATTTTGTATTTTCTATTTATTCAAAGCGATATTTTTTATGAACTTTTTTTTTATTTTGAAGCACTCCTTATTTTTCAAAAGTTTCGAACGTTCAAATGAATGAAATTCGCTTTATGTCGCATTTTCTCCACAAATTGTAAAACACTTTTACGAAATTTTATATTTATTTTCCTTTTATGTAATTAAATATTTCTTTATATAAGAATTATTTTCTTAATTATAAAAAACAATGTTTTCTTAATAAAATTCAAATTAAAAGAAGTAATAAAAATATTGTCGTTCACTTGAACGTTCGATGCTTTATAGGGACATCGGGTCCTTTCCTGATTCATATAGTCAAGTATTTTTAATGTCATTTTCTGTAGAAAAACAACTTCTTTCGTATTTTCTGTTCACTTAAAGCGTTTATTTTTACTAACTTTTATTAATAAACATTAATAATAATCAATTTTACTATCTCAAATTGTAAATTAAAAAATTTAAGTATATAAATTATAAACTGTTCAAAATTTACTATTTTTAATCTCTTTTTCAAAGCGCAGAAAATTATTTTTACTTCTTTATAAATATAAATGAGTGGAAAAAGTATTGTTAAATAATAAATAAATACAAGTAAATTCTTACCTCAAAAGTGGACGATTTCTCCTTTTTCATGATTTTGAACCCTTCTAACTTATTCTTTCCGTAAAAACCGAAAAACTCCCAGAACTTTTTGTTGATCCTTTTCGTATCTCAAGTTTCACGTCTATCAGGATACTTTATAAAATAAATAAAGAAAAATAAATAAATGAAAATAGGTAGTAAAGAAAAATAAAGAAAACTTAAAAAACTATAGCTAAAATTTGAAATTATGTTTTCATATTACGATAAAATCCCTTTTTCGGCAGAAAATTATATTCCAAAAGTAAAGATTTCTAGTAGAAAAAAAGAAAAAAAAAGATTGTTCCCACAAAGCACAGACATTTTCTGCAAGTTTTCTGCATGTTTTCCATGCAAATTTCGCAAGTTTGCAGCAAACTTGCATAAATATAAAAATGTCACCCACTTGGAAAGTTTGCACTGCAAGTTTGCAGCAAACTTGCGCCAACCCGTGTAGAAAAATTGTTGGGTTCTAGTGTGGTGCCAGAAAGACAGTCTATTCTCTAACTGGGCGCTGAAAAGACTGTCTGACCATGGGCTAATCAGACCAGTGACGATCGAACCACGCGTTGGTCCAGACTGGACGAGCTAATCAGGGCTAATGAGCAGTGCTAATATTTAAAATTTTAGGTTCGATTTCAATATTTAATTAATTTATTTTTTAATTTCAAATAATTTACCCAAATTTACTCGGTTCTCACGTTTATTCAATGTAATGTGAAAATATGAATTATTAATAATAAATAAATATTATTGTTATTCATATATATGTGTGTATATGTATTTAATGACAATAACTTATTATTATAATAATTATATTATTTTCAAATAAATAATATACTGCACTAGCAGTAAATATTATTTAAAAGAGTAATATTGAAAGATAATTTTAACAAAAAAACAATCTGCGTTAATTGGTACATTTTTTAAATTAATTCTTTAACAGGCTTTTAACATTATTTACAAACAAGTTTACAATTTTAATTTATAACACTTATACAGATTAAATATAGTAATTTTATTATTTTATATAACACTTACAATTAAAAATATCCGCTCGCATATGGGATGGAACTCACGCCCTCCACCCTTGACGACCCGACGCGAAGCATTTAACCCGCACGGCCATTGAAGTCTGGGTGTGAACTCTCTTAATTTACTATATCAATGCCAGTGTCATATATTCTGTTGCTTATAAGGACGAAGTGAAAACTATGACTAAAATTATTACACATAATAATCCCGAATTATTTTAATTATTATATATGAATATTTAAATAAATAATTCTTACTACAATTATAATCATTAAACAATTTTGTAAAGTATTACTTTCAGTTTTATCAAAAATTTTTTAAATAATTGAATTCTTATGGCGAATTTCAATAGAATTCTTAAGTATAATTATACACTTTTCGAAGAATTCGATTAAAATTTTATTAAAAATAATTAAGAAATTCTGAGATTAACTAAGAAATTTTGAATAATAAAAAAATTTTGAGAATTTTATTATTTATAAAAATAATTGAATTATTGAGATGAAACTTATAAAAAATTTGTAAATCCTTATTGAATTTTTGTGAAAGGTTTTTTATTTATGAAAGTAATTAAATTTTTGCTTACATTTTATTTTGCCAAGAATCTTATTAAAATTTGGAAAATAATTGAATTTCAGAGAACGATTTTATTATTTATAATGATAATTGAAATTTTGATGAGAATTATTAAACAAATTTTTGAACATAATTGAATTTCTGTGTAGAATTTTGTTACTTTTGAAAATAATTAAATTTCTACAATAATCTGTAACTTCTCCAACACTCAATTGTTTATAGTGTTTTTAACTAAAATTCTTCTACAGATAAATTATTTTTAATAATTAATCAAATACAATATGTTAAAAAATTTATCTAATTTCAGGAGAATTTAAATTATTAGGCATTTTTCAAAAATCTAAGATCTTTAGAATTTTTAATTAAACTCATTGAAAATTTTATTTATAATAATTCATATAAACCTACAATATTTATTTTTTAACGATTCTTTAGATACTAAATTATTCCATTGAATTTTGAAGTGACAATCCATGTATAAATTCAAAGAAGACCGACAAATCGGGCACTAAAGTCTTGATTGTACTTTGATTTGTACTTTAAAAATTTTGAATTCTGGTGATGCCAATGAAGTCCCATATAGCATACAGTTAGACAGTCTAAATTAGACCGTCCAGAAAAATCCCATGTAGCATACAGTTAGAAAGTCTAAATTAGACTGTCCAGAAAAATCCCATATAGCACACAGTTAGACCGTCCAGATTAGACCGTCCAGATGCGTCTAGTTGGGGCAATCTCTGGACTCCAGACTGCCCCGAAATTTTTCTACACGGGTAAATAGCAAAAACTTAAATGTATGCGCAGTAGTTTACTATGACATCTAGAGCTGCGCACTATATTTTAGTCACCTTCCCTACAGGGAAGGCATCGGTTCATCAAAATCATGAAGGAGTATAAGGAGACATATCTCCAATAGGAAAATTTCTTGATATTGACTGTACTTCTCTGCAGTAAAATCGACAGGCACGCGAAAAGTAATAGCTTCATGTTCACTGATAACAGCGCCGCCAAACGGGAGAAATAAGTGCAATTTTACATTTTAAGTATTTTTATCTTTGAAGGCCAACGCAGAATAGATCTGTAACCGGAACCGCAATCGTAAGCGTAACCGTAAGAATTAGTTAAAGAAGGATAGGTATATTGTTTATCCTTCTCTAACTCATTCACCGAAAAAACGTTATTCTAAATTTAAGAATATCTTCTTGGCTCCTATTAAAGTATATTGTATACTTAAATTAAGTATTATGCTATTCTTAAAATGAGAATATATTTTTATTTTAAGAAAATATATTTTAGTATATATTTTTCTTAAAATATATTTTCTTAAAATAAGAATATATTCTCATTTTAAGAATAGTATAATACTTAATTTAAGTATACAATATACTTAAATAGGAGCCAAGAATATATTCTTAAATTTAGATTAAAGTTTTTTCTGTGTTCTTACGCTTACGGTTACGATTGCGGTTCCGGTTACAGATCTATTCTGCGTTGGCCTTTACAGCTGATTGATATTTAAGGTTAGAGGATCCTCTAAGTGTTGTATTGTAAAATAGATGAACAGAATTAAATTGTTTTATAAGTTATATAAATAGAAAGGACTCCAAATAAACAACCGAAAATTCTTTGCATTAAATTCATAAATATCTGTTGGTAAAAGTATAAAAACTTTTACCCTTAAAAAATAGTATATTAAATAAACTTATCATTCTCGGTGCTTTGAAAAAACACTTTTTTCAGAAGCATTTTTATTTGCTTTATAACTAGACATGCAATTTTTTATAAAACAATTCATATTACTATTATTTTATTGTTGTTATCAACTTGGTACATAACCAAAAAACTACGTAAACAAAACTTATCATGGACAGCATAAAGGGTATATATTTTCTCCTGTAGCGGCGCTAATATCAGTGAACAAATTTCCGGTATGCCAATTTTCGTGCATGGCGATTTTACGCAGTCAAGTACAGTCAAAAGGGATACATATACATACTTCTCCTTATACTCCTTTATGATCAAAATATATGCAATTTGAAAAATTTTTTTTTAGGTATTTTAGAAAGTTTGCTGCAAATTTTCCTCAAGTTTTCATTGTAAACTTGCCAAGAGGGTGACATTTTTATTTGTATGCAAGTTTGCTGCAAACTTGGATGCGAACTTGCGAACTTTGCATGGAAAACTTGCAGAAAAATACTGTGCTTTGTGGGTTATAATTTTTTATTTTTATAGAAAAAGACAAATTAAATTTTAAATTAATTTTGATAAAGGGTAAATAATTTAATATTCAACATTTTAAACAAAAGAGGAGAGCCCCTCTATATTTGGGTCATTTGGGATTTTGCTTTAAATGATCTTAATGTACATTTTTACAAATAAGAATTATATTTTTATCGATATTGAATCCGCCATAATGAATTTTTGAAATCCGACTTCAGATTCGTAATCAACGACCCCAAAAACGCCCGAGTAATGAGTTTCAACTGAATTTTATGAATTTTACAAAATTCGTCCGCCATATTGGATCTGCCATTTTGAATTTTTGAAATCCGATCTGATTTTCGTAATAAGCGAACCCAAAAACCCCTGAGTAACAAAGTTTGAAGTCAATTGTAGTACAATTTGAAATTTTTTTGTTCCTTTTCCACACCCTTTTTAAAAAAAAACCCTTATTGTTACTCACAGGAAAAAAAAGTCTGACTCCGTTTACACCTTAAATTCAGCCCATGTGTTTCACATAAGTCTGTCCTTGTTTAACGGGGCTGACTCCGTTTACACCTTAAATTCAGCCTCAAAAAGAGGCTGAAAGTAAAACTTTTTTTAGTGTGCTATCAAAGGATTAAATGACCCAAACCCCGTTTCACCTACAATCGACAAAAATATAATTCTTATTTGTAAAAATGTACATTGCAATCATTTAAAGCAAAGTAAATTAAAGTAAATTACAATTTTCTGTCAATAAAAAATATATGTAAAATTTTAGGTTATGTTACTTTAATCGTTTCTTATTTTTCTTATTGACAGAAAATTGTGATCTTTTATTCAAATGTAACTTTAAATACGCACCCACTCTCTACATTTGAATTAGTGAAAATAATTTAATTAATTAAAAAAAATATTTTTAATTTTATTTGTGTTAATTTATTTATTAAAACATGGATTACTATTCTTTTATAGGTACATATGTTATTCTCAACTTGATCCTTTCAACTATTTTATTTTTTTATATTTATAATTTTAATAATCTATTTCATTCATTCTATGCAAATGTTTATTTATAATTTAAATTCTTGTTTATTTCAGTTATGATTCCAGATTCTATGTTTTCTCTGACGTTTAATGAGTGAATGTTTTATACTTTTTTATATGTTTTATTTATACCGTTTTACTTTCGTTTTTTATTTTTATTTAAATGTGACGCGCTCCAAGAAGCAAACGAATTATAGGTTATGTTTGTGATAC
Organism: Leptopilina syphax; assembly: GCA_032872505.1. NCBI lineage: Eukaryota > Metazoa > Arthropoda > Insecta > Hymenoptera > Figitidae > Leptopilina > Leptopilina syphax. The sequence goes on from CM065472.1 coordinate 32,460,767, forward strand.
AATTATCTTGATTAAAAGTCAATTTTCGATTGTTTAAATTTGAAACCAATTTTTATTGAATATTTTTGACGTAATGAAGACTTGAGGATCAATAATTTATAATAAGAATTGGTTTTCTTTCTGTATTTTTACTTAAAAAATTATAATCCATAACCTAAAATTTGTTTCTTCTTAGGTACCTTTCTTGGGAGTGCGTCACATATTTTTTTTATTATATTTATAATGATTGATGAATGTTAAATTATTAATTTAATATTTTTATAATTTTTTACAGACTCTATACACTGAAAGAATTTTGGGCAGACGGCTGGCTTTTCATGTTCGAAATAAGAACTCCTGTCCCAGTAAGAAGTAAGGAATTGAGAAGCATTGAACATTTTTAATTTTTTACAGAAAATTTTAAATTTTAAATTATCAATTTTTTTGAATTCCGTTTCTGTCCAATTCCTATGTACAGTAGAACCTCGATTATCCGAGGTAATGTGGGGAAGAGGTACCTCGGATAATCGAAAACTCGGATAACACGGAACCAATGAAAATTTCAAAATTTTAAATTATTTTTCATGCGTTTAAAGTGTTAGAATAATATTAAATGACAAAAATTGACGAAATTTTAAATGCAATGATCACAAATAGTGGTTTTGTAAAATTTATTTTCCAAATTTAGTCGCTCGATCCGTTTTATCCGAGCTATTCCGCATTATCCGAGCATGTTTAGTGCCTCGGATAATCCGGAATCTCGGATAATCGAGGCTCGGATAACCGAGGTTCTACTGTATTCCTTTTTGAGGCAAAGATTTCTTGAAAGTGAATTATTTATTTGTTTTAATTAAAAATTTCATTCGGCGCAAATAAAATTTTTATTTAAACCATAAAAAATTTATTTGAAAATATTAATATTAATACCTTAAATATTTGTTAAATTTTAGGTTATGTTGCCCTATAATCGTTTCCTATTTCTCTTATTAAAAGAAAATTTTAACTTTTTATTAAAAAGCAACTTTAAATATTTGTTAAATTGTAGATTAAGTTACCTTAATCATATTTTTTTTAATGACAAAAAATTGTAATTTTCCATTCAAATGCAACTTTAAATAAGTTCAAAATATCGAAAAATAAATTCTTTACCCTCGGTATCAAAACGAATTAAAAATTTAGTTTGTTTCTTTCTGTCAAAATAACTATGATAACTATGACAACTTTTATTCCGATTATCTTGTCGTGGATTCTTCCTTAAAATATCTGGAAAGAATAACTATCCAATATACTAATTTTGATCGACAGATTAGCTCGGTCAGATAAATGCCTGGCTCGGCGGACGCTTTGGACCAAGGGTACTTGGTTCGCGCCCATTAGCCTGGGATTTTTCCGGCACGTGAGATAATCTGAGCGGGAGGTTTGACGTCAAGGTATAATGATGTGTACCGTCGATTATTGTCCGGTACACACCATTAGAACTCGACTGTCGATAAACCGGTTGTACTCGGAGAGGTTTTCTACAGTTTCTCCCTCTCCACTGGCGAGAAAACCCATTAGACGGGTGGTCCAGGCAAATGCAAGTACAGTAGGATCTTCCAATAGTGCAGTTCTGAATAGTGCAGTCATTAGTGAGTTAAGTAGACGAGGGGTTCCGGGAGGCAAAGGGAAAGGGAATCTGTGACGTCAAATACAGTGCCGTCGCTCATTTGATTATTTAGTGTCATTTAGTGGTGCCCGGTAATACTTATAACTCGACTTATGACTTGTGAAAAAGTGTGAAATGGCTACGCAAAAAAAAAGAAAATTTTTAACTTTTAAAGAAAAGCATAATGCTTTAAAGGATATAAAATTATGTGTTCCAAAGGAAATTATCAAAGAGAAATATAAGATTAGTGAACGGTCTTATTATAATTTGAAGAGTAATAAATTGCATACTATAGAAAAATTAAAAAAAGAAGACTCATTCATTTATAATAATAGAAAAACTATTAAAAAGTGTAAAAATGATGTTTTGAATAAAGCTGTGCTGAAATGGTTTTGCGAAACTAGAGACAGAGGTGAGCCTATCAGTGGACCAATTTTAAAAAAGAAAGCTATTCTTTTAAATGAAAAACTCAATGGTTCTACGTCCTTTATGGTAAGAAAGAAATACTTTAATTATTGCATATATTTCATATATTAAATTAAATTAAAATATTTAATTTATAATTATCAATAAAGTTTCTTTTTAATCAATTAAATAGATTTTATTTTATACGTTAAATTTTGACTTTTATAAACTTGTTTTGAAAGACAAAGTTTATGAATAACACAATTTTGTTTATATTTAACTATGTGAAGTGTTAAATCAGTGTATTGACTTATTGTGATAGAATCTGTATACAATATGTATAATAAAGTTTCAAAATTTAATTTAAAATTAAAAATAAAATCTTTGATTTATTATTTGTAATTTTTGAAATAAAAAAATTAAATAAAATTAATAAATAAAAAAAACTAATAATTAATTAATCCTAATTATTTATATTTAATCAAAATTAATCAATTACATAATTAATTGATCTTAATTACAATTTTTTGAAACAAGATTCATATTTGCAGGCAAGCGATGGTTGGCTCTCTGTATTTAAAAAGTATATCAATATTCGTCATGCTCAAATGACAGGTGAAAAATTATCCAACAACAGTAATGCTGCTACAAATTTTTCCAATTTTTTTAAAGAAAAAATAGAGTCTGAAAATGTAAGCTTGCACAATATTTATAATGCGGACGAATCGGGGATTAACTGGAAAATTTTACAATCCTCAACTCTTACCACTAAGTCTAAAAATGTCTCTGGCTGGAAGGAAAATAAAAATCGTCTTACAACTTTATTTTGCTGTAATGCTTCTGGCAGTCATCGGTTACCACTGCTAATAATTGGTAAATCTAAAAAACCAAGATGTTTTAACTCTGTTATAACTCCTGCATTGAATAAGAAGCGATTAAAAAATTTGAGAAACCTTGGAGTTATTTACACAAACCAAAAAAAGGCTTGGATGGACAGAGAAATTTTTATGTTATGGTATTTTTTATTTTATTCGTTTTATGTATTTTATATTTTTACTTTATTTATTATTTAATTAAAAAAAATTTTATAATTTATTTTCAGGTACAGGGATGAGTTTATTCCACAAGTATTAAAACATCAAAAACAGTCGGGAAGAAGAGGGAAGGTCATATTACTTCTTGACAACGCTCCTTCTCATCCACCTTTAAAAGAAATGAACTCCGTGCATAAGAATTTCGAGGTAGTTTTCTTACCAGCAAATGTGACAGCACTTATACAACCATTAAACCAAGGGTTGATTGCGATAACAAAAAAATTGTATAAAAAAATGCTGCTCCGTGAACTTCTGATTCACCAAGAAACAATTAATATTAGTGAATTTTTAGAAAAGTTAACACTAAAAGATTGTTTTTCTCTTCTCAGAAGTGCATGGAATAGTATACAGGAAACTACTTTTCAGAAAGTCTGGAAATCGCTTCTAGGAGACTCAATGATAATAGATTCTGAACGCAACAGTGATGAGTTAAGAAATTTGCCTAACACGATAATAGATGAAATAGCTCAACAATTGCCTAGTCCAAATTTTCCAACAAATGAAATAAGGAATTCCCTATTTAATTGGATCGCAAATGAAGGAGAAGATTGTGGATGGGAGAAGTCTTCGAAAAGCGAAATTGTTCATTTCGTAACGAACGAAAATCCATTGGTTGAAAAAGTTTCGGAAACTGAAGACATGCACGGAGAAAAATGGATAGTTAAAAGTAGATAGTTAGAAAATATATAATCAAATTTATTATCTGTATAGTCAGAAATATTATCTTTCTGAAATATTATATATTCCCGTTTAGTATATCTAGATAATCAAATTTATTATCCTGGATAGTTAACTTGACGAGCGCTTGCGCAGAAGTTTGATTACCGATCACACGCAAGAAAAACGGCACTGCCTGTTTCAAATGACGTGAAATTGGTAAACATTCATTTTCTAACAAATTTTTCTCTGTTCACAGGCACTTTTTACAGAATTTGACAACGTACATTTGTCACAAATGTTTTCAATTGTCTGAATTCAAAAGATTTTGTTAATCCATGCAGAAACGCGGTTGCAGGATTGGAAATAAAAAAGTAATGTAATGGCAGGGCACAAGACGTATGTTACAGCCATTTTGACAGTAGAGGGCAGAAGCATGCAGGGAGCGTAAAGGCTCATGGAGCACTCACAGCTCTGCCTGCCTGCGCAGGCAGTAATTGGAGTAAGAGAGAAAGTCAATTAGAGTGAAAGAGACAGTAAATTCAAATTTGTATGTTGCCTACTAGCTGTGAGTGCGCCTTCAGCTGTCAAAATGATTCGCATTACATTGCGATGGTAACTCCAATGCTGCAACCGCGTTTCTAAATGGATTGACAAAATCTTTTCAATTCAGACAATTAAAAACATTTGTGACAAATGTACGTTGTCAGATTTTGTAAAAAGTGCCTGTGAGCAGAGAAGAATTTGTTAGAAAATGAATATTTACCAATTTCACTTCATTTAAACCGGTCAGTGCCGTATTTGTTAGGTGATAACTGATAACTGTTGGTTGCACATTATCGAGAAATTTAAGAGACCATCGAACACCGTTAAGTAGTTTTATATTATTCGAAATTTAAAAACATTGTCAAGTTTTTTTATACTGAATTTCAGATATAATATTGCTGAAAAAATATATTGTTAAAAAATATATAAAACATATAAAACTTACAATTAGCAACATAACCTTTAAACCTGTCAAAAGAATTTAAACATTTCAAGGGTACCGTTAAATTAATGTATTTTGTTTTTTAAAATTTTCAGATTTTCCATAAAAAATTATTTATCTAGGAAAAATGTTCACTAATTTCTAAATAAATTAACTTTTATCATTAAATATTTCTTATTGATCAATTCAGATGTGTATAAACACAGCAACTTGCGTTTATTATCTAGGATAGTCAAATGTGAACATCTTGGATAATGGCAGTTAGTATGTAAGTTTGATTATCCCAAGATACTAAATTTGAATATCTAGATTGTTGTCCTATAGTTGAGTATCCAAGATCATCACCCATGATTATCTAGATAATAAATTTGACTATCCATTTTTCTCCGTGTGGAAACAACAGAAGCATCAGAAGCTTTTAACAATCTGACACAATTTTTTTCTTGGATGCATAAGCAACCGAATATGGAGGAGTATTTAATTCATTTTAATGCCCTTGAAGATTTATTTTATAGAAATAACAAAATACCAAAGACTAATAACTATTTGAATCTGATTTAGATATTTTAGTAGAACTAATACTAGGATTTTTTTGTTATTATTAAAAATTATTTAAAAACAGAAGAGCCATATTAAGTGTACAGTATTTTGTTTTTTTATTGTTGCCAAAGAAGTATTAATTTCGAGACTAAAATATACATTGTACAGAAAAATATATAATATATAATGCAATAAATAAATAAATTTTAGGCTGATTTTATACTGTAAGCCTGCTGTTAAAATTTAAACGTTTTGAATATAAACAAATTTTAGGCTGATTTTATATTGTATGCCTGCTGTTAAAATTTAAACGTTTTGAATATAAACAAATTTTTGGCTGATTTTATATTGTATGCCTGCTGTTAAAATTTAAACTTTTGAATATAAACAAATTTTAGACTGATTTTATACTGTAAGCCTGCTGTTCAAATTTAAAAGTTTTGTATATAAATAAATTTTAGGTTGATTTTATACTGTAAGCCTACTGTTAAAATTTAAACGTTTTGTTTAAATTTATTTATAAAAAGTCTTTAATAAAACGACACAAAAAATTATAACTATAAATGTATACTTTTATTTTTTTGGGATAGCGTGTGATTGTATTAGTTCATTATTTCAAATTAATATTGAAACCGGGATAAAAAAAATCTGATTATTAAAGATCTGTTTATAGTTCTAGAAAACAATTTTATATTTAAAACAAAATATATATATATATATATATATATATATATATATATATATATATATATATGTTATTTAGTAATGGGGGACCCTTAATTTTCTTGACACGGATAGGCCTGTGCGGTTATTGAATTCTGTAACCGGTTTCCGGTTATTGAAATAACCGGTTATAAACCCGGTTAACTGGTTACAGATAAATAACCGGTTATTCGGTTATAACCGGTTTTAAACCATATAACCGATTAACCGGTCCTTCGGTTATTATGAAATAACCGATTAACCGTTTATTCGGTTATTATAAAATAACCGGTTAACCGTTTTTTTCGGTTCTTTTGAAGTAACGAGTTACACGGTTTTCCGATTATTTTGAAATTATAGGGAAAGAGAATCATTAATTTTATTTGTGTAGAAAAAATTGTTTCTTAAACATCTAATTTGCAAAACGGAAGGCAAAATTTTCAAATCTAAATTTAAATATTTTAATAGTTTCTTAGATTTTTTAATGTAATTTTTAAAAAGTGAATTTTTCTTTAAGGGGACCGTACACCACTTTTGCGTGTTTTTTCAATATTTACTTATTCAAAGTAAAATGTATTGAAACACTGGGCTCTTTTCACACATATTAACACACATATTGAGGATTAAGAAAAAAATATTTTTTTATTTAGTCTGCCCTTCATGGCGACAAAATGGCGGCTGAAGTGATTGTCCGGAAAAAACTGGTTGACACGATATCTCTGCTTCAAAATGTCGGAAACAAAAAATCAAAAGAATTTCTTAAAATATATGTCAGTGGCTATGGCCTGAACCACAACCAACATTCTACATTTATTTTTAACCCATTTTTTTACCGTTTTAGGGGTGGAAAAGGGGTAAAAAAATTTAAACCGACGCCATTTTCTTATTTTTTATTCAAATTCATTTTTTTTTCGGTTTACTGACATATATTTTAAGAAATTCTTTTGATTTTTTGTTTCCGACATTTTGAAGCAGAGATATCGTGTCAACCAGTTTTTTCCGGACAATCACTTCAGCCGTCATTTTGTCGCCATGAAGGGCAGACTAAATAAAAAAATATTTTTTTCATAACGCGGTGCAAAAAAGGGCACTTTTTTGCACCTTGTTATGAAAAATATCGCTCGTAACTAGTGCTAGCAGTTGCCAATTTTTGAACGAGCACTTTTTTTGGAACAAACTGTAGGCGAAGCTTCGCTTCGCCTACAGTTTGTTCCTAAAAAAGTGCTCATTCAAAAATTGACAACTGCTCGCACTCGTTACGAAATACACTATTTCCTAATCCTCAATATGTATGTTAATATGTGTGAAAAGAGTCCAGTGTTTCGATACATTTTACTATGAAAAAATAAATGTTGAAAAAACACGCAAAAGTGGTGTACGGTCCCCTTAAGCACATAGAGTTTAATTGCACACACTAATTTTATGTTTTTTGAAAATAGAAAATGAATAAACAATCGGTTATTCTAAAATAACCGGTTATTCCAGGTTATTCTAAAATAACCGGTTATTTCAAAATAACCGGTTATTCCAAAATAACCGGTTTTTCCTAAATAACCGGTTATTCCTAAATAACCGGTTATTTCAAAATAACCGAAAAAAGGTTAACCGTTTGCTCAAAAATTTTATAACCGGTTAACCGGTTATGACAATAACCGGTTTTATAACCAGTTAACCGGTTAACCGCACAGGCCTAGACACGGACCTGAATGTTTTAGTTTTTACACGCTTCGAACAGTGCACAATATTCCCGACGACTGCACTATTCAAAGATCCTACTGTATAGTACTAATTTCAAGCCGCTCTGTAGACGCAAAAAAGAATATTTCCTCCCTCCACCAAGGGGAAGAAGTCTAAATTTACCCATTTTTGTTTATTTCCAGTGATATTTATTTTGAATTAAAAAAATGCCTCTTCTATACCTTTCGGCGATCATTAACTTTTAATTGAACGTAAACATAACCTCAAAAATATCGCTCTTTCGTCGCACGCGGACAATTTCATGAAAAGAAACCGTATTTTTGTTTGATCGAAAGATAAACGTGGTCAATTTTCTTTTACTTATATTTCATTATATTTTCTAAATTCTAAAAAATATATATTACCTCTTCTTTTTATTTGCGTATTGTTTCATTTCCACTGGACAGCTTTTTGGATAAACGCGGATATCGGGGGCGGATGTGCGTGGTCTACATATATGTATAATATGGGAAAAGCCTCTCTCTCTCTCTGTCTCTCTTTCTCTCGCTCTCTATTGAAATATGCAAATGCTCGGCGCCGTTGATATCTTGGAGTGAATCACGCATTCATTGATCCCTTTTTAAGACTTGGGTCTGTTTTGTATAGGTACTCTCTTCGGAAAGATATGGAAGAAATCAGATTTAACTCTCCCACCAACCATTCGAAATGCGGCGATGAAAAGTTTTTGATTGATGATATATTCATGTACCGATGAATGAAGAGAATATATACATATATATGTGAGAACGTTTGCCGCAGTATTTGAGATATATATGTATATATGCGGTGCAAAATCTGAGATTTTCTGTGGAAGAGATTCACTCAGCGTTGCTCGGTGTGACCAGCTGTCAACGGTGTCGCTCAGGTGTCGTTCAATGAAAGGCCATTTTGTCATTACATTTTACATTAACAACTTACGGTGGCGCTTCAAACTTTTATCATTCTCCAAGGGAAACTACTTTACCAACAATCGATTATATTTTTTGAAAATTTACCCGCTAAATTTAAAAATTAAATATTTTATGTTTATTTTTGTTAATTGCAAATCAGCAGATCTTAAATCTCTTTCATAAGCAGTATAAAATTTTTCAAATAGGTATCGATCGATTAAATTTATATATAAATTATAGATTTCAAGTTAATTTTAATTGTTTGGATAATAAATTAAAAAATATAAATATAATACATGAATAAATTTAACAATAATTATAAAGAATTTGCTAATAATAATTGAAAATTATATAAAAATATATTTGTTTACGTAAAAATAATTGAAAATTACTTAAAAACAATTAAAAAATTTACGTAAAAATATTTTATATTATTATTAAAAAACAATTTTCATAATTATAAAAATATTTGAAACTTTGTTAAATAATTAAGAATTATAAAATAATAATTGAAAATCATTGAAAAATTGAAAATTATGGACAAATATTTGTTTATGACAAAAATAATTGAAAATTTAAGTAAAAATATTAGAAATTATTATAAAATAATTTTAATTATTTTAAATAATTAAAAATTATTTATAAATGTTTGTGTATGTATTGTATTTATCATGAAATACAATTATTGTAATCAATTATTGTAAAAAAATTTACAATAATTGAAAATTTTTGTAAAATTATTGAAATTGTTAAAAAAATAATTTACAATAATTTATATAAAAATATTTTGAATTATTAAAAAATAATTCTTAATTACATAAAATTATTTGAAATTTTTTTGAATTATTTAAAATCATAGAAAAATAATTGAAATTCATTGCAAAAATTGAAAATTACGTAAAAATAATTGAAAATGATAAAAAACATTTTGAATTATTAAAAAATATTTGAAATGGTTTTAAATTTTCATCCAGTTATGTATTTATATTGATAAAAAACAGGATTTTATACTTCCCTACTAAAAAAAATAATGAGGAATCAAGACAAAACATCAGAATTCTGATTATTCGTCAGATTTTCTGATGCTTCTTCTTGTCTCTGATAATTTGTCATTTCTGTGATTATTTCTGACAGAATTTTTAGTATGGATTTGATGTTTTGTGAGAACTCTATCAGCTTCTCACTTCACAAACCGCAGGCTGACCATACTTGCAGCGTATCTTTTAATTTCTTAAAAATGAAGTTTTTTAGAATAAATTTTAGATATTTGGAATCATGAAATATCACAGATTCTAAATTTTTAAATTATAAACTTCCATTAGTTAAATTTAACAAATTTCAAGTCATAAAATTTTTGTTTAAACAATCATAAACCTTCAGAACAATGCCTTTTTTTGCTCACTCTACTCAACTCAGTCACAATGACCAATTTGATACGCACCTTTCTTTAACAATAGATTTTCCGAATCTATTGTGATGATTTTAAAACAAGAATTTTATAACTTTAAAATTCTGCCTTTAAACTAATTCAACTTTGTAACATAAAAATTTAGAATCTATGGTATTTTACGATTCCAAATATCTAAAATTTATTTTAAAAAAACATTGGTTAAAATAAATTATAAAGTTTGGGTGATAATTAAAAAAAAGATTTTTAAAATAAATTTTAGATATTTGGAATCGTAAAATACCATAGATTCTAAATTTTTATGTTACAAAGTTGCATTAGTTAAAATGCAAAAGTTTTAAGTTATAAAATTCTTGTTTTAAAATCATCACAATAGACTCGGAAATCTATTGTTAAAGAAAAGTGCGTAGCGAATTGGCCATTGTGACTGAGTTGAGTCGAGCGACCAAAAAAGGCATTGTTCTGAAGGTTTATGATTGTTTAAAACAAAAATTTTATTACTTGAAACTTGATCAATTTAACTAATGGAAGTTTATAATTTAAAAATTTAGAATCTGTGATATTTCATGTTTCCAAATATCTAAAATTTATTCTCAAAACATTTATTTTGAAGAAATTATAAGCTATCTCGTGAACTATAACTGATATGTAAAAACTGATATTATTTTTGAATTTTAAGCCAAGAGAGTATAAGGTATACGTAAAACAGTCTTCAAAATAATCTGAGTTTATAAACATTAAATATACTGTTGAAATAAACAAAAATGATTTTAAACATTAAAAATGTATAATGGTTTCTCGATGGTATACCTACACTGAAAGAAACTTTGTTACAATATATGATAAACCCGAAAGGAAATTTTAGTATTTTATTTTTCAAACGTAGGACATTCAGGGTTGATATCAAAGATTGATATAATTTTACGAATAGCTTTTAAAGTAACTATATTCAAGAAATTAAAAGTATTATTTCTTATTTTAAATTCAGAATTTTTGAATATTGATAAAAGTATACGAAAAAACAGTTGCAACCAGTAGTGAGTGCACTGAAAGAAACTTTGTTACAATATATGATAAAGCCAAAAGGAAATTTTAGTATTTTATTTTTCAAACTTTGGAAATTCAGGGTTGGTATTAAAAATTGATATAATTTTACCAATTGCTTTTACAGTAAATATATTCAAGAATCTTTGAAAATTGATAAAAGTATACGAAAAACCAGTAGTCAGTAAACAGACGCGCCCATTCGTTATTTGAAAAATTTATATGAAAATTCAGAACGGTTTTTTCGTAATTTTCTAAAATTATTATATATAATATTATATTATATATATTTGCACCCATTCATTATTTAATTAGTATTAGTTTGAAGGAGGAAAGGGAATTAATTTAATTGAAACACTCTATTAAAAACAGAGTGATAAAAATGAGACAAAAATAATATTTGTCTTTAAGTTTAAGAATGCATTCAATCGTCTCCTCTTATATAGAGCTGGTAAATTAACTTGTCAGCGAGAAAAGAAACTTGCGCGCCCTGGTGTTCGCTTACGGAAGCAGTCTCGCGCTGCTTATGTTTGAAATTCGGTTAATTCCGTTCACACTGATTCGTTCAACTTCGGCAAGTTTCGACGATTCTCGTCAATTTTTTCGGTTTTTCATATCAACTTTATCAAAATTTGAAACGATTATAGAATAAAATAAAATTCTAACTACGTAGTTTGAGATATTTGGTTATAATACTTCTTAAACAGCGTATCAGAATTTGACATTTTGAGTTTTATTACAAACATTTTGAATTTTGTGAAGATTATACTAAATTCTCTTTTCATATATATTGTACTTCCTTATTTTACTTCTAAACATTCCTAAAAGTAGTAACGAAAATCATTACCATACCAAAATGTCCTACACTTGTAACTAAATATACTAAAAAGTGACTCCACAATATTAAATTTTGCAACAAAGTTTCTTTCAGTGTAATTTTTAAAAGGCGTGACGACCCTTTTACATAAAGGAACAAGAATTCAGCCCCAAAAAAGATTTTTGCTATGCTATAAAAAAATTCGGTGGCAGTCATAAAAGTTTTCATGACTCTTGGCAGTATTTTGAAGGGTTCTATGTCTTTTTCATGTTTTTGAGCTGCAATTGTAAGAAAAACTGCTTAAAAACACCAGACATTCTGATTATTTTTCTGATGTTTTGTCATTATTTTTTTAGTAGGGATTGGTTAATAGTCTGATTTATTATCCAATGAAAAAATAAATCACTATTAATCCAGTATAATCCTGTTTTTTATCAATATTAAAAAATAATTTAAATTATGTAAAATAATTGAAAATTTATGTGGAAAATAGTATATTAAGCAACAAGGGTATAAAGGCAGCCATTTGTTTACGGTGATTTTTGTGACCTCCACTCGTGTCACAAAAATCATCGTAAACAAATTGGCTGCCTTTATTCCCGTGTTAGTTACTTACGATATTTTTTATTCCTAATGCACAAAAGTGTCGATTTCAGATAGCAGACGACAGGGAATAAAAGTCAGTCACTTGTTCGACTTATATGAAAATGGCGGCCGTTTTCTCCCTTGGGCAAAAATAACGCATGGGATCAGCAGTTATGTTATGTTAGCGCCATCTTTGTGCATGTGGGTAAAAAATAATTTAAAATTATGTAGAAAAATTTCAAAATTGGGAAAAAATATTTAAAATTTTCTAAATAATTGAAAATTATATTTTTAAATATTTGGTTATTTGAAAAAAATTGGCTAATTATGTTACATAATTACTAAACATTGAAAATGATACAAAAATAATTAAAAATTACGTAAAAATAATTGTAAACTATATCAAAATACTTAAAAATTATATGTGGAAACGTTTGATATTTTTATTGAAATAATTAAAAATCTATGCAGAAATATTTGAAATTATTTAAATAATTATTAAAATTAAACCATAAATTAAATTAATTAAAATTACTTAAAATGAAATAAAATTCAAAAAAAAAATTTCAAATTTTGAATGATTTTCGAAAGTATCTAATTACCTTGAATAATAATATCCCACTTTTCTGCAGACGATCTTCTTCAATATGGCAACAAATTTTCGTAAAAAATCCAAAAGCACTGCCCGGGAAAATGGTTGAAATTCTTCCAGAAAGAAAAATCTTCCTCTTTTTCTCTCTCTAAAAGAAATAATTGAAAACTGAAAAATGTTGTTTTAAAAAAACAGGGTATATATTGTTAAAGGATTTCTCTTAATTTAGCAAAAAGGAATACTAGAATTTCAGGTTGGGTTATGGCGTCATGAAACAAACTGATTAAAATGTTTAATTTGATTTAATTAAGAATAATGTTAATTACTGAGTTGAAAATATAAACTTTAGAATCGCAAAATGAAATAAAGTCAATAATTAGATCGAACAGATTTCTGAATCGTATATTCGCACACGCACGTTCTACCGATCAACGTTTCTCGTCACATAACGCTTAAGACGAACTGAATTATATTCGATCGTCTATTCACACATTTCCCATTTTTCGTTAAACAGAAAATGGGTATATTTTTGCGCCTAAAATTTAAATCCTTAACACTCGGTCATCCTGTAAAAATTTTAATTACGAAACTGATAAATAAACAAAACATCAAACAAAATTTTAAAATATAGAATTAAATACACACGGAAAAAAAGAAATTAGCTACAGCAGTAAACAGATGTTTGCTGTGAAATCTCTGAAAATTAGCTACCACAGCTAAGAAGTTTGCAGTGGCAGCGAACATGTTAGCTGTGACAGCAAACATTAGTAAAAATGTATGCGAGTTTGCTGTCATAGCGAACTTGTTTGATCTCACAGCGAACTGTTTCGCTGTTCCTATTTCAACGAACAAGGTTTACAGTGGCAGCAAAATATTCGCTGCCACAGCAAACCCTTTCTATGCGTGCAGAAATTCACTTAAAGTCCATAAAATTAAGCTTTAAAACGGTCAATTGGTTTCCAGTTTCTCCTACTTCGTCGAATTGGTTGTTCAATTGTCGGTTCTTCGGATGGTGGTGACAATTCATTATTTTTCGGTTCAAGAATTTCTTGAAGTTCTTCGTCTTCGCTTGACTCTTCGAAATCGTCCGTACCCACAATTTTAATTGACTCGTATGTTCGGTTGCAGCGTATCTGCGTTTTCGATTATGTATCTTGAAGTCGGTTCTACAATGGGCACGTCGGACGTGGTCGTCTGACGTGCCGTGCTGACGTCACCCATGCTATTCAAGTCGGTTCTACAATGGGGACGTCGGACGTGGACGTCTGACGTGCCGTGCTGACGTCACCCATTTGAATAGCATGGGTGACGTCAGCACGGCACGTCCGACGACCACGTCCGACGTGCCAGTAGCAATAATAGCGTCCTTCATTGCCACAATATCGACTACATTGTAAGTGACGTTTTTTTAATTGATTTTTATCAAAGCGCTGTTTATAATTTTTTGTTCTTCGACAATTTTCTTTCGAGCTTCTTCTTGAAGTAATTCTGGGTTAGTGTAGCGTTTGTCATTTTCTACAGTCAATGATCGAATTTCTCCTTCATCGTGTCTATTGACGTAACCATAGAGCATTTCGAAAGGGCTCAGTCCTGTCGTCTGGTTTGGAGATGCGTTGAGATCTCGATGAATTTTTTTAAGACGTAAGTCCCAATCTCTACCTTATGGATGTTGAATGTTCGCTTGCATCGCTGGGATAAGAGTTGCATTTATCCTTTTAACCATGCCGTTGGCTTGGGGATGACGTGGTGAATTGAGGGTATATTGAATCCCATGTTTCAAACAAAATTCTCTGAAAAGATCAGGGTGGAGTCCCATGACAGCGTTTTGCGTTGCGTCGTAATGGGAGAGAAAAAGACGCAAATATACGTTTGCTGCATTCTCTCTCATTACAACGCAACGCAAAACGCTGCCATGGGACTGCGGCCTCAGATGTGAAACAGGTTCCACGATCTGTCACGAATCGCATCGATGCTCCAAAATTCAGAATAAAATCTTCAAGGATTCGCACTACGTTGGTTGCTTTCGTATTCTTTACTGCTTGAATCACTGAATAACGCGTTAAGTTATCGGTCGCGACAAATACGTATTTATTGTCTGGCGGTGTCGTCACAAAAGGTCCTTCGTGATCCAAATGTACTAATGCAAAAGGACGTTTGGCGGTTGGAATCAGGTGTAACGTTCCTGCTTGTCGACCGGTTTTTGCTTTAATTAAATGGCAATGTAAACAACTGCGAATATGAAATTTTAAATACCGTCCTATGTTCGGAAAGAAATAATATTCGCGAATTTTCGATAAAGTTCTTTCAAGTCCGGTATGACTTTGTAAGTCGTGAAATCTCACAGCAATGCTCTTGCGCATCTTTTCGGGAATCACATATAACATTTTTTTTTTCTTTGCGTTTATATAAAATTCCACTTTCACAAAGATAGTCTCACACATCGTTTTTCTCATTGTTCGTTCGTTCACTAATCGGTTTTAATAAGATTTCGCGTTTTCGTTTTAAAATTTCATCACTATATTGATACATAACTATCTCGTCGTCAACATTCACTATTGAAACTATTTTCTCGTAATCGGTCTTCACTGTCATATTCGTCTTCTTCGGGTTCAGTTAGTGCTCGGCTCAAGGCATCGACGTGTGTCATTTTATCTCCTGCGCGATGTTCGATGTCAAAATTGAATTCACTAAGCAGATTCGACCATCTGATAATCTGCGGATTCTTAGTTTTCTGCGTACTTAAAAACATCAATGCTTAGCAATCAGTCACAATTTTAAAATGAATATTAATCAACATAGATCGAAATCGAGAAACAGCCCATACGATTACGAGTAATTCCAATTTACTGGAATGATAATTTTTCTTCGCTTCGTTTGTACGTTTAATAATTGCGTACACTGGGTGATATTTTCCGTCTTGACATTTTTAGAGTAAAATCGCTGCTAGTTCTCTTGAGCTCGCATTTGTGTGGAGTCCGGTTTTTGCGTGAAGGTCGAATATTTGGAGAACTGGTTTCGAAGATAAACGTTGTTTCAGATCGATGAAAGCTTCTTCACATTTCTCCGTCCATACAAATGAATTTTTCTCTTTCAGTAACGCGTACAACGGATCTGCAACTTCGGCGAATCTGTAGACAAATCTCCTCAGGAATCGGCGTAGACTATGAGTATCAGTTTGAGTCGGGTAATCGACAATCCCTTTTATCATCGAGCTGGTTGGTTCAATCTTTCCTTGTGAAATCATAAATTCGAGACATTTTACTTCTTTCTTAAGAAAAGCACATTTCGTGAGATTAATCATTAAATTTGCGTTCAACAAAGCTTCCAACAATAAAATAAGTTTCTGTCGAAAGTTGATCCAGTCTGTTCCAGCAATAAGTATATCATCCAAGTAAAATATGATGCAATGATCTCTGCCGTCCAATGTAAGAAGACACATAAGCGCCATTGTCGCTTAAGTCGAAATTTGTATAGTGTAAACATAAGAATAAACACCTAAGCGACATTGGCGCTTATGTGTCTTCTTACATTGGACGGCAGATCTCTCAATGGTTCTAACACGTTTTTTCATTAACTTAGAAAAGTAGAATGGTGCATTCATTAGTCCGAAGATCATTCTCGTGAATTCACCAGTCTCGTCTGGAGTTATGTATGCCGTTTTGTGTCTGTCCACTTTGGCTATTGGCACTTGGAGATAACCGTTAGCAAGATCGAGTGTAATAAATATCTTTGCGTTACGCAACAGTGACAGCTGATCGTCAAGGTTGGGTAATGGGAAATGAATCCTTTCGGTTTGACTGTTTAGTTTGCGGGTGTCAAGAACAGCACGTGTCTTCTTGTATGTCATTTCTATTCGGGTCTACTACCGTACAGTGTGTAACTCGACCTACACAGAGTTGATGCACTAGGTAGATTCTTCAACCCAAGGTACATCTTGGGGGAAGATGAAGCTTGAACAGAGATTTAATTATTTCGGTATATTTTCCTATTGGATAAGAGGGTCAGCGAGCGTACTGGCTCTTCATTGACACGATTTCTCCCTAGTGAAATATTGTGAAATCGTCCCTACTAGAGTGCACAACCTACGTAATCGTTCAATATGAAAATCGGGAAGTAAATTCATGACTAGCTTCGGGAAAATTAAATCTAGTAAAGCGTAACTCGTTAATAAAATTCAGTAACGTAATGTAATGTAAAACTCGGTAAATATGTAATAAATGAAACGTTCAATACCCTGTAAAAAAAAAGTATTGGGAGGTACGGGATTCCGTATTGCAAGTGCCAACCTGCCAATGCGGTATTCGCGAATTACCGCATTGGGTGTCGTGGTGAATACGGAAATCAAGGGGTCCCAATGCGGTGCCAGTTTTAAGTTTTAAAAAAAACGAAAATACGTGACAGGAGGAAATAATTAGTGTCAGTGCAGAAATATGCGAGTTAAAGGAATAAGAAAATAATAATAGTGAGTGTAAAAATGAAACTTCAAGAAAAAAAGGTAAGTTGAACTGTCAAATATGAGTCCAATGCGGCGTAGGCTGCTTTCAATGCGGTACACAATCGGTACATAGTGCAAGTCGCCAGTAGAGGGCAGAAGCAAGCAGAGCGAATCGAGCGAACACAGTGGCCCAGCTGACATATGATTTGCATTACATTACTTTCCAATTTTTTATTTTATAACCATTTTTTTTTCTGCATGAATCTAAACAATATTTTCGATTATTGTAATTTAGAAGATGCTTACCAATTGTACGTTGGCAGATTTAGTGAAAAGTGTCTGTGTACGGAGACAAATGTGTTAGAAAATGTTTGTTTACCTATTTCACACCATTTAAACTAGTCAAAGTTGCTTTTGCTGTGGCGCATTGAAATCAGCCTATGCCGCATTGGGCCCATATTTGACAGTTCAACTTACCTTTTTTTCTTAAAATTTCATTTTTACACCCACTATTATTATTTTCTCATTCCTTTAACTCGCATATTTCTCCACTGACACTAATTATTTCCTCCTGTCACGTATTTTCGTTTTTTTAAAGCTTAAAACTGGCACCGCATTGGGACCCCTTGATTTCCGTATTCACCACGACACCCAATGCGGTAATTCGCGAATACCGCATTGGCAGGTTGGCACTTGCAATACGGAATCCCGTACCTCCCAATACTTTTTTTTTACCGGGTAGTAAAACGGTAAACTAAAATGAGTCACTATTCTCGGATGATAAACTAGCGAACGATATTTTATTACTAGTATTTCTACGATTTATTTTGTTTATGATATTTTGTTATTCTTTTATTTGTTATTAAAATATACTTTCTTACGAAGGTTTAATTAATGCCTTATTAATGACTACACCTTACTCTAAATCATGGTATATAACGGTCCTTAACTTAAATAATGTTTTGATAAAGATTTAAAGACTAATTTGCTAAATTAAACTAAACTAATTACCCGGACTCCATCTGGCGAGCTATTCTTTTGGCAATTAAAAATCACGATCATTACAACTTTTTCATGAAAATAGGCAGTCGTCGATTCTTCCTTACGTTGGGATCTCTCTGAAATTTTCTTCTATCTAGTCGTTTTACTTTCCGACTTTACGAATGTCTTCTTGAAATTGTATTTGAATTCGTCCCAAGAACTTATTTCTTCGGCTCTCGTCTTATACCAGAAAAAGGCTCCTCCTTTCAAGTGTGATCTCGCTGTTTCCAGAGTGAAACTGTCCGGCCAATTGTGGAGTTATTTCATGTTGACAAGATTTCGAATTCACTCGCTCGCTGAGATGCTTCCGCTTTCCCCATCAAAATCAATAATATTTCACCTTAAATCTAGCATAATGTGATACGAAGGTGTCGCTGCTGCGTTACCTGGAAAATTATTTACTTGTATATTGGCAAATTTTTGTGAAACTGAATGAAACATCGCGTCTCTTTCGCGATTTTCTCTAATTTATAAATTAATAACTTCCGTTGAGTTTAAAATGTCACCCGTTCCATTGTTTAAAAATAATCCTCCGTTTAAGTCTCGATCACTGCGAACGACTGTAAATACGAGCGTAAATATGACTGTGAATACGACCCTAAATACGGGCCTTAGAAGGATAGTGTAATTGAAACAGCAAATACAGCCGTATTTATGCCCGTATTTAGGGTCGTATTTACGGTCATATATGAATACCATTTTTTAAAAAAAAATATATATATACCACCACAGCACCGAAACTTTCCTAAAAATTTATTGTAATATTGTAAATACTTGTAATATTCGGCATATTTAACTGAAATGTTAAGTGAAAATTGTTCTTTACACAACTTTTAATAAACATTGCAATTACATATTCCGAACATTGCAAGTAAATATTTAATAAATTTTTAGGAAAGTTTCGGTGCTGTGGGGGTATATATATATAATGAAATATCATTAATTATTATAATTTAATATATTAAATATAATATTGCAACTAAAATAAATATTATTAGAAATAGAAAATTTCCTTCCGAATTATTTATTTGTAAAATGGAAAATTTGATCCAATGGAAGGTAGATAAATAACAACAAATAGTGTTATTTCATTTATTTAACGACGTTTCGATGACATGGTTTGTCATCCTCTTCAGGTTAACTAAAATTATAAATTTAAGTTACATAGTAACAAGTCAATAAGTATATAAACCACAAATGACGCGAATCACATGTAAGCACTGTTGTAAAAAAGGTTGGGTCTATAGGGATGGGTAGTTACACGTCACTATTTTAAAAACAAACAAATTTAGTATTAATATTTCAAGTTACGTGCAACTACCCATCCCTACAGACCCAACCTTTTTTATAACAGTGCGTACATGTGATTCGCATGATTTGTGGATTTTATTTTGCTGTTGCAAAATGTACAAGTGTTTTTATTGTGCGTGTACAAGTGTTTTTCTCTTATAATAAAAATAATAAAAATTACAATTTTTAATAAATAATTGTACCATGTGTATATGTGTATTTGTGAATAAAATAAAGTGACATTTATATATTTGTTTGTTATGTATTTATTATAAGAATAAATCGTATTTCAATACTTACCTTAAATAATATTTATTTTAGTTGCAATATTATATTTAATATATTTAATTATAATAATTAATGATATTTCATTATATATATACTCCCACAGCACCGAAACTTTCCTAAAAATTTATTAAATATTTACTTGCAATGTTCGGAATATGTAATTTTGCAATGTTTATTGAAAGTTGTGTAAAGATCAATTTTCACTAAACATTTCAGTTAAATATGCCGAATATTACAAGTATTTACAATATTACAATAAATTTTTAGGAAAGTTTCGGTGCTGTGGTGGTATATATATATTTTTTTTAAAAAAATGGTATTCATATATGACCGTAAATACGACCCTAAATACGGGCATAAATACGGCTGTATTTGCTGTTTCAATTACACTATCCTTCTAAGGCCCGTATTTAGGGTCGTATTCACAGTCATATTTACGCTCGTATTTACAGTCGTTCTTTTTCAGTAGGGTATAATCAAATTTATTATCTGTATAGTTAGAAATATTATCTTCCTGAAATATTATATATTCCCGTTTAGTATATCTAGATAATCAAATTTATTATCCTGGATAGTCAACTTGCCGAGCGCTTGCGCAGAAGTTTGATTACCGATTACTGATTACAACCGTTTTCGAACGAGTTTTTCTCTGCACACAGGCACTTTTTACAAAATCCGATAACGTACATTTGTCACAAATGTTTTTAATTAGGGATGGACGATACCTAAATAAAGTATCGATTCTCAGGAATCGATTCTCCAAAATGATCGATTCCTAAGAATCGATTCTTTTTGAAAAGTATCGAGGAATCGAGTACAATACTAATAGCGTTCTTTTTAAATATAAAAATAATAATAAACAATAGCAATTAGACATAATAATAAAATGATATTAATATTAATTTAAAATCTTAAATAATTGTAAAGAATGAAAGCATTTTTAATAAATTGAAAAGTATACATTTCTTTACAAGATTTCAAACCAAATTTTTATAGGTTATATGATGTGTTGCAAAAGATTTTATTTCATGAAAAATGTTAACACTAATGCAATTACTAATTTCTTAGCTACTATTGCACAGTTTTCATTCTTCACATTTATTAATTAAGTGGAAAAAAGGACTCAAAATAGAAAAAAGTTAAAATCGTTAAAATTAAAAACACGTTATTCGATTTTCCCACAAATAAGTATCGATACCAAAAGAATCGATGCTGTCAAGAATCGAAAAAAGTATCGATTCTCAAGATGGAATCGGGGCGATTCCAAACAGCATCGAGTAGAATCGTTCATCCCTATTTTTAATTGTCTGAATTCAAAAGATTTTGTTAATCCATGCAGAAACGCGGTTGCAGGATTGGAAAAAAAAGTAATGTAATGGCAGGCCACAAGACGTATGTTACAGCCATTTTGACAGTAGAGGGCAGAAGCATGCAGCGTGCGTAAAGGCGATCAGCTGTCAAAATGATTCGCATTACATTGCTATGGTAATTCCAATCCTGCAACCGCGTCTCTACAGGAATTGACAAAATCTTTTGAATTCAGACAATTAAAAACATTTGTGACAAATTACGTTGTCATATTTTGTAAAAAGTGCCTGTGAACAGAGGGAAATTTGTTAGAAAATGAATGTTTACCAATTACACGTCATTTAAACCTGTCAGTGCCGTATTTGTTGGGTGATAACTGTTAGTCGCACATTATCGAGAAATTTAAGAGACCATTGAACACCGTTAAGTAGTTTTATATTATTCGAAATTTAAAAACATTGTCAAGTTTTTTTATACTGAATTTCAGATATAATATTGCTTAAAAAATATATAAAACTTACGATTAGCAACATAACCTTCAAACCTGTCAAAAGGATTTAAACATTTCAAGGGTACCGTTAAATTAATGTATTTTGTTCTTTAAAATTTTTAGATTTTCCATAAAAAATTATTTATCTAGGAAAAATGTTCACTAATTTCTTAAAAAATTAACTTTTATCATTAAATATTTCTTATTGATCAATTTAGATGTATATAAGCACAGCAACTTGCGTTTATTATCTAGGATAGTCAAAGTAAACATCTTGGATAATGGCAGTTAGTATGTAAGTTTGATTATCCCAAGATACTAAATTTAACTATCTAGATGGTTGTCCTATAGTTAAGTATCCAAGATCGTCACCCTGATCATCTAGATAGTAAATTTAGTTATTCATTTTTCTCCGTGTGTTTTCTTAATTGAGGGTTCACGTGCAATAAGGGGATACTCATGGAAGTGAAAGTCCCCGCGTATAGCGATTCTGCGGCTGCGCGAGAGGACAACGAATAGCCTGCGCGTCCCCTTATTGCACTTGAACCCTCAATTACTTTTCGGTGTCTTCTGAATCTTTGGTTCGCCGGTCTGCTTATTGTTTTTACCATGTCGTGGGTGACCATTATCGTCCTCCTCGTGCTCACTTGTAGATAAATAATCGTCATGATCCTTATTGTTTTCGTCGTGTTCCACACCTTTGTCATCAACGTTGTTGTCGGCCATGTTTGTTTTTGTACTCGTTTCACGCTCCGTTCAAGCTCGTTCAATGGTCCAAGTTTCACGTTCCTCTGGTTCGTTCGTTATAAATCGCTCTTATCGTTTTTGGACAATCATAAATGGGAATATATATATGACATGACGCGCAAATAAAAAAGGACTCGACCAAAATTTTCATAATTAACTACATTTTTCACTATTCCGATCTCATAATAGTCAGAAAATTAAGGCATGCATCTCACTTTTGAATTGTTAAAGGATTTCTTTTAATTTAGCAAAAAGGAATACTAGAATTTCGGGTTGGGTTATGACGTCATGGAACAAACTGATTAAAATGTTTAATTTGATTTAATTAAGAATAATGTTAATTACTGAGTTGAAAATATAAACTTTAGAATCGCAAAATGAAATATAGTCAGTAATTAGATCGAACAGATTTCTGAATCGTATATCGCACACGCACGTTCTACCGATCAACGTTTCTATTCCGATTTTTCACACTTCCGATTTTTCGTTAAACAGAAAATTGATATATTTTCGCGCCTAAAATTTAAATCCTTAACAATATATAATTAAAAAAATACTTGTAAAATAAAAAATATTAAATATTAATTAACTCAGAAAAAAATGATTTATACTTAGAGGTATAATAAAAAAATGAAGTTCCGTCACATAACGAATTCACAAAAATAAATTCGGAAAACTGAATAATCTGAAAATAAAGAAAAATATTTTTAAAATAAATTAGTAAAACACAAACTACAAGGTCTATCGATTTTAATTATTTTTTCTTCTTTCTAAACAGCTATTATCGACGTTATTATTACCTCACACAGAAATTTTTTTGTTTTGTTTATTTACACACTCTCGTTAAAGTGCAATCGCATCTTTTTTTTCTTTTTTGAGAAATGAAAATTATAACTATATCGAAACTTATTTTTATACGAATCCTATAATAAATTCTTCCTAATATTTATATTTATATATACCTATTATTTGTTTAAAAATTTCACACATGTTTTTTTTTTCTTAAAATATAAATCCATTATATAGATTTGCAGAAATTTTTTATAATATTCGATTTCCTTTTTCAAATTTTCAGAAAAAAAACCACTATTTTTTCACAAGATTATATATATATTGAATATATTTATATATATATTTTTTTTTCTATTTTTAAAAGAAACGAAAACTGAAAAAAATTTTCGAAACATTTCACATTTTTTGTTTTTACTCTTTTTCATTTATATATAATTAAAAATATATATATATGTACGTACGGATTTTTTTTAGTTTCGTATCGAAGAAATCATGTTTTACACCTCATTATAAATATTTACATATTGTACAATTAATATTCGAGTATTGCAAAAATTTATATGTATGTGTAATTATTATTATTAATTAATTATTAATTAATATAATTAATTTATTAATTTAAATTGTAGTATCCGTTGGCAATAGCTTAGTCCAGAAGTCTACATTTTTGGAGCTTTCATTATTTTTTTTTTGTCTCTTATTTTTTGCCTTCACAACTATAATTTATATAGATACGAATAACGCAACAAATGCGTTCAATGGTTGCAAGAAAAAAAATTTTACAATTTTTTCTCTTTTTCATAAATCGAAAATTCTTAATTTTAGAAATATTATTTATATTAGGAAACTGGTCAACGGGAAACTTGGTTCTAGAATTAGAATATTTTCCTTTCTTTTTTTTCTATAAAAAAACTATTTTAGTTAAAATTGAAAATATTCTTTTGAAAATATTAGTTAAAATTGAAAATTTTAGTAAAAAACTGAAAATTTTAATATAGAAATATAATATGAGAATTTAGTATAGAAAATGAAAATTTTATAGTAAAAACTAAAAATGAGGGTAATTTAAAAAAAAATCGAAAATTAAACGAAAATAAAAAAAATTATAATTAGTTTCTGTCACTAATTTCAAACTTGGTTTCATTTAAAAAAAGATTAATCAAATTGATTAGTTAATAATAAATTAATCATTATAAAACTACTTTCCAAATTTGAATTAGTAAAAATGTTTACTAATTTGAATTAGTGACTGAAATTTTGCTTTTGAATTAGTAAATTTTACTAATAAATCAGTGAAAATATAATAATTTTTACTAATAAATAGTAAGTCTTACTAATTTATTAGTAAAATTAAAAATTTACTAATAAATAGTAACTTTTACTAATTTAATAGTGAAATTTAAAATTAACTAATTAATAGACATTTTTACTAATTTATTAGTAAAATTTACTAAATCAGAAGCAAAAAATCTACTAATTTGAATTAGTGACTGAATTTTTGCTTTTTAATTAGTAAATTTTACTAATAAATTAGTAGAAATGACTATTTATTGGTAAAAGTAATATTAGTTATTAATTATTATTATAAGGTATTATTAATATTAGTAAAATTTTTCTAACTCGAAATCAAAAAATTTAATTACATAATTAGAAAATTAAAAATTTTACCTCGAAAAATTTGTCTTTTTCTTTTAATAATTTTTTTTCTTTTAAATAAATTGTTTTTTTCTTTCAAACACTTTTGTCTTTAAAAAACAATTTTTTTTCAAAAGCTAATCGATATTCTCCCTTGAGAATAAAAATTTGATATATTAAAAATTTATTCCAGATGATACTAATTAAAAATAAATTCCGATATTAGCAATGGGTAATAATTTTTAATTATCTTTTGCGGTAATTAAAAATTAGTTTCGTTAATTTAACATTTTTTAAAATTAAAAACAAAGTTTGTTCCGGAAAAAGGGAAATTTTAGCAAAAGAGGAAAACGAAATTATAAAAAAAATATTTCAATGAAAAGAATGAAAAACTGAATAAAAAAATAAAAAGTGAATGAAAAATTTTGATATTTTTTTTGCATTCTCACAAAAACTGAGAATGCCTTGTTTTATGAGATGATGATTTAAATTCCATTACTATCAATATTATAATAATAATTATTATTAATTAATTAATTATTAATTATTATAATTCAATATTTTTTTTCCTTTTTTCAAAAATGAAGAACATGAGCTTATATCTTAAGAACTTCTAGGATTGTCTATTCAATCGTCGTTTTTTACTTTTTTTTCACTACTCGCTAAAAGATATCACATACAGAAATTATTTTTTATTATTATGTTTAGTTCGTTATGGCTTTTTATCACGTGTTTTTCCTTCGCCGAAAAAAGGGCACAGGATTTTTTTCCACTTTTTGTTTGTTTGTTAATTATTAGAATTTTTGTTTGTTTTTTTATTTAATCGACTTTTGGACCACACTATGAGCCGTTGTTTTTAACGACGCACACAGTCACGATAAACAATTATTTTTGTTTTTACTTTTTTTTAAATTATTTTTCTTATTGCAAATTAATCGAGACACAGATTCGATACCAATTTTTGTCCCCTCCCATTTTATTTTGCATTCTTATTATAATTATTAATTTTTCATTTTCTTAAACTTTGTTTATATTTTATATTAAAAAAATATCCAATTTTTTCAAATGTGATTTTTTGTTTATTTTGTTTTTATTTTCGATAGAATGGAGAAAACTTTTGTTTGTTTTTTTTCTATTATTTGATAACTTGAAATTTTTTTGAGAAAAATCTTGAGTGGTCGAATATCACAGGAAATCAGAATTCCTCAGAAAAATGCAAAGTTATCTGAAACAAAAATAATTTTTAAAAAAATATGAATTTTACAGTGATATACAACTAATTTTTTTTTTGTTTTTAATAAAAAAACTACAAGATGCATTTTTATTTATCAAAAAAGATGATTTTTAAAAAATCAAGAAGTGATGATTGTTATCGTAATAAAAATTACTTTTAATGTTATAGTTAATATAAGTTTATAAGACTATTTTTTTAAAATAAATAGTAGTTTTTGCTTTTTTGTGCAACTGTTTTTAGAGAAAAGGATCTCGAAAAAAAATTAGTTCCAAAATTGTACAAAAATTCCACAAATAAACAAAAATATTATAAATAAATGTCAATTATGTAAAAAGATTACATTTTAAAGATTTAAAAATTTATGTAAAATAATTTAAAATTTAAGTAAAAAAAAATTAAATTATGTATTGTTAATTGCAAATTATTTGAAAATTTAATGTAAAAATAATTAAAAACTTTCACAGAAAATTAAAATTATGTAAAAGTATTTGGAAATTATGTAGAATAATTTTAAATTATTTAAAAATAATTAAAATTATGTAAAATAATTTAAATTGTGTAAAATAATTAAAAATTACGTATTGTTAATTAAAAATAATGTAAAAATAATTGAAAACTTTCACAGTAATTTAAAATTATGTAAAACTATTTAAAAATAATGTAAAATTTTTTGCTAATTATTGTAAATAAAATAATTGAAAATTATGTAATAATAATTGAAAACTATTTCAAAATAGTTGAAAATTACTTTAAGTTAATTAAAAGTTGATGTAGAATTATTAAAAACTGTACATTAATATTAATAAAATATATATTTAAATTTACTATTTATAAAAAAATGAAAATTAATTTAAAAAAACAATTAAAAATTTGAAGAAGTGTAAAAATGCATTGAAAACTATTTTTTTAACTACTATTTAGAGAAAAAAATAGTTTTTTCAGAAACTACATAATTATGTACTTTCTACAATTGTTTATTTCTCGTAACTGAGAATAATAATTGACTATATATATTTTTGTACATAAATAATTATTGTGTGATGTTTAAAAAATTTATATATATATAAATAAATACGTAAAACGGGAAGAGACGAGGCAGTACGAATTCATTGTCACGAATAATTAACGAACTACGTAACATTTATGTAATTCGAAAAAAAACCCGCTCGATGGAATTGTAAGCCATTTTTTTGCGAGATTATAAAAGACGTACTTTTATTTATTAGAATTTGCAGCCCACTATATATACGAAATTTTTTTCAAAGAGCGATAGAGAGAGAGAGAGAGAGAGAGAGCTTTATTATTTTTTGTCATCTTATTTTTGTTTTTAAATTTATTTACTATTTTTTTATTTATCAAAAAATAATAAAAAAAAAAATGTATGTATGATTCCCTTCATCAGGACGATTCATGAGTGAAGTATTTTTTTTGTTTTAATTAATAGATTAAAGAGTTTGTCCCATCTCTAAATAAATAAATAATTTAATTATATCATGAAAAATAAAGAAAATATTTTTTACTTTTTGTAAAAAAGAATGAAATAATTTAGTTTCATTCTTTCTTATAATAAAGTAAAAATAATATGAAATAAAAATCTATCTATTTATTTATTTATTTATTTATTAACAAAAAAAATGCGACAATACAAGACAACTAGAAAATAGAGTAAAAAAATTAAAATAAAATTACAAAAAATAAAAGAAATTTAGTTTTTAAAGAAGTAATAAATAAATAAAAATAAACAAAAATGAATTGGAAATTAATTAACAATAAGAATTACGAAATTAAATGAAAGTGAAATTAAAAAAAAGATTTAAATAAAAATTGTCTCGTCAATGTTATAAAATAAAAAAAAATAAATAAAGAAAGAAAATTATTTAAAGAAATAACAGGGAAAAGAAATAAAAAATATAAATAAATTTTATTTTATTTTATTTAAGATTCTTATACGGGCAGATCCCTTAATACAAAAAATAATAAATTATAATAATAAATGAAATATAATATAAATAAATAAAAATTAGAATTAAAAAAAATTAAATGCGAAAAAAATTTAAATAAAGAATGAATAATCAAATAAAAATAAAACAATAATAAAAAATAGTAAAATAGTAATAATAATAACAATTAAAAATTAAAAAAATAAAAGAAATAAATAAAAAATAAAATAAAAAAGCAAAAAACATTCCATATATGACAAAATTTTAAAAATTGCAAGTAAAAGCATCAAATTTAAAAAAGTAGAAAAATTTTGTATGCAATAAAAAATTAAAAAACAAATGTTAATTAACAAATTAAGAAATAGTTTATCTAATTCAAAAAAAATTCTATTTCTATTTAATTTCAATCATGAAACTTTTTTCAAAAATAATGAGGCCAAACTATAATTGTCAATCAATAAAAAAAAAGTCTCACAGTAGAAAAAAATATTTAAAAAAAAGATTCGAGACTAATTTGTATATATTATAAATACGCATCTATATAATAATAGGAAGCAGGAAAAAGTGCTTATTTTTGGCCAGGAACAATGAAAAACTAAATGCGAACAACATATATTAAACAAATATTATAAATGTTTGTATATATTTTTCTGTAAGCAGCGATAATAAAAACGAAAAAAAAATTAAAATTATGTTAGATTGGCGCGTTACAATATATTATAATAATTTATTACATAGATATGCGTTACGAGAAATATCTCATCAGAAATGTTGAGTCAAGGAGTAGGAGTAGGAGTAGGAATAGTAGTAGTAGTAGGAGGAGAAGGAAGGAAAAATTCTAGAATCACTGATATTGGAAAAAGATGTGTCTACGTGTGTGTTTTTTGTTTTTTTTTGTTTGTTTCGTGACAAGAAAACACGATGATGACAATAATGACAAAAAAAAATGATGAATAATAACAAAATCAATAACAAAAAAAATTCAAATTTGACAGTATTTTATAATAAAGACACAATTTTCAAAAAAATTTATTTTCCACAAATAATTTTTTTAATTTTGAATGAAAAAAAATTTTTCAGAAAAAAACCCCTTGTAACGCTAAAATCAAAAAAAATTTTCTTTCTTCCAATTCTGAACAAAAACCTACATTTAATTTGTATTTTCTTTTTTCAATATTTTTTTTCCTCTTTTTTTAATACTAAAAATTATTGTATTTTTTAAACGCACGCTTACTTCTAGCTGCATACGATTTCCATTCTTTTTTTATTGTTTTTCTTTTTAATAATATATAATATAATATACTATGTCACATATAAAAAACAATTACTTAATGTAGGGTACAAGATCGTTCTTTAGTTAAGTTTTTATAATTTCTCATTCTCTGTAATTATTTCGATATAATATTTTAATAACGTAAAGACCTCATCCGTCTCTAAAAACGAGCATGGCGTTCTCTTAATCCCAAAAGAAAAAGATTATTGTTTTTTTTCTTTTTCATTGCGAAATAGCAAAAAAAAAAAAAAAAAAGAGGATAAAATTGAGCCGAGAATACTAATCAAAGATAAAAATTATTAAGAATTTTAAAAAAGCTTAACAATCAAAATAAGCATATAAAAATTTTTTCTCATTTCGATCCAAATCTCAAATCAATTTTAACAAATTAATTTCCATTAATAATAATAATTCATTTTTGTTAAACTTAAACTATTTTTCTAATATAAAACCGATTAAATCCAATTTTTGCGTTACTTACTAAATCAATTTATTTTTATAAAAATTTTTAATCCAATTTTATTAAATTTTATTCACCTAATTAATAATTAGTTAACTTCATAATTAATAATAATTAAAATGGTCAATTAATTACTGGCTAATTAATTAATGACTAATTAATTATTGCCAAAGTAATCGTAAAAAATCAATTTTAAATTAACAATTATTCAGTTAATTAACAAAAATTATTATTATTAATTAACGATTTTTTATTAATTAATTGACAAAATTCTTACTATTAAATAATTAACAATGATTTTCATTATGAATAAATTAACAAAATTCTTCTTTATTAATTAATTAACAACATTATTCATTACTAATCAATTAAAAAGTTTTTTCGTTATTGATCAATTAACAATTTTTTTATTATTAATTAATTAATATTTTTCATTGTTAATTAATTAACAATACTTTTCGTTGTTAATTAATTAACAGTAGTTTTCACTATTAATCAACTTACAATAGTTTTCGTTATTAATTAATTAACAATTATTCGTTCATTATCAATTAGTAATTAATCATTAATAATTGTTAATTAGTCAATAACAAAATCAATAATAAATATTTACTAATTAATTTTTTTTCATTTAAAATGCGAATTAAAATATTGAAGAGAAAATTTTGTCTAATTATTAATATTTCAAAGTACACATATCACACAAAAAAATTTTGTTAGTCTAAAAACAATATTGGATTAAAAATCTATAAAATTTTTGAGAAAAATCTTAATTGTAGAGAATAGAAAATAAATGAAAATTTTATAAACGCCACAAGATTAACATTGCAAAAGCGTTAAAAATTTTAATTTTCTAAAAAATAAATCTTGAAATTTTAAATGAAGTTTGAAAATAGAATTTTCATTTTACTTTTTTCATTTAAAACGAAATTTTTTCATTAAGGAAATTTTCAATTTATTCATAAAACACTTAAATTTAGATTGAAAAATGTTAAAACAAAAAAGAACACTTGCTTTTCAGTTTTTTTTGCCTTAATTAATTTTTATTTTCTAAAAGAAAATTTTTCTTTTGGTTGTAAACAAAAACTATTTTTACTTTAAAACAAATCAGTTTCATTTAAAGGATTTCTTTGTTTTTTTAATTCATTGAAAATTATTGCATTTTAATTATTAATACGCATTAAAAATTATTTTATTTTTTTCCTTATTAATATTCATTGGAAATTATTTCATTTTTCTTATTAATAATCATTGAAAATTATTTCATTTCCCTTATTAATTTTTGCATTCTTTCCATTTAATTTATTTATAATTTTAATCGAAATATTATAGAGTAAAAAAATTTAATTTAAATTAAAATTCTTATGAATTTATTTTACTTTAAAGCAAAAATAAAATACTGTGAAAAATGCTTTTAGTAGTTTTACAAAAAAATCCTTTCTACTTAAATTAAAATCATTGAAATTAAATTGTGGTCTACAAAATTAAATTCTTTGCTCTGCAAATTTTTTTTGTGCCTTAAAGAAATTTTCGTTTTAAAAAAAAATTTCCTTTTAAATAAAATTTCTTAAGAATTCAAAAAAATTTCGTTTTATAAAAAGAAATAATTTTTCCATTACCTTAAAAAACGTTTGATTTTGTATTACTAAACTTAACTTATCTAACAAAATTTTGCAAATTTTCATAATTGTTGTATTTTTTCTTAAATCAAAGAAAAGGAGAAAAAAAGTGGAAAAACTTACGCGAATTTGGGAATGAGAGAATTTGACGTAACGTCCAAATTTGAACACGGCTCGTTGTTTATAAAGGGCAGCTTCAATTATTATTTTTTTTGTTTAAAACAAAAATATCTTGAATTTTTCTCTTCCACTTCACTTTCGAACTTCTTCTTTCTTTTTTATTTCTTGGGAATAAACACTTTAAACAAAAAATCAAAGAAAAAGAATTGATAAATTATTATTTTTCCTCTTTAACAATTGGCAGGTCAAGAGCGTGTTTGTTGAGATCGAGTTTGTTGTTTATCGATTTTTCTATCAAACAAAATCCAGTAGAGTAGAAAAAAACGCGACAACATCGCCCAGTGAAAAAAGAAATGAGAATCATTGAAATAAAATCTTTGAAATTAATAAAAAAAATCCTTTTTGGAAAATTTCTTCATCTAAATTGGGAACAAAACGAAAAAAACCCCAAATTTTTTTTTACGTACATTAACGTGATTTGAAATACTAAATTCATATCATTTCTCATTCATTTTTTTCTCTTTTAATTCTATTATTATCTCTTCATAATTTTATTTTTCCTATCCATTTTTCCCAAATCTTCATTATTCTTTAATTTCAACAACTAGTTTCCTTTAATTCATTCCTTTCTTTCTTTTCTTCTTTCCCTTCGGTGTGTTCCATTTTTTTGAATATTATTTTTCATTATCTAAGAGTGAAAATTCAAAACGGAAATTTTGTGATATTTTGCAGTTCGGTGTTCCCGAAATCGTACACGAATTATTATTATTATTATTTATAATTATTATTTTTTGTTTTGTCTAAAAACGTCAAAGTGATTAACGAGGACATTGTGCACGATCAAGAGCCGAACGGGTCACGATATTGTTGTTATTTTGTTGTTGTTGTTGTTGTTGTATGTTTTGTAGTTTTTGTTTGTATTATTTTTTTAAATAGGAATCACAGCGCTCCGACGGCATGAAAAATCGTTCGTTGTTGGCCGGGTCCACCGATCGTGAGGCACTTTTTTCCATCAGTTAAATACGAGGGCACTCACCACACTCGGGCAGGTTGAAGGGGCGCTCGTGGCAGCAGGGGGAGGCACCGTCAATATTGAATAATATTGTCTACAACTGCGAAGCTGCATGCTCCGAGACCTGCGTTCGACATTAAACGCACCAACTCCCTTGCGTGTGATACTGCGACTTCTAATGGCGGTCGTCGTGGCAAATTACTCGATTCTACGAAGAAAACATTCATTTTACAATTTTTCTAAATTTTAATCACATTTTTCTTTCAAATCAATTTTTACACTTCATTTTCTTAAAAAAAATTATATTTTAATTTTGTTTCAACTTTTTTAATTTCGAATATGAAATAATTTACTTCTTGCATAGAATTTTTAAATTCTTAAAAAGAATTCAATTACTTCAAAGAATTTAATTAACATTTTTCGAATAGAAATTAATTTTATTATTTACGAAGATAATAACTGAATTCTTTCGACGAATTTTTGTAAAAAAAATATTTAAATTATAATAATTAACAAAAAAAAAATACCTAATATGGCAGAATTGAGCCTTGCACAAACTGTTTCCCTCTGTTGTGGATCAAGTTGCCAGCCAACTGGTGAATTCCAAGGATTTGAATAAGCAAGAAGACTGAAGGCGTCCTGAATCATTTTTTTATTCGCCTCATTTTTGCCATGCTGCTGCCTCAATAATAACGACTGTGCGTACAATTGTCTACCGAATTCCAACATTTTCTCGATGGCCTGTTTATTGCCACCGCACAATTGTTTCTTTGAGCTCTTAGTCATCGAACAATCAACATTCATTCCGCAATTTCCATTTTGATGTTGATTGTGATTTGTAGTGTCGATTTCTACGAGAATACACAAAAAAATTATGATTTTTTTTAATGTATGTGAAGTTGGCCCCCCACTTTCAAACAAATTAAATTTTCTTTAGAGTTCTGACTTCCTCTACAATAGTTCTAGAGTTCCTGATAGTTTTTAGAAATAGTTCCGTCGAATAAATGGTAAAAAATAGGTTTTTTCATAATGAGGGGCTAACTTCACGCAGCCCCCCACTAATGAAAAAATGGATTTATTATTAGAGTTCTGAGTAGCTATAAGAGAGTTCTAGTGTTCCTTACAGTTTATTTCAATAGTTCTCATAATCCAAAATTATAAAAAAATAATTGAAAACTCGAGAATTTTTCAAAAAAATTAAAATGTTACGAAAAAAAGGTTCTGCTCAGAGTTCTGTTAGCCTCCGATAGTGTTCGACAAAAAACCTTAATAACAAGTTTTTCAAAACCCAAAAACTACTGAACTACAAGACTTTGAAGTTTAAAAAAAAATTTAATTTTTTATATATTGAGAGTTCCATGAGTTCTGATCAGAGTTCTGTTAGCCCCCGATAGTGTTCGACAAAAAACCTACATAACAATTTTTTCACAACTTAAGAACTACTGAACTACGAGACTTTAAAATTTTTAAAAAAATTTGATTTTTTATATATTGAGAGTTCCATGAGTTCTGATCAGAGTTCTGTTAACCTCCGATAGTATTGGACAAAAAACCTTCATAACAATTTTTTAAAACACAAAAATTACTGAACTACGAGACTTTGAAGTTAGTCATGTAAAGTTGGCACTACTTTTTTGAAAAATCAAAAATTTTACGAGAGTTCTGAGCACTTTAGCAATACACTGAAAAAACTGGATATTAAAAATCTTAATATACTAGATATTAAAGAAAAGATGCTAATGCATATCATCCAGATGTTATGGTTTAATATCTCAGATGTTAAAAAGTATAATTTGTAAATGTGAGGTTATGTTTGAACAAGTCGTTTTCCAATATATTAGATATTAAATTTGAACATCTAAGATGTTACATATTTCACTGTCACAGATATTGACCGTTAATATCTAGATAATAAAGCTTAATATCCATTTTTCTCAGTGTAGTTCTAGAGTTCTCTAACGATTATTTAAATAGTTCTGATAATTAACAATAAAAAAAGTGACAATGAAAAATCATAGTGCTAACTTTGCATAGCACTATGATTTTTGCAAAAAAGAATTTTGACCTAATATTCTAAAAGAGAATAAAGAGTTCTAGAGTTCTCTACCAAAAAAACAAGAGTTCTGCAAAATTTCAAAAGTTATTAACAAATTAAAAAAAGTTATGAAACTTATATTTTGCGAGTTCTGAATAGAGTTCTG
This sequence comes from Leptopilina syphax, assembly GCA_032872505.1. Classification (NCBI taxonomy): domain Eukaryota; kingdom Metazoa; phylum Arthropoda; class Insecta; order Hymenoptera; family Figitidae; genus Leptopilina; species Leptopilina syphax. Next base: position 32,495,735 of record CM065472.1, read on the forward strand.
GCATCGTTGCGAAGAGTTCTAGAAGTATTTCTAATGACATTTTGCTTTAAATCGAAAATAAAAAAAGTTACGGGACTTTGAAATTCTCTAAAATTTTTAAATTCTGAATTCTGAGAGTTCTGAAAAGAGTTCTGGCATCGACATAAAGAGTTCTATAAGTATTTCTAATAACATTTTGTTTTAAATCTAAAATCAAAAAGTTACAGGACTTTGAAGTTTTCAAAAAATTTCAAAATTTTATAATTCAGAGTTCTGAGAGTTCTGATTAGAGTTCTGGCATCATTGCGAAGAGTTCTAGAAGTAATTCTAATAACATTTTTCTCTAAGCACAAAATCAAAAAAATTACGGGACTTTGAAATTTTCTTAAATTTTCAAATATTAAAAATTTAGAGTTCTCAGAGTTCTGATTAGTCTTCTGGCATCATTGCGAATAGTTCTAGAGGTAATTTTAATGACATTTTTTCCTAAATCCAAAATCAAAAAAATTACGGGACTTTGAAATTTCCTAAATTTTTTAAAAATTAAAAATTTAGAGTTCTGAGAGTTCTGATTAGAGTTCTGGCATCATTGCGAATAGTTCTAGAAGTAATTCTAATGATGTTTTTTTTAAACCATAAATCCAAGAAGTTGCAGGACTTTGAAAATTTCAAAAATTCTAACAAATTTAAAAATTCTGAGTTCTGAGAGTTCTGAAAAGAGATCTGACATTGTCATAAAGAGTTCTATCAGTATTTCGAACGACATTTTGTTTTAAATCAAAAATCAAAAAAGTTATAGGACTTTAAAATTATCAAAAAATTTCAAATTTCTAAAATTCAGAGTTCTGAAAGTTCTGATTAGAGTTCTGGCATTATTGCGAAGAGTTCTAGAAGTAATTTTAATGACATTTTTCTCTAAGCACAAAATCCAAATAGTCACAAGCCTATACTCAAATTTTTAAGGTTTAAAAACTCAGTGTTCTAAAAGCTCTAATTACGGTTCTGACATTGGCATAAAGAGATCTTTAAATAATCCTAATGAAGTTTTGATAGATACTTTAATGCCAAAAAGTACAGTATTTATAATTTGTTTTAAATTTCGAAATATTGCCTTTAGTCGATCTTTTATGTCTTTTTTGTTGTCTGGTCTTTAATATTCCTTCGCAATGATTCCAGAACTCTAATCAGAACCCTTAGATCTCTGAATTTTAAAATTTTTTGAAAATTTTAAAGTCCTATAACTTATTTGATATTTTTTGTAATTTTCAAAGTCCTGTAACTTATTGGATTTTTGGTATAGAGAAAAATGTCATTAGCATTACTTCTAGAACTATTCGTAATGATGCCAGAACTCTAATCAGAACTCTCAGAACTCTAAATTTTTAATTTTTGAAAATTTCAAAATCTTGTAATTTTTTTGATTTTGGATTTAAAACAAAATGTCGTTAGAAATACTTATAGAACTCTTTATGACGATGCCAGAACTCTGATCAGAACTCATGGAACTCTCAATATATAAAAAATTAAATTTTTTTTTAAACTTCAAAGTCTCGTAGTTCATTAGTTCTTGGGTTTTGAAAAAATTGTTATAAAAGTTTTTTGTCGAAAACTATCGGGGGCTAACAGAACTCTGATCAGAACTCATAGAACTCTCAATTTATGATACATTTTTTTTAAATTCAAAGTCCTGTAGTTCAGTAGTTTTTGGGTTTTGAAAAAATTTTTATGAAGGTTTTTTGTCCAATACTATCGGAGGTTAACAGAACTCAGATCAGAACTCATGGAACTCTCAATATATAAAAAATCAAATTTTTTTTGCAACTTTAGTCTTTTGTAGTTCAGTAGTTTTTAGGTTTTGAAAAAATTCTTATAAGAGTTTTTTTGTTAAACTCGATGGGTGGCTTACAGAACTCTGATCAGAACTCTTTTAATGGAACATAATTGAATTTTCGAAAAATTATCGCGTTTTTTCAATTTTTATTTTTTACTTTGGATTATCAGAACTATTCAAATAAACTGTAGGGAACTCTAGAACTCTCTTAAAACTACCCAGAACTCTAATTATAAATCCATTTTTGCAATAGTGGGGGGCTGCGTGAAGTTGGCCTCCCATTATGAAAAAACCTATTTTTTACCATTTATTCGACGGAACTATTTCTAAAAACTATCAGGAACTCTGTTCTAGAGTTATATAGTTATTATTAATAGTTATTAATATTATTAATATTATTAATATATATTATTAATATTATTAATAGTTCTTATTGTAGAGGATGTCAGAACTCTAAAGAAAATTTAATTTTTTTGAAAGTGGAGGGCCAACTTCACATACAATTTTTTTTATTGCATTTTTATTATTTTTAAACAATTTTTTATTTTAATTTATACTATATTTTAAATTATGCTGGATTTAATTTTTACTATATTTTAATTTAACATTGTATTTAACTTTTATTATATTTTAATTCAGATTGTGTTTAATTTTTACTATGTTTTTATTTACACTGTATTTAATTTTTACTAAAGGTGACCGCCTTTTTCATAAAAAGAAATTCCCGGTCATAAAGAAAAACTGTCAAAAATTATTTCCAAGATTTTCATATTTTATGAGAAAGTTCCCTAAAAATTCAATTATTTAAAAAAAGTTCCCCCAAAATCTAAAATATTTCTAAAATCCACTTGTTTACAAGACAATTTCATGAAATTTCGAATAATAGGGAGTTTGCATAAAAAAAATTTCAAGTTTTTTTTTAAGAAATAGTAAATATAGATATTTTAAAATATATTAGCGTTGAAAGTTTTTAATTTTTTTAAAATTTACACATTAAAAAATTAAATTAAAATTGTAAAATTTTTGAAAATATCCATGCTGAAAGAAAACGATTTTTATTGGTTACTGAAACGTGACGTCACGGGTGCTTATTCTCGCGTCTTCTGCTGCATGATCCATGCATGATCTTTGTTTACTAGCGCCTCAGACGGCCTTCGGCCGTCTTCGTTGCTTCTATTCCTTCTTCATTTTTGTTCAATTTTTAAAAGTTCTAATGTTCAGTTTTTTAATTTAATAATTTTTTATATAAAACCAAAGCCCTCGTCGACCGCTTGGCGGTCGACTTTGTTGCTGCTTTATTCTTAATTCTATTTTAATTAAATTCTATTTTATATTTTTAATTATTATATTTTTATTATTTGATATCCTTCTTTTTTTTATTTATGATTTCATTTTATTTATAAATTTTTCTTGAGATAAACCAGACAAACCCAAGACAGCTCCATCTATTTTGTTTACATTTAGAGTGTGAGGTGCGCTTTCTATGTTCTTTTTTAAGGTACACTCTCACCTCACTGCCTGCCTGCCTGCGCAGGCAGGCGCCATAAGAGTGAGAGAGAGAAAACATTTAATTTGAATTTTCTGACTCTCTTACTCTTATGTATTACCATGTCAACCTGCAGGCAGGCAGGCAGGCAGTAGGAGCTGTGCTAGCGCCTTTATTCTCTATGCTTATTTCTTGCTTCGATACTTTTCGAGTTCAACTTTTTTCAATTCGAGCTTTTTCTGCTTTGCATTTTTTTAGAAAGGACGATTGTTTTTAAATTATTTTATTTTATTTAAAGTGAAAATAAATGATTTCGATACTTCAGTATGATACAGTCTTATCTTCTGGTAATATTTAGAACAATCCTATCTTCAGGTGATGCTTTGTATTGTGCTGTCAAAAAGTAGGGTTAATGTATTAGCTATTTTCTATAAATGCATTTAAGTGGTTAAATTTTATTAATTCACACTAAATTTTTATATATTATAATAAAAAGTCTCTCTTAAAATATGAAAAAATAATTGTTTTAAATGTAATAATTATTTTTAGTACCGTAATTTATTTTTTTTATTTACACCACAATCTGTCAAATTTAGAGATAGCACGGTAGAAAACGTCACCTCGAGATGGGACAGTTTTAAGTATTACCAGAAGACAGGACTGTATCACACTGAGGTATCGATTAATTTTTTTATCAAAAAATGCCTTGTACATTAGACCCGGGATTTAAAAAAGCAGATCCACCGAATTTGCCTAAAATATCGATTTATTATTTTACTTTTAGGTTATGTTGACTACTCAATTTTACATTATATACAATAATATTAGAAATTTTTATTTAATCTTGCATATCTCAAAATATAATTTATAACTAGTATAATTTAAAATTCTTGCAATGTAAATTGGGAACGGCTAAACTGCGATACGCCATCTGGTGGTGAAAATTGGAACTAGAGAGATCGGTCTGGTTTAAGGGAAAATACACGTGACAGATGTAAATCACATATTCAATCGTTTTATATTTTAGGTTTAAAATAGAAAGAACTTCATAAAAAGTAAATAATAAATTGAAGAAATTAAATCGAATTTCGTCGGAGTAAGATTTACTCCCAAAACATCGAAAACCAATAATTTTTGCTCAGTTTTTGGGTGCAGCAGTAGAAAGTGCTGTATTCGTAAAATTGTAAAGTAATATCATCAAAACATAAACATAAATTTTTTTCTAAATATTTTGTGGCAATATTGTTGCTTTATCTATAATTAAATTATTTAGCGAATATTTTTTTTCGTTGGTCAATGTTTTAAAGTTCAACTTGGTCAAAGATTTCCAAGAGCTGGAGAATTAATGGTCAATTTCGAAAATAAATTGGGCATAAAAGAGTCGCATTTCAAAAAAAAATAATTATTATTCTTTTTTACTGAAGCAGGGAAGTTATTAAAAATTGTATTAAATCTGCTTAAATATAATTAAGGCTTTAAATTGTTACAGAATTACTATTTGTGATGCGCTCTCAAGAATTTTATAGGTTATGTTGACGACAGTTTTATCTTGATTAAAAGCATTGAAAGTTTCTTTTTGTTCCTATAAAATCGAAATCAGTTTTTATTGAATATTTTGGGAAGAATGAAGATTCAAACATTATTGGATTATCACGCATATTCGATGTTTGCAAACAGAATACAATGAACTTTTGGTTGATTTTGATTTTTCCATTTGCAGTTTTCTACAAAAGGTAACATGTCCGGCATTTTTTATAACCTTTCACCCTCTATAAAATTCGACTTAAATGTGTCGAATTGGTGAAAACCAATATTTCTGTTCAAAAAAGCTGCATTTTTTGATTTTCAATCAAAATTACACGTGTTTACTTTACATCGGTCATTAAAACAGACTGATCTCGCCGGCCATATTGGTTTGTGACGTCACGACCACCGTCTTATATCTTTTGTTTTTCTTCATAGTATAAAAATATTGAGAAAAAATTTATGTTTTACATGAAGAATTCATGGCAACATAGACAACTATAAGCACCTCTGACGTCACAGTCCCTTCGGTAGAACTCGGTTATTTCCGAACCGTTTTCGTTATTTTCAAATTATGCAAACTGTTTTTATTTATTTATACGCTTATTTTTCATTAAAAAATTATTAGAAAAAAAATTTGTTATATAAATCAGACCTAATCTATCGATTTAAATAAAAAAATTTTTTGATGAAAACTCCCTATTTGAAAATTTTTCAATTAAATATACATTTTTTATATATAACTATAATTTCAAAAAAATGTGAATAAAAATGTTCCAAAAAACTAATTTATTCAGAATTTTAAATTAAAACTTTTTAAAATTCAACTTTCCTAAAACTTTAGTTTAAAACTTTTTGAAATATAATCTATATTAATAATATCAATTTAACATTCTAGAATATGAAAATAGTTTTTATATGTAAAATTTTTTCTACTTTAAAATATAACATTTTATATCATTTTTTGTAACTTTTGTATAACTTTTTGTAATTTTGAATCTAAAGTATGTAATTTAATTTTTAATTAGAATTAGAAATTAATTGATTAATTAATTAGAAAAAAATTCAAGAAGAGCTAATGAAAAATAAAATGTAGAAATGAAAATGAGAGAAATTTACCCATATCGACGTCCTCGCCATTTTGGCATTTATAGCCATTTGTATTTTGGTTCCCATTCTGATAGCCATTGGTGTTTTTCACTCCATTAATAACAGTATTCTCCTCCATTTCAACGTCATCCTCAATTTGGCCATTAATAAATTGTTGTTGCTCGGACGCACCATTAATTGCATTATTAAGATTCATATCCTCAACGTTGCCGTTCGTCGAGGATTTTGTATAGGCTTTGGTGGATTGTATGACGCTCGTTTGGTTTTCGCTGTTACTCAAATAAACTTCAGAATCACTGCCATTAACCATTTCAACAAATTGACGACATTTGAGCGCAAACAAAAGATTTGGGTCCCGTTCCAATAGGCCCGGATATAATCGACTCGTTAATTCTATCGCCTCACCCATTCGTCCTGCCAGGACTAATTTTAATATTTCTACCAAAAACAAACAAACGGAACAATTATTAACAAAGCTATAACAAAAATTTTACTATTTTACTAACTCTAAATAATTATTATTTACAGAGTGACAATAATAATTAGAAAAAATCTCACTTTGTCTATTTTTTATTGAATTTAAATCCTCTTCGAACACTTGTCCTGTACTGCTGGCAAAAGCTTCAGCTGTTGCGCAATATCCATGATGGACAAGGTACGTAGACACCATTCTGAAAATTGAATTGAATTTTATTCTCTGAAAGAAATTAATTTGAAATTCAAGCAAATCAAATTTTTAGTCAAAAACTAATCAAGTTGATTTAAAATTCGAATAAACGGAATTTTAATTCAATTAAAATCGAAAGAACAAAGTATTTTAAAAAAAAATTGAAGATCATACTTGTGAAGAACTGCTTGCCAGTGTCCCTGGCCA